>OX457036.1:19292245-19886968 GCA_949752735.1 Lumbricus terrestris
TTTGATCGACTGTAGTATATACATATATAAAATTATTACCTATAGTCTACATAGACACGGTGGAGTTTATCAGGGGCTAGGGGGGGCTAGGCCCCCAAAGAAGACCCAGGTTCATTTTTCACCGTGTAAATAGTATCTTTTCTCCCGCGGGCTTAGCCCTCCCCAAGAAGGCTTTAGCCCCTCCAAGAACGGAAACCAAACTCCGCCCATGTATATAGATTAGACTATATTATAGTCTCTTGGCCAAATTTCCTGGCGACTACTTCATTCTTAACTCCTAGCAGCCTAACTAAATTGCTCATGGATTTCATAGACACGCAAATGCTAAAATGCGCTTGCTAAAGTCAGTGGCGTAGCCAGGAATTTTTCATGGGGGGGTTTTATGGCCGGAAACCCTGTTTTTTGATATTTTTTCTTACTTAAATGGAAAAATAACCTTAAAAAAACTTTTTTTCGGAGCCAATGGGGGGGTTTTAACCCCCGAAACCCCCCCTTGCCTACGCCACTGGCTAAAGTTATGAGTGTATACGCTACATATCACCTGGTCACCTGGTGCCGTCAGCTCTTGGAGCTCTGGCGATATTCTTGATGTATCCTCTCCAGTGTCCCCTCTCTCTTGTTGCCTCTCTCAGCTCCTCCAAGTTCATGCCAGACTTTTCCTGTACCTCATCCAACCATCTCTTCCTTGGTCTTCCGCGTCTCCTCCTTCCCTCACCGCATGCCGTCATCAGCTCCTTCTCCAAACCGTTAGATCTCATCACATGGCCGAAGTAGCTCAATTTCCTCCAAGTCGCTGTTTGCTGTAGTGTCTCATCTCTCTCTATTCCGAGCTCCTCACGCACCGATTCGTTAGTTCTCTTCTCCGTCCATGAAATCCTTAACATTTTTCTCCAAATCCACATCTCGCACGCGTTGATTTTCTTTTCCATATCCAGTGTCTTTGTCCATGTTTCGCATCCATATAGGACGACCGGGAAGATCAGTGCTCTTACCAGTCTTTTCTTTGTTTCCCTGCTCACATATTTATCTTTCCAAATATTTCCCAGACCGTTCATTGCCGTTTTTCCCATTGATACCCTCCGCCTTATTTCCATATCACATCTTCCCTCCTTCTCTAACATAGATCCCAGGAATGTGAAGCTCGATACTACCTCTATCGTTTCTCCATCCACCTCAAAGTTTTCCCATGTTGCAGTTGTCATAACTTTTGTTTTCTTTACATTGAAGTATAGTCCCGCCTTTTCGCTTTCCATCCTGACACTTCTTATTAACTCGGCCAGGTCGTCCTTCTTACCCGCCAATAATGTCGTATCATCAGCGTACCTCAAATTATTCAGTATTTTCCCCGCTATCCTTACCCCCTCTGTTGCCTCCTCCAATATATATATATACTATATATATATATATTATATATATAATATATATTATATATATATATAGGCTCTTAGACCTAGGCTATACAGCGTTTAATTTTACTGCATTCCATTCCGGAAGGCGACATCACAGGCACTTTCGGTTTTCAAAAAGATGTGACGCCTAGTTCAATATGGGCACTGTACTGTACGACTGACATATAAAATTCTAGTAGGTTGGTACTTGGTAGATAGGCCTACCGGTAAGTGCGAAGAAGTGATGGGTCATCAGACATTCAATGAATTCGTTAGTAGTGTTATGATTACCATATATGCTAGCTACATGCATTGTATGTGAATCGTGTGCGGCAGCGGCGGTTCAAAAAAGTTGTAACATTAGGCCTGATGTCATTCATTCATCAAATGCATTTATATAGCGTGATGAGCAATCTCTCAGAATGGCTGCTCATTCATTTTTAACGCGGCCGGTTAAGCATAGGCCTATTAACGCGCCTATTGCCATATCAAAGATGGATATTGTCATCATCTTCCTTTATCCAGGCTTGGGACTGGCACTGGCAGAGTGCAACGAGTGGCGGAGTTTTCAGTTAACGGTTCGTTTATAACGTTTATTGGAAGGTTTCATAACAATGATGATCACATCATCCTCAAACATTTACAGGACTGTGCTGCTTAGCATTTCTTTAACGCTATTAATAGAACTATAAATAGGCTACTACGCCATAGACTAGATTTCGTACTAGATTCTACACTCTGCGGAAAAAAAATTCCGACAGCGTGCAAACTCAACCCGCTAGATCGGTAAATCGAGAGAGTTGATGTGTATTGCGCACGATCTTCTACGTGATTGTATGACCTTGATTGACCCTGTTTAGCCTAATTTTGATAAATTGATCGGCTGAAATTCTGATCACTATCGCTATCCTTTTGAATGTGGTGCTACGTCGTTTAAGATTCTATTACAGCAACAACTGCAGGGCTGTTTGTTCTGTTAGTAGTTAAGATCAATGCTAAGATAACCGCATGACTGTATACTGCAACCGGTTGCAATCTATCAACCAGCTTATTGAATAAACGAAAAATAGGCTATAGGCTAGGCTAATTAGGCCTATAGATCCCCGCGCACTGACCGTTCCACCGTTTGAGCTGTAGGCGTCGTCTACTCAAATTTGAAGTGCGATTCACCAATTTACATTTGATCTAATGACCTGTATCCATTTTCTTCCGAGATTGAATAAATTACTGATTTGAAAGAGAACGTATCGACTCAGTAAATGAGCAAATGAGCAATTTGGTATTATCGTAATTTTGCAATTTTGCCCATACGCAATTTTGTGCTAATGAGTTAAGTGACGACATCGCGCAGGGCATCCATGATGTAAAATATACTCTGCTGCTAATTGATCGCCATCTTAAGTTTTTGGTTTTTGTGGGATCGAATCATATAAGGTATAAGCTTTTGTACATTTTAACTGCTAATCATCTTTTATATAATACGTTGTCGTTGAACAGCACAAGCGAACTGCTATAAGTAATTTTGTATTTTGGTTGTAGTCTTTGATGACAGATTCTTTTATTTATACTGTTCGCCTGAGTACGTGCAACGTTGCTTCCTCTTAGGCCACCTAGTATATGGAAGATTTTTACATATCCGGAAGCTTACCTTCATATAAAATTGCAATTGGATATGGAGTTTTCTTAATTTTACCTGATTTATACTCTAGTGGGAGTGAAATATGAAGTCAAGCTTATTTTCAAAAGATCTGATTTGTTTAATGGTGGTCTAATGTAATTGTTTTTAAGCAAGTAGCACTCCCTCATTCGGTCTATGTTCCGGAGGTAAACGTACATTCATTATCCCCGAACATGATTCCCCTCCCGACATTATCCCCGAAGATTTTCCCCAGGTTTGGACATAATCCATCCAGGCTATGATATAATTACCTAAGAAACGGATTCAAAACATCTGTAGGAATAAGCGTATGTAGGTGCGGCCCGAATCCCCGAAACGAATATCGGCCGGATCCCCAAATAGATTTTCTACGTGTGACACAGGCAACTTTATGTTTTTTAGACGTTAAAACTGCGTTTTCAACCACACTGGCAGTTCTATTATGTCATGCATTTAAATTAACTCTAATCAGTTTTTGATAATTCGACCGATTTCATTTTCGGGAAATCAGGCTTTTGTGTATTTTGATCATTTTCTGGGATTCGGGTTGGCCCCAAGTATGTTAAGGGGTATATTAGTATGAACATTGTTCGCGTTAAAGCTGTCATCCAAGAACATAGTGTATTACACTAGTTAGTCGTTCAAAGTTCCTTGTATCTGTCATTCATTGTAAGTATAATTTAACATGTGTGTTTACTGGCTGTGTTTACTTTTAAGAGCTGTACATAACTGAATTACAAGGAAAGTGCCAGTTATAATTTGTCAGGTTGTGCCTTGATTTGGTTAGAAGCTAATGCCATATAAAAACTTTGATGTTGGTAACACACCGTACACACGACTTTGGAACGAATGTGAAAGCACATTTTCCTGAGCTTCCAAAAGGTACAGCCTCTAGCAACAGACATGATGTGTGCACAGAGATGTACCAGGTGGCCATTTACGAACATCCAGAAGCAAAGGAACAGGAGGACATGTCCAAGAGTTGTAAAACCATATTTGTTGATGTAAAGCATGTAGAGCTTTCTTACGGATTAGAAATACTAGCGATAACTTTTCAGAATTATTATTGGAATGTTGAATTCTTCTGTGCATCATGTATTACGCAAAACATCGTCCCAATGTCACGCAAAGAATGTTTGGTGAATACTTCTTGATAATACAGAGTTGGATTAAGAGCTAAATTAAAGGTTTTATTAACATATGCATGGCGTATTGTCTAGGTCGTGTTTACTTCTCATATAATATTGAAAGTGTTGTTGTTAACAATGATGACGGGCATCAGTTAAACATGGCTGATTGTTGTATAGGCATATGCTTTAGATGCTTAACATAGCTTGATAATGGTCTTGCTTCACAAACCCACATACTTAAAACTCCAAAGTTATCTTTTTAAGCAATCATGTTACATTAACATTTTTGAAATTGTATAAAACGCCCTTTCCGTCAGCTGAATAACGGCGCTATACAAATTGTCTTATTATTATTGTTGTTGTTATTATTATCATTATTATTATTAGGAAAGATTGTGCATTGTTGTAATTAATCATATGTTTGTTGATAACCTTTTAAAGTTTGGTAATCGTTGTTTCTGTTTCTCTTGGAAAAGAAATACCTGTTGCATTTTGTTTGAAAAAGTATATCTTTGATAGTCATGATGAACAACTTACAATGTAATGTTTCTAAAAATATTGAAAACGTTCTGAACAGAATTACATTAAGTGCAAATTTAAAAAATGTGTGGAATCATACTGTGATTTCTGAGAGCTGGTGACATTTGGTTTTATAGATATTTGTGTGTTTTTGTTTGTAGAACGATATCAGCTGTTGTACAGTACATATAGACAAAGAATAACATTCAAAATTTGCACCTGAGTAAGTTGGATCCGCACCACATTCAGAAATTGGTGATTCAGATTGGAGCAGTTTGCAAGCAGTCACCTCTGAATTATTTGTAATACTGGGTTGTTTATCTTTGTCGTATCTGAACACTGAAATGATGTGCAGTGTATCCTAGTTGTAAGGTTTGGCTGTGAATAATTGATTATGATGGAAGGATGTGAAACAGTAAAGAGAATCTTGTTAACCAGAGTCTAGCCATCTGAAAGTATAAGCGAAACCAAACACTAATTATATGCAATCATATATGGCTGTACTGTTTTTAAAACAACTTCTTTTTGTGACCTATGTTTAGTTGGGATGTGTAAAGTTTCTGAGTTCATGTCTACATATGAATGGAGTTTTTCACTTCTTATGGCAAATTTTATCTTGAGTTCCTTCTTTCTAGCGGGTTCGTTTCTCGTAGCATTTTCTTGAACTCTGTTGGGCTTGTTTGTTTCACTGAATGTATCAGCTTTGGCACAAGACAGGATCTGATAATTGTCATGCCGTTACACATGTTGTGATTAACATTTGGAAACAATGCAAAGATAGGCCTTTGAGAAGATTATAATTGTGTGTACGGCACTGAGGGGGATGATTGTGTCTTTTTGTCTCTTAGGAAATGGCTTGCTGCAATTATGACTCGAGCAACTGATGGATTATATCTTTTGTGTGTTGTAGGTCATCTATTCTAACTTCACTTCGACCGCAGCAAATCACGCACCATGCAGACCATAAAATGCGTAGTCGTAGGGGATGGTGCTGTTGGTAAAACATGCTTACTCATATCTTATACCACCAACAAATTTCCATCTGAATACGTGCCAACTGTGAGTATGACTGATAATTTATTTAACTGTACGACTGACATGAAGTTGGTGATTTTGTGACTTAACAGAAAATCTCGTTACTTTTCTCTGTAGCATATAATTAAGACAAATTACAGACTGTGCATCTTTAAACAAGTTATGTGCTATGGCCATCTGGACTTGCATATCCAAAGAGTGAAGAGTCAGGTGGGTTTTTGCATAGTATCTGACTCTAGTGAGTCATGTGACTCTCAATCTGCTCCAGTCACGTGTTTGTAACTGAGCAAACTGGAATGTTTATTCTGCTTCATGTGCTGTTGTTCAGATGAGACACTTGTTTATTTTATAAGCACTGTGCTTTTACAAGGTTATACTGCGACGAGGTTATGTTGTGAAGCTGCATTTTTAATTTGCAACCATGTTTTCAGTTGTACTAGTGGTAGAGAATTGGCAGTATAGGAATGCTTGTTAAAATGAGTTCCTTTAGCATTGTATTACTTCACAGTCAAGTTGCATAGGTTGTACTGCAAATGGCAGCGACTTGAACTGGTTTAACGAGCAAGGTGGAGTTGGGTAGGGATCTTCAATGTATGCTTTGCTAGATGTCTAATCTGGCAGAGTTGATGAACAGCTAGTTTTTCTAAAGATTTTTTACATGTAGCATGTTATGTATAAGAAATTGAATCAGATAAGTGTCACTATCTTTCTCTCTCTTTGTCTCAGTCTTTCCTCTAAAATCTCACCTGCACTCCCCCCCTGTTATCAATTCCTCTTCCATGTCTCTCCTCTCTTCTACCCACTGCTCTTCTTCCATGTGCTCTGCACTCTTTGGATGCGAGTCCAGATGGGTTTTTATGCACACAATATTCTGCTATATAGTGAGTTTTGTGACTCTCAGTCTGCTCCAGTCTGTGTTAAACCAAAGAGACTGGAATTTTTAATCTGTTTCGTGTACTGTTGTTCATATTTAAACATTCCTTTGCTTGTCTTGTGATAGGTTTTGTCCTCTTACAAACATACAGGGACATGGTAGTCCAATGGATTGAGGCCTGTAATGCAGAGAGTATGGATTTGATGGGAATACACCACTCAGGCGGTTATTGTCTGATAACCTTCGAAGAAGCCTATCTCACTCGCAAATTATTGCTCAGCACCATTGATGCTCAGCTGCATGATTGTTATGTGAACGTCTGAACTGTCGATGCAGGGCAGCGTCAAATACAATTGCATTGTATACGCATACAATCGCATTGTATACACATTGAACAATTGCTGATTGGTTGAGTGCTCACCTCTTAGCACTGAGTATGGGTGTCGAACTGCGCCTGTAACAGTTGCTGTGTAGTAGCCTAGATCAAATCTTTCACTCACAATTATTGATCAGCACTGTCAGTTGATGTTTAGTCATTAAATACCTATAATTTAAAATTTATGTCAATTGATGTTTAGTCATTAATTACCTGTAATTAAAAACTTATGTCTTTGTCACGGGTGGCTCAACATCTACTCTATTATTTACTTTGACGCTACGATGTGTAAGCATTACGATCATTGCATTAATAGTTGAAGTAAAAGTTTACTGGTTGTTTTGTAGGTGTTTGATAACTATGCAGTGACAGTGATGATAGGAGGTGAACCCTATACCCTGGGTCTGTTTGATACTGCTGGTCAAGAAGACTACGATAGACTGAGACCTCTGAGCTATCCACAGACAGACGTCTTTCTTGTCTGCTTCTCCGTTATCTCTCCTTCTTCATTTGAAAACGTCAAGGAGAAGGTGAGATGACGTATATGACTTATTATCCGGTAATGACGTGAGATGACATATGACTTATTATCCAGTAATGACCTGGATGGACACTGGAACCATTCCGCAATCCAAGCGTAGTTATTGTTTTGTTTATGATATTATGGAAATTGGAAAAGGTACTCATGTACAGCGCCCTTCCCTTCGGCCTCGGCTGAGCTATGGCACTATATAAATCTTATTATTATTAAAACGTTGTTACTCATTTTCTTATATTTTTATCGTGGTCATTCAGCAGCATTACAATGCTCAGTAACTAACTAAAAACGTAGCTTAATGGCTGTCTAATAGCTGAGCATCATTCATGCTGACTTTTCGTCTCTTTTTAATTAAGAAAAGGTGCCAGAATAATAACATGGAACAGTTTGTGGAGATTTGCTGGATGAGATTTTGTGATGTACCCAGATTTTTGCTAAATTTAAACTCTGCGATATTTTCACACTGCTTTTCTGCCTTCTAATGAAGCAGCTCTGTTCCTTTTCTTGAGCAGTATGAGACAAACAAGCGTAGAAGTGTTTGTTTAAATTGACATTCTTCTGTAACTGCCTGGATATCAGATGTTCACTATTAGGCCTGCGCATTATAAAACCAATTGTTTCAGGCTTCACTTTATGACTGAATTACTGACTAAATCAGTGACAACTTTGTCTATAATAACCTTCTGCAATACTTTCACTTTGTAAAAGAATTTAATGATGATTCTTAACTACTTACAATCTTTCTCTATTTAATAACAGTAATATTTATATCTAAATTTGGGCAAAACAAGAAAAAAATTAATATAAGAGACAAACAGAATATGATGAATTGAACTTTTCTGCTACGTTATATAAGACTTATTTGAATAGGGATGAGCTGCTAAAATCCTATGTGTTGTGATGGCTATAATGAACTGGAATCATTTCAGTTGGTGGCACTGCGATCACACTACATGCTAAGGACATGGACATTCTTTTAAACCGTCTTAGGATGGGTCTAGTTTCACATCTAATAATAGGAAGTGATGTATGCACGTTGTGTTGTAAGTATCTCCTCTGCATTTCTCGAGTTGCTCTACTAATAAATGCTGGTATTTGAATTTGTCAGTGGGTGCCAGAAATCAGTCATCATTGCCAGCGTACTCCTTTCTTGTTGGTTGGAACCCAAGTCGATCTACGAGACAATGTTGCTACAATGGAAAAGCTTGCTAAAAATCGACAGAAGCCAATCACAATCGAAATGGGTGAGAAGCTGGCAAAGGAACTGAAAGCCGTGAAGTATGTGGAGTGCTCTGCCCTTACTCAGGTCAGCTGCAGTTCTTATTCGCAACCCTCCGTTACACTGTAGTAGATTAATAAATCAGTTATTGCCATATCTGTTAAGATTGTGAGTTCAGTTTCATGTCGTCTGCCTGTCTATTAAAACTCGGATTTATTGCAACTTTACTGTCGTGAATGAAGATGCTCAGTTTTACAGTTGTTGTTGTTTTCTCGTTAGTTCTCATTTTCCTCACATCCAAGCTCTGATTTTCGGTACTCTTACTTCTCCTCACTCCAAGCAGATCACTAGTCCAGAGACAACTTTCTCAACATATATTTTATTAGTTTGACCAATTGAATAAATGTTGACTGTCCTTCTGGAAAGAGTTGTGGCCATCTGTTTTCAAAGCGCTTAGTGTGATAAAGCATAGTGGCCATCTGTTTTCAAGGCGCTTAGTGTGATAAAGCGTACATTGTCGTACAAGGTACGGTATCACTAAGAAATGCACTGTCTGAAACACTGTAAGTACTACTTGGTGAAGGATTAACGGGCAGAATGCTTTAATAGCTTTGTCTTTTAATTTGTTTATTTATTGCAAGTTTTTTAAGTCTTTATTTCCAGACTCTTCACAATGATTAATATGCTACAACAAATTGTGGTGTACTGGTTTTATGCAACGCTTGCAAGAATATGATGAATCCAAGTTACAACGTGAGGCAAATGGTCGATAGAAATGTGGATTGAAGTCACATTGAAGCAATGTATGAATCCACTTTTCTATTGACTTGTCGCCCCTTAAGATTGTTTTTTCTTGATGATTCCTCCTAAGACTATTTTGTTTTTGTAATAATAATTTTATTATTAATTGCATTCTTAGTTGTGTTGTTTTTTCACTACATATATTTTTTAAGTTGGCATCTGCTTTGTTAGAATCTTTTCGACCTAATTTAAGTGCACCTGAAAAGTTACGCTGTGGTTGACTGTCTTTCTAGCTTTGTTTTGCTGTTTCTCTTGCAGAAAGGCCTAAAGAATGTGTTTGATGAAGCCATCCTGGCTGCTCTGGAACCTCCGGAACAGAAGAAGACTAAGAAGTGCATTGTCCTCTGAATAGATTGAGAAATTCATGAAATTCGAATTGCCCATTTTGGCACTTTTCTATGACGATAGGAGTCACACTGGGTCAAATTTCTTGCTTTTCTTTTTCATGAAATGCCCTACTTGGCACGCTATGATCATGAAATTCACGCAGGTCAAATTTTTTGCTTAGATCTTTTTAAAATGTCCAGTTGCTTGGTTGTTTCTTCAAAATCATGTTTGTACATCGGGGCTTGTTGAGATTGAGGAAACAAAAAACAGTTTATAGAATTGACAAGGGTCTATAACTTTAACTTTATGGGTTATTGACTCCATGTCTATAACAATTTGTTAACTGCTTTTTGTATGACTTGTCAACAGTTGTAAACTGATATTTCTTAGATCATTTGATGAACGCTTTTGTTTTCTTAGTTAAAATCCACATTTATGATTCTTGACATTCTGTTTATCCTTGGCTTTTGTATTCTTTTCCTGTGGCTTTCCTCAGCAGGTGCTGGTCATATGATGCTTATTATGCTTTGCGTTTTCAAAGTTAAGTGTCTAACCGCCAAGCATTACCAAGAATTTTTACACCACACTTTTTCTGATGGAGCGATCGCCATCAAATGTTGCCTCATTTTATCTATACATCTTAGTGCCACTAATTCATATCCGTTTCAAATTCCACAGTGTAATTTTGATGTAGTCTTGCTGAGTAGGAAGATGTTCACAGTGTCATGCATGTGGTTATCGAGCCGACATTGTACCGGACTATATTTGCACATATATGTATGTTTTGCATTTAACCATAAGAAATATTATGCATATATGTAGGATATATATTACTAGGGCATCTTCTGTTTCGAAGGAACAATTTTCACCAGTGTGTTATTAGTTTGACTAGTACGATGGTACTGGTTTCTTCGTATAAAGTGTGTGTGTGATGTCTGTGTATTTATTTCTGTTGGCTTTCAGAATGAATACATGATTTTTCAGTGGCGTGTGATCGACTGATCGTGTCTTGTCAAAATATCCTGATATTCTAACCATGTAGTGCATGTTAATTATTTAGACTTCGTTAGTTGGATTAAGGCTGATATTCAGAAGTGGTACATATATCATTAATTCAGTACATGTGTAACTAGTTCAGTTCACAATACAGACAATTTTAAGATACTGCAGGAAATGAAGAAGTGATGAAGAAGCTCCTTGTTAAGATACTGGAGTAAATATAGAAGTTGATAATTATCTTTGAGTTTGACTATGCTCATGCAAATCTCTAATTAATCTTTATTAATCGTATAACTGTACATTTGTCCTACTTTGTTGCAGGTACCATTGGGTTTGTCATAGCTTCTGGTCTGACGCTGAAAATCATTTCAATCTTCTGTTTCAGTCTTGCTTTAATTTACATTTTGTTCTGTGCAGTTTTGAACGTTTCCACTGTACAACTGTTTGCGATGAATCTTAATAAGATACTCAACCATCAGTGTCTCATCCACAAAGCTTTACCAATAGCACACCAACATGAAGCTGCAATTGTGCAATATCCGGCTAGATGAGTCAGCCCGCACAGATGATTAGATATTAAGGAACTCGATTAGTTGAGCAGCCTTGCCATGAAGCAAGGCTATTCGGCAATGCTGCTCAACTAATTGAAAATTAGTATTGAAAATTTGTGTACTCAATTGTTAGGTCCAAAAATTCAATTCATAAGGGGTCAATTAAACAGGCTCATTTTTCTTCATTAAGAAGCATTTCTTGCTGGGTGGAGAAAGTAACAGTGAATTCTGTCACAGATATATAAGATTTCATCAACAGTTAATTGATTCTGCTAAGTCCGTATTGACCAGCGTCATGCCTGACATGTTTCAAGACTTGCAACAATTTTCTGGATTGGTATTGGTCCGATCTTGTGGGCAATAGTTGTCCAAATGTCTTTATACTTAAAACGCTGCATTTTTTTAAGACTTGCACTTGTGATTGGTTAGTGGCATGAAAGCCTGTATTGTCTCCTGTGCTGCTTTATGAAATGGTTCAACTCCCAAAATGTTGCAGGGTCAGGTAGAATATTATTTTGACGGTGTTTGCGTATGTTTTTCGTTTGTGCTGCTGACTTAACTGAAATATTTGACTAGCATTAATGTGATTCATCTGTTTTTCATTCACACTTGCTAACTGGAGTCTCAAATGATAATTAACGTGGTAAAGAAACGTGTAATTGGGTTATCGAAAAATAAGTGTCGGTGAATGTTTTGACGGGTAGACTTAATGGTTACAATATTCTTGTGTTTCAAAGGCAAAATACATCACGTGATGAACACTTTCTGTCATGCGGTCAGATAGTATGCACTGAATACAGTTATGGAGGAAATGTTGTGTTGGGTGTATTTCTCACTGAATCGGCCAACGTACAAACCGAGAATGTGTTATAAGCAGTTTCTGACAACATTTTAATAACATCAGTATACAGTAATCACTGTAGAAGATATTCAGAATTTCAGATTGCAAGGAAGTGTAACTGGAGATGAACAAGAAGCTACAAGCTTTTTAAAGACCATTCCTCAGGATTGGAAAATATTCATGAGCATAATATTACCTTATTTAGTTTAATACTGTACTGCCGAGCAGTATGAAAATTGTAGAGAAATAACTTGGTTTGGACCAGATGTTGATTTATGCGGACTTGAGTGTGCGATGAAGACTTTACTATGGGGTCTTAAGAAAGACTGGGGGTTTGAATCCCACAACCCCTGGCAATTCTTACCCTGTTGCCGAGTCAGATTTTGGATGAGGGCTGACCAGCAGTCTTGTTTTCAAGATGTGCAGTGGCGTGTTGACCCTGAGGTCAGGGATTTGAGTTCCTGCCTGGGCATCGTGGTCTTTCGGTTTTACAGTCGGCTACCAAATTAACATTGACCATAAACTGGAATACAGAGTTCATCACCCCTGCTGTCCTACACTCCTACATCAAGACTAAAAAATTAAGTCGCTGGGGCTTGATGGTCAAGGCTGCCCAAAGCTGCCCTTGAACACTGCCATCGTATTCATTTTATATCTAACTTTGCTATAATCAGTGTAATATCATTATCTCCAAAAATACCAGGTGCATTGCATTGATATTATTTTTATATGTATATTGTCTATGTGATTGACAATTACTTGGCAAAGTGTGACTTGATCACTGATCTGCTGGATATTTGCTATAAAAGTTGATGAAGTCTGAATAGACCAGGCTTGGAATCTCAAAATGGCACTGCTAGAAGCAAATCATGTAACAATTTGCTAACCGGTGTTTCTAGACTAATTTGACCCTGCTGAAAACGAAAATCGCTGTTAGCAAGCTGGATTTTTGGCCGTTCAATGGGAAAACAAGATGGCGGACAAAATGGCGGTCAGTTGCTTCAAATGGCTATAAGTAAAGTATTGTATGTGACAGGAACACGATTTTAGACTCTAAATTAAGATTATAGAGTGCAAGGAATATAATGGAACCAAATACACATATGTAGCACTGAAAGAAAATCAAAATGGCGGACAAAATGGCGGCTAGAATCTTAAAATGGCTGTAAGTGAAGTTATGTATGCAGTGGAATCATGATTTCAGGGTCTAAATCAACATTTTCGAGGTCAAGGCATGTGATGAAACCAATGTCACATATATAGCACTGCCTGGACACCAAAATGGCGGCCAAAATGGCGGCCAGATTATCGAATTGGCTGTTAGTGAATTTCTGTATCTAATGAATAAATCAATTCAGAATGTAAATGAGAATTTTCGGAATTAAGGAAAGTGATGAAATTAAAAGCACGGAATATATTATGTGACACTGCCAGAAAACCAAAAACCAAAATGGTGGACAAAAACTTCAACTGGCTATGAGTGATGTCTTGAACATATGCGATGGAGACTTGATTTCAGTCTGGACTAGTAATTTCCAGGTCACATGCTTCCAACAAAATCACATGCAGTGTTATGCAGTGAAATTGTCATACCTATAGTGAAATTTTTTACTAGCCTATGACTGCACTGCAGTTTAACTATTGCTGGCTTTATGTATATACAGGATGCATGCTTCAATGTTTCATAACTTGATCTATCAATAGTTTCAACTTTTCATGACTTGACGGATATAGGGTAGGCCTACCGTAGAGTCAATTCAGGCCTTGCTACTGTCAATGCAATTGCACCTGAGTGCACATGACAAGATCGCACTTCGATAGCAGCAGAGCCTGATGCTACGTTTGTCAACTTCACATGATTTGCTGTAGACAAACTCTATAATGTGGCTTTGGCGCACACTGGTAAAGATTACTTTCTTCCACCACACTCCATCCGATGAAGATGAGGATGATATCTGAAGATCAATATCTAGAAAATGGGCCTTTCCAAACTTACAGAGCTCTTGGTAATGAGCTCATAATGGAATGTTCCAAATGTAGAAAGTAAGTGGGAACTTTCAAATAGTTTATTCATGCATTGTTTCAGCTGATTCCTGATAAATATGTCAAATCACATCCAGTTGTAGCATGAAGGACACTCTATTCTTCATCTTCATAGTTACGTGATTTGGATGAGCTTCCGTTCCGCTGATGTTCCTGACATCACCAAAACACCGTTAAATATAAAGCGAACACATATGACCCGGCAGTCGACAACACTTTATCTTTTTTCACGTAACCACCAGCAACCGCTCTAGTCCATATCTACAAATGTGGCTATTGAGAGCTGAATAGACAGAAATGTTCAAAGCTAGATCAGTCTTTCTTTCAAGCATACCAAGAACATACAGCCAATTTTCTGACAACGAAGTATTTCAGGACTCCACACAGTGACAGAGTTGTGGTGGTAGTTTTCTGTACGATTTCACTTTTTAAAAGCAATGTCCACTATATCTTTCGAAGGCAATAATTATTAACCCTCTTGTAGCCAATCGAAAGTAGGCTACCTGTACACAGGTATCCACTGTATCTGTCAGGTCACCAAATGTCTTCGCGTTTGGAGGTTCCCTATTGCTCGAACCATTGCTTGTCCATCAATAATTTGTCTGCAACAGGTTGGATGAACTGCGTCGCGACTTATGGGCATATCACAATATTTGGTCATGCCTCATACAATATGCGGGATGTCTTGCATTGCCCCCCTTTCCCGCAGCGGATTGCCTGCAGGGTCTGTGTGTTGCTTAGGTAGTGCCTTGATGGACTAGCCACATTATGTCTGAAAGAACTCTTGTTTTTCAACATCGGATGTCAAGCGTCGATCTACTCTTCGATTGGCGGACCAAGCTGAGCTGGTTCACTCGCGGTCTGCTATTCGACATCACCTTTCATTCTCTGTAGCTGGTACTAAAATCTGGAATGGGAATGGCCAACCCCTTTTCACAGCGCTTATTGCATGCCCATAGGTCACTCCACTCTGTTCCGTAAGAATCTAAAAACTGTCCTATTTAGTTGTAGTTAAGTCGGGAGCGATTCCGGACAGCCCACCTTGAAGAGGCACTACGTAAAATATTGTAAATAAACAAATGCAGTTCTACTAAATACCTGCCGTGCTAATAATGAATGAATGAATGAATGAAATGCTATGACTCTGCTATAGAAATTGGTTGCCAATAGCCCAACGCATCCATTATCGAATTGCTGCCCTGGTCTCACGTTGTATCCTTGGTTGCGCTCCATCCTACCTGCGCATTCTTTGTCGCCCAGTCTCTGACATTGTAGCGCGTCGGGCCCTTCGCTCTGCTGCGAAGGGACAACTGCTTGTTCCACGGGCTCGCTTGGCTACCAGACAGTGTCGAGCCTTCTCGGTTGTGGGGCCGTCAATCTGGAATGACCTCCCCCCTAACCTCCATCTCCTCCACCTGACCAGTCAATCCTTATTCCTTAAGTCCCTTAAATCTTTTTTCTTTTGCCGTGGCTGGGCTGGGAGCGCCTCTGAGTAGTTTCTTGAAGGGGCGCTATATAAATGCTAATAATGAATGAATGAATGAATGAAATGCTATGACTCTGCTATAGAAATGCGGACTGGACAAGTTACTTTTGCAGAGAGAATCCAATCCCATTGGTTTTGAGAAAAGTCCATGGCACAATCGTTTTTCCAGATCCATGGACAGTCAGCTTGATACGATCGAATAAGGCACTGCATGATATACCAATCTTCCTTTATAATTTTTTCAGTGTTCTTTTGAAGAACACTCCTTGGTTTAAGACTTGCTGAAGGCATTGCGATAATTATTTTGAATGATCATATCTGGTCAAATAAGGGAACATTGTAGATAAATTCAACTGCGCAGGTTTCAGATACCATCTTGCAAAGACCTGGCAAAAATTTGAATCAAGTTCCCATTGCATGCATGACTTCACTAACATCCATCTTGAAATTCTTGCCGCCATTTTGTTCGCCATTTTGGTTTCCAGGCAGTGCTATGTATGTCACATTCGTTTCATCACATGCCTTGGCCTCGAAAATGTTGATTTAAACCCTGAAATCATGATTTAGTTGCATATAATTATGTCTTCATTTATGAACATTTTAAGATTTTGTCCGCCATTTTGTTCGCCATCCTGGTTTCCGTGCAATGCCACATATGTTACCTTGCTTCCATTGCATTCCTTGACCCCGAAAATGTTGATTTAGACCCTGAAATCATGATTACACTGCATACATAACTTCACTTATAGCCATTTTAAGATTCTAGCCGCCATTTTGTCCGCCATTTTGATTTTCTTGCAGTGCTACATATGTGTATTTGGTTCCATTGTTTTCCTTGCAACCTATAATCTTAATTTAGAGTCTAAAATCGTGTTCCTGTCACATACAATACTTTACTTATAGCCATTTGAAGCAACTGACCGCCATTTTGTCCGCCATCTTGTTTTCCCATTGAACGGCCAAAAATCCAGCTTGCTAACAGCGATTTTCGTTTTCAGCAGGGTCAAATTAGTCTAGAAACACCGGTTAGCAAATTGTTACATGATTTGCTTCTAGCAGTGATTTCTAGAGCCCTTTTAGAATTCCAAGCCTTGTCTAGAAGAGAAAAATATTCCCAAAAAGTCTAATGAAAGTACAGATTTTATGTCAATTTTCTGACACCGTTCAATTGATTATTGATAAGTGTTTAAAAAATGATACCTTTACTATGTGGATAGTGGACACTAAAACGAATTTATTATTTTAAGTATATTTATTGAAGTCTTAGACCACTCTTATCTGCGCTGACAAGTACAGCAGTTTTTACGATGACCGCTTAACCCTTTGAACCCGACGGGCCGGTTTTCCGGCCCGTTATCCATAGAGTTACAGGAGCTCAGTGTTCAAAGGGTTAAAATGCTACCATTGCGATGTGGAAAGTGTGTTTAATGTAGTTCAGTTTAATTACACTTTCTGCTAACACTGACCATTAACGTCACCCTCCTTTGTCCAGGCTTGGGACTGGCACTGGCAGAGTGCAACCAGTGGCGGAGTTATGTGTAAAGTCGAAAAAAATTGATGGGGTGGGGCACATTCCCTTCCATACCTCCCCCCCACCCCGAAACCTCTACCCATCCCCGAGGAGAGAGGTTAGATTAGCCTAAACACAATGTTGATGTGCCTCATTCCGTGTGCTGGACTGCTGGTCTCCACTGTGGGTCAAATACTCTGACACATCCAGTGAGGAGGCAGTGACCAATAGCGTCTAAGCACTTGTAACCTACTAACTAGAGTCCTTGGAGTCTAAGCAGAAATGACAACCTGCGCGCATCTGAGGACTTGCGTATCATGAAGCATCCGTCATGTGATGATGTGCAGGTTATAGTTCAGACAGCAGTCTGCAGCCTGAAACTATAATGATGGGGAAAAGTCCATGAAACTTTTCTAGTTGAAAAAGCTTAGTGCCCTTTGGACCTCGGGGGCCCCTGGACTTTGTCCACCCTCGTTATACGTACGCCACTGACCTATTTGGCCAGTCAAGCATCACTGATAGCACATTTGATTTACGGATAGACCAATACTATTGTTAACGATTGAGGAGCACGAAGGCTATAATTGCAAGCGTGCCGCTTAGGACTTAACCGGAAGCATCAAACGTTAGATATAGGCCTATATTTTAAAAAAAATTCCTTTCGAGATTTGAATTTGGGCTCCTGGCTGAGGCGCCAAATTAACTGATTGCGTCCGCCGTCCGAATACTGTGAAGGCTTTTCTTGTTGCTGTTTGACGACACTGCCATTTCAAAGATGATTAGCGTCGCCCTCCTCCTTTATCGATAGTTGGGACTGGCACTGGCAGAGTGCAACTAGTGGCGGACAGAGCCTGAGTACAGCAAGATCAATCCACAGCATCCTGCATTATACAACGGAAGCTCCGCCCATGTGACGCCCCTTTGTAACGTTGGCCAATAGGCATTGCGCCTGGTTATATTGATGGAGCGCCTCCTTGTCAATCAACGGCATCTGACCTGGATTCCATGACCTTGTTTTACCATTTGATCACGTGGCGAGTGCATGAACACGATGTTTACGACGGTGGATTTCTTGTTTAACCGATTAATTGGTTAATTATTTTCTCTAATCTTTAACGCCAATCATCGTCGTATCAATGATCAGATGGTAAATATTTCGACGGATTTAACGCGGTGATTCTCTGCAAAGACACGAATGACTCAATCGGAATCTGCGTCCATCCATCTGCTGGCGGGCGGGTAAAGAAATATGTCTGACTGCTGAATTCATGCAACGCTTGTAAATGCAAATGTAAACCTAAGAAATTGGTAGACGTTTACATCCACTCGGTCCCCGATATGCAGTTAGTACTTAGTAGGCAAATAATTATGGCTGCCACAGATCGGATACGGAATAGAGAGAGCGCTCTGAGCCAAAACTTCAGTCTGATCTACAGTCTATTATTTCCCCAAAAGTAAGTGAGTGAGTAGAGGGTCCATGTAAAACGCGCTCCAATAGAAATTGTTTACTTAATGTTCCAAACGACAAACGCAAGGATGTACAGTTTCAGGGCATGCTGCACGGACGGTTTCTAATGATGCTAACCCTAAACCTGATCTTAACCGGCCCTCACGGTGCCTAATCTTGACTCGAAACCACCCTCACGACACCTGACCTTACCTAACCTAAATGGACATGACGCCAGTAGACTTGCGCACTATCTTTTTCAGCACCGGTATACTTGCAACGACCTCTTATATAGTTATAATTATATCAGATATTTATAGGGTATTTGAACTAGCTATGTGTTTATGGACACTGTCGCACTCGCTTATTTACTTTCACAGAAATATAGAGCTGTAATATCAGGGTGCTCTATTCTGTCACAATATGCTGTGGCCATATATGTTTATACGTTGCATTTTTGGTGACCGAGCAGATGTAAACCTTTATGAAGATATTGTTAAATTAATTCGGTTTTCGCTACATTGTTTACCAGTCATTTTGGGGTTGAAAGGATTAAGGATTAAGACAGGGAGACACGACATCACTGAGAATGAGAATACAGACGTTCTGACGACCCTGTTGCCCTTGATAAACTCAGCACAGAAATAACCACTATACGCTGCCCCATGTCTTAATCGTTTACTGTGATGTTGATTTAAGTGTTCGTAGGAAAGAATTGAACCAGGGATTGTTTGGTTGGGGTTAAGTTAAATAGTGATAATTGTCCAGAGCATAATTTGACGAGGAGATTTGACATGGTGGGAATGTGTATGGTTGAGGGATTATTATCAGAGTGTTTTTGAGTTTAGAAGAGAGGTTCAAAGTACACATGTTGAATGCCAAGCAGTTTTATGTGCACAGGAGAGAATGCTAGAATTTTCTCAGTTCTCATTTCTAGGTAGAAAATATGTTAAGTCATGATTTAATATCTTTGCAAGATCCATTCGACTGTTGTCATATTAGAGAGAGACTTAAATAGGATCTTGGAAATGTAGTACTGCAGTATATGACTATACATCAATTGAATGCCAAGTCACTTGCTGCTCATTCAGGCATTCATCTTTTATTACACAATGTTTTATTCCTTTTTATTGTTTAACACTGTAAAGAGAAATGAATTTATGATACCTTGTGAACTGTTTTAGACTTGGAGGAACTCTTGGAGCCGTCATAACATGTCCCTTGGAAGTTGTCAAGACAAGGCTTCAGTCCTCATCGTACTTGCTTTTGTTTAGCACCGAGGTTGGTGCCAAGCGGAACAATCCATCCACGACGACGCCAAAGGGTAATTCATCGGTGGCAATGTCAGGTGTTGCATGGCGGCCAAAAAAGACGTATGGTCTTCTACGCTGTCTCAAGTAAGAGTCCGTGGATTGTGACCATGGCATATTCTTCACCTGACATAATTATATATTCTTCACATATAAATGGGTTAAGAATCTTATGATGCTAGTAATATTTTGGAAGTCAATGTGGATTATGAAAAAATAAACTGTCAGGCTGACCTGAAAAGTTGTATTTGTGTCTGGTGCTCTGCCCATTTGCCCACAAAGCTTGTGAATGTGGTCCTGGACTCACTGCATGGAGCAGTATTTGTGACCACATGAAAATGCACAATGTCTGGAGACTTTCAAATTATATCTCAAAACCCATCTTTCTAAAGGGTGGTTTGACTGGCGTTGACTTTTTAAAACTCATATACAGCACCATTTTTCTTTAGCTTCACTGAGCCACTACACTATGTAAATTGTCTTACTATTTTTTAAAATTATTATTATGTAATTATTATTATTGTATTATTATTAATTAAAACTTATGGCTCAAGATTAAAATATGATGAGAATGATGGTGGTCATAATTCAGCGTCGTAGAGAGGTTGAGGCTTCAGTTGTGATCTAGATGCTCTGTAGCCCTACTCTTGGTGTTCGTCTGAACAGAGTCTGCTCTCAGTCCCTTTAGCTTGTACTTCCACTATGCGCCTTCTCGGTGATAGTACCCTTAACTTGGAATGGTCTTCCTCTGACACCATTCTTTTTCTAAAAGTCCTCCAACTTTACTCTCTCATCATCTTAAGACAGCTTTATTTGCCAGGCCTCTGCGTAGCCCCATTGAGGAGGCGCTATATAAATGCATTTTACGAATGAATAAATAAAATGGAGCACAAACTGTGCAAAATGATTTAATGTTTGTATGCATGTATGTATGACTACGGGTATGTGTGTATGTTCATTTATTTCCATTATACAAGAGGCAAGGTGATGCAGGTGAACAATGGAAGTTGTTAGTATGGTCGAATTGTTAGTACGGGTATATGTTTTTATGTAGCATTGGTGGGTAAGTTCATTGAGTCTTTGTCAAGGAGGGTGAAATTGTACACCCCTTTCCAAAAGTTAAATCCTTTCCTAGTCCCTTGGCATTCCTATTATCTTGTAAGATGTAACGTTCAAAACTTTATTTCCTGAATATTTAATTATTTTTAATGACTTTTGTGCCTCAGTCTTGTAAACTGAGTTCAGTCATTTGACTGTTTTTGCTCTAACCAGAGCAAAAAATTATGGTTTCTAAACATTTAATTGTTTTTGGCATTGCTGATCTGTATTTTTGTGTGTTTGTGTTTTTTTGCCAGACACATTATTGTAACAGAGGGACCCAGAGCTCTGATGAAAGGTCTCGGTCCCAATCTAGTCGGAGTGGCACCTTCCAGGTCAGAATCAGATCTTCCAAGTTAGAAGTTAGAATCAGATCTTCTTGGTTAGAATCAGATCTTCCAGGTTAGAATCAGATCTTCCAGGTTAGAATCAGATCTTCTTGGTTAGAACCAGATCTTCTTGGTTAGAATCAGATGACTTTAGGAATGTTAGTTGGCATATTGTTAAATTGCCATCATATTTGCATTTGTTTGTTCTTTTAGTGAGAAAGATAATTTATAGTTGTTAGTGTTCCTACAGCTGTGTTGTTGGCAGCAGTTAATGGTAGTGATGGCAATGCTAGTAGTGGTAATGCTAGTGGTGGTTAGGGTAGTGGTGATAATGGTAGTTGTGGTAATGGTAGAGGTGGTAATGGTAGTGGTGGTAGGGTGATGGCAATGTTAGGTCTGTGGTAGTGATGGTGACTTTGACTGTATTGACAACTTGCAAAGACTTTTATGAGAAATAATTTTTTCCATTAATGGTATTGATGTATTTGCATTTTTTTCAGAGCCATTTATTTCTTCACGTATGCTGAATCAAAAGTATTTCTCAACAATTTTCTTCCACCCGAAACATCAATTGTTCATTTGTGTTCAGCTGCTTGTGCCGGTACGTTCAACAAATACTCTTTAATCTTGATGTGATTTAGATAGAAACTTAATGAAGTAGAAAATTTACTCATTTTGATACTTACCATTTTATGCTTTTAGGGGAATCAGTCAGAGTTGTTGCACCGAGTTGGGATTGTTGAACATGAATTGTTGTTCTGTTATGAGCAGTGTACCTAAGGTTATTTTATAATAGGACATTTATGTACTGCTATTTAAATGCCTCAATTTTCATTAGCAGTTTGAGGGAAAGAACTTTCCTCTGCCACATTAAGGGAAACTCCTCACTTTCCTTTATCACTTCAGTGGAATGCCTTTCATTTCTTCTTAGACTTCAGATATAAGTTCTCACTTCCTTTACCACTACAAAAGAAACTTGTCACTTTCCCATATCATTCCCAAGTGCCAATTATGGTACATGGGAATGACATGTTTTGTGACAGCTTGTTTATGAATTCCATGAAACTGCTATGTTAGCATTTTTCATCGTTACTATGCACCTATTGTGCATCAGTTTGAACAATTATTTCTTTAATTTCAGGGTTTTCGTCATGTACGGTGACAAATCCAATATGGTTCATTAAAACCAGATTGCAATTGGATCGTGAGTGAGTCAAATACTAAGAGTTATTCATTCTTACATTCATAGCAATGCCTTTATAATATTGAACTCAACTGTTTAAAGCCTACTTCTAACTTGTACAGTGTAGACAGATCTTTAATTGCGTTATCATATATTACTATAGAATTAATTTGACTTACGTATGAATGATTAAAAAATGTCCGGCCGAAGGTTTTAAACATGCAAAGGTGACACACATTCACCTACTGAAGCTAATGATGTCGTGGATGATGATGATGTCACAGATCTATGCCAATGGCCACGGAGGTTAGATGGCATTGACAAAGCTTCATGCAGTGTCACAGTTACTGTTGTTCTTGCTGTGATTTAAAATTTATGATATCAAGCTGGTATGTGTAAACAGAATATGAAAGTTTTTTTGTCGCCAATTGCCATCCCAACCCTGTAAGAGCAATCATATTTGCATGGATGACGGAATCTGCCTAACAAGCTAAGAGTAACTGACCTTGCATGAAACCTGCTGTACTGTGAAATGGCGTGATGATAGTGAGGACTGTGTGGTGGATTGTTATCGTTCGTTAAATTGTTATTGTTATCATTCGTTATTGTTATCGTTCGTTATTGAGTTGATAATTATGAGGTTGCATATGTGCCATATCTTAACTACAGATGGCTTGTTGCATTGTATATTATTAATATTATTATTATTATTATTAGATAAATTTGTAATGCAAGCAAGGTCTCAGCGAAATGTGAATCTGAAGCACAGTTGCAGTTAGAGATCTATATTCTTGAAATCCAAGAGGAAATAGTGAGTTTTGAGCCATACGTAACGCTGAGTAAATTACATTCCTATACACTTCATACAGAATGATGTACGCTACCGGGTATTTCATTTGTAGGTGTCACGGAAGTGGTCTCACGGTTTCACAGTGCGTCAAAGACACATTCCGAGTCCACGGCGTTCGAGGATTCTATCGAGGAATTACGGCTTCGTATTACGGAATAACGGAGACGATGGTTCACTTTGTGATCTACGAAGCAATCAAGTCGAAGATTTACGGATTAACTCCTCGAACGATTGCGCCAGATGAAGAACGAAAGTACACAGATATGTTGCGGTTCATGGCGGCTGGTGGAATGTCGAAAACAATTGCGACGTGTATAGCCTATCCGCATGGTCAGTTGCTAAGCAGATTGGACAATTTTTATTGTCGGGCATTTTTAGAATGAATGCTTTAAATGGTCTGGTGCTGGTTAAAATGCAGACTTGATTTATAAGAAGGCGGTGGGTCAGGTTTGTGGACCAGGTGGTGGGTCAGGTTTGTGGGCCAGGTGGCGAGTCAGGTTGTGGACCAGGTGATGGGGCAGTAAATCAGTTGAGGATTCACCTTATGCATGTGCAGAAGAGCCTACAGGTCTTCAGAGATTGACTTTATGATAACTCACTTTATAATGACTTTGTAATTGTAAACTCCAAATTTCTAAAGCACTAAAGCTAAGCACAGAGCAACAGTGTGTTCACTACCGCTGTGTTATATTCAGTGAAGGGGTCTGATTCCGGTTGCCAAATAGACAGGCAGACACACAGACAGACACAGAGTCGGACAGAGATACAGAGGTTATGGATTGTGGAAGAGATTGTTAAGGGTGAAACTACAGTTTGGAATCGAAAGCTTGTGGAATTATAAGCGATAGGCTAGTTGCAATATTGGTGGAGGACCTGAGAATTTACAGAATTCAGTGAATCCCGGGTCGAGGTGGGGTATGGCTCAGTGGCGAACTCGAGGTGAGTAATAACTTGGGGATAGGAGGAGGATCAAGTGGCGAGTTGAGCACGATGGATGGATGGTGAAGAGCCGACAACGGTACTTTGGATTTTGCGAAACTTCTTCTTTGTTTCCTAACTTGACTGCATAGTCAGTTGACCTTTTTAGATAACGTGTTATACTATGTACACAATAATATGTTTTGTATTTAATCAAAATTAAAAAAATTGTCCTGGTTTCATCTTGTATAGGATGCAATTTAAAGTGGAAAGGGGTAATTAATTTGCATTTTCCAGGTCATAATTATGTGTAATGGTGAGAGTGTAGTAAAGCGAAAGGGAGACCTATGGCAACTCATCATTAAAGTGTTAAAGTCTCGAGCTGACATGATTCAAATAAGAAATATGGCTATTTCTAAAACTTAGAGCTTCGTAATTGTTGCCTGAGTTGTGTTACGTTTTCTTCTTCAGAGGTTGCTCGCACGAGGCTTCGTGAGGAAGGCACAAAGTACCGGCGATTCTGGCAGACGCTGTTCCTCGTGTTTCGAGAAGATGGTCTTTCGGGAGTCTATCGCGGTCTCGTCACTCAGCTCGTCCGTCAGATTCCGAATACGGCTGTGATGATGACTACGTACGAAGTTGTTGTCATTCTTTACGACAGATACTGCTCTTGAATTCCTTTCAGTTTTCTTGGTGCATTCTCAAAACTGTACCAGTGGATTCGGTTCTTTCGTACTGCTGCCCATAAAATCGGCTTGGAGGTGTTGCAACTGTCAAGTTCAAATTTCTGCAGCACGATGTGACAGATGCTGGTCAATGTCTTTGGACATTGGTCTGGTTTGTCTTGTTTCAACCTCAGTTTCGTGACTTACCAGTTTAGTGAGAGAGTTTCTGTCACATTGTCGAAATTGTGAAATTGAAACGTATTTGAATTTGGCTTCTGGCGCCTGCAGAGCCATATTTGTGTGTCGATAATTAAATATGAATTTACTGTATTGTGAATGTAGATTTTATGATCTGCTCTGTGACAATATCTGAAAGTCATTACTTCTTGCAGTATTTCGAAGTGCCTGATAACAGATTCCTTGTGTTTTGTCAGTTAGCACTTTAGCTTCTCTGAAACCTACTTGCATCTTTGAAACTATGCATGATCTCGGACTGTTGCAAATTCTAATTGATGTTGTGGATTTCTACTAATTGTCAGATTTTAGACTGTTAGTTTTGCTTAAACGGCACCATGCGTGGCTGAAAAGCATACATGGCTGCATGCCTAATGCATTTGTTCAAATGTTCTTTTTTGCACAATATTCTTGTTTGAGATGTGAATGTTTTATTGCATAATTTATATAGGGCTGTTGTTCGATTAAAAATTTTAATCGAAATTAATCGCGCGATTAATTTTTTTAATCGCAATTAACTGCAAATTAATCGCAATACATTTCCTTCAAATATATTAATCTTACTATTTTCTAAGGACCCCTGAAGCATAAAATTTTAATGACTGAATGCATTCTTTCTATTGCAAACATATTCAATAACCTTTGTGAGGCCTATTGAATTTCTGCATTTGGTTTATTGAACAGTTCTGTGTGACAGACATAATTGAAACACTGTTCAAATCAGTCAACTGCTCAAAATCCGTTAATTTTTTTATTTGAGCCACCTTTAATTAAACTGATATAGGCCTAGGTCTAAATGTGAAAATTAGACAACCGTTTTCTGACTATCAAAATTAATTATTTATTCAGCCAATTGTATAGGCAGACCGTTTAAAACTATTTTTCTCTACCTCTGATTCCATTTTAATCAGATCTAATTAACGCGTACAATTAATGCGTTAAAAATTTTTGTCGCAAACTTTTTAACGCGTTAATCGCACGCGTTAACGCGATTAAATCAACAGCCCTAATAATTTAGAATGGCAGTGTCTAACTCTGCCGAACAGTTAGCTAAATAAGTGCATAACGTCTTCCAAAGCAATCTTGTTCGTTGGACCATAATTAATTAACCTTAATTGAGAGGTATACGACTATATGTGGATGGATCCAGTCTTGCCCATAGTGGATCATCCATTTATATTAATTGTGAATTTATATTGCATAATCATGTCCTGGCAATGTTTATATTCTGAATTACCTGTGTGTTTTGCTTATTGCTGTCATGAATGGAAGTTTATTACTGTTTTTATAAATTGGACGTTGTTTGGAATGATTATAGCCATAAAATTGCATCTGCATTTGTATTTTGACACAAACAGTGTCTTTTAAAGTTGGCACTTTGTAATCAAGGCATAAAGTAGTACCTTCTGGAATTGCTGTGATTGCCATTGTCCTGGAAACAAAACATTAAGGCAAACTATCTTTGAATTCAAGCACAAGACCTCTGTGATCTGCTGCGTCATTTGCCTTTGATATCTTTTCTTTCGCTGCTTAAGACATTTTTAGATGTTTCGTGTAAATATTTCGTCGATGTGGATCTGTGCGTGATGTTTGAGACAGTGTTCATTGCACTTAAAACAGTGTTTTGCAGCCATTTCTGATTTGTTCGATTGATTCTTGGAATTTAATTTATTGTGATTCTGTTTGCAGTGCCATGAAGTATTGTCTTATTATGGCAGCACTGTAAAAGTTCTTTGAGGATTACTGATGAAAGGGGCATTAATACCAGTTGTAAAACGTCATCGTACGTTACTATCACTTTTAAACATCATCATACCATCATCATAACACTGCTATGGCTCAGTCTCGATCTTTTGTCTCAATTGGTCCTTCTCTCTGGAATTCTCTGTCTCCTTCTGTTCGCTCAACTCTTCTGTCTGTCAGTCTCTCCTCTGCTCTGTCTCTTCTCAAAACCTGCTTCTTCTCGCGGGGCCTTGCGCACTGGGAGCGCCTCTGAACGGTTTACCCTACTAGAGGCGCTTTATAAATGTTTAAATACAATACAATACAATATACCTTACTATCACTGTTAAACTACGTCCTCACAGTTTCGAACTCCCGATTAGGGACGAAGGAAATTGCATTTCTTGAGTAACTGGCTACAATACTTTATAAATACTTGACCATTGCCCCGCTTTCTGACTTCCACCCATTTTATTGAATTATTATGATTTTCTTTATCGTTTCTTATTTGTAACTGGCTACAATATGTCAACGAGAACTCAATAAAATGAATGGGAATGTATGGGAATATCATCATAAACATAAATTGCCTTTGTGGCACCAATGGCAACATCATATCCCAACTACATATATACCTTCTGAAATACTCCCACCTGTATCAAGATGATTCTTTACTTCAGTTGTTTTCATTGTGAGTTTCTTGTCAATTAACAAGTCAATTAGTAAATTCATAGATGCACCATCTTTTGTGTACCTGTTATATTCTGGGTTTTTTGTGTATCATTTTACCAGTGCTGATCTGTGCTAAACTACATTTCTCTTCTGGTTATCATCTGTATTTTAATGCTGGCGATTGCTTTCAGCTATTCTACAGTGGCAGTTAAAATATAAAATGCCGGGCACTAGTACGGCCAGTATGTGTTAATTGAATTTCTTGTTAAACATCTTGTCATCTCTCCCATGTACTTATCGTAGTGCTACATGGTTTATTCTGTTTCACATTATTCTGGGAGTGCAAAGTTATTACTGTTGACAGCTGGCATGGTTATATATGATGTTGTCAAAAAGTGTCAGAGCTCTTTACACTTTGCCTTCACCATGGCTGACCATGTGACTTGAAATTGGCTCCCTACTACTCTTTGTCAAATGCCTATTGTCCCTCTTTCTCATTTCTCACTGTTCATAGGACTGTCCTGTTCGACTGAGGTTGAACTGGAAATGTTCCTGAGTAGACAGCATTGAAGAGGAGCCATATCAGTTTGCTGCAATCGAAAAAATGTCTTAACCTCTACCATTGCTTACCAGGCCTCGCTAGGTTTGAAAGTGTGAAATTAATGTTGGATAATTGGAGCCAAGCTAGTGATAATGAATCATTGCATATTATTCCAAGGTGCTATACGATAGTTTCTTACTGAGGAATGACAACTACTAAGCCTACGTTACCTGTAAACACAATGATGGTATGCAAAATTACTGCTGACAATCAACCTAGAACAAAGGTGCTCTGGCAGTATTTAATATTACTTGATTAGCGTGGTGTCTACTTTATATACTTGTAAGCACTCTGATTCAATTAGTTAATTGAAAGTTTTCAATGGTGGTATTTTGATTGTTTGAATGGATATACTGCATGCAATATTTCAGTGTATTTTGTTCACGTGCACAAAGGGTTAGCATTTCTGCCAGACCACTGATATATTGACGATTTAAATGACGGGTAGGTCTAGACTCTAGAGGTGTGATTTCTTTCAAATGATGTTTTTGTCCAAACTAAAAATGACCCAACTTTATAATCTAACATCCAGAAAAATTCCAGATATGTACACTCTTGCATGTCATTATTCTTTTGAAGTAAATCAATGTGAAAAAATTTGGGTGACATACAATTTAGAGTTGGACCACAATTTGCATTTTAATAACATACTGAAATGACAAGATGAGAGAAAATGTCAAATCACTGTCTTCTAATAATAGCTGTGGACGCAGTGAAACATTGAAATTTTTTACAAGCAGTCTGCCATGGCAGTCATCAGTTTGACATTTTAGCGAAATCCTTTGTTGATCATTGAAAATAATTTAATAAATAGGATTGTAAACGCCATTGTTGTGTTGCACTAATGCAAAGATTTAATGCACCATTGCACTTGTACAATGTTATATAATAAAGTATGGTGCTTTTCATATAGCTACCATTTGGATTTATATGTATTTGAAGTGGCAGAAACTTTATAGTTTCATACTACCCACAGGATATTCAAACAGGCTATTTTCAAATTTGGCTTCTCATTGGTATAGCCCCAATACGCACTGCTGCCAAATCTATGAAAATAGTGCCTTTCTGATTTTCCTATATCTGAAGATCTTTTGTTATTTCTCAATCTGTAATAAATTGGTTGTCATTTTTTAATCTGAAATAGATCAGCAGTCAGTTTTCAAACTCTTATAGAGGCCAGTGATATCTTTTTCTTGTATGTCGGTTTTAGATTACGGTTTTATGTTGGAATGATGTGTGCTATTTTCATGCAAAGCTTTTTTGTTAGTTATTGTCTTGTACATAATGCTTGATTTGTTTATTGGTTTAGTTTCTCTTTGTTTGCTGATTCTGTTGTTGTCATTGCAGAGGCTAATGTGAGCCAAAAACAAAGTAAGACTTCAGAAATCAAAAATGGCAAATTGGTGCAATTGACCTTTGTGTGCTTTTATTAAAAAAATACACAAAGAAAATAAACTTGCTTTGTGCATCTTTCCTGAAGTTTCAACAAAAAGTAGGCACATGTAACACGAGTCACCTCAGACATAATTATGGCTCCATTGCCAAAGTAACATCCTTCTGACCAACCAATATGCAAGCCTTGGTAGGTACTCCGAATGACAAGACACATACTTTTAAAATATTGCATTCTATCGCTTACTACCTCGGAATAATTTGCCTGCATTCTACCAGTTGCTCAAGACCTTTTTCTTTAACCATAGCTGTGCTGGGGTGCCTCTGAGTAGGTTTCTTGAAGGGGCACTATGTAAATTTTCGGATTAAATGAATCTGTCATTTATCTGAATGTAACAAATTAGAATTGGCCACCTCTAATATAAGCTAAGATCGTCAGCGAGCGTAAGATGTTGTCAAGTTCAAGATATTTTGTTCATGTAATATGTTGCAATCTCATGTCTGAATGCTGTATTAAATACAGGAACCACACAATGGAACCATCAAGTACAGTAAATTAAATTGGACGATTCTGTAGAGTGCTTTCTCAAGGTATTCGGTTTGTGGCTTTGAGGGAGCAATCGTACTTCAAACACTCAGAAAGGAATTTATTTACTCTTCAAAGCTAGATGCAGAACCAACTCCCTCCATACTCCCAGCCATTTGAGTTAAGGGTCATTGCACCCAGTTGATTCCAAGTTGGTGAAGGTAAGGGCTTCCCCAGTAGTATGAAGCATACAGATGCTGATAATGCTGTGAAAGTAAATGATATTGATAAGGAATGTAAAATGCTTAAGAAAAAACGTAGTAAAAATGTGAAAACGGATAAAGGACAAAAGAAATGACTCTGAGAGGTGCATCGTCGATGGCAAGTCTCGACTCGGTTCAGTCGGATCCGTTTGGAAGGAGTAAAGAGCAGAAAAAGTTAGGCATATCAAAGCGCAAAATGGAGAGACATACAAACATTCGACATATCAGGGGGCTATCAAGAGTCATCCATGTCGGTTCACTGTACTGTGACCAAAGTGAAACAGGAGCTGGTCAGATCATCTTTGAACTTGATACTGAGCTCAACCAATGTATCAAAATCTCTGCTATCACCAGACTCACAAATTTATGTGTTTGGCCTCCAGCTAGGCATCTTTTAAGAAATTTTTAGAGCTGCACAACGTCGTATTTCCCTTCCCATCCATGGTAAATTATATCCAATCGGATGACAACGAACATGTTTTCTTATCCCTTATCCATTTTCACCATTTTAACGTCATAAAATGCTTTTACAGCTGCACAAATTCGTCTAGAACTACCCTTTTTGTGTAGTGCTTCACAATGAAAAAGCCCTGGTAGGCCTATGTTGTTTTATGTGTCTTTTCAACTGGTAGGTATACTTGCAACTGTCGCATCTTGACAAGTGGTATCTTAAAGCCTGGTATAACCTAGTTTTCTCTAGCGTCTCCGAGCACTTATGAATACAAGAAAATTAAAGGAAGATTGCTAACTAATATTCAATGCGCTAAAACTACCGGATTTGCGTGTGTATTTTTAGCTTCAGTGTCTACGAGTCAACGACCTGGTCAAGACCATACAATCTAATATAATATAAATATCAATATCAAAATATTTTATAATAATATAAACTAATATAATACAAATACTTACTTACACACTTAAACCAGTAATGAATAATTAAATAGGCCTAACGTGAACAATGTCATGAATATTAATGACGCTTATGAATAATTAATTTTGTCAAGGTCGGTATCTGGATCGGCCCCGTGGGTCAGGTAAACGTAAAGCTGCTATCAATGGTCACATTGGTCAGACTACGATGACTTCGAGACGATGGGGTCATAATTTGTGTTTTCATGTATAAGCTATATTTGGTTAAATCCGTCAAAGCCAATCTTGCATTCCTTGCGATCTACGTGATTTCTTATATCGTACAGGTGAGGCTAATATGCTTATAGAGTTTAATAGCGTAGTAGGCCTATGTGTGCTTTTTTATAGTAGCAGTTTTATTTCAGGATCTGGGTGCAGTTGACAATTCCCTTGTTTAAATGAATTTGACATTATTTGCACTTTAATAGCTTAAGCCCCTAACGCTGCTTTCTTGTGTTTGCGTGTGCAAGTAGACTACAGTTTGGTGCTGAAGGCACAGTTAGCCAACCCCACATTTGATATGATGCAATGACCCACTTATTTCGGTTATGTTCTCAGTGATGTCAGGCTGTCAGAAAACCTTTTCATTTAATTTATTTGCAATTCAGCTATGTGCCTTTAGAATGGCTTTTGTTTTCACCAAGACTGTATAATACTAATACGTTGCAAACCATTAATGACCGACTTCAAGGGCTAGAGAAATGTCGGGCACTTGGGTAGAGCAGTCACAGGCCTATAAACTATCTTGAGGTTTCATGAGAAACTTTTTTATAAACTAGTAAAAAAGTTAAAGTTCAGCACGACCTATGGGACTCTACTTTCTGGTTCACTATCTACATCTCTCTCTCTCTCTCTCTCTCTCTCTCTCTCTCTCTCTCTCTCTCTCTCTCTCTCTCTCTCTCTCTCTCTCTCTCTCTCTCTCTCTCTCTCTCTCTCTCTCTCTCTCTCTCTCTCTCTTCTTAAGACTTATTTTTTCTCTAGGGGTTATCATTCATTCATTCATTTCGAGAATTTATATAGCGCCTCTTCAAGAAACCTACTCAGAGGCGCTCCCAGCCACAGCTAAAAAAGTAAGATTTGATCAACTGGTAAAAAGCATGTGAATTTAGCCTAGGCATAAGTCGCAAGATTAGTGGGAGGCCATTCCAGATAGCGAGACTCACAATAGAAAAAGCTTGGCGCTGTCTGGTATCGCACTGGGAGCGCTACTGAATGGCCTCAGCTTTGAGTGGCGCTATAGAAATCACTAATTACAATTATGCTTTTATATTTATAATTATGTGCAATATAATTTTTCAGAACTTTGTTTATTTGGAGTTAAACTGATTATAGTTGATTTAAAAAACCTATACATCATAAACTTTGTATATACAACTACCTGTGGCCCTAAACGCTGTTGGATCCTGGGCATTTGTCCTTCTGCACCCCCCCTTGGGGCGGTCCTGCTGACTTCTTGTACAGCTAAAACTGCTAGCTTGATATTTGTAGTGGAATTCTGCAAGAACAAGTATCCTTTAAATTCACTTGACATGCCAACATTGGATTTTCAGCTGCATTTACGTTCATATTTGTTGGCCGTTAGTGTTGTAACTCTAGTGTATTTTACATTGTCAGTTCAGATAATGAGAATGTTAATAATGTCTGTTCTTTGCTATTTTAGACATTTCAGTATGGCACTAAAAGGACTGAGAGTGATTGAGATGGCTGGGTTGGCTCCAGCTCCTTTCTGTGGCATGATTCTTGCGGACTTTGGAGCCAAAGTCATTCGCGTTGATCGGGTAAATTTCTACTCCATTTTTCTGCATGTATTTTAATTGGAGTGAGTTGCATCTCTTTGTGGGTTTTGATGTGAAGGTAAAGTTTCTTCATGTGAACACGTTGCAAGTGTTTTCTTATATATGCAATCGATGTATTCCTCTAAATTTCTCAGAAACAGGCAAAAGCTGTATCAAGGAAAAAAGCTTCTTGACAGGCACTATTTCAAATCAATCCAGTGAAAGCAGGTTTTCATGTCAAAATCTTGATGTTTGACCAGAGCAGAAAGATTGGTTATTCTTGTTGACTAAGTGCTCATGAATAAGATTGTGCCCTGCAGTTATCTTTTCAGAAAATAAGAGTTTACGATTACATCACTAAACTGACATAAACATGCAGTATATAGATTAAGCTACAGTTGCATATTTATTTAGCCATTGACAGATATCAGAACTGCATGATTTTCTGATTTCTTGACTGAACGCATTCTAAGTACAGGATTGTAGCTTGAAACTCGTTGTCAATTTTAGGCGAGAATGACTTCAACAGATCGACTCGGTCGTGGAAAATTATCAGTTGCTGTTGACTTAAAGCAGAAAGAGGGAACAGAGATTGTGCGGAAACTGTGCAGCAGTGCAGATGTAATTATAGAACCATTTAGACCGGGTAAGATCAGATTAGAAATGCAGTTTCCACATAACTTATGGTGCAGACAGGGCTGAAAATGGTTTGAACAAATTGCTGGGTCTCTTTGGGCCAAAGGGTGCTATTAATGCCAGTGTTTATTCAAGCGCCAGCAAATGAATGCCGGGTCTGAGACCCGGACAGACCCGGCTCACTTTCAGCCCTGGGCGCAGAAGTTCATGGATGTTGTCAGTTTACTTGATGTGTTGATTCAAATTGTAAACTGGTTAATAATTATTAGTACTAAAGTATTGCTTGCTGTTTATTATCTTGCTGTAGTTCCAAGTGGAATGTGTATTATATTACAGCCAGACTTCTTTCATGGATTTTGACTATATATTCTTTTGAAGCCGCCTTTGCTGCCTTTTGTATTATTAAAACAATGTTGTTTAAATCAGAAGATTAGGAGATCAGGACATGCTGTTGATTGAGTGATCAAGATTAGATTGTGCCGTGTAAAGGGTATTTTTAAGGTGTACCATGCTAAGGGTATTTTTGAGATGTGCTGTGTTACTTGCATTTGTAATAAGTTGCATGTAAAGGACTATTTTAAGATACATGTGCAATGTAGAGGTTATGTGCCAAAGTGTACTTTTAAGATATGACATGTTAAATGTATTTGTAATATGTTGCATAATAAAGGGTAAATTTTTAAGATGTATAATGTAGAGATTATTTTTAAGATGTGCTTTGCAAATATCTGAAATTGCATTATAAGTGATATAATGCTGGTATTCTTTTTATATTTATCTCTGGTCATTAAACTCTCAGTTACGATTATAAAAATAAGTATTCCTTGTTTTGTTTCTGTTCTTGTGTTAGGAGTGATGGAGCGATTGGGTCTTGGACCGAAGGAGCTTCTTGCAGCAAATCCACGTCTGATCTACGCTCGACTAACCGGATATGGACAGGCTGGGCCACTAGCTCAACGTGCTGGCCACGATATCAACTATCTGGCAATATCAGGCTGGTGTCTTACTATTCAGCTATTGTTGTGCACAGAATATCTGTAGCAAGGTCATCTTCTCTTTCACATGCACAAAGTGCAATAGCTCAGAACTATCTGTGATTATCAATTTGATTGCTTAGGTCTTTAGTATGACCGGTAAGCTCTGCGCTGTTATAATAAGACATCTTATGATGGCCTATGCATAGTATGGTCAAAACTGTCCTATTTAGCCATGGTTGGGTTGGGAGCGCTTCTAAGCTGCCTACCTTGAAGAGGCGCTATGTAAAATTTTCTAAATAAATAAATTAATTAAACGCGTCTTGCATACATTTTAGTAATTAACATATTGTTGTGAAGTAAGATCAAATCAATTTTGTTGGTTGACATACAAAAGCAACTCCAGCCTAGCAACACCAATATTTATATAAAAAATTTGTGACCATAGTGGTGAAGATGCCTGAGCAAGATGATAGGTGTCTCTGGAGGGCTGCATGAGCTTCACCCCCGAAAATGATTGCAAACTTAAATCTTAAATGGTGCATTTTTTTATCGCACAGTCAAACTTTGACTAGACTTATGAATCTTAATTTTAATCTTCATTCCTGTTCATTCACAAACTTTACAGTGCTGGTCTTTTAGTCAAGGCTAACAAATGGTTAGAAAGCATTGTTGTTGGAGAGACATTTTTTTATCTTTGGTTATATTGTTTATTTTGGTTTGTTTTAGGTATTCTGTCTCGACTTGGCTGGAGGGACGATAAGCCGAGCCCTCCAATCAATTTACTTGCAGACTTTGCAGGTGGTGGAATGACTTGTGCGCTAGGAATTATGATGGCCTTGTTTCAGCGTATTCAAACCGGAAAGGGCCAGGTTATTGACTCGGCCATGGTAGATGGAGCTGCCTATGTTGGTATGTTGCATGTGCTATTACGGATAGTTATTTAATTATTTTCATATGGAAATGATAAAATTTGCTATATTCGGAATTATTATAAACTGTCCATGTTGGTGCTCTGTGCCTATACTGGTATTGACTGGTATGTTACACTTGAACATGTTATGTTATGTTAACAAGACTTTGCTACGTTATTAATGTTACGTTGTCAGAATCAGAATTATGGATGATCATACTATAAGTGACGTGACAAATGCTGAATTCGCTCAGTTTTCCTTTGCTTTGTATGCCATAATGCCAGCAGTAAGGAAGTCCTATATAGCTAATTTGTAGTCACTAGAATTAGACTGAGCGGTATAGGATAGATTGCATTAAGTTAGATGTTGTTTGTAACTGATTTGTTAGAATTCTCAGTCACCTCTGTGCTTCTGTTGACGATGCAGGTAGCTTTGTCTATCAGATGTTGGATTCTCCAGTATTGACTGATAAGCGAGGTGAAGGTATGCTGGATGGTGGTGCCCCGTTTTACGACACATACAAGACAAAGGATGGAAAATTCATGGCAGTTGGTGCACTGGAAGAAAAATTCTACAATAATCTAATAGAAGGTAATGAAGGCTCAACCAAACAAAATGATTAACCCAAATTATGAGAATATCTTGTCACTTGAAAGTTATAGGCACAGGTAAAGGAGATGGTTGATTAGTAGGGGGGCAGATTGTAGCTGTTGATGATACAATGCTTTCAGGTGCAACGAAGTGATCGACTGTGAGCATTGTGATGGAAAAGTGAGGCACCTGGTGCTAACTCAACCAAATTCTTTTCATAGGTTAAAACACGACCTATTGTTTGATTGCTACAGTTGCTCTGATGCCAAAGAACAAGTCAACCATGGGACCATGCCTATGTGAAATTTCTGTAGTGACTTGTCAGCAGGCATTGCCCTTGCATCTCTGCTTTTGTCATTTTATAATGTTTTGCTGCGCTGTTGTATTGGACTGTTGGTTATACCAAGTTATTATGATACTGTGTCATGATCAGGGCTGAAAGTTAGCCGGGTCTGTCCGGGTCTGAGACCTGGCATTCATTTTGGGGATTAGTTCAAACACCGTTATATAACGCTGTGTGACACCAAAGAGACCCGGCTATTTTTTAAAACCACTTTCAGCCATGGTCCTGATGCTAACAGCCATCGCATTAACGCACAAATCGGTGTAAATCTGATATTGAGAATTAATAATAATTTTAATGATAATAATAATAGTGATAATTAAAAATGATGATAATAAACTTTGATGTGCTGTATAAAGTACGGTATCTATAAACAATGCGCAAGATGTTGACAATACGTTGCAAGTTACAATACATTCACCATAGCCATAACCACTTAACATAATGGTTGCGCTTCGCTCTCTACTTGTGGTCCATCCGATTGGGTTCTGCAAGTCTCTCAAGTCTTTTTTCTTTGTTCGTGGTTGGGATGGGAGCGCCTCTGAGTAGTTTCTTGAAGGGGAGCTATATAAATGCTCTGAATGAATGAACCATAAATTTTATTGCTTCATGCAGCAAATTATCAACATATTATAGTAAACAAATGTTTTAAACAAACTGAAGACAAGGAGATAGACACCCAGTTAGATACTCAGTTGAGGTTCCTTTCTGTTTTAGGTCTGGGCCTTAAACCAGAGGATGCGAATCAGTTTATGGAATGGAGCCTTCTTCGTAAAAAGCTGACAGATACTTTTGCCACCAAGACCCAGAAGGAATGGTGCGCAATCTTTGACAACGTCGATGCCTGCGTCACTCCGATCCTGACGCCCGAGGAGGCCGTCCAGTACGAACATAACAAAGTACGCGGCACATTTGCCAACACCAATGCGTCGGAGAAAAGGTACATTCCACAGCCGGCTCCACATCTGGAAGATTTCAAGTCTCCCTGTGGAAATAACGGATCTCCCATTTCGGGAGTAAATACGGTCGAGGTGCTGTCTGAAATTGGTTACAGCGCCGAGGATTTGGAACGTCTGAGGAGAGCGGGTGTTGTGGAGCAGACGCATCCATCGCGAGTCTGATTCACCTACGCAGCCGACTGTGATTCACGCATGTGGAATCAAATTCATTTCGTGCTGAACAAATCACTTTGATGCTCGTTCCTCTGTTATTGTAATTGTAGCTGAACATTTATATAGTGCCGTGCAGAAATTAGCAGCTAATACGAAACCAGGAGCTTTGCTCATGTCAGCCCTCTGGCTGGAACCATCCTCCTGTGGAGGATGAGCTCCTCGGCCTCGCTGCTTCCATGTTCTGGAAATGCCTGAAGGCTGTCTTAATTGTTGGTGTGTTAGCACTTATTGGGTTGGCAGCAAGGCCGTAGCTAGGGGGATGTTTTGGGTGCTTGAACACCCCCCGAAATGAAATAATGTAAAAATTAACTAATGCGTTTACTAGCACAAGATGTAAAAACTGCAATGTGTAACATGACTTCAAACAGAAAATAGTCGAAAATCGCAGAAAATAGTGTTTTTTGCACCGCCGTGAAAGTATTACGAGCCAAAAAAGTTTAGAAAAGCAGGCGATGACTAAAAAAGGTCTTCAGGAAATTTCACCCAAAAGAAAAGTTGGGAAAACACCCCCTCAAATAAAATCCTGGCTACGGCCTTGGTTGGGAGTACCTCCTGTATTCCTGTGTGGCACTTTATAAATGTTCAGTTACAACTAACGTACCAAGTACAGATATTTTATTGATTGTTTTTGCTTGTTTCAGTGTCTGTTAATCTGCACCTTAAACGAGTGCTTAGTCATTGTTATCATTTTTGGTGGGACGTGGTAGTGTATAGCGGTATGTTCTGAGCCTTGTAACGGAAGGGTTGCAGGTTCGAATCTACCTCACGCCACTGCGTAGCGACCTTGGACAAGTTGCTCACCCATAATTGTCCGTGATGAAGGCGACGGGAAGCCCCCTCACTCATCTCATCCCCGGGTAGCGTAAAAGCCAATGGACATGCCTTTGGCCAGAGAACTCATAATCATCATCATTTTTCACGAGTAATTAGCACCACAACTGTAGTGCCTTTTACTGCAATCCATTGTGAACATAGTTCGTACAGAGAATGTAGTAACTGTGACTATGCTTTGGTCGTTATTTCTGAGGAACTGATATACAAAGTTTTACTTCTGAATTGTTTTATTCTGCCTTCGTAAATTTATGTTAATGTTCTTAAAAATTACATTCAATCAATGTTACCATGTAAGATGAGATGTTATATGATTTTTACAATGATCATGGGTCCAATATGTGGGATTATAGTGGTAAAGTTGTCACTTGTTGAATTCATCAGAGTTTACATGTTGTGTGTGAAGTTGCGAACAGTATTGGTAGGTCTGTCCAGGTACATGCTTGCGTTTTGATGTCATGTCTTAATTTACGTAAAAGGTAATGTTTATGCTATATATTGTCATGTATCAATGTGCCCTGTGCTACGTTTTTGCCGTAAAATTATTGATTATAATTATATTGATTATAATTGTTTTTTGTTATAATTGTAAGCTGATAATCTAGTAACTTCTTGGTTTGGCTCCTCGCCTCTTGCAATCTGTGTGAACCTCTGTTTGCAAAGAAACACACACAGACACTGCAAGGAAGCACATCAATGACCATTGATCACTGCATAGTTACTCGGTACTTTGCGCTTCATAATCATAATCTTGATATTTCTACAGCACCCACAAAAGCGAAGTCGTGGAAACCAGCTTATTCATGGGTGCTTAGTCAAACAAAATCGATAGGCAGAGTTAAGATCGGGGGAGTCAAGCAGGCTAAGGTGAGTAATGTTTAGAGTTGAAATGGCAAGGGAGGTGAGGAGAAGAGGGGAATCGGGGATAGGATTATGTGAAAAAGCAATGTTTTCATTTTGAGTGGAAGACCTGCGGAAAGTTTGTAAGAGTTGAGTTCTAGGTGAGTTCGTAAGGTGAATCAGGTATTTTTTCTTAAAACTGGAGGGAGATTGTTCCAAAGAGGTGGGACAGCTATGGCAATGGAGCGATTGACAAATTTAAGTGATGAGGTGATGGAAGGGGGAGCAGAGTCAGGGTGGAAGAAGAATGGTTTGAAAAGAGCGGTTGGACAGTGAACAACTGACGGAGACAGGAAGGTCAAGAGGATTGAAGTGTATTATAGGTGAGTGAAAGGACTTTAAATTCTTTTCGTTCAGGAATTCTGACTTCTGAGCCAGTGGATTGATATGAGGACAGGAGTCATTTGGTGGGGTTTGGGAGACGGCATGGGCAAGGGCATTCTGAATTGCCTGGAGGGGCTTATTTGGGTCATGTTTTGTTGAGGAAAGTGCATTGCAGTAATCTAATTTGGCATGAAAAGAAAAGTGCATTGCAGTAATTTAATTTGGCATGCACTTGGCTTTTGGGTGGAGCTTTAGAAGTTTAGAAATTACAATATGAAGTTTAGCGTACACTGATTTTACTGGTAAAATTTCTTGTATATGCTTTGCACCAACATAATAATAATCTTCGTTTAATCAATTGAGACAAATCTGGGTAATGTAATGTAATGTAATGTAAATCTTCGAGAATTTCTCAGCGCCCACAAAAGCCACGTCAGGGAGACCAGCTTATTCACCGGCGCTATATCAAATCAAGTCCGCAATAGCCAGAGCTGCCGTTTTCGTTCCGGTGCCAGGTCAAAATCCGGGGAGGTCAAGCCGAGGAGACAGCGTGGTGCTACGGTGGTTGTCGGTGATGGTAGTGGTTGGGTGATGGAACCTGATTGGAATCTGGATAGGATAGGTTGAAGAGTTCGGTTTTCAGCCGTGAATGGAATGCAGCAGAGGAGAGTGCAAGCGGAGGAGAGGTTGAATTATTGTTTGGAGGTGAGACTGCAGGAGAGATAGGAGGGTGAGCGAACATGCGGAGGTATGTTGGGAGTCCGTTCCAAAGAGCTGGTGCAGCATAGACTAAGGAGCGGTCGCAGAATTTCAGAGAGGATGATACTGGAGGCCGAGAGAGAGAAAGATATGATGATGAGCGCGTAGACCTGTGCGGTTGGATGGTGATTAGTTGACGAATGTAGGAGGGCTGAGAGGTTTGAAGAGCGTTGTAGGTTAGAGAAACAATTTTGTAATGGATGCGCTGAGAAACTTTTAGCCAATGAAGAGACTTGAGAACAGGGGTTATGTGGTGATGTTTGGGCGTCTTAGTGACTGCGCGGGCAAGAGCATTCTGGATAGTTTGGAGGCGTTTAATTTGAAGAGAATCTATTTCATGGAAGAGCGAATTGCAGTAGTCGAGTTTGGAATGAACTATTGAGGTGGCTATTGTGCAGGTGGGTGACACAACCACACCCAGTTACACGTCAAAGCACATTAAACAGAAAAATAATAATGTGAACATAACTGTCATTGTCAATGATGGCCAGCAGAGAACCTGAGGAATAAAATTCTTAACATCAGTTTCTGGCAACTAATGGATGAGGTCTAGTGCGTAAGTTATAGGTAGTTCTTACTAGAGTTGGTAAAAGGTTCCTCAGGACGTGATTGACATTAAGCATTTATGCATGCAATTACGCTTTTAGTTTTGTCTTCTGCCAGCTGATAATGGCTGAGTATGGCAGTGATGGATGCTGGCACTCTGATGCTGGCACAAAAGTGATAATAATGTGGAGATTTTGGGTAAACTGTCCCTGGCCGTGGTTTTACTTTTGACGCAGCATGCGACTGATTGGCCCGGTATACCTGCTGGCATACACGCTGGCATACGACTGGCGTACGACTGATTGGCCCGGCATACACGCTGGTGCACACCACGCCCACTTGGCACAGACTATGACGGGTTTACCTGCTGGCATACGCCTGGCATACGACTGATTGGCCTGGCATACGCTGGCATACGCCACGCCCTCTTGGCGCAGACTACGACTGGTTCACCTGCTGGCATACGCCCGGCGTATACGCCACGCCACGCCCTCTTGGCTCCGGCATACGACTGGCTCGCCCACTGGCATACGACGGCATACGACTGGTTGGCCTAGCTTACGCCGCGCCCACTGCCTAGCATGCACCGCTCCCGAGTGTATATAAGGACAAGGCTCTGCTTGTTCAGGGTCCGACTCTTGGATGGCCACGAAGCTGACTAATTGTCCGGCACTTGACTCGCGGTAAAACGTGGGACGAGTGGTGACTGACTATGGGAGTGGGTGTCGCGGCCCCTATTGATCTTTGCCATTAAGCATCGGTCTAGGGGTTCCCTACTCTCATTAGAGGGGTGCGAACCCTCCGACGGCTGACTACGGACTGACGACTGCGACGACGAGTGGTCGAGAGTCCTGTACGCCTACCTGGAGCTACGCTTCGGTCGGTCGTCGGCTTCTCCCACTGGACAGGGTGGTAGGGACTCCTGTACGCCTACCTGGAGCTACGCTTCGGTCGGTCGTCGGATTCTCCCACTGGACAAGGTGGTAAGGACTCCTGTACGCCTACCTGGAGCTACGCTTCGGTCGGTCGTCGGATCCTTCCTCAGGACCGGGGTTCTGCCCCTGACGGACTGGCGACGACTACTTCGACGGACGTCGGCGACTACCTTCTCGACTGACGGGTGGTGCCAGGACGGCTGACTACGACAGTAGGGAGGACCCTGGGTGCTATAAGGGTTGCTGCAGTCCATATCGAGTCCCCTTCCAGGAACGGTTCTGTGGAGTCCGCTTGCTTGTCCTTGTCTGCCTACTTATCGTTGGATGCCAATAAACGTGTTTAAGCCTAGTCGGCTAGTCTTCAATCCCCAGTTGAAGCCTTACCCCCGGACTTGACGACGAGACCGTGACGACAGGGTTGGTGGTTTCGGCTCCTGGTATACTTTTCGCCCAGCCCTGTCTCGTGACGTTTGGTCCCTTAACCGGGGTTCGTTACATTTTGGTACTAGGAAGTGGGGTGGTTATATTTTGGTACCCGGTAAGTGGGTTTGGTCTTGTGGATATTGTGGCCTTCGACATTTAGTGCCCTGGGTTTTGGTTTTGGTTTTGGTTTTGGCCTGACAAGTAGGGACTTCGACAGAACTAGGAACTTGGGGTGAGAGACTGTGACTCGGACAGACTGGCAACGATGTGGAGCACTCGGACGGATGGAGCTGCTCCTGGCTTCCCGGCTACCTCGACGCCAGCAGCCGGAAGACGAGAGGACGTTTTGGTCGACTACGAGGTCGAATCAAGCCGCTTCCTGCAGAAGATCGACTTCGACGACTCGCCGAAGAGGGACCGCAAAAGTATGCTGATCCCGGAGAGAGACGCCAGCGCTTTGGAGACGAAGGTCCTGGAGAATGTCAGTCGTTTGGTCGGGGAACGAAAGAGCCCGATGAAGCCCGGGAAATTCGATGGAACCGGATCCCTCGAGTCGTTCCTGGCGCAATTCGATGTGTGCGCGAGACACAACCGATGGACTGCGGACGATAAGGTCGACTTCCTCCGCTGCTCGTTGGAAAAAGCAGCAACGCAGTTACTCTGGGATTTCGGAGCCCGGACGGAAGTCACGTACGAACAGCTCGTCGAGAGATTGCGCCAACGTTACGGCGCGGAAGGTCAAGCTGAGACCTTCCGAGCACAACTGTACTACCGCCGACAGAGAGCTGACGAGACACTTGGGGATCTGCTGCACGATATCCGGAGACTCGTCGTCCTTGCTTATCCGGTTCCGTCCAATGAAACCACGGAGATCGACGCGAAGGACGCTTTCCTCGAAGCGATCCGTGATCGAGAGTTGTCTCTCAAGGTGAGGGAACGCGAGCCGAAGACTATCGACGAGGCGTACCGAACCGCCCTTCGCCTCGCCGCGTATCAGCAGACGTCGGAACTGGAGGACCGACGGAGACCAGCCAATCGGGTGAGAGGGACGCAAGATGGAGACGCCGGTGGACAACTTCAGTCCCAACTGGATAGCTTCTTCGCTGCGCAACGCAAGTGGCAACAGGATCTGGAAGGGAAGATCAGCCGTTCGCTGGAGGAACTCCGAGGCTCGTACGGAACGAGTCTCAACGCCGAAGCAACCGCCTCTCCGCCGGTTCCGCCTCCGGGAAGGTCTTCCGGGAACTTTGGTCGAGCCGTGACCTGCTTCAACTGTGGACGCGTGGGTCACGTGGCTCGCCAGTGCCGCCAACGTCGACAGCCTTCCAACCGTCAAGACGACGCACGTAACGCGGATCAGACGACGCCCGAGCGGAATGGACCGATCGTCACCAACCACACAACGAGAGACCGAACGACGGGTGTGACGAACAACGCAATCTACATCCGTGGAGAAATCAACGGACAGCAAAGAACTTGCCTAGTGGACACTGGGTCGGAGGTAAGCCTGGTTCCCTCGTCTGATGTTGATGGTTTGCCGCTCCGGCCTAGTGACCGCATTCTTTTGGCTGCGAATGGTACTGCGATTAGAGTCTTGGGTCAGCTGGATGTTCCCATCCAAATCTCTAGAGGGTTTACCATTGATACCTGCTTTCTTGTCTCTGATCAGATAGGCGAGCCTCTGCTTGGGATGGACTGGCTAAGACAGCATCGCTGTAGGCTTGGTTTTGGGCAGGGTGCGCTCTTTGTGGGTCGTCGTCGTATCCCATTGGTTAAAGGAAATGGTTCGCTTTGGTGCCGCAGAGTGATGGTCGCAGAGGAGACAACTGTTCTCCCTAGGTCCCAATGCGATATTCCATGCAAGACGCAGTATAGGAATTTGACGACCACTGCACAGGCGTGGATGACCGAGTCTAAAGAGATCCAGCCTGGGTTGCATGTGGCGAGGGTTGTGCTTGATGACGATGCCGATAAGACATGCATTCGTGTAGTAAACTTGAATGAACAATGTGCATTGTTGACTGCTAACCAAATGTTGGGTGAGCTGCACCCCGTAAATGTCGAGGTAAAGAAGGAAAATGACAGAGAAACGGGTCCTGAAACCCATTTGGTTGAGAGACTTATGGAGGATATTTCGGAAGATGTCCCGACGGATGTGAAGGAACGGTTGAAAGGTCTATTAGTAGAGTATGAGGGCATTTTCTCGACCACGGACCAGGACTTGGGACGAACCACGATTTCCCAACATAGGATTGACACTGGAGACTCTCGTCCCGTGAGACAACCCTTACGTAGACAACCGCTTCCGTATCAGGCTGCTATTGATGAGCAATTGGGTCAAATGTTGTCTACTGGAGTTGTGGAACCTGCTGTGAGTGAATGGGCAGCGAATGTGGTTCTCGCTAAGAAGAAAGATGGGTCCTTAAGGTTTTGTATTGACTACCGGAAGTTGAATAATCTGACTCGGAAGGATTCCCGTCCTTTTCCCGCAGTTAATGCCTGTGTGAGAATCTCTTCCTGTGAAGTGTGTGCTAGCACTTTCGAATTGAACTGTGGATATGCCCATGGAGGGATGAGTTATGGTCGTTTGAATGAGACTGATCTCGCTAGGTCTACCTGTAGGTTGTTTTTGGACTGCGAATTTGGTCCTTTTGACCCTGGAGGATATTGGTCAGGTTCCCATGGTTTGTCAGAAAGATTTGAGAAAGCCTACGCAATCGCGCGCCAGAGCCTTAAGAAGGGCGCGGAGAGACGCAAGCACGCCTATGACCTGCGGGTGCGTCCTGCGAAATTTGAAGAAGGAGACTGGGTCTACTACTTCAGTCCAAGGAAGTATGTGGGACGTAGCCCAAAGTTCCAGCGGAACTTCACTGGTCCTATGATGGTTGTGCGGGTGTGCGGTCCGGTCAACTACCTCCTCCAGAAGTCGCCGAAAGCTAAACCGTTCGTGGCGCACGTCGACAAACTACGCCATTGCTATGGCCGTACGAAAGGACAATGGAGCGAGTCGCCTGTTAGGACGACCGAAGGACAACGCGCCGAGACAACGGACAACGCCACAGCTTCTTCCAGCCGTAGGCCACGTCACCGCTGGAGAGGAACGCCTACGGAGGAAACTCCTCCGAGAAGTCCGCGCGTCAACGTCGGTGATGGTCCGACGTCCTCTGCTGCCGATCTGCCAAGGACCAGGTCCTTTGCTTCGCAGGGAGACGGAACAGCGGAACAGGGAACGTCAAGGAGAGATTCGCCGGACGAGAATTACTACGAAGCGACAGCGGTCTCGAACCGACCACGACGGGTCGTTCGTAGGCCGGTCCGCTTCCAGTGAGGTTCCTGTGGATGACGGCGCGCGCCGATTCCTCGGCGGCGCACATGTCGGCGCGCGACGTTCTACTCCTCGTCGGCGCGCATGACGGACGCCTCCTCGTTCTACTCCTCGTCGGGGCGCAGGTCCCATGCCTGCGTGCGCCCTTCCTCGTCGGTGCGCGCAAGTCGGCGCGCATGTCGGCGCGCGACGTTCTACTCCTCGTCGGCGCGCTTCCCGGTCTACTCCTCGTTGGCGCGCAGGTTCCATGCCTGCGTGCGCCCTTCCTCTTCGAGCGCGCAAGTTCCTCGTCGGTGCGCGCAAGCCAGTGCGCGGGCGCTTCCTCGTTCTACTCCTCGTCGGCGCGCAGGTCCCATGCCTGCGTGCGCCCTTCCTCTTCGAGCGCGCAAGTTCCTCGTCGGTGCGCGCAAGCCAGTGCGCGAGCGCCTCCTCGTTCTACTCCTCGTCGGCGCGCAAGCCCCATGCCTGCGTGCGCCCTTCCTCTTCGAGCGCGCAAGTTCCTCGTCGGTGCGCGCAAGCCAGTGCGCGCGCCTCCTCGTTCTACTCCTCGTCGGCGCGCAGGTCCCATGCCTGCGTGCGCCCTTCCTCTTCGAGCGCGCAAGTTCCTCGTCGGTGCGCGCAAGCCAGTGCGCGAGCGCCTCCTCGTTCTACTCCTCGTCGGCGCGCAGGTCCCATGCCTGCGTGCGCCCTTCCTCTTCGAGAGCGCCCTCTCGTTCAAGGCCGCCTTCTACAAGTCCTTCTACTTGGTTCGGTATGCCGTATGCCGTATGCCGCATGCCGTACGCCGTACGCCGCCTACGTGGTCCTTGAACATTTCCAGTGCGCCTGACAGCGGCTCTGCTGGCTATATAAAGACGTTGGTGGACGTGGATCATAAACAGTCGGAAGATGGAAGTCAAGGACACTCGCCGGTGCCTCGCCTGTGGCCAGATGTTTACGGGCGTTCACGCTCGACGTTCCAAGTGGCGTCACGACCGCAATCGCTGTCCCGTCCTCAAGAAACGGGTCGGAAGCGTCTCGACGGCCCCTGCTGCTTTGGGGGCGGCGACCGTCTCTTCTACTTCGGGAACCGGAATTTCGCCTGCAGTCCTGCCCGCCAGCGACGCCTTGACCATTCCGGATGCGCTCGGGACGGTCGAGTTTCCGGACGAAGCCCCGTTAGGCTTTGACGAAAGCTTCTTGATGGACGTTCCTGACCCTGTCCCGAACGAGGTCTTGGGTCCGACCATGACCGGGTCGGAGGCTGCGCACATCGTGCGGCAAGGCCGTGCGCTTACCGGGACGATGTCTAAGGACCAGTTTGTATCCAGGATGGCCGAAAAGCTGCCACACTGGCCGACCGAGCTTCTTCAAGGGGTCTTCGAAGGGTGCCTTCCGGCAGCCCTTCCCGTCGCTCGACCTCCGTCGTGCGACCCGGAACCCATCTGGTTCGACGACTAGAAACGGGTCGGACCGTTTCGCTTGGAACTGAACTGTTGTGGACTTGCAAGAAAGAAAAGAAACAGAAGAAAAGTAACTTTCTGGACTTTCATAGATGGACTGAGATTGCGTTACGTCATTTTTGCAGTCACCGAGACCGGTGTTTTCCTATGTTTTTCTTGATTGATCGTTTTTGCTGTCTTTTCATTGATGTATACCGTGTTTGAATCGGGCGTTATTGTGTCGATAAACACTGTGTTGCGATGTTTAGTGTTCGTTATAATCGTTTAGTCTCTTAGTAACGCCTAGTCGGTGACTTTCTGTTTGTATTGTTCGCACTGAACTGGACATTATTAGCTTGTACGAAAATGAATGAACATTGAACATTTGCATGACACTTAGCGGTGGCTTTTAGTTAGGCTGTGGACATTGATAGTCGTATGCGTCGTTTCGTTTAGGGTCTGTGCCCTGTTTATGTTTTACTCCAAAGGGGCTTTGGACTGTTCCTGGGGGAGGCGTGTGGAGATTTTGGGTAAACTGTCCCTGGCCGTGGTTTTACTTTTGACGCAGCATGCGACTGATTGGCCCGGTATACCTGCTGGCATACACGCTGGCATACGACTGGCGTACGACTGATTGGCCCGGCATACACGCTGGTGCACACCACGCCCACTTGGCACAGACTATGACGGGTTTACCTGCTGGCATACGCCTGGCATACGACTGATTGGCCTGGCATACGCTGGCATACGCCACGCCCTCTTGGCGCAGACTACGACTGGTTCACCTGCTGGCATACGCCCGGCGTATACGCCACGCCACGCCCTCTTGGCTCCGGCATACGACTGGCTCGCCCACTGGCATACGACGGCATACGACTGGTTGGCCTAGCTTACGCCGCGCCCACTGCCTAGCATGCACCGCTCCCGAGTGTATATTAGGACAAGGCTCTGCTTGTTCACAATGTTCAGGGTCCGACTCTTGGATGGCCACGAAGCTGACTAATTGTCCGGCACTTGACTCGCGGTAAAACGTGGGACGAGTGGTGACTGACTATGGGAGTGGGTGTCGCGGCCCCTATTGATCTTTGCCATTAAGCATCGGTCTAGGGGTTCCCTACTCTCATTAGAGGGGTGCGAACCCTCCGACGGCTGACTACGGACTGACGACTGCGACGACGAGTGGTCGAGAGTCCTGTACGCCTACCTGGAGCTACGCTTCGGTCGGTCGTCGGCTTCTCCCACTGGACAGGGTGGTAGGGACTCCTGTACGCCTACCTGGAGCTACGCTTCGGTCGGTCGTCGGATTCTCCCACTGGACAAGGTGGTAAGGACTCCTGTACGCCTACCTGGAGCTACGCTTCGGTCGGTCGTCGGATCCTTCCTCAGGACCGGGGTTCTGCCCCTGACGGACTGGCGACGACTACTTCGACGGACGTCGGCGACTACCTTCTCGACTGACGGGTGGTGCCAGGACGGCTGACTACGACAGTAGGGAGGACCCTGGGTGCTATAAGGGTTGCTGCAGTCCATATCGAGTCCCCTTCCAGGAACGGTTCTGTGGAGTCCGCTTGCTTGTCCTTGTCTGCCTACTTATCGTTGGATGCCAATAAACGTGTTTAAGCCTAGTCGGCTAGTCTTCAATCCCCAGTTGAAGCCTTACCCCCGGACTTGACGACGAGACCGTGACGACAGGGTTGGTGGTTTCGGCTCCTGGTATACTTTTCGCCCAGCCCTGTCTCGTGACGTTTGGTCCCTTAACCGGGGTTCGTTACAATAATAATAGGTTACATAAATAAACTGGTCTAATGCATCAGTGATTTTCCTATGCTACACTTCCTATTTTCGAAATGTGGAGCCAGCTAATAAATTCTGAAAATCGTGGGCTAGCACGGTCCGTACACTGGGACCCAAGTGGCGTGTCGTCCATTCAAACGGGTAGCGGTGGTGACCGTGGTGAAGGATCTCACCGAAACATTAATTGAAAAATGAGCATTCTCGAGGCATACGAACGTTATAATTTTATTAACTCGAGTACATTTACATTTTACGCTGTATACCATCCATACAACATCCATACGCATCACAAATTACAGCGCTACATAACTAACCTTGAGTTGCTCTCGAGACAACTTTGAGTCCATCATGTGTGCCAATTTATTGAAAAATGCCTGCCGATTTGCGAATTTTCTTAGACCTAATTCTGCGTATAGCATCATAGGTGAGTTGTTTTGTCTTGACTCTGACATTATATGTAATTATTTTCTGAACTATAGAGTTGCGGTGCAGTGTAAGTTTGTTGAGCGATAATATGTGTAAATGTGTACATCTAGGCAACAACGCGCTTCCATAAGCACTTCAAAGATGTGCAAACTAAAAGTTTATGCTGTGAAAGTTCTTGAAGTTGTCTTTGGGTTCATCTAATTTACGAAAAAGTCGACATAGTTATAGTATCCTGGACCGAATGACCGCACTTACCCTATTCACTGACCAAGTTAGCTGCGGTTAAACCGTAGTTTAGGCTGATAAATTATCTGTACAGAAGTTTAGGCTGATAAATTATTTGGACATTATCCGAGGCTGCAAAATGTATATACAAGTAATTTCTGGATCGCCAGGTTCAATCCAGCCTCCATTTCAACTATAAAAATGCCTTTAACCAGCTTCCATTTCAACTATAAAAATGCCTTTATCCAGCTTCCATTTCTCTTGCGTTTTTCGTCAATCCATCTTCTATTTCACCTGTAGAAGGTCTTCATCCAGCTCCTATTTCTCAAGCGTTTTTTCGTCAATCCAGCTCCTATTTCACCTGTAAAAGGTCTTCATCCAGCTTCCGTTACTTAAACGTTTTTCGTCAATCCAGCCTCCATTTCACCTGTAGAAGGTCTTCATCCAGCTCCCATTTCTCAAGCGTTTTTTCGTCAATCCAGCTTCTATTTCACCTGTAGAAGAACCTTCATCCAGCTTTCGTTACTTAAACGTTTTTCGTCAATCCAGCTTCCATTTATATACTGCAATTTTTCTTCTCGCGTTTTCAGTTTATATTGCTACTTCCAGTTGCGAATGCTCGGAAATTGGAATAGCGCGTTGTATGGCGCGCTATATTCATGATTGGTGGTGTTTCTTAATTTATCAGCCTAAACTACGGGATATCGACAACGGAAATAATTTATCAGCCTAAACTACGGTTTAACCGTTAGCTGCATCGGTCGTGCGGGCCGCGGTTCGCTTCCCGAAGATGGCTATTTCAGAGATTCTCTGGCTAGCACGGACCATCCACGGGGATCTAAATGGCGTGGCGTCCATTCAAACGGGCGAGCGGTGGTGAAGGATCTCACCCGATCAAATTAATTGAAAAATGAACAGGGCTGAGGCCATAGACGGCCGCTATAAAATCCGATTACATTCCTAACCCTAACCGATCCTCAGTCCTCACGACGCCTAACCTGATCCTTACCGACCTTTACGACCTTAACCTGATCCTAACCGACCCTCACGACACCTAAACGACCCTCACGATCCGTAAACCTGAACCTAACTGACACGTCAGTCCCAGATAGTATAACTAAGCCAAAAAGTTGATAAAAGTATAATGACTGTAGAGCCAGATGGTGTTTTAAGTCGGGCATGTAAAGATTGTATGGCTGCTTCTAACCATTTACATATACCATTTACATATCGCTTTCAGACACATGGGTGAAATCGGGGTATTTGTATTGTAAGAAATTTGTTATCTTAGTCTAATTCCGTGAAGTTGAATAAATTGTCCAGCGCTTGTTATAACAATATTTGACACTAATCATCCTCTCGACTTCTAGTATGTAACAAGTAAGTCGTAGTCAAGTGTGGAAGATTTGTTAAAAAGACAGCAGCGAGACTAAGGAAATATATTCTATAAACTTTGCCTAGCCTAGTTTGTGACTTGCTAATTAACCATGCTAATATGTCCAGAAAGAAAAGGCTGTTCTGCAATGTTTTTTTTAGTAATTTTAGCATCGATCGTGCTATATATAAATTTTGTCTGGTTTTATTCTAGTTAATCGTGGTAAGAAACAGTGGCTGAAACCATACCTCATGTCACTATACAGACGACGTATCGACCAAGGACCAGAGCCTGACCGACCAAGATCTTCCCGGCTGAACTGGTACTAAACTACTGTCATGTGCTGCACATCAACGTTTCTAGGGTTCTATAGAAATACTATTCAGTATGTAAAAATATATTTACATAAACTGCTGAGCAAATGAAATTTTTGCTGTTAAGACTTGGGTCATTCATACCAAAGGTAGAAAATTAGTGAAACTTAACTAGTATTAAAAATGTTATTGCTTTAACAAGGTTATATTACTGAAGCTTGTAGAAAAATGTCATGTCGTAAATTTGCAATGTGTGCTTGGATTATGGTAGATATTATTGAAAATCAGAATGACTGTCAAGGTTTGTGGTGTGATGCTTTGTACTAATCAGTTACTTTGATCGATTTTTCACAGGAACTACGATGCTGAAATATTTTCCTTTGGTAAGAGGCTTGGTGAAGAGTTTAGAAGTGATACCTTGAAGACTGCCTTTACCAACAGGTATGTGCAATCTTAAGTGTGGCTTGTGTGGTGGTGGTGTTATGATGATAATTCGGTTGTATTGCACTGCTTTACACAGACATTTGATAACTGTGGTATGATAGTGAAAGTGACGTCATGAAGGAGTCATCTAGAAGAACCAGTCTGCAACAAGGTCTTTTATGTAACGCGATAATTGTTTATGCACTGCAACAGGGTCTATATAATTAATACTCTGAGATCTGTTGACGTTAAGGATATTTAAGCTGAAACATTAGAACATCACCAGCAGTCTAACGTCTGGGTCATAGTTGTTTAAAGCATTTTTCGTGTCGTTTTTTCCATTTTTTATTTTTTATGTAACTTTTTATTTATTTACTGTTGGTTATTATTTTCCTTAGTTTTATTTTTTCTGTTAATTTCTGTTATTTTTTCTGTTATTCCTTACGTTTTCACCGTACTCTCATTGGTTCAACTAGCCTAATTGATGTCATTATTTAATTGTTTGACATCATTATTTCATAGATACATGTAGTAGGTCCCTACAAGAAGTGAAATTTATAAGAGTTATTTTGATATAAACTTCTTAGGCCTAGGCTATATAAGCAACAATTTTAAGTACAACTTATAATTTCTAAGTGCACATCTATAATCTTTATTTCTGATTAGATATTAATTGTGATATGTTGAACAATGATCAGCATGATCTTATCTGAACTTATATTCACAATTTTAACTTCAAAGAATTTCAATATCTTTAATTTTTCTCAATTTCTTATTTAACCAAGCTTATAAGAAAAAAACTTTTGTAGATTAATGTCACTTAGGCACTTATAATTAGCTTTGGCCTACTAATTAAGTTGTGTTATTTGCCGATTAAGATAAAATTGCATGAACAAGATTTTTAAGTTTAAAATGCACGTGAAGATGTTACAAAGTCAAATTATTTCCCGATTTTGTTTTTTTTCTTTTTTTCCCGTTTTTTTCTAGAATAAAACAACGTTTCTTCAGGTTTTTTTCCGTTTCCATCGTTTGTTTTACATTTTTTTATTTTGGGTTTCGGGGGCCGTCCATTTAGCATGTAATAATAATAATTTTCCTTTAGTCAACAATCCGGTTGACAGACCGCAACGGTTACAGTATACAGCTATTCAGTTATCTTAATTAGCGTAAACCAAGATAACAAAACAGACAGGCTGCAATACAAGGGTGCTAATAGCAGCCTACAGAGCACATCTATTCTACGGGAATCGAACTTGGCTCCACGTATCTCCATGCCAGTGTTTCACCGGTCCCCACCTGTATGCAGAAATCCAGAAACATTGCCCCTTCTCTCTAAATGCAACACAACTGTGCTTGTACATGTAAGACCCTGCTATGAAGTCTGACATAAAGTTACTGATGAACAAAGTGGGCATCCTCTTGTGGCTGTGGCATAACTGTGCTGTAAATAGTGCTATAGAAAAGAATGCTCAGTTGGTTTGTCTTTGCATTTAGGTCATATGTGGAGTTGGAGAAAGAAAAGAGAGGCAAGCTCGGACTGCAGGATGATTTAGCTGGGCTGCAGTTAGGTGACAATGAGGAGCTACAACAGAAAGGTATCCAATTTTGTTATGTGTGTTATTTGACATACACTGGGAACCTGCTTGGCTACTGTTGTTATATTTATTAAGCACCGCTAAACATCAATCAATGGTTTGGTGCCTTGGAGCTGGATAGTTCCAGGTTCGAATCCACCTCAAGCCGCCGCGTTGGGACTTGAGCAAGCCCTTCACCCTCAATTGTTCATGCACTTCGGCGTGAAACTCCGATGCAGTGCCCACACTGAGTAGAGAGCTTGAAGGGGCGCTATGGCAAATGCAAGAAATAAATAAAATAATAAATAAATAATTGTGAGTGAAGGACTTGCTCAGGGTCCCTACACGTTGACTGTTTCAGAGGAAAAGGATTAAACCCATTGCATGTTCATGACATGTTAAAAAGTGACTACTTGCTTGAGGGAATGATCTTGAAGAAGTCCTTTACATACAATTGATTGATGCTTTTAATGATTAGCTAGTAGATATGGTGTGATAGAAGAGCAAAGACGATAATAATAAATTGATTATTATTAATTATTCTTATTTGACTAATGTTCTTATTAGATATGATGTGATAGAAGCAAAGATGATAATAATATTAATTATTATTAATTGACTAATGTTCTTATTGCTTTCCTCTGTTGTTTTTATCAGGTGAGGATCTTGCAAGGAATTACATTACAGTCTACTTGCGGCATTGCTATCCTCTTCTGCCGCGAGATGGAGTCAAGTGAGTTCATTATGCACATCTGTTAAGCAACAATGTGTAACTGCCGTTGCACAGAGAAGGTTGTCTATTATTAAATATGCTAATGTTGTGAAGGAGATCCTGGTATGTAACTCAGCTGTATTTAACACCTTAATGATGAGCATGTTCTATAAGTGACAGGAGACCAGTGCAGCTTGTTATTAAATGGTTAAGAGCAGGTTCTGCTGGTGCAAAATAGTAGCGTGCATTCAAATTCAAGTGCCGTTTTGGGCAGATCTATTCATAGTAAGATAAAACTCTATGATGTGTCAGTTTGTGTCTGCATAATGTCTATCTTTTTTTAGAAGTTCTTTTGGTTTCTCGGATGAGGGATTGATAGATAGGGTGAGTGGATGGATAGGGAGGTTGGGTTTTAATGGGTTGGATTGGTGAGTTTGTGGGGAAATGGTTTATATGGATTGATAGATGGATAGGTGATTAGGTGGGAAGAGGTGTGTTTGGTAGTGATGTAGTGAGTTGGATGTTTTGATTGTTGGAAGGGTGGGGATTGGTGGGTTAATGGATGGATTTTGACTTAAGATAAGACCGAAGTGCAGTAGACCAGTTAGATCCTAGTTTGGTGTTGTCAGGTCTAGAATGCCTTGGATTGCAGCTTCTCTTGAAGTGGTGCTATATAAATTTGTGAATACAATGTGATGTGTCAGTGTATCGGTTTGCATGGTTAATGATGTACAGCTGTACACAATGTTTGATTGTTTTTGGTTTGTACAGAGCGGTGACTTCACATCTTCTATCTGATGAAACTCTTTCTCATGTTGCACTCAATCTTGGAGCAAAGGATCTCATACTGACACAAGTATGTTTTAAGATCATCAATTGAGTTGTCTGTGTGCATGGTTGATCTTAGTTCTTGTTTGCGCTGCAATACACTACAGTAAACACTATGTCGACCCTGATCTATCATCAACTGTAATGTTTATGGACTAAAACTTGAGATGAAGCATCTTTTCATTGAAGCCCAGGCAAGACTGCAACCAATCAACTGCAGCCTTTCTTTAAATAGCTTGACAGCAGCCAATCAACTGCAGCCTTTCTTTAAATAGCTTGACAGCAGCCAATCGGCTGCAGCCTTTCTTGGCATAGCTTAATAATGAATATCGATGCCATGACCTGACATTGAACCTGGACTTAACTGCATAAAGCAATTAGCTGCCATGACACAGCTGTTGATTTTTATACATTGAAAAATATTAATCGTTTTGGTTCTTATATAAATGTTATATTTCTAGGAGTTTCCTGCTTCAAATGAAACTCTAAGCAGAACATTCAAGGCAGTCATTGGAGCGCTCTTCAATGACCAGGTAATTCCATTGTTTATTGTATGATATTGATTTGCAAACTCTTCTGTAATATTGATAAAAGTTTGTGCATATGTAAAGCACGCTTTATCAAGTTCAATGATGAATGACTGTTCTGTGATAATAGGTGGTTTAATTGTCGCTTGTCAGAAAATTGTGAAGAAGAGAAGCTGTGTAAAATATGCACTTATTATTATTACTCTTAATGTACCGTTAAGTTATTTGCAGGTTGCTGGATTGTCGTATTATCCCATAATCCTTTTGATCTGGGACATAGCCATTTGTGCAATGCACTGACCAAATATACCAGCTATTCACTCCTTGCTTTCTCTGAACTGAAGAACAACAAAAGCACCTCATCACCTACTGCAAGACTTTGAAGATTTTTCGTTAAAGTTTGCGTTTTGTAATCTTCTGTAATGTTGACATTCATACATATGATGATGCCAATATTCTAGCATTGAAAAAGAGGTAAGAATGTTGATCTATGAATGTTATTGATATGTTATTGATATGTTATTGCTCTACATACTGTTTGTTTTCTTGTAGGGACAGGACAGAGCTGAACTTTTTGTTCAAGACCTCCTTCTGACGCAACTTGTTGGAAAAACTATCGCAGAAATCTGGAAGATAACAAACCCCATGGGATTATTGACAGAGATACTGGAAAAGCAGCAGAATGGACTCCCTGAACCCAGGTATCTGACGTGATGATACGGGCGCTCTTTCAAGTTCAGTAACCTCTGATAAGTTCTGTCTACAGTTGAAGTGTCCATATCATTATCAGAAACAGAAATGTGTGTATCTACAGGACTGTGTGAGGAAAATGTGGTGCTTGCATAATGCATATTGCTTATTGGTTAGAATTTAGAAATATCTCCTTCATTAATTGTTGATGTTAATCAATTTGTTTATATCAGCTTTTGAACGTATGATGAAACTTGGTTGACTTCTGTGATTTTAATTACTTGTTCTGACACTCGGTTTAGCATCTTTTAAAGATGTCAATGATTGCTGCCAACACTAGCTAAACGATAACAAGAACATTGAGTTGATGTTGAGACAAAGCTCACGTATTAAACTAGAAAAGTCATCACTGGCTCACTCCTGCCTTCGTATGTAGAGCCCAGCAAATTCTCTCCTCTAGTTGACAATGTGTTAACAGAACTAACATTGCGTCAGGTCATGAAGAACAATGTGGCCAGTGGGCCTTTCTGAGTCTTAAGTGAGCGTTGCATTCTTCCCCTAAATTGAGCTTTATCTGTACGTTCTGTATTGTATTTACTAATCATATAAATGCAATGCAAGTGAACTTTTATGTCAAATATCAAAGGGGCTTGTACTGTTCGTGTCATGAAAGATGGACTAAGAATATGATTCGTAGTGCTTATAATGCACATGCAGTAAATCTGTATTGTTTATCTACCAGTGATTCCAAACTTTGCTAGGTACTGAGGAATCATAACAAAATGTTTACCTACCTATGTGATCTTGAGATCCTCTTTCTTGTTCAGTTGGGTTGTTTGCATAAGGTAATGTTTTAAATTTTTGTTTTGTTCTGCATGAAAATTCTTTACCCTAAATTTTAGGCTTCTGTGGGCCTCTGGCAGTGAAACAATTTTAGCAACATACATGGTTGGAATTTATGTGAACAAAGAACTTCTTGGACAGTGTAAGTATTAATTTGCATGTTTATAGTCTGTAAATAGCAAGTGTAAGGTAAGGCTAAAAGGATCTTTTGGAGGGTCAAGACTACTTTCTAGAATTTTGTAGAACCTTTTTTTGTTTCCTTTGGACTTACTGAGCCAATATGCAATATTAACCATATTTCAATGTCAAAAGTGGTTATTAAATTCAAGTGCTGACTGCTGAAGGAATGAACAATTTTTTACAGGGTAGTTATGATATGGAGGCTGAGTCTGCTACACTTCGTTTTGATGCTCTTATTGTTGTTTTATTTTTTTCCCGTTTAAAGCTGCTGGTGAAACGGTTACCATAGCAGAAGAGATGGCGGCGAGGGATGCATTGAATCGGATCTTCAAGATAACAAACGGCTCTACTCCGTTACCATTTGGCAAAAAAGGACATACTCTCCAGCTGAAAGAAAACATCAGAGAACTGCCACAATCATCCAATATGCAACTAAAACAGGCTCAATAAACTGTATTTTTAAAAACCACCTCTTACGTTTTCTAATGCCATGAATGACAGTCTGTTTGCGTGTTGTCTCTATGAGTGACCTTGAAGGTGCAGCTGCGTTTCTGCATGTCTACACTCCGTTAGCATGCAAGTTCCTATTGAGAAAATTTGTTGTCGTAGATTGATATGAATGAGCTCAGCACAGAGTTTCAAAGCTGTTGCATAATACATGGAAAAACATATATTCATGTTTATTATTAATTTAAATTGACACACTGGTATGATTATAAGTCGTAGTATCAGGGCTGTACTCAAGGGTATACGCGGGTATACGGCGTATACTCACCTCCGGGAAAAAATGGCAGCGTATACTCACCTCAAAAAACGAGGGTACACGCGGGTATACAGAGTCACTCTTACGCTGATGACGTGCAGTCCTACGCTCATTGTTCAGCGTCCCAAGCTGCCTCTGCTGTCCGTATTATGTCACATGCCACTGACTGCCTTACTGCCTGGATGTCGTCCAATCGACTCCGCTTAAACCCTTCAAAAACTCAATATATCTGGCTTGGAACTCGTCAACAGCTGGCTAAACTAGATCTAGGGTATCTAGCCTCTGAATTCCCCACCTTTGTTTTTTCCACCTCTGTGCGCAATCTGGGTATTATCCTGGACCAGGAGCTGTCCTTTGTTGATCACCTTAAGGCCTTGACTCGTTCTTGTTACTACCATTTGCGTCAGTTGCGAGTCGTGTCTCGCTCTCTGTCTTCCTCTTCCGCTTCCACCTTGGTTCATGCCTTTATTGCTAATCGATTGGACTACTGCTCTTCTCTCTACTTTGGTCTTCCTCAGGTTCGTCTGCGTTGTTTGGAGGGGGTCCTGCGGGCAGCTGCTCGCCTGGTGGGTGGTGTCCCTAAGTTTGGCCACATCTCTGATTACATTCGTGATGTCTTACATTGGCTTCCAGTTCAGTCACGCATCCACTTCAGGGTTGCTTCTTTTGCTTGGCGCTGTGTCTTGGGCACAGCACCACCTTATCTCTGTGAGTTATTCACTTTGACCTCTACTACTGTAGGTCGCCGATCTCTGCGCTCGGCCACTAGAGGTGACTTTATGGTTCCTTACGCCCGCACTGCCACTAGGCAGAGCAGGGCATTCTCGGTCATTGGCCCTTCCGTTTGGAATGACCTTCCCTCTAACCTGCGTTCCCACCCTCGGAACACGTCGGGCTCATTCTATGGATTGCTTAAGACTTTTCTTTTTGACCGGGCTTGGGTCGTGAGCGCCTCTGAGTAGAGTCCTTGAAGGGGCGCTATATAAATTGCATAGATAGATAGATAGATAGATACAGCGTATACCCACCTCAGTAAGACCAAGTGGGTACACGCAGGCAAAAATCTCGAATTACGCAGGCGAAAAGTCATGAAATTAGAGCGTTTTACGCTGTTTTAAAGGTTTTCCGGGCGATAAATCACGTCCAAAGCCTTCGATGACTAAAAAAAGTCGTCAGAAATTAGGACGACTAAAAAAAGGTCCTCGGAAATTTCGATGAATTACGATCGAAAGGTTTTCCGAGCGAAGAATCACGGCCAAAACTTTCGATGACTAAAAAAAGGTCGTCAGAAATTTGTGGCCCGAAAAAGTCGATTTTTTTCTGCGGCAGCGTGTACTCACCTCAAAAGTTCTGAGAACAGCCCTGCGTAGTATGGATGGATGATTACAAGTTATTATAAGACTTGAATTTGCTCTGTGGCACCCTGTAAGGTATCAATCTTGCCCTGCTGTTCATTTACCTACATGTCACTTAGCAAATGAAAGGCCGAGTTGAGGGAAGAAGCGATTCTGTGTCCACGTTGATCTTCTGCTGTTTTTCCGGAGTGCTGCCATTCACCTGAACCCTCCAGGGCTCTCCTCCTGGTTCAATAGTCTGGTGGAAGTTGCTAATTAATGATGATATTGCCCCAGTGAGCAAAAAAACTGACTTTGACTTCAGACAGGAGACTTGTACAATGCCGGATTTGAGGTTTTACTCTTGATGATCCAGGACTCGGACAATATCAGTCCAGGCACAAGTCTGAATTTGTGTTGTCATAATAATGTATGTCAGCATCTGGATACCTATCATTGGATACCTATCATAGTGCCTTCAATTGATGTAGGCCTACCTCACAAAACTGCTGCCCGTTTTAGTCTGCTTCTGTGACTAAGAACAGAAATGATGTCATCAGGAGGTAAAACCATGCACTGAAGACTGGAGGATTGAGCATGGACATGGAGCACCTCTGCCGAGTTTTCTTTATGTGCTGCATAAAATGCACTTAATACTGAGCTCTAACATTACAACAAAGTTCTTCTATACTCAAAATTCATATTAGATATAGGCTTTTTATTTGGTGAGGTCTTACACTATAGCTTCTGATAACGAATGAAGTCATGGAAACTTTTTTAAAAACCTCGTATAGGATATTCTGAACAATCCTTCCCAAAAGTCTCTGAACTAGCTGTTATAGCTGATATTATAAGCTCCTCGCCTCTATTTTGCACAGCCCCAAACATGTCCTTGTAGACCTATCAACAGCCACCTTCAATTGGCCGTAAGCTTATGGCTTGACCCCTCGTTTAAGCACTTCACTACGTATATGCTTGAAGTCTTGCACTGGCCGAAAACTATCGGTGCGGTCATCCACTATGTTCTACAAGCTAATCTTTGTTTTCCAAAGCACAGCTGGGAAATGCTCCTAGATGCCCTGCAAACTATAATATATGCAAAAGCTACTGCACTCATCTTCATCTTGCTCTACTTATCGTGTTTGATATTTTCCCCCTCGATTAAAGTAAGTAAGTATGTGCTTTATTGAACCGCCTGCAAACGCACTGAGGAACATTGGATGAGAAACGTATAATATAGCTTGTAGGCCTACAATGATAGAAATATACAATTCAAAATCACAGTTCACAACTAAAAAACACAAGAGCTGCATCTTTGTAACTATATGTGGAAGAGTAGGTTAGACGGAAAAGAATAACAGTACTAAAATTAAGGTGAATAGCATCCGTGCTATAAAACCACATCTGATTAATGCGTCAGCATGAGGAATCTTACGGTTGTGAGAAGGAGGGCGAAGTGAGTAGGCAACATCGTTAATGGGAGGTAACAGCTAGATGACCTAGGACATGACAAGTTTAAAGTACAGAAGAGAAGAACGAGGAATCAGCATGACCACAGGACTATAACTGCTTTAAAATTTGCTCTACATTGGGCAGTTGCTGTGGTTTGTTTGAAATGATTTTGAAATAACCTTCCTTACACACTACAGGCCAATCTAGGCCTAATTGTAATCGTGATCTTGAGATTTCTACAGCACCCAAAAAAGTGAAGTCGCTGGAACCAACTTATTCATAGGCGAACAATCAAACCAAAATTGAAATGCAGAGGGTCAGACATCCAGATAGCCGGATGGCTAAGGTGGATATGTTTTTAATGGGAGGAGGACTCAGGTTGGAATTTGTGGAAAAGCAATGCTTTCGGTTTTTTAGCGAAATACCTGTGGGTGAAGAGGTTGTAAGAGGTGAGGTTTGGGCGAATTAATTGGTAGGATGAACCGAATATTTTCCTTAAAACTGGGAGGAAGATTTCGTCCAGACGTTGGAAAGCCATGACTTTCTGAAGGATTTACAGTGATCATAATAATTATGAATGGCTGGGTTTCTCACACCATTCTCGTTCTTCAAAGGCATTTCTTTTACGCAGTTTTTGTTTACCTTGGAGCGCATCTGAACAGTCATAATATTCTTCTAGAGGCGCTACATACATCTCGAGGGCTTAGAAGCAAAGGTGCACATCTCAGGTTTTCAGCATTAAGAGATATTCGAATTTAAAAGTTTGCGCCTCTTGCATAATTCGACAATTGGCAGCATCAGAAATGTAAAAACATTTTAAATATCTGTAGACAGTGCTCTACAACATGAATGTAAAATTGTAGAACTGCAGTAATAAATTAATTTGCAAAAAATGTTTTTGTAACAGACACTGTCGAAAAGTTGCAAGATGTGCACCTTTGCCTGTAAGGGAAAGGAGATGTGAACTTTTGCCTGTCAATAGAATGCACCTTTGCCTGCAAAAGCAAGGAGATGTGAACTTTTGCCTGTCAATAGAATGCACCTTTGCCTGCAAAGGCAAGGAGATGTGAACTTTTGCCTGTCAATAGAATGCACCTTTGCCTGCAAAAGCAAGGAGATGTGAACTTTTGCCTGTCAATAGATTGCACCTTTGCCTGCAAAAGCAAGGAGATGTGAACTTTTGCCTGTCAATAGAATGCACCTTTGCCTGCAAAAGCAGGGAGATGTGAACTTTTGCCTGTCAATAGAATGCACCTTTGCCTGCAAAAGCAAGGAGATGTGAACTTTTGCCTGTCAATAGAATGCACCTTTGCCTGCAAAAGCAAAGAGATGCGAACTTTTGCCTGTCTAAGACATGCATATTTAACGGAAAAAATCATGAAATTGTAAACATTTACCTTATAGTCCGTGTTGTATTTATGCATTTATAGCAAACTGGCAAGTATGTTATTAAAAGGAACTGCGAACTACGAACAATAACTGAGTTAAAACTAAAAGTAATTATTTTTATCAATTCTTTACATAAATTATTACTAAAGCTAAAGCTAGTTTTAACATTATGCATTTTATCTCCTTATTATAATGCATAATTATATAATAAGAAAAGCCTATGCTTGATAACTTGATAATCTTAGACAAAATATGAGCCGATGAGATTCTCAGTGATATCAAAGACTGCATTGTACGAAGGATCATAAGCAATATCCGAGACTGGACTGGATGAAATATAAGCTGTTTCCCGCGACTTGACTTTTGTGGGCGCTGTAGAAGTCTCGAGATTACGATTGTCAGTGATATCCAGGACTAGACTGGATGGATTGTCAGTGATATCCGAGACTGGACTGGATGATGGATTGTCGATGATATCCAAGACTGGACTGGATGAAGGATTCGCAGTGTTTACCAAGACTGGACTGGATGAAGGATTGGCAGTGTTATCCAAGACAGGACTGGATGATGGATTGGCAGTGTTATCCAAAACAGGACTGGATGATGGATTGTCGATGATATCCAAGACTGGACTGGATGAAGGATTGGCAGTGTTATCCAAGACTGGACTGGATGAAGGATTGGCAGTGTTATCCAAGACTGAAATTGGATGAAGGATTGGCAGTGTTATCCAAGACAGGACTGGATGATGGATTGGCAGTGTTATCCAAGACTGGACTGGATGAAGGATTGGCAGTGTTATCCAAGACTGGACTGGATGAAGGATTGGCAGTGTTATCCAAGACTGGACTGGATGAAGGATTGGCAGTGTTATCCAAGACTGAAACTGGATGAAGGATTGGCAGTGTTATCCAAGACAGGACTGGATGAAGGATTGGCAGTGTTATCCGAGACTGGACTTGATGAAGGATTGGCAGTGTTATCCAAGACTGGACTGGATGAAGGATTGACAGTGTTATCCAAGACTGGACTGGATGAAGGATTGGCAGTGTTATCCAAGACTGGACTGGATGAAGGATTGGCAGTGTTATCCAAGACTGAAATTGGATGAAGGATTGGCAGTGTTATCCAAGACTGGACTGGATGAAGGATTGGCAGTGTTATCCAAGACTGAAACTGGGTGAAGGATTGGCAGTGTTATCCAAGACTGGACTGGATGAAGGATTGACAGTGTTATCCAAGACTGGACTGGATGAAGGATTGGCAGTGTTATCCAAGACTGGACTGGATGAAGGATTGGCAGTGTTATCCAAGACTGAAATTGGATGAAGGATTGGCAGTGTTATCCAAGACTGGACTGGATGAAGGATTTTCAGTGTTATCCAAGACTGGACTGGATGAAGGATTGGCAGTGTTATCCAAGACTGAAATTGGATGAAGGATTGGCAGTGTTATCCAAGACTGGACTGGATGAAGGATTTTCAGTGTTATCCAAGACTGAAACTGGATGAAGAATCGTAAGCGATATCCAAGACTGGACTGGATGAAGGATTTTCAGTGATATCCCAGACTGGACTAGATGAAGGATTTTCAGTGATATCCCAGACTGGACTGAATGAAGGATTTTCAGTGGTATCCAAGACTGGATTAGGTTTCTTTCATTTCTAATCTTTTGAAGGACTTCTCTTATGCAGTTTCTTTTATTTTTATTTACTGCAGTCTAAAAAGATTAATTTGGAATCTTTTACAAATGTCAACCTACCTGGTATTTCATCACACTAACTAATTGTCCATCATTAAGAGTTCATTTTGGCTAGGTAAATTAATAATAGGCCTAAGCCTCTTCTATATCCAAATGGGTCCATTTGATATTTTATCATATTTTAGGCATTTATAATAGAATATATTTCCATTTGCCTCATTATTGGCTCTTTAAAAAGTTTTATCTCTAAAACGTGCTGGCTGGATAACACCCTTTCATTTAAGGTTGATCAGCCATTATTTGAAAATAGAGAATTGGATAACTTTCCAAAGATACTAAGATAGACTAGCAAAATAGCCCTATAGCTAGAATAATTATTTGAAAAGGACAAACATTCTATATCCACTGGCTGTTCAACCAGATAAAATCATTTTTTGGTATTTTGAAACACTGAAAATACAAGCAAGATCGATTATCTACGTGCACGCTATCACGCAGATGTACATTACTTATGTGAACCTCTGTCTGACTGTCTTTAGGTAGGCCTAAGCCTACGGTCACAGTTAATTACAGCAAAGTTCAAAATTATCTTTAGTTATGTAAGTCTAGCCGAAATTACGTATGAAAACGAATAAGGCATTTACATTCAAAAGTAGACATGCAGATTAAATGCAATTGTGAAGTTTTGCTGTTAATGCACAAGCGAACCAATAACTATTGACATACATGCAAAAATTCACATGATCGAGATATGCACTTCTGCCTGTTAGGATGTCACCGTCAGTGGCGTAGCCAGGAATTTTTCATGGGGGGTTTTATGGCCGGAAACCCTGTTTTTTGCTATTATTTTTTACTTAAATGGAAAAATAACCTTAAAAAATCTTTTTTTCGGAGCCAATGGGGGGTTTTAACCCCCGAAACCCCCCCTTGCCTACGCCACTGGTCACCGTGCAACAATGGCGAAGTTCCGCGTGGTGGTACACAACTGAGATATGCACTTCTGCCTGTCGAAAATTAGACAGTCCAGAAGATGCGAATTATTTAAACGTGATTTGAGACATGATGGTTTGCGTTGTTTATTATGTGCTTATACCAGAAGAAAGAGCTTAAAATTCTGAAAATTTTGATACCAAGAACTCATTTTCGATTAAAAAAATGGTACTTATGCACCTTTGCTTCTAAGCCCTCGAGATTCTATAGATACGATAGGCCCTACATATATTACGACGACCTTGAGCTCGCATCCATACTTTGCCATTCAAACTTTCAAAGACAACTCTCACTTTATCCTCTGAGCCTTAGACCTTTTAAAAAAATTCAAAGGCTCATTAATTAATTGTAACAACTTTCAGTATTCTCCATTTGACTTGATTTTTTTTATTACTTTTTAATTGAACAAAATAAGGGCCTATTTAATTCTAATTACGACGACCTTGAGCTCGCATCCATACCTTGTCATTCAAACTTTCAAAGACAACTCTCGCTTTATCCTCTAAACCTTAAACCTTTATAAAAAATTCAATGGCTCATTAATTAATTGTAACAACTTTCAGTATTCTCCATTTGACTTAAATCTTTTATTACTTTTTAATTGGACAAAATAAGGGCATATTTAATTCCAAGGACTGATTTAATTCTAATTAAAGACCATTCATATTCAGATGGAATCGCGCCAATTAAACCACGGCGGCCATCCCTGGGTACCAAGTTGTTGGGTTCTCTGATTGGTTGAAATGCAATAACGTGATTGGCTGATTCGAAGCGCTTTTTCCAATTTGTTAGATGTTTTGCGTGAATGAATGTTTTTAAATGTTCAAAATTCAAGTATTTTTCTAATGTGTAAGTTTATATTCTCTAATATTTATGCGTGCGAGACCATTAATGTCATTACATATGTATTGCTTCTTTAATGTGCTACTTGTTAGTAGGCCCTACATAGGACTGACGTTATACTTTTGTCTAGTCTAGGTACCTAGCTTAATTTTAAGGAACTTTAGTTTTGCTCTAGTTATCTCGAGATTTTTGTAGCTCCTTCAAAAGCTGAGTGTTGGGGACCAGCTTATATGCAGGCTACTTAAAAATAATTTAGACAGCTTCAAATTTGGGTAATCTATCGTTTTAGCGGAATAAATTTTTCGCCATTGCATGGGATTTAGCGTTTATGGCATACAAGTTGGATTGACGAAAACAATTCTTGCTGAATTGGAGTCGAATCGACAAAAATAATTTTACTTCAGTAGAAGTTGGATTTTTGAAAACATTATTGCTGAAATTGAAGCTGGATTGATGAAAAAATTGTCATTTAAATAAAAGTTGGATTGATAACAAAATCAGTTTTGTTTAAATAGAAGCTCGGTTGGGTTATATTCTATAATGACTCGGTAGCAAGTAACTTTTTTTATAAATTTGATGAAAAATATTTCCTGACGAAATTGAAGGGGGACTTTTCGTAAGGGTCGGTTAGGGCTCAGGTTAGGCGTCGTGAGGGTCGGTTAGGGTTAGTTTTAGGGTTAGTGCAGTTATTCTGAAGCTGGATTGATGAACAATAATTTTCAATGAAAAATGGCTGAAAAATATTTGCTGACGAAATAGAAGCGGGATTTATCAAACAAATTCTTGCCTAAAGAGAAGCTGGATCGATTAAAAGGCTTCTCGGCAAACTAGAAGTTGGATTTATTAAAGATAACAACGCTGCAACGTTAGTTCTTGGTGTCTACCGAGTCATTCTAGAACGTCTACCGAGTCATTATAGAACTCTACCGCTTGGTTGATGAAATGAAGAAACAGGTGAATTGTGCCACATGAGCGGTGGGAATTTTAACAATAATTCTGGTCTTTGTTTCCGTAAAATGTCGTTAAACTGTGCTCCAGGTCATACTTGTGTTTGGGTGGTAGGCTGCGAAGGGTCAGTCCATGTCCCCGAAATTCAAATCCCCGAAAAACTCTGAAATACACAAAAGCCTTAAAGCTGTTTTATAGAATATGGCCGAACTCGCGAAACTCTATTCAGAGTGAAATTGGACACATGATATAATGGTCCTGTAAGTGTTGTTGATGATATAGTAGCTTAGTGTGCAAAATCTTGGGTTGCACTTAGAAAATCGATTTGGGAGGATTTGGCCTATATACGTTTTGAGGATTCAGGTTTCAGGAATTCGGGCCGCACCCTACTGCAAGGCTGCTATACTATCTACACCATGCATGAAGTATGGAAAAGAAGTCCTCCTGGTCGCCACTGATCAATTTGCAAAGAGCTCGACTGTGCAACTTTAATACACATTAGACAGAATGTTTAAATAAACAATTAAACCACGCGAGTGAATGGACCCCACAAAATGCCAGAAAATGCCAGATGAGAGGTTCTCAACCGGTGTGTCGCGACACACTAGTGTGTCGCGAATAGACCGACGGTGTGTTGCGAATAATTGGTGTGTCGCGAATTCTTATTCTATTCTATTTTGGGATTTATAAAGCACCTGTCACCGTACAACCTAATCAGAGATAGCATACACCCGTCGTTCTTGCATGACGCTGACTTGCTTACTTTAGCAGTTTGCGGCATAGGCTATGAGAATTCGTAGCACTCTATAATTATACTGGGTGGCCTATTAAAAACGTTCCCAAACTTTGTTAACCTGGCATTTAAACAATTTTTAAAAGAAATTGAATCATAGTACATCAAACTATGGGTAATCATATTTGTACAATACAGCCAAAATTTAGCCCAAAATACTCAACAGTTTGAGAGCAATTGTTGTTGGAACTGTATGACCCATGGTCAAAATTTTGCACTGTTGTTTAACCATTTACCGGTTCATTTTTAAATTTTAAGCCCGTTTTCAGCGGATATTCTCGGGGCAAACGGGTACAGGATTAATTATGATGTTTTACGCGAACAAATGTTTAATTGATAATAAGTCAATCGCCCAAAAGGCCACATGTGAGTCATACTGTTAACTTTTCTGTTGACAGTCGAATCGTTTTACTTGATTTGTTGCAGAACTATGAGTGAAGGAGGGGAAGAGACGAGAGTTGGACGGAAGCGCCGCTCGTGGTTTGAGCAGCCAAAAGGCATTTGTTTCAACGTAACGGTTGATAAAAGCGATCATGCCAGCTGTCGTAATCCAATGGCGGAAAATATCGAAGTTTTGGAGTTGATTCATTTCACTCGGCCTGCTGTGGTCGACTTTGGTAAAGTGAAAGTTGGTCAAGAGAAAACGTGCCACATCCTCATCAGAAATCCACAGCCATATGTGCAGCAGGTCGGTATATTTCTCATAAATATATGACTGAATTATGCAGTTTCATTTCTAAGCAATCATTAATGCCATCTGTAGAAGTTGGCTCTGACTGTGTGAAACATTAAACCAATGACTATAATAATCACGTTCAAGAATCACATACTAGAATTCATCTTCCGTATGTGGTTCATAACCAGCCGACTGCAAGAGTTCTCACCACCTGCAGGGAACCAGTACTTGGGCCGCCACTGAAACATCTGTACAGGCAGACGTCAGTAATGTAATGTGCCAGTGCTGTGTTAGGGAACAGTGGCTTGTCCCTACTTGACCAGGTTTAGGTTCAGCAACATCTGATATTGAAGTAATTCAGACTGGTAATTAAACTTTTGTTTGAGTTATTAAAATGTTTATGATAAGTCAATGCTTGCATTTGGCCGTGAGTCATTTAGCATTATATGAGCTGTTTCCTAAAGGAAAAGTCTTGAAGTTCTGTATGGAATGAACGAGCTTGTTTATTAATGTAATGTTAACAAATGCATTGATGGTTATTTGTTCGGAACTGCCTTGATGATTACAACAGGATCTGTAAATTAATATGTCTACAAGCACACTTAGCACAGAAAGTTTGTGGAATTTTTTTGATAATGTATGACTTTTGAATCTTCTTTTCCTTCTGGCTAAGGTTAATCCCTCGCTGTGGAGGGGTCAGCCACTCGGATCCTTTTTCTCCATGTTGTTCTGTCCCAGTGTCTTCCTTTTTGAGATAATGTATGACTTTTGAGACTTTTGAATAAACATCTGCAATGATAAGTGATTTTAAATAATTTCGTTTTTCTTTGTTGCGAAAGGTTGTAATCGAGAAGTTTCCGTCAAAGAAGAAATTCACGGTTGATTTGTTGGAGTTTACGGTTGAGCCGAGAGATGATCAGATGCTGACATTGGCCTGGACACCATCGGAGGCCGGGGGATGTCGAGAGATCGTATTGCTTCGCATTGACCAAGCGTTCAGACTACAGTTTGTCGTCATTGGTCAGGCTGTTGCTGTGGACAAACCAAAGAAGGTGACGTTAGTTTATATGTCTTTTAAAACAATGCGATATCATGGCTGCCACAATTTTATTACATTATTATTAATAATCTTTATCATTACTTCTGTGTATCATTTTACATTTCTGACCTGTAACCTGGTGCGGTTTGTCACCTGGATTTGCTGTACTTTGAATTAAAAGAATATCATCATCATTTCTAGGTTTTAAAGTGTCTCATTTATTGGAATAGAAATGTTGCTTCTTGTGTTTCGCACAGTTTTTGGGCTCTCGGACATTCTGCAGCACTTGTCCAGAGCTATGAAATTCCTAGTCCAATGTGTGTTCTTAGTGCTATCAATCAGGTGTCAATTAGACCCTGAACTTGAGACTTATATCTTTAAACTTATTTACCCAAAGTAGTCTGATCAGTTTAACTTGAAGTGACCATTGAATGATGCTGTGTTGTGCATTTATAATGGTAACTGTGCTGTAGATGGGATTGGATTAGATTTGTAAAAAAATTGCTGATTGTTATTAGAATTTATTTGCTACAGCTTCTCGGGCTGTGTATCTGAGTACTAATAGTGATCTTGCATAAAGCGATCGCAGTTTTGATTAAGCAGTTATGGGTATGTGTTGCTTGGCATTACTCCATGGTGGTGTGCTGAGAACAGAAATGATCTTCCTGATGCTGTGGCTGATTTTGGACTACAGTGGCCACAGGTCGTGAGAGTCTAAGATGAACTACCGGTAGAAGAGATTTAGATTGTGTTTGGAGAGCTTAGGAAAAGAATTATGGGGCAGGAAGTTGCAGTAAACACTGGGAGTGATTCTGGGAAATATCTTGCTTGAATTAATTTTGAGCAGAGAATGCTTAGATTAAATTAGAAATTGTTTGTTCTTGTCATTTCAGAAGTCAAGAGTTTCCGAAGCCTTGGCAGAAGTCAGACGACAGAGTTTGCTTGCACAGAAAAGGTCGTCAATGACTTTCGTGACTCAGGAAAATGAGGAGAGTAGAGTAAATAGATTCCAAGATGAGAGTAAGGAAAACAACATGATAATACAGAACTCTGAGAATCTGGGCTTCCCAGCTCAGCTTTTGGGCAAGGCAAAGGATTTCCAGGCTTTATCCGATGTAAATTTTCCATGCATTCCTTCTGCGGAACATTCAACAGATGTTGGGTCGACTCCACTTCGTCGGGCAACGTTTATCAAGTCTCGATCTTTTGGTCCTGGACTATCTCCGCAGAAAGAAATCCATGGGAAAGTTGCATTGCAGGACAGAGAGAGAATTTCATCCCAGAGTCAACTGAGTCCATTGCGCGAAAAGAATTATGGGACGGGAAGTGGTAAGGCGTCTGCTCACCAGATGCATCAATCACGCGGTATTCCGCCATCTGTTCTGGATGATGCGTCCGATTTTCAGATGCTGACGCCATCACGAAGAACAACGTTCGTTAAGCACCAGACTGAGCTTCGACCGACTCCAACAACAGAGGGCATCATTTCAACTGCTGCCAGCAAGTCTGCTTCACCGCCCATCAGCACAAAGGGGACGCTCTGGCAGTCGAGGACTGTTGACGACACGTGTGTGTCTCTTGTGCCGGACACACCGTCGGGGCTGTTGCGCAGTGGAACATACACGAAGCTGAACAGCAGCCTAAGTCCGTTACGGTCGTACATTCAGGGCTCGACAAGTCCGATGATCGACGAAGAAGACGATAATCCGGCTCTTTTCTTCGAGGGATCTGCTAAGAGATTGTCTCAGGCTGCGGGAAGGAGAAGGGTGGGATCGCTTAGAGATGTTGCAAATTCCAATTGCATCTTGGAAGAAAAGCTTCTGACGCTTCAGAGCAAATTGGATGCAGCTGAATCCGAGTGTCAGTCTGAGGACAGTCCGCCCGAGACGCGGTACGAGACTGCGGAGAACACGCCTGTGGAGACGACTCCTGTGGACTCCGATCACGAGGAACCGTTCCAGGATTCCGTCGTCTGCCTGTCACACAACGCGTCAGATATGTCTTGCAGCACGACGCCATGCCAGGACATTCACTGCTGTTGGAGCAAGCAGGATCAGACCTTTGACCCAAACGGTGAAGGCGGCAAAGAGGTCATCGTTATGGAAACCGTCGAAGAGGTCAGCTTTGTGCAGGAGGCTTATGAGACGCGGGTGAGCGTTGAACAGGTTGAAGAAATCCTTGTGGAGGAGATCGATTATGATGTTGGTGATAATTCTAAGCTGGAATATCGTGAAGTTGAACTGGCTGACAGAAAGGTATCGAGACAGACCAAGTCTGTCAAAGAGTCGGCCGTTCGTAGCAAAGATTTTGTTTATTCCAATGTTCGAAGTGGAGCCGGTGTAGATGGCTGTGGATATGAAACCGAGTATAAAGCCGAGTGGATGACAAGCGAAGTGAAAAGCACTGTTTTGGAATCCACGTCAGAGTTTGGTTTTGAGGGATCAAGACTTAGAACGGTTGATATTGAGGATTTTGAGGACTTGTCAAGCGAGTACAAATGTTCAAGGTTGAAGTCCGATCTTTGCAATGAACTGAATGTCAAAGCATGGGCTGCTTCCGGGTCGCTCGGTAGATTGTCTTCCACTCCAGCTGGAAAACAGTATTCACTGCTTCCCTCTGGATCACTGGATATTGACTTGGAAAATGCAGATGTGGAAGCACCAAGTCCAATTGGTAAAGAGCGATCTGGGATTAACACCACACTGCCGAGCCGCTGTTTGGAAAATGTGCTGCTTCCCGAAGCAGGTCACACTTATATTGTTAATGACAGCCAGACACATGGTCAAGCTTCCAGGGTGTCTGGTTCGGCTGAGACACATGATAGCTTGCCTTCTGTGATTGGAGTTACGGTAACTAAGGCAAAGCCAGGTTTTGCACAAATGGAAAGTGTTAAAGGTCGGCACGGCTCGAGCGCAAACAGAGCGCTCTTTGAATGTACGAATCCTTTACGATCTCATCATGCTGTCGCTAAAAATAGAAGTGAGATCCCCAAGTACAAATGGCAGGCTGAAATTCATCCCCTGGAGAAGGATGCGGGAACAGACATGGATGATGGGCATAGTCAACAGATCAGCAACGTTACCATAACAAAGAAACATCCAGATCTGCCATCAGCCAACCATGACCGTGAAAACAAAGGCAGAAACTTGTCAGGCCAGAGATCTCAGAGTTATTCAATTTTATGCAGCCCTTCATCTAAGCAGATGTCATTAACCGCAAAGGATGATGCTGCTGCAAAGTTGAATGGGAAATCTGCGTTGGACTTCCAGTATCAGAAGCGGCGACACGTGGAGGGAGATGCGAGTCCGAGGAAGAAGAGAGTGAACAGCGATGGTGGCCGATCTGCTCCAGCTGGTTCAGGAAGATTGGCTTTCCAGGGCAATGCACCTGGTAAGGAGTTCTCCGGTGGAAGTTCCCAGATATTCCATAAGGCTTCATCTGGTCGAGAAACTCATGCAAATGGTGGTCCAGTATTACAAGGTTGGTTAACAAATTCTTAGTTATGTATTTTCTTACGATGCTACCTGGCATTACATTAATTAATGTTATTTAATATTAATCATTAATTAATTGATTTGCAGCTGTTTGATGGCTGCGTGTATGAGCCGTTCTGAGAGGCTCTTTAGTGGGCTTTTGTTACGTTACATTATGTTACATTATGTGATCACTTGTTGTCGACTGTTTCTCTGTGTAGGAAAGGAAAGGAAATCAAAGAATGTTGGACCGTCGTCTCAGACTCAACGTGAGACCGGTGGAAAACATGTGAGGACTTCTGTTGGTGTTGCACAGCCAAAGTTACTTCTACTGAAGCCAAAGAAGTTGCCAGGTATCATTCGTCAAGTTTGGATTTGTTAACTTTCTAGATCAGCGTTTCCCAAACTGTGGGTCGCGACCCAAAAGTGGGTCGCAGAGCTTTGGCAAGTGGGTCGCGAAAGTTCTTCTTATTTCTCTGTTAATTTCAGTATTTATTCCAGTAACCCTCAAACGTCATACTTTATTATTCCATTATAACTAGTGAAACAACATTTGACTATAGTTGGGCTATAACTAGCTTCTACTTGTGCGTGTATGTGAACAGGAAACAGCGCACGAGGCTTAGCAACGAGACTTAGCATGATTAATAAAAAGTCTGCCATTCAAAAATAAACAACGTGTATTTAAATTTCAAAAAGTTTATTTTCAATTTTTAAAACTTTGCGAAAAAAACATGGATAAATTTTTGAAACGAAAACGAGAATCTTTGTCATGTGTGAGTGGTCATAGCTCAGAGTCGGAGTCGGAGTCGGACGATGATGTTAATTCAACTCTTGATAATCGACTTCCGAGTACAAAGAAGGCATGTCCGCCGAAACGTAAATATTATGATTCATATCTGAAATTCGGATTTATTTCAACTGATTCAGGCGATGAACCAAGACCTCAGTGTGTGATTTGTTTGGAAGTTAATTTTACCGTTTTAAATGCGGTAATTTCTAAATGCTGGATGTAAATCAGCATATCTTAATCCCGATTTATGAAGCAATCCTTAGTTAGTGTTAGTTTAGTACTCTGTACCTAATTTTGTTTAGTGGGTCCAGAGACAGAAAAAATATTCCCAAGTGGGTCCCGAGCCAGAGAAGTTTGGGAACCTCTGTTCTAGATGATTAAAATCTAGAATATATTTAGTAAGAGTAGTGATGTATCATTAACAGAATCTTAAGCTAAAAAGCTCAGGTACTGCAGTGAAGTTTGGATTTGTTAACTTTTGAGATTAATTTACAGAGCTGTAGATTAATATAGTGCTCAGTTATTTGCATCTTGCCAATAGTAACAAGTAGAGAGTTGTAACAGCAATGTATCTTTAACGCGAGCATAAGATTTTGGTTAATGATTGCTATGACTAGCCGACACTCACTTAGTAACAGTAGCAAAATACTTAAACGAATTTCAATCGTTAGCTGTAGTGAGTATGACTAAATTTTGTGGAATAAAGCATGGTACTAGTAGCTTTGTGATTTTTCTGCTGACTGAACATTACCAATCTATTCCCATTGTATTTCGTTATTGTTCTTTTTTCTTGACAATACTGGAACAGTTTGTGATGATAACGATGATTTTTCGAGCTTAGGTTGACTGTTTCTATGCTAAACAGTGTTCCAGTTAAGATTTAGTTTTTGCAAAAAATTCCTGGGCATGCTCCCTGAGTTCTATTCCAGAACCCTGCCCCCATTTTGCTCAGATGCCTTAGGCTGAAAAATATTGCCACTGGCTCACCATTAATGAAAGTTTGACACCCATGACCTATAATTCATAGTAAAGCTAGGTTGCATGTTTTCAATGATCTTATTTTGCAGAACTGTCAGATTATTTAATGTTTTGATTTTTTTGGCGTACTTTTAGCAATTTCAAAGCATCCAATGCCATATGCGTCTAAGAACATGTATTACGATGAACGATGGATGGACAAAGAGGAACGAGGATTCGTCAAGTGGCTCAACTTTGTCCTCTCACCACCCGACTACTACTTTGAGGCCAAGAAGCAGAAAGGTTGATATACACTAGAGTTTTAAGATCTTGTTATTTCTTTAAATTTTATTTGTTGCCTTCTTATTATTACAACAGTGCACATGATACCACATATGAGGACTCTTGAAGAGTCATATGGATGACCAGGAAAGAACAGAAGATTTAATTGAATTTGCAGTAATCCAGGCTAAAAGTACACGTGAATGAACGCTACACACTATTGATGCAGCTTGCTCGCACTCAACATGATGCTAATCTGTAATTATCCATGCTCTATGTATGTTCATTGGTCTACAGAACACTGGTGACTCTCCTAGTTTTCTGTTTACTGATGGTATTTCCGTTTTCTCATAACACTCACATCCTGATTTTTGGAGCTTGTCTTTGATTATTGCAGATGCTCCTATCATAAAGCTTTAAAAAGAAATAAATGCACAAGTTTTGGCAGCATGATGAGTTAAGCAGTGGCAGCTGATTTTGTTATACATGGTGCACAAATTGTATGGATCTGCATATTGGAATGGGCTTGAATCAGCGGCGCCGCCAGGATTTTTTTCTGTACGCACAGCTTCTGTACGCACCTTTTTTCTGTACGCACAACTTGCACAAAATAAGAATACGCGAAATGAAGTTATGAACTGTTGTGACGATCTTTAATGGGCATGCAGTGAGTGAGACGTGTACATGGTCCACTACTAAAGTAGATTCAATAGAATTTCATCGCTTATAATATTTCACGCTTTAATTTACAATTTGTTATTTTTTTTGCCTTTCCGCGCCGTACGCACTTGCATAAGTGCGTACGCCTAACGGCGCCCCTGGCTTGAATAGCCTCATATTTATATATTATGCTATCGCATATGATGGAGAAAAGTAACTGATAGGGAAATGCTGAAGTAGAAGGGGATGTTGAAACCATATGACTGTTATTTCATTATAGTGTGCAAAATGACAGATAAAGTTTTTAAAGATTTGACTTAAGTTTTCTACTGCAATGCACTAGAATTAATTGAAACCACAATGCGCTATAATTCATTGAAACTTAATTTAGATTTTTTTTAATGGAACCACCATAATTTTACCTTTGATTGTTAGTTGATGCTGGGATCCTGAGCTTGGACAATCGCAACAAGGAGCCAATTCTTTTGGCTCCAACAAAGGAAGATGTCTCTCTTCGTGCCTACTCTGTCAGACGCCACCTGAACCATCTTCGGAAAGCTTCCTGCATGCTTTTCCAGTCGGAGAAGGTGGTAAAGGTGGTGGTAAAGCTCGAGCGTGAAATAGAAGCGGGTCGCCTGACGATTCGTCCAGATCGAAAGCTTCATGCTGACGTTGGTAAGTGTCGCTTCTTGCTTTCGTTTAAAATGTAGTTCTGTACGTCAATAGCTTCTTTGAGCATAAGTAGTCAAAAGTGCTTTTGACTCGTCCCTAAGAAACCCGTGGCTTTTTATACGGTGTAATTCTGCATCTCGGTGCAATACGACATTTTTTCATGGAAATGTGCTTTGAATGTATTTCTTTTATTTTTGTGCTTGCATCCATTTACTATTTCACACATTGTTCATATATACTTGTCAGTTGTTTTCCTATGTATTTCAATACAGGATTGAAGCAGTACATTCTAGACATTATCCTTTCCTACAATCCTCTCTGGCTGCGGATTGGTTTGGAGACGATCTATGGCGAGATGCTTCCGATGCACAACAACGCAGATGTAATCAGTCTGTCAAGATTCATTCTCACTCGACTTCTCGGCAATCCAGAAATCGCAGCACAGTATGCACATCCCAATGTACAGCATCTTTACAGAGAAGGTTAGCTAATAGAGTCTCTATTGCTTACAATGCTTACCATTGCACTAATTTCTGCACATGTGACATGCGTGAATACTTTTCGTGTGCGGTGTTATTGAAATTTACTGGTAAAAACATTAGTTGAGGGATTCGAGTCTTTTGGTGAAAGCTTGTAAGAGTGTTAGTGAAGACTCTCTTGACCGTTTTTATTGTTACTGTTATTGTTTTGATTGTATTGCAGTTATTACTTACCCAAGTTGAGTAAATCTCAGCTTTAGACTGAGAGTAGAACTTTGTGAGTGGAGAACTTGTTCAGGCTCCCTACACAGTAACAGTATATCAATTGAAAAGTGTTCTCTAACCAATCAACTTCAACTCGCCAGTTTTTATGGTCTTTGATACATTGGTTATCATGGAAAAGATTTGGTAAATGTGGTGGTGTCTGCTCTCGCTGGACCCACCACATGGAACAGTCATTCCAACCAGGGAATGAATGTTTAATATCTCAATCATTCAAGTTATAACTCAAAACATATATCTGTTTTAAATATATGAATGCTATCGATTTTTTAAGTTCTTATACTGTACCCTTCCATTTTATTTTTTGACTTTTATTTGTTCTACACCATATATAAATCATCATTGTTATTATATTTTAGCCTGGGTAGAAATATACATAAGAAATTAAGTTTTTTTCCATTTACTAGTGACTTGCTAAAATAGGAACTACTGTTTTACAGAATGTTAAGATAGTAAATCGTCCCATGACACGAAGGCTGTTTGGTAGTATGGTGTTCAGATTACTGCTTCCGTCGGGAGATGCTATGTAGGAAGGCAGCAATTTATTATACTTGATATGTAGTCTAAACATATGAATGTTGATTTTTTTCTTTTAAACTAGGCTATCAGGCTGCTTTGGCACAGTTTACACTGAAGAAATTCTTCCTCCTGGTTTTCTTCCTTGACAAGGCAAAATGTTCACGTCTAATTGACTACGATCCATGTCTCTTCTGTAAGGACTCAGAATACAAGGTAAGGCTTCACAGTTTCAAAATCCCATGTATTATTAATTATTATTTTACTAATATACCTGTGTTGATTACTGGATATATGTGCTTAGGCATATATGAGCTTTGGGTCATAGTTCTTTTGACTTGGTGGTTGTGCTCAGACTGCTGAGATTGATATCTTATCTTTATGGGCACACAGCTTTTTGATCATTGCTTGCTCTTTAACAACCAGTGAGTTGTTGATGGCTGTGGTGGATTGTACGGAGCTGACAAACTACTATTGACAATTTGACATGTTCAGTCAGGAGACTGGATATATGTTAAAGAGTGCTCAGTAGCTCTGTTGGATTGAACCTGTCAACAGTGTCTGGTGCTCATGCTTTGCAACTTCATCAGCTATATACTATCTGCCACTGCCTCTATTTTCGTGCTGCCACTATAACTCACATTCTCATCTGCACCATCTTTGCTGGAATTCATTGGCTAATAATTTGAAGCTTCAGTCTGTTCTTAATGAATCTGCTCGTATTGGATGTGTTCCCAATTTTGAGCATAGATAGCTTCCATTATGTGGGATTGTTTGCACTAGCTTGCCATCCAACGGTGTATTTGGTTTATATTCCTTTTGCGTGATTATTTTGTTTGCTATGCTCGACATACATTAAGGACTTCTGCATTTCGATCACCTTGATCTCTTGTCATGGCTCTATTTGGTTGTCTACCCAAGGAATCCTGACTGTTCCTCATATGCGTATTGCTGCATCTCAGTCCAGAAGCTTTGACTGCGTTTGACCCACCAAATGGAATCGCCTTTCTTGAGAGCTGCATTGCCAGCTCCTCAGTCTCTCCCTTCCACAGTCCGTGTTATAAATTTGACAGTAATTTCACTGGTTCAGTTGCTACTGATACTGATGAATTTTTCATGACATCAGGTCACAATACTATTACAAACTTCTTGTTATATGTGCTTGCTTCTTGTCGTTATAGTCGAGTCGCGACCTGTTGGTCGTCTTTTCGAGGGAATGTCTTCGTGGTGAAGGGGATGTAACGAAGCACCTTGGTTACATGGGTTACACTGTTTCCCATGTTCAGACTGCCCTTGATGAGTTCGACTTCGCAGTTGCAAACCTGGCCACTGATTTGCGAGATGGCCTTCGACTAACGTAAGTATCTCAGGTTTTTTTATTTTTTATTATCGATTAGAAATAATAATAATTTGTCACCTACACCACATGGAAGTGTCTCACGATGAGTTGATCAGACTTTAAATGCGTATCTGACCTCACTACTCATCATTTCTTAGGCCAGGATGTCCCAGTTGGGTTTCGAATCTGGCGTGGTAAACTCATTGACCTAGGAGTAAAGGATACAATTATCGGTGAGCAACTTGTCCAAGATCACTACACAGTGGATAGAGGTGGATTCGAACCTGCAACCCTCCGGTCAGAAAGTACCAAAGATAACCTCCACGCCACTTTGTCCCAACGAATTAGAATTAGCTGCTTGTAAAATCAGTTAGAGTCTAATCAATTAGTTAAATTGCTAATCAATTAGAATTAGCTGTTGGTCTATTTGATTAGAATGTAATCGATTAGAATGTAATCGATTAGAATGTAATCGATTAGAATGTAATCGATTAGAATGTAATCGATTAGAATGTAATCGATTAGAATGTAATCGATTAGAATGTAATCGATTAGAATGTAATCGATTAGAATGTAATCGATTAGAATGTAATCGATTAGAATGTAATCGATTAGTTGCCCATCTGTGCTGTCTAGTTTTCATATATCTACTTAGCTAGTTAAGCTTGATGGCCAGTCCATCATTGTGAGTGATCATGTAGTTTAAGTATCGAAACTATTCATGTCTAATGATTTGGAATGCTGTAATTGCATTGCGGGACTTAATGGTTTCGCTGAGACGATCTGTGCTGTTTGATTTATTTCAGACTGGATTGGTTTTAAGTAGTTTTGCTAAATTGATATCTTCTGGTTTGATTTAAATTCTATTGGTTTGGCTTAAATTGTTTCATGGACTTGTGTTGACTGTTTGAAGACGTCTGATGGAACTTCTAACTTTGAAATGGACGTTGAGCTCTGAACTGCGTGTTCCAGCGATCAGTCGACTTCAGAAGATCCATAACGTCTCTCTTGTCTTCAAGGAACTCGCATCACACGGTGTTGAACTTGACACAGTCAAGGGTATGTTATGATCAGCTGTGATTTAGCTGCTAGTTATACTGATTGAATAATCAATTAATGCCATAGTTTGCTCCGGCTGCGGCCAATGCATGATTTCGTGCGTACACTCAGTCATTTATAAATTTATATATCACCTCTTCAAGGCAGCCGTTCCCAACTCCAGCACGACCAAAAAGTGCAGTTTTGAGTTTAGCTTTAAAAAGTACTTCTGTTGGAGCCCGGAGGAGCTGGCTTAGCTCCTGTTGGAGCCCATTCCTGTCCATTGGGCTCAAGACCATGGATTTGCAATTTCATTTCACTTGTGGATCAGATGCTGCCCCATATTTTGAAGCATTTAGAGATTTCAATCTTAAAATGTAAGCATTGTATGCATATATGTCATAAGTCTGGGACGCGGTGGTGTAGCAGTGTGACCGAAGGGTCGCAGGTTCAAATCAACCTCAAGCCACTATGTAGCGACCTTGGACAATTGTCTGTGAGGAAGGCAACGGGAGACCACTTCACCCATCTCATCCCCAGGGGCGTAAAGCCAATGAACCTGCCTTCAGGCAGAGAACTCATCATCATGTCATTAAGTGCATTTGAAGAGAGTGTTTGTTAAGGCTTCAAGATTTTATCATACGGTACATGGCACTTCTGGTGTAATTTGTTTGCATGTGGAGGAACGGTTTTTTCCCAACAATTAACGTAGAGGATGTGATTTTCTGTGTTGTTCGCAACCTGTTCAAAAGCAGCGTGAATGCTTTTGTGCTCTTTTTAACACAGAGACTGAGATTTCTTTTGAATTGTTATATTTGTAAAGGAAAAGCTATTGATCCTCGTGATATTGTCGATGGTCATCGTGAGAAAACACTTCGACTGCTCTGGAAGATCATCTTTGCCTTCCAGGTATCATAAGACTTGTTCCCAACTGGAAAATTTTCGTCTTTTAAATGTGGCTTTGAACTTTAGGTTGGATTTTTAAATTGCTGTTGTATTTATATGAGAAAATTTTGTAATAATTCCAAAGTTAGTAATATTAAACAAAAGCAAAAGATAACCCTTGTGATGGTGTTGCCTTGTGATGAGTTACTAAAGAATGGGGTTACAAGCATAGATGAAAGTCCTTGATCTAAATCCTGGTTATGACGAACCTTGGTTCAAAGTTCCTTTTAGCAAGTCACTTTGTCTTTACTTTTATTTGAAAATATAATTAAAATTACTTAGTTGCCACAAAAATTGCTTGTTTGCCATTAAAACTACTTGTTTACATTTCAAAAACAAGAAATTTCATCTTGGACCACTTAGGCCACTTCTGATTGCTTCTGCATCATTTCCATTTAGTCATTCTTCTCTGTGCTTATAATGTAAATGTTGTACTGAAGCTGGTCTGGAAAGACGTTCTTTGCATTGATAATCCCTGTTGAATTAGGGGTTTGTGCTCCCAGAGCATCAATACAGTGATTACCCTGGGTTTAGATGGTAGATAGTTAGGCTGGTAAGTCAGCATTTTGGGTTTTATATATGCCTCTCTTAGTCCGGTTTTCTGGTCTGTTGGGTTCTAAGTAAGAATTTTTAGCCGGATGAATTTGTGTAGTTGATTGTTGACATTTTCATGTGTTAGGTTGAGATGGCGGTGAGTGAGGAGACGCTGAGAAATGAGGTTGAACTTCTGAAGCACAGGTCTGCTGGTCTGAACGTCCTAAAGAAGGAGGAACTTGGAGTACTTGGTAAGCAATTTCAGGATTTTTACATAACTTTTCATGTTGTTGTTTGAAACAATAAAACATGCAATGAATAAAATCTGTGATGTACACTTTTGTGGTCAATGGTTATCCACATTGCTTTCCAGATGTCACCCGACAAACCACGTCTTTACGAGGAGAACAGAACGTGGCTTTTAACTTGAGCTGAGATTATGTGTTTTATAATAAAACAAAGGTTTTGTGGTTGATGATAGGATCTGCCAGAAAAAGAAGACAGTCAGTTGATGACGACACTTACATCGACAGTCCCCGTCTGTCGCTTCTGCTGGCATGGTGCCAACTGATCTGTGCACATTATGGCATGAAGGTTAGTCGTCTCTTACCAGGGTTCTTAGCAATATATATATATATCTCTTTTATTCAAGAAGATTAAGTTGACATGCCTCAACTTATTGCATAAATATGGATGTGAAAGTGGACTAAACTCTCTGTTTCTGCAGAATTCTATGCTGTGAAAGGGTGTTTACTGGTTCCTAGAGCTAACATTGCGAAAAGTCCGGAAGAGTACTTGAAAGATGAAATTGAAGTCATCTTTTATGGTCAGTTCAAAGTCATGTGGTCTGGAGCGCAGATATATTGTGAGCTGAGTATTGCAACTGTAGTTTTAACTTGAGTGGGGTTTTTCAGGTGCATGATGCAGCTCAGGAAACTGTGACGTATGTGTGGATCATTTTGGGAAATTTCTTCCAATTTCTTAGCTTTTTGAATTAACTGTGAAGTTCACTCTTTTTCTAGAATTGTGCTGGACGGAAACTATTTTTGCAGTGATTGCTATGCATCAGATTTAACGTAGCTTCATGTAATTGTGCTGTTAGGTCGAGAACTTTACGGTTTCGTTCTCTGATGGTCGTGCTCTGTGCTATCTGGTGCACTTCTACCATCCGTCAGTTTTGCTTTTGGACTCCATTAAGACGCCGACATCGTTGACTTACATGGGAAGATCTGGACTGATCTGTGGAAATGCAAGTCAGAGTGATGACAGCCTTGAGGAAGAGCAATCCAACTTATGTAAGTATTGACCCCCATGATTTCTTCAGCATTGTTAATATAGGTTTTCCCTTCTCTCTGTTTACATGAGACGCTAAATTACTGCACTGTTTTGTTGTCTTTAACGTTAAATTCTGGAATTATCTATGAACTTGTTGTATGACTTTCCATCGCTTATTTTACTGAGCTTGTACATTTTTATATGCATTTAAAAAACTGCTGATGTATGGGACACCCTTTTACTCAGATAATAAACAGAATGTCTGGTGTTTGAATGTTGAGATTTAGTTGTTGGGTTAGATATCACTCTGCATGAACTTGTGACAGCATATGAGCTGAATGGTCTATTTTATATAGGATGAATCTTCTACGATAAAAAGCCCTGATGTTCAGTAACTAGCAAATTATATCAGTAGTTGTTCTAATTACTGATTGTATTAGTAGAACTTTGTTCTTTGCATAGTACATACTATGTATTGTATAGCTTATGTAAGTATGTATCAGGACATTTTGAGTACTGTGCATTTGTAAGCTTGTCACATCAGCACTACCTAAATGTATGATTATGTAACCGATCCAAACAAGTGCCTTGTAGGGCTGCTGCTGGTGCACAGATTGAGAGGCATCAGTATAGCGGCAAATTACACGATAGGCTGATGGCGTAAAATTTCATCATTAGAATTTTAAGCCAGTGCAGTAGACGCTTTTTATATTTTCAATAGAAGTTTGGTTTAAAATTGATTATGTATGCATTGTATGCTATATAATGGCTGTTTTAGTTGCTCTGAACGATGTTAGCTCGTTCTATTCAAATAAAATTCGCTCAAGTTGCACCCCATTCAGATCTATCTCATCGATGACAAAATTTCAGTTTGACTTGCTTCTCTAACATGGAGTTCATATCTATTGATATTTTGTTGACAGATGCTGGTGAAGCGAAAGACTTTGAAGAATTATTTGCAAATGAAAGACACAATTTCAAACTGTTGCATGAAAAAGTAAGATTTTTTAACACTGTAACCGCGAGTGTTCGCTGAGGTGACTGGAAACCAAATGCAACGTGTTGTTAAATTGTTAGGTAGCTCACTGTATGAATGGTTTTCAACATATATTTTATTAGACTTTTGATTATTTTGTGTGTTGGTTTAACGTGCATGCATATATATCTGGCTATTAATATCACTAAAGTTGTGACCATGATTATTTCTATTTGTGTATTTGCTTTTGCATTTTGGTAGTTCCTCATTTCCTACTCTACCACTGACTTGCCAGAGTGTCTTCACTACTACTTAAAGCAACTTATGCAATATCATTGAAATGCATACACGCTGAACAATCCGTTTGAAATCTGTTCAATAAAAGTGTTCATAGAATGTTTGTGTGCTCTGTTTACGTTAAGGTTGCGGAAATTGGAGGCGTTCCAGTGATGCTTAAAGTCGGTGACATGTCGAATACGATTCCAGATGAAAAGCTGGTGATTACGTACGTGTCGTACCTGTGCGCCAGACTTCTGGAAATACGACATGAGACGAGAGCTGCCAGAGTGATTCAGATGAAATGGCGCAAATACGTTGCACGAAAGAAACAGTTTGCACGTAGAGTTGAGGCAGCATATCGGATTCAAGCCACGTTTAAGATGCATGTGAAGAGAAAGCAATTCTTAGAGAAGAGGAATGCAGCAATCAGAATTCAGTTGTGGTATCGAAATATGAAAGCTGAGAACGTAGGGGAGAAGGTGAAGAAGAATAGCACCTTGAAAGAGAGCAGTTACGAGCGCAAATGGAATGGTGCTGAACATTGTAGCAAGAACAAATATGAAGGTCGTCAGGAGGTAGAGCAGACATGCCGTGCTCAATATGGACTGGCAAAGACAGAAGCATGCTCAGCTAAGGAAATGAAAGCCTCAAATTTGCCAAGTCTTGGGTTGGAAGGAGAAATTGCAGAATTAATTGGTGACGTTGATCATAGAGTACAGAAACGTGGAAGCGAGATAGCACTAGATGAGCAACGTGGGGAAATAACGACAGAGGAGATGAGATCTGTGATGCAAAATAATGATGCTTATGATGCTGAAATTAATAGCAGTGAATCTGATCTTGGCAAAGTGAAATTTTGTGAAGCTGGCAATTACAGATTTGCAACCGATAAATTGATCCAGTCTGGAGTGGACGAGGAAGTCCTGAACTATTCACTGCAGATGGAGACGCGTGAATTGCTTATCCAATTGCCATCGGTGGAATGTGTTATGGAGGCAGAGAACGATCTGCAGGGTGTGGCAAGAATAGAGGTCAGAGTTATTCCAGATATGGATGAGTGCAAGTTGGTTGCTAATGCTACAGCAGAAGATGCTCAACAGTTAGCTGAAACTTATGTGGAAGATATCCACATTATGACGGATGAAATGATATCATCTGCTGATAAGGGATCATGTGAAGAAGTGCTTCCATCTGTTGATAAGAGATCTGGTGAAGAAATGATTCGATCTCTCGATAAAAGTTCAGGTGAAGAAGTCCTTCCATCTCTTGATAAAACATCTGGTGAAGAAATGTTTCCGCCTCTTGATAACCAATCAGGTGAAGAAATGCTTCTATCTGTTGATAAAAGATCTGGAAAAGAAATGCTTCCATCTCTTGATAAATCAGGTGAAGAAATTCTTCTATCTGTTGATAAAAGATCTGGAAAAGAAATGCTTCCCTCTCTTGATAACAGATCAGAGGAAGAAGTGATTGCATCTTCAGGTGAAGAAGTCCTTCCATCCCTAGATGGAAGATCAGGTGAAGAAATTCTTCCATCTCTTGATGAAAGATCAGGCGAAGAAATTCTTTCATCTCATGATAAGAGATCAGGTGATGATGATGATCTGCTGATTAATGTGACTGATGAAATGGCTTTACTTGCAACAGATGAAAAAAGTACTTGGTCAATTGATAACTTCGTGCCTGCAGATTTAAAGGCAAGCATGCATTCATCAATGAACATGGAGAATATTAAACATTTGCAGACAGTTCAAGTGATGCAGAAGTCTATGATGATTGAAAGTGAAAGCCAACATTTCATTCCTGTTGCTGAACGCCCAGATTCTACGCATTTAGTGTCATCCGCAGAGGATCAATTGAATGGGACTGTGAATGCGATTCTACCGACCACAGCAGAGTACACAAGAGAGCTGTTTGAGATGGGTACTAACGATCTTGAATGCGATGAATGTGGTGCTAGGAACGTTGGCGTAAGCGAGATCAGACTTAGGGCAACTGTTTGCTTGCAGTCTGCTTTTAGGATGTTCTTTGAGCGCAAGCGATTCTTGAAGCACAGGGCATCTGTTCACTTCACTCAAAGGACATTGAGAATGCTTCAAATGAAAAGTAATAACATAAAATTGAAGCAATGTGTGCTTTCCATTGAATCAAGATGGCTAGCAAAGAAAGAAATGCGGGCAGTTCGTCAGAGATTTTTAGTTTATGTTGGTGCTGCGATAACTATCCAGGCTGTTTGGCGTGGATATCTAGCGAAACGTAACTACCACTCTCTCTTATCTGTGGTCTTAATATTGCAGAGACATTATCGGAAGAGGAAGACAGAGCTGTACAGACAGAAAAAACTTGAGAGAAGCACAGTGCAAATACAGTCTGTGTTCAGAGCTTATCTAGAGAGAAACAAATATCAGAAGGTCGTGAGGAATGCCATCTTGATCCAGTCTGTATTCAGAGGTTATTTGGAGAAGAGGACATACCAAAAGATACGGATGAATGTTATCTTGATTCAGTCTGCGTTTAGACGGTATTTGGAAAGCGCGAAATACCACAAAGTTCAAACAGGCACTGTCTTAATCCAATCTGTGGTCAGAGGATATTTGGAGAGGAAGAAATACCAGAAGGTTCTAAGAAGCGCTGTCTTGATCCAATCTGTGGTCAGAGGATATTTGGAAAGGAAGAAATATCAGAAGGTTCGAAGAAGTGCTGTCTTGATCCAATCTGTGGTCAAAGGGTATTTGGAAAGGAAGAAATATCAGAAGGTTCAAAGAAGCACTGTCTTGATGCAATCTGTGGTGAGAGGATATTTGGAAAGGAAGAAATACCAGAAGGTTCAAAGAAGCACTGTCTTGATCCAATCTGTGGTAAGAGGATATTTGGAGAGGAAGGAATACCAGAAGGTTCAAAGAAGCACTATCTTGGTCCAATCTGTGGTCAGAAGGTATTTGGAGAGGAAGAAATACCAGAAGGTTCAAAGAAGCACTGTCTTGATCCAATCTGTGGTGAGAGGTTATTTGGAAAGGAAGAAATACCAGAAGGTTCAAAGAACCACTGTCTTGATCCAATCTGTGGTGAGAGGTTATTTGGAAAGGAAGAAATACCAGAAGGTTCAAAGAAGCACTGTCTTGATCCAGGCTGTGGTCAGAAGGTATTTGGAGAGGATGAAATACCAGAAGGTTCAAAGAAGCACTGTCTTGATCCAGGCTGTGGTCAGAAGGTATTTGGAAAGGATGAAATACCAGAAGGTTCAAAGAAGCACTGTCTTGATCCAATCTGTGGTGAGAGGATATTTGGAGAGGAAGAAATACCAGAAAGTTCAAAGAAGCACTGTCTTGATCCAAGCTGTGGTGAGAGGATATTTGGAGAGGAAGAATTACCAGAAGGTTCTAAGGAGAAGTGTCTTGATCCAATCTGTGGTGAGAGGATATTTGGAGAGGAAGAAATACCAGAAGGTTCTAAGGAGAAGTGTCTTGATCCAATCTGTGGTGAGAGGATATTTGGAGAGGAAGAAATACCAGAAGGTTCAAAGAAGCACTGTTTTGATCCAATCTGTGGTGAGAGGATATTTGGAGAGGAAGAAATACCAGAAGATTCAAAGAAGCACTGTCTTGATCCAATCTTTGGTCAGAGGTTATTTGGAGAGGAAGAAATACCAGAAGATTCAAAGAAGCACTGTCTTGATGCAATCTTTAGTGAAAGGATATTTGGAGAGAAAGAAATACCAGAAGGTTCAAAGAAGCACTGTCTTGATCCAATCTGTGATCAGAGGTTATTTGGAAAGGAAGAAATACCAGAAGGTTCAAAGAAGCACTGTCTTGATCCAGGCTGTGGTCAGAAGGTATTTGGAGAGGATGAAATACCAGAAGGTTCAAAGAAGCACTGTCTTGATCCAGGCTGTGGTCAGAAGGTATTTGGAAAGGATGAAATACCAGAAGGTTCAAAGAAGCACTGTCTTGATCCAATCTGTGGTGAGAGGATATTTGGAGAGGAAGAAATACCAGAAAGTTCAAAGAAGCACTGTCTTGATCCAAGCTGTGGTGAGAGGATATTTGGAGAGGAAGAATTACCAGAAGGTTCTAAGGAGAAGTGTCTTGATCCAATCTGTGGTGAGAGGATATTTGGAGAGGAAGAAATACCAGAAGGTTCTAAGGAGAAGTGTCTTGATCCAATCTGTGGTGAGAGGATATTTGGAGAGGAAGAAATACCAGAAGGTTCAAAGAAGCACTGTTTTGATCCAATCTGTGGTGAGAGGATATTTGGAGAGGAAGAAATACCAGAAGATTCAAAGAAGCACTGTCTTGATCCAATCTTTGGTCAGAGGTTATTTGGAGAGGAAGAAATACCAGAAGATTCAAAGAAGCACTGTCTTGATGCAATCTTTAGTGAAAGGATATTTGGAGAGAAAGAAATACCAGAAGGTTCAAAGAAGCACTGTCTTGATCCAATCTGTGATCAGAGGTTATTTGGAAAGGAAGAAATACCAGAAAGTTCAAAGAAGCACTGTCTTGATCCAAGCTGTGGTGAGAGGATATTTGGAGAGGAAGAAATACCAGAAGGTTCAAAGAAGCACTGTCTTGATCCAATCTGTGGTGAGAGGATATTTGGAAAGAAAGAAATACCAGAAGATTCAAAGAAGCACTGTTTTGATCCAAGCTGTGGTGAGAGAATATTTGGAGAGAAAGAAATACCAGAAGGTTCAAAGAAGCACTGTCTTGATCCAATCTGTGGTGAGAGGATATTTGGAAAGAAAGAAATACCAGAAGATTCAAAGAAGCACCGTCTTGATCCAATCTGTGGTGAGAGGATATTTGGAGAGGAAGAAATACCAGAAGATTCAAAGAACCACTGTCTTGATCCAATCTGTGGTGAGAGGATATTTGGAGATGAAGAAATACCAGAAGATTCAAAGAAGCACTGTCTTGATCCAAGCTGTGGTGAGAGGATATTTGGAGAGGAAGAAATACCAGAAGGTTCAAAGAAGCACTGTCTTGATCCAATCTGTGGTCAGAAGGTATTTGGAAAGGATGAAATACCAGAAGGTTCAAAGAAGTACTGTCTTGATCCAATCTGTGGTGAGAAGATATTTGGAAAGGAAGAAATGCCAGAAGGTTCAAAGAAGTGCTGTCTTGATCCAATCTGTGCTCAGAAGATATTTGGAAAGGATGAAATACCAGAAGATTCAAAGAAGCACTGTTTTGATCCAATCTGTGTTGAGAGGATATTTGGAAAGGAAGAAATACCAGAAGGTTCAAAGAAGCACTGTCTTGATCCAATCTGTGGTAAGAGGATATTTGGAGAGGAAGAAATACCAGAAGGTTCAAAGAAGCACTGTCTTGATCCAAGCTGTGGTCAGAAGGTATTTGGAAAGGATGAAATACCAGAAGATTCAAAGAAGCACTGTTTTGATCCAATCTGTGGTGAGAGGATATTTGGAGAGGAAGAAATACCAGAAGGTTCAAAGAAGCACCGTCTTGATCCAATCTGTGTTGAGAGGATATTTGGAAAGGAAGAAATACCAGAAGGTTCAAAGAAGCACTGTCTTGATCCAATCTGTGGTGAGAGGATATTTGGAAAGGAAGAAATACCAGAAGGTTCAAAGAAGCACTGTCTTGATCCAATCTGTGTTAAGAGGATATTTGGAAAGGAAGAAATACCAGAAGGTTCAAAGAAGCACTGTCTTGATCCAATCTGTGGTCAGAAGGTATTGGGAGAGGAAGAAATACCAGAAGGTTCAAAGAAGCACTGTCTTGATCCAATCTGTGGTGAGAGGTTATTTGGAAAGGAAGAAATACCAGAAGGTTCAAAGAAGCACTGTCTTGATCCAATCTGTGGTGAGAGGTTATTTGGAAAGGAAGAAATACCAGAAGGTTCAAAGAAGCACTGTCTTGATCCAGGCTGTGGTCAGAAGGTATTTGGAAAGGATGAAATACCAGAAGGTTCAAAGAAGCACTGTCTTGATCCAATCTGTGGTGAGAAGATATTTGGAGAGGAAGAAATGCCAGAAAGTTCAAAGAAGCACTGTCTTGATCCAAGCTGTGGTGAGAGGATATTTGGAAAGGAAGAAATACCAGAAGGTTCAAAGAAGCGCTGTCTTGATCCAATCTGTGCTCAGAAGGTATTTGGAAAGGATGAAATACCAGAAGATTCAAAGAAGCACTGTTTTGATCCAATCTGTGTTGAGAGGATATTTGGAGAGGAAGAAATACCAGAAGGTTCAAAGAAGCACTGTCTTGATCCAATCTGTGGTAAGAGGATATTTGGAAAGGAAGAAATACCAGAAGGTTCAAAGAAGCACTGTCTTGATCCAAGCTGTGGTGAGAGGATATTTGGAGAGGAAGAAATACCAGAAGGTTCGAAGAAGCACTGTCTTGATCCAATCTGTGGTCAGAAGGTATTTGGAGAGGAAGAAATACCAGAAGATTCAAAGAAGCACTGTCTTGATCCAATCTTTGGTCAGAGGTTATTTGGAAAGGAAGAAATACCAGAAGGTTCAAAGAAGCACTGTCTTGATCCAATCTGTGGTGAGAGGTTATTTGGAAAGGAAGAAATACCAGAAGGTTCAAAGAAGCACTGTCTTGATCCAGGCTGTGGTCAGAAGGTATTTGGAAAGGATGAAATACCAGAAGGTTCAAAGAAGCACTGTCTTGATCCAATCTGTGGTGAGAAGATATTTGGAGAGGAAGAAATACCAGAAAGTTCAAAGAAGCACTGTCTTGATCCAAGCTGTGGTGAGAGGATATTTGGAAAGGAAGAAATACCAGAAGGTTCAAAGAAGCGCTGTCTTGATCCAATCTGTGCTCAGAAGGTATTTGGAAAGGATGAAATACCAGAAGATTCAAAGAAGCACTGTTTTGATCCAATCTGTGTTGAGAGGATATTTGGAGAGGAAGAAATACCAGAAGGTTCAAAGAAGCACTGTCTTGATCCAATCTGTGGTAAGAGGATATTTGGAAAGGAAGAAATACCAGAAGGTTCAAAGAAGCACTGTCTTGATCCAAGCTGTGGTGAGAGGATATTTGGAGAGGAAGAAATACCAGAAGGTTCGAAGAAGCACTGTCTTGATCCAATCTGTGGTCAGAAGGTATTTGGAGAGGAAGAAATACCAGAAGATTCAAAGAAGCACTGTCTTGATCCAATCTTTGGTCAGAGGTTATTTGGAAAGGAAGAAATACCAGAAGGTTCAAAGAAGCACTGTCTTGATCCAATCTGTGGTGAGAGGTTATTTGGAAACGAAGAAATACCAGAAGGTTCAAAGAAGCACTGTCTTGATCCAAGCTGTGGTGAGAGGATATTTGGAGAGGAAGAAATACCAGAAGGTTCAAAGAAGCACTGTCTTGATCCAATCTGTGGTCAGAAGGTATTTGGAGAGGAAGAAATACCAGAAGGTTCAAAGAAGCACTGTCTTGATCCAAGCTGTGGTGAGAGGATATTTGGAGAGGAAGAAATACCAGAAGGTTCAAAGAAGCACTGTCTTGATCCAATCTGTGGTAAGAGGATATTTGGAGAGGAAGAAATACCAGAAGGTTCAAAGAAGCACTGTCTTGATCCAAGCTGTGGTGAGAGGATATTTGGAGAGGAAAAAATACCAGAAGGTTCAAAGAAGCACTGTCTTGATCCAATCTGTGGTCAGAAGGTATTTGGAGAGGAATAAATACCAGAAGGTTCAAAGGAGCACTGTCTTGATCCAATCTGTGGTGAGAGGATATTTGGAGGGGAAGAAATACCAGAAAGTTCAAAGAAGCACTGTCTTGATCCAAGCTGTGGTGAGAGGATATTTGGAGAGGAAGAATTACCAGAAGGTTCTAAGGAGAAGTGTCTTGATCCAATCTGTGGTGAGAGGATATTTGGAGAGGAAGAAATACCAGAAGGTTCAAAGAAGCACTGTTTTGATCCAATCTGTGGTGAGAGGATATTTGGAGAGGAAGAAATACCAGAAGATTCAAAGAAGCACTGTCTTGATCCAATCTTTGGTCAGAGGTTATTTGGAAAGGAAGAAATACCAGAAGGTTCAAAGAAGCACTGTCTTGATCCAATCTGTGGTGAGAGGTTATTTGGAAAGGAAGAAATACCAGAAGGTTCAAAGAAGCACTGTCTTGATCCAAGCTGTGGTGAGAGGATATTTGGAGAGGAAGAAATACCAGAAGGTTCAAAGAAGCACTGTCTTGATCCAATCTGTGGTCAGAAGGTATTTGGAGAGGAAGAAATACCAGAAGGTTCAAAGAAGCACTGTCTTGATCCAAGCTGTGGTGAGAGGATATTTGGAGAGGAAGAAATACCAGAAGGTTCAAAGAAGCACTGTCTTGATCCAATCTGTGGTAAGAGGATATTTGGAGAGGAAGAAATACCAGAAGGTTCAAAGAAGCACTGTCTTGATCCAAGCTGTGGTGAGAGGATATTTGGAGAGGAAGAAATACCAGAAGGTTCAAAGAAGCACTGTCTTGATCCAATCTGTGGTCAGAAGGTATTTGGAGAGGAATAAATACCAGAAGGTTCAAAGGAGCACTGTCTTGATCCAATCTGTGGTGAGAGGATATTTGGAGGGGAAGAAATACCAGAAAGTTCAAAGAAGCACTGTCTTGATCCAAGCTGTGGTGAGAGGATATTTGGAGAGGAAGAATTACCAGAAGGTTCTAAGGAGAAGTGTCTTGATCCAATCTGTGGTGAGAGGATATTTGGAGAGGAAGAAATACCAGAAGGTTCAAAGAAGCACTGTTTTGATCCAATCTGTGGTGAGAGGATATTTGGAGAGGAAGAAATACCAGAAGGTTCAAAGAAGCACTGTTTTGATCCAAGCTGTGGTGAGAGAATATTTGGAGAGAAAGAAATACCAGAAGGTTCAAAGAAGCACTGTCTTGATCCAATCTGTGGTGAGAGGATATTTGGAAAGAAAGAAATACCAGAAGATTCAAAGAAGCACCGTCTTGATCCAATCTGTGGTGAGAGGATATTTGGAGAGGAAGAAATACCAGAAGATTCAAAGAAGCACTGTCTTGATCCAATCTGTGGTGAGAGGATATTTGGAGAGAAAGAAATACCAGAAGGTTCAAAGAAGCACTGTTTTGATCCAAGCTGTGGTGAGAGAATATTTGGAGAGAAAGAAATACCAGAAGGTTCAAAGAAGCACTGTCTTGATCCAATCTGTGGTGAGAGGATATTTGGAAAGAAGGAAATACCAGAAGATTCAAAGAAGCACCGTCTTGATCCAATCTGTGGTGAGAGGATATTTGGAGGGGAAGAAATACCAGAAGATTCAAAGAAGCACTGTCTTGATCCAATCTGTGGTGAGAGGATATTTGGAGAGAAAGAAATACCAGAAGGTTCAAAGAAGCACTGTCTTGATCCAGTCTGTGGTGAGAGGGTATTTGGAGAGGATGAAATACCAGAAGGTCTTCGACCAGGTTGTGCTTATCCAGTCAGTTGTTAGAGGCTATTTAGTCAGAATGAAACAGAGGAAATTGATATCGGCTGCTTCAACGATTCAGCTGTGGTTCCGCGGTTGGACTTTGACTTGTAAGATGCGCACACAGTTTCTTTCCTTTAGAACAGCAGTTGTTTCTCTCCAGCGCAATGCAAGGCAGATCATGGGAGCACATTACGTTAAACAGATTAGAAGTGCTGTTGTTATTGAATCAGCCTGGAGAATGTTTGTTCTACGAAGACACTTTCTGCTCTTTGTGTCTTCAGTCCGAGTTGTGCAAGCTCATTTCAGGGGCTACATTGCCAGAAAACGATACATTCAAAAGAGACTTGCTGCCATCATCATTCAGAGAAGAGTGCGTGCATATCTGGTGCAGAGGGAGTTTAAGAGATCCTGGGCTGCTTCAAGAATACAATCGGTTTTTCGAGGACATTGCCAAAGAGTGAAGTACCAGGCGATGAAGACAACTGTTATCCGAATTCAGGCCTTTGTACGTGGTTGGCTTGCAAGAAAACGGTGTTCTCGTGAACTTCAGAATAGACAATTGGCTGTCACAAGAATCCAGATGTTTTATCGTCAATATCGACAGAGACTGCTTATTAAGGTGGGATTCAAATTCATTCATTCTTTCACGAATTTTTATTGCATCTTTTCAAGGGGACTACTCAGAGGCACTCCCAACTCGAGCATTGCAAAAAGTTAATAAAAGCTGCTTCAGTAAGAAGAGCCCCTGGAAAGTGTTGTAACCCTATGTGGGACCCATTCAAGAGCAATCTTAGCCACCACGGAAAAGGCTCGATTCTGCATAGTTGCAGTTTGTTCGAATGGAATCAAGAGCACTCCTTTTCTGACAAATATCCTTGAGCACTGCTTTTGCTTATTATGTGTGGTTTTTGAAGATTGTTATTTTCTATAGGTTTTTCATTGGTTTATAGTTTCCTGACTATGATACCATTTGCTTTTGAAAGACAGCTGGAATAAGAAGTTTTAGCAGCCAGTAACACCATATTTTATAATTAGTAATTAACTAGCTAAAACTTGTTTTGTGAGTCAACCAGCGGAGCCATTAGTGTCTGTTTTGATTGTCTGAGTCTGATAACCATAACCATCAATTTTATTGCACCAAGATAGCAAAAACATTTTTGCGAAGTATATATACCAGAAGGGATTAGAAGTCCCACTGGTAGGGCTACCTATGCACGCTCTCAGATTCAAGATGGTCGATAGGCAAGTATCATGTAATGTAAGTATTTACAATCTGGAAATGCACTTGATGCAGTCTTAACTAAAAACATAAACATCCACAGTGATTTATTGATTGATGTAAGTGCAAGTTGATGGATTATAATTATTGAGCTGAGTCTCAGCGTCACGGTGACCACAGCAAAATACGTTTTTTGGTGAATGATAGAGCACCTTTTTATGATAAATGACAAGATTTCTTTTTATGATGACTAATGTCATACAGATGCAAAGGCAGAAGAGAGCCGAGAGATTAATCGCCATGACTCAACTGGCAAAGAAGTACATGTCGGCTGTCGTCATACAAAGAGCATATCGTAAACGACTGATATTGCGATGGGCGCAAGATCACCTTTTGTCTGTTGTGATAATTCAGGTACAGAAGTCAATTGCAAAGCATCACTATTTCCGGCGTATGTTATTGATTAACGATTTCTATTGTTAATTTTGCTATGCATAAACATCTTTTTATGTGAGATCTTACAATTATGAACTTCACTATGAATAAAAATTTATGATCAGATCAGAAATGACATCAAGCCGTTATGCTTTATATATACACTATGTTGATTTTCATTCAAATTATTAAGTGTTAAGAAATGGCTGTAATTGGTACAATGTGGCGTTGAATACACGTGGACAAGTTAATATAGTGGTCACCTTTTAAGCATTTGAACTTTACAATAGCCATGCCTAAGCAAGTCTAATTGGTTGGGTTCAATAAGAACAAAACAGTTACAAGTATATGTATATTTAATTTTCTTTCATAATGTTTCAGAGATGGTTTAGAAGCCGACTGGAGCATTTTCAATATCTGGTCGTAATAAGAAAGGCGAGGTATCTGCAATCGATGTGTCGGAAATGGCTTCAGAGGCGCCATCTAGCGGCTGTTCTGATTCAGCTCCGCGTGAGGCAGTGGCTGGACAAAAGGCGACAGGAGAAAATGACAAAAGCAGCGACCATCTTACAGGTAAGCTGGAAATTTGTTGTAAGCTTTCTTATCACTGTCTTTGGGAGTAACAATATGAATTGTTTGACCACAGAACGTCAATGTGCTGATTTTGTTAATCTCAGTTATGTTGTATCATAATTGTTATTAAATGGGAACATGGTAAAAAATTATTTTCATAAATAGGAATTATACAAGAGAAGCAGAAACCTGTAACTAGAACTTAACTGGAAAGTGCAGAACTAGTCATAAAACTGAACTTGAAAGTTGAAAACTGAGTTAAATTTTATGTCTGGCGCATGCATCAAGTCATGGCATGTTTTCAGCGGTTAGTGGCTAGTGCCTAAAACTGCCGCTCAGTAGCATGAAAGCATGAATTTAATGATATCTGTTCCTCTTGCTAATTAAAAGTAGTGTTTAAATTTTAAAAAAGACATTTAATCGCTTCTGTTCAATGTTTACAGAACTAGAAATTAAAACTAAAAACTTCTGATGACTAAAACTGAAATTGAAAAGATCTTGAAACTAATTAAAACCAAGCTGGTAAGTCTAAACGAAACTGAAATTGAAAAGTAGACTGAAATAGTAAGTAGGCTTGTGGTAAGATATTCTAGATATTTTGTCCAGAAAACCGAGACCTGAATTGGCCAGGATCCTTTATTGAAGATACGTTTTAAGTTTCATTTAACAGATATGACTTGGATTCGTGAGTAACACAGAGGATATAGGGTGTGGAGTTTCATTTTTTACCCTAGTACAGAATTAATGAAGATTTTTTGATACTGGCTTTGTTTAACTAACTGATTTCTTTAAATGCATTCGAAAACAGAAGTCATTATTTTGCAACTCCTGTTTTGAAAACAGTTGCTGGCACAGTTCTTATTGTTATCTGTACCTTTAAGCATTGTCAAGTTTTCAGCTTACCTGTAGTCATGTACTGTCGCAATGTAGTACAGGTGATTATTGGAGATAATTGATTAATTCTTCAACAGTCGAGATGGAGAGGCCATGCCGTCCGTAAGGTCACATCTGCGAAAGTGAATGCAGCGAGGGTCAAGGTACAGGAAGCATCACGGAAGGCAACAGAGGAGAAGAAGCTATACTACCGGACATCATCAGCTTTAGATTATCTGCTCCGATACAAACAGCTATCCTACGTCCTTGAGGCTCTTATGAATCTCGGTAAGATCTCTGCGTTGGTACTGTTTCTATGATGCACAAGTTGTTGATTGATGATCACTACTAATCCTAATGCAAGGAGGATCTGAGCTGTAGTTTTTGTGAACACTGAACAGTAATTTTTCAGATGTGAAGGTTGGTCTTAAATATATATCCATAATTAGAATGACTTATAAAACATATAATTTATCTGCAGATTGTCCATGTCTTTGTGCGTGTACCATCCTATGGGAAGTTAATATCATTTGGAGCGGCGATCACATAGCAAACTATGCTCAGAGATATAGACAAAGAGTGGCCAATGCCATACTTGCACATGCATGTGGAGCCAGCCAACGGATTCTCTTCAAAAGTTGATGTTAGATGACATGGATGTGTATGACTTCTTGGGCAAATGTTCATCACGTTGGTCGTTTTTCGTTCTTAGAAGTTGCAACTCGTCTGTCGTCAAAGTGCTGCGAGCGCATGGTAGAGGGAAATGCCGTCAACGTGATATTCCGCCTGATACGCAGCTGTAACCGAAGTCTACCTCACATGGAACTTATCAAATATTCAATCAGCATATTGTTGAACCTGTCTAAGGTTGGTTCCATGTTTATTTACACGATCCTTTGTACATTTTTCTTAACTAAAGTTATCTGCAAGTTTCTAAATTCTGTGTAATTTACAAAGCATTGAAAAATATCCGAAACTCTGGTATCTTCTCTCTTTTTCTCTGCGTTTTGTTGAATTGTCTTGCCATTTATGTTGGACCCTGACTGTTGGTGAATTGGTCGGAGTACACATTGGTGTGTTGTTGATGCATTTGTCTTACACCTCTAAGGCTAGAGTTTGAGTCCTGTTGCATTTGGCATTCACGCAGTGTTGTCAGTCAAGTCAGGTCGGTTAACATCTAGTGAAAGATTATCCATTTGATCGCTGTTGTTTTCTTCAATCGCAAGACTATGTTTATGAGAACTAATGGTGATAGAAGCATGCATATATTATTGCTTTATCTTGCCTTCTTCTTCTGTTATGGTTGAACTGTGATGTTCATGTGGCATGCATGCAATGAAGTGCGTGATCCATCGGAAAGGCTTTGTGACAATTAATAGTACTTTCAAGTGTTACTCTCCCTAGAATAATTTTAATAGTCATTTCGTGGGCATAGATACATGAACAAGATATGAAATCAGGATGCATGCCCACCAAAACTTATTTGCTCGTGCAGGATCACGTCAATTTTATGTTTGGAGTAGCCTATAGATTTCACATGACCGTAGCAGAAATTGATTTAATTCTGGTTTATTTTTGCATTTAATTGCTGCAGATATGAGAGAGTTGCACTACTTGTTTCAGTTTCTTTAAGATGTTGACTGAATTTCCTTAATAAACATTGTTAATTATGCCAGTCCAGTCAAGTTCTGACCTGCATGTGATGTGAGTTAGTGTGAGCCCTGTAAGTCAGTCTATTGACACAAGGTAAAACCGTTCCTGTGGATCTTGTTTTGTGTTCAGTATAATCGAACAGCCAGAGCAGTTCTCGAGGCTGACGATTCTGTGGAAATTCTTGTTGAGCTGCTTCAAATTTACCGAGAAAAATCAGCAATCTTTTGCAATGCGTGCTTGCTTCTTGGAATCCTGGGCCATAATTCTGAACAGCGAGTGGTAAGTATTGCCATATTGCACAAGAGCCGTTGAAGCACTCTTCAAAAAATGTTCAATGTCTTGTTAATTTGCAGCTCTGTTACTTCTGAATATCATATAAGTGTTGTATTACTTTTTGAATGACAACAGGTGAGCAGTAGGTCTCGATAGTACTTTTTTGTACTTTTCTCTGTCATCCTGATTAGGGAATGTGATTCTGGAAACCTGAATTTTGGGACCTTTTTCAATCTTGGGATCCAGGATTGACAAACATGGAGACCCGCTCTTTTATGGATTGCAAAATTTCGGATTAAAAAAATTAAGATAACATTACCCACTGTGCAATTCTTCCTTGATCAATAGATGCCAATATGACTGATGGACCGAAGCCCTAGTACAGACTACAGGCTGCACATGTAATTAAGCTTTGGGTCCTAGACAGGTAAGCTGTTGGCCGGCTAGCCAAGCGGAAACCCAGAGGAGTGACTGGAGGAGATAGGCGTTTCTCATCGCTAAGGCATCGGAGTTAGTGTCTCTTCCCTGCCTTGGTTCATATGCACTAAAGACGGATTCTTGCTGGTTTAATATCAGAGGGCTGCAGCTAGGCTAGTCTGATACTTCTTGGGTTCCTCACCTAGCGATTCTGCGGTCAGTCAGTGTGGAGGTCAGACTACTGTCAAGTGCCACTGCATCATTAGTTGAGCTGAGAATTGTGGTTAAAGTACCGTAGTCAATGTGTATTGCATTACTGTTATTTGACCGACTACTATACTACATCTGAGAAGAATTTTGTATTGCAAATTTAATAAATCTCGGGATTGACTCAGGGATTACATTCCCTAGTCCTGATGAACATGGGCCATTTACTGCATGGGTTACTTCCACACGAAAGAAACCAGCAATACAATATGCGACCACGATCACAAAACCACTGCCTTATATCTAGTGCTGATAATTTACAGCACAAGATGTTTATGGTTAGAATGTTTTAATCATATTGGCAGTTGATTGTTAATAAAACGTATATTCACCAGAGTGCAATTGGTTTCATAAAGGATATATACTTACTTTTTACTTATTAGGCTTACTGAGGAAGATTTCATTCATTCGTTATTTAACACCACTTTTAGGCTAGCATAAAATCAATCCTTTGTGAAGTATTTGGGCAATTGAGAAGATTACTATAGTAACTAAGACATAAATTGCCATTATTAGATTAAAAGTTTTAATTATTACTGTTCATTTTATTGGAAAGATCTGATACAGTCTTTTACTCCAATTATGTTTTCATGTTATTACTCAGAGCCATTGCTCTGAATAGCTAGTCTGTAAAGGCACTTTATAAATGCTTATATACGATGCAATACAATACAATTGCACGTTTGCGCTTTCAGGTGATACACCAGAAGAAGGTGCTTTTGGAGAAGCTACAGAGCCTCCACGCCATCATGACACGTAAGCACCAGATGGAAGAGAAGCGTCTGGCAGCCAAGAACCGAATCTCAGCCGCTCGTGCAGGTCACTCTCTCCTCAGTACGTCCCAGATGCATAAGATGCCAAGGATCGGACCCGAATGGACGATGCGACGAGACACGCTCCACCGAATTGACGATCCTTACCAGGCTTTGCTCTTCATGATGGGGTCGCTTGAGATAATTCCTAAATAGATACCAACTGCTGCTGTTGCTGTTTCATTCTGATTTTTGATCTGAGATCCTTGCGTTGAAATGCTGCCTAAGTTTATATAGTCTGCTGTGTGTGTTCTTATGTGAACTTGTACAAAACGAGTGGCACTGATCTGGTTAATTGCGTTCATTTTTCTGCCGGTTTATTTTGCTGTGATTTGCTCTTAATTTTGCGTGATAAGATTGGATGTAGCGTCTGACACAGAATAATGACTGGTTATCTGTTGGTCATTATTGCAGTTTGAAACTGGATGCATATCAGAGACCTGTGTGTTTGGTGTGCCATAATTTGACTTTGAACTGTTGAGTTTTGAAGATTTTACAAGTTGCATAGTTTATTACCAGTTCTTGAACTAGTTCTTCAGGGCTATAGCTAACAAGCTGCCTTTCTCTGCATTTTGTTCTTTGAGGTGGTAGAAATGAACTGTTGAAAAATTAAAGAATCTTTGCTGTATGGTATTTGTTGTTGTGACCCACAACATTTTTTTCTCGTGAATTTCTAAGTTTATGTGAGATTTTGAACATTTCATGCAGTTCATGATACCGGTAAGCTGAGTCCCAATTTTTCATGGGCTATTATGTGAACTTTGTGGGAAAATTGGCAACATGTTTTTTTAATACAGAAGTGTTTGTTATGAATGCTAGAGATGGTAAATTTTATTATTTTTCACTATCGTAATCTGATCACTGAATTCAAAGTTTAATTAAGGTTGTGTTTCTTTGGCAGCAAATTTGTGTTGTCATGCAATGTTCGGGAGCATGCATTAGCAAAACACTGTAAATTGCTCAAACTAGTTTTTGTTCGTTTTCATTCATTCATTGATTTCAAGAATTTATAAAGTGCCCCCTTCAAGAAACCCACTCAGACATATTTGTAGTCCATCCATGGTGATGCAAATAGGTCTTAAAACGCTGATGAGTCAACCCTAGGTTTTTCATTAGTAGTCGGATTTTATAATTTATTGAGGTTAATAAATTAGGGAATGACTTGTGAAATTCCGATGTCAGATTATGTATCGTGGGGAATTTATAGGTTTCTTTCTGTAATCATATCTGTCTCTGGTGTGAAATTTGTAGATTTTGACCGATTTGGTCCACTACTGTTGCTATGGTTGGGGAACATTCATAAGGGACATTCACAATGAGCGGGAGGGAGGGAGGGTTCACACTAGACGTCTGCACCTAAATTTGGTACCTGCCGTAGTTATTTCAGTACAATCTGATCGAGTCTCTTCATTTTATGACCCCACAGTGTACAAATTAGACTGTATACGACCTAATGGATATTCGGATTGGAATCTAAGTGCAGGTTTATCCTAGTCAATAGCTGGTAACACAAACAGCCAGGTTACCTGCTTAACCTACTTTTGTCTGGCAATTTACTTCATCAACCCTTTGTCTCCACATCTATACTGCCGTGCTAAGCAAAAAGACAGTAACTCCTTACCGTTTGAGTCTGAGTTACTGTCTTTTTGCTTAGCACGGCAGTATAGCGTCTATGGACTACTCCACTTAGTTAGACGAGAGGACTCTACAGCATCAAAGCATTGCTCCAGTGCCATTTGTTGATTGGTTTGACATGCAGATGCCGGGGTGGGAGTGGCTAAATGCGGACAGAGGAGAAGGGTGGTATCCAAAGTAGGTCATTTTTTTAGGATGTCCTTAGGACAGGTCCAAAGCAGGTCATTTTCTGAGGACTTCCTTACGGCGTGTCCACAGTAAGTCATTTATGATGATATTCTACTTTGTGTGAAAGTAATTGAATGGCAGTACTTGGTGTGACTGAATTTATTCATAACATTGACTACTACTAGAGGTAGTAGTAGTGGCATGGGCAGAGTTTATCAGGGTCTAGGGGGGGCTAAGCCCCCAAGAAGACCCAGCTTCATTTTTTTAACCGTGTAAATGTTCTATTTTCCCGGACTTAGCCCCCCCCAGGAAGGCTTTAACCCCTCCAAGAACGAAAACCAAACTCCGCCCATGAGTAGTGGTATGGTGATAGTGATTGTAGTATCAAGACAATATTGTGCTTTTGAGCAATGAACAAATGGTTAAGTGAGCACCGATAACTTGATGAGTCATCACCTGTAGGCTCTCACACACTTGCACAACTCACAGACCTGTAGCCAAGGTTTGGGAGTTCACATTCAGAATTGTCAATGTTTCAATGTACCAAAAAAATTATCGCAAATTCTACTTGTGACGAACTAATCTATCAATATGATGTGCGAAATCTGCATAAAAAAATTAAGCACACAGCAACTGGCATAGTAGTGACGGGTAAATCTTGTCTATTGGACCCAGTTAAGACTCGATTATGAACTGAATACAAATGAGTTGGGACAAAAGTGTAGGAGCAAAGTATGCCTAAAATTGAAATGCTAGCAGATATATCGGTTGTCCGTGATGTCCATGAATAAGATGGCAACTGTGCTGCTGTTGAGAAAAAAATGACTTCCTGCTTCTGCCTAAAGATGATCTGGACTACGCCCCATATTCTCTATATAAAATAACGTACTTTGACACCCTAACACTGATAGCTAATGCATCATCATCTGTTTTCCCCCTTTTTTATAACCTGTACTTGGTTCAATGCAATTTGATAACCTGTTATCTCAGTGATCAAGTATATTGTACTTGACTTGAGTTCATCTATATTTTTAAGTTCTCTTACCTAAAAATCAAGAAGGAAATTAACATGAGGCTGAAGGTTACAGGTAGTATAGTACGGTACCAATACTGAACACTACATGCTGGTAGCATAATGTGTGAAGTAATAATAATGACGACAATTTTTATGGTGCCGTAACACAGCACATGCCGTTACAAGGACTCACCTGGATCTCGCACACAGGTCTCGTTGATGCATGTGCCATGATTACTTTTTTGATTAGTAGTCACCTTGATTAATAGTACTTTTCTATTAATGTGAGACTAGTACCTTTTATCAAGTATGTGAAATGTATCATGAAACAGAAGTTTAATTGTGATTGTGATATAAATTTTCTGTGAGATATGACCCTGGGGGATGGAAGACCAATATAAAAATTGTACTTTTGTATGAGATGAATCTAACCCTTTAACGATGAGTAGGATTCCGTTAGGATTCTTTTTCGAAGGTGGGGGGGGCAAAATTTTCGGTGATCTTTGCCAGAAAAAATCTGATGACTTTTTAGTCATCCGTCATCGGTCGACATAATCTCTGCAAGCAATATACTATGACCTCTCTAGTCGTCGTATCCTACTTTTCTCTCCCGCTGCATTGATTTAATGCTTGTTGAAACCAAATGGGGGGTCCATGTCCTATGCACTTTTTAAATGGGGGGCTATGGCCGGATTGGGCCCCTTGGATCCGCCCCTGCCATGCTCTGTAGAGCCATTCAGAGCAACGAACTTCATGTCCTGCCTAACCTCTTTCCACTGCAGCGAGATCCACTATGTACATGCAACTAGGCAAAGGGCTCACAATTTCACCCCAAGCTTTATCCCAAGAATGTTATTTAAAAACATGTACTAACAAACTCAACCATAAGCACTAAGTAGCCATAGGACTGATTTATATTTCTGTAGGCCTACAACTACAGCACACTCATCTTTAATGGGTTAGAGTTGTATTTTGTGCGATGACTCGGGAGGCAGTATGCATGCAGCCTATGTGTTGTAAGGTGAGTCTTTATGTTTGTATAAGATGCATGGGCGGAGTTTATAAGGGGCTAGGAGGGCTAAGCCCCCCAAGAAGACCCAGATTCATTTTTTCGCCATGTAGGCCTAAATGATTTCTTTTCCCGGTCTTAGCCCCCCCCCAAGAAGGCTTTAGCCCCTCCAAGAACGGAAACCAAACTCCGCCCATGATGAGATGACTGCCACTGGTATGTTTTGCTTGCTGTGATGAATCCGAAGCTTGTACGTTGTATGAGACAGTGGCGTTGCCAGGAATTGATGGGGGGAGCTTGGGGGTTTTATGGCCTGGCTGGATGCCCTTCCCAACACCAACCCAACAGTATTACAGTAAATAAAAATGGAATAAAGTAACAATGGGAATAAAGTAAGAAAAATAATTGTTACTACAAGCAGTTATGTTTTTTTGTATTTACGTGGATAAATAACCTTTAAAAAACTTTGCCCTAAGCCAATGAGGGGGGTTTAACCCCCGAAACCCCCCTTGTCTACGCCACTGGTATGAGACGAGTCGGAAATTTTTTATGTGAGATGAATATCAATGCGAGTTTGTGTAGGATTAATGCGGAAGTTGGTTAAGTTCTGCGTTTAATGAACCCTGAACATAGCAATGGCATTATAATTGTATCATGTAATATCCACACATCAGCAACGGACTGTGTGCGGGTGAATCATTACAGTTTTTATATATATATATATATATATATATATATATATATATATATATATATATATATATATACATATATATATCTTTACGTATGCACACACACACACACACACACACACACACACACACACACACACACACATTTAAACTCATTCATTATCCTGGAGAATCTCCAGTGGAGATACCCTACAGGGCACAGGCCTACTTTATGGCTTGTATAGCCTTAATGCACAGTAGGTTGGCTTCATGTCAATCCAGGCAGTTTAACATTGACTAGTGTGGATGCATTGATGATTGCCGAGTCTTTCAAAGTAACAAACCTAACGATACGCGTTAACGTTAAGTGTTCTGCTTTCTGACCCCTCCCTCCCTCTGCATCTTGTCTTCAACTCAACACTCCTTCCTCGCGAGCCCTCCCTCGTGGCGACTCAGACAATAGCCGCGGTGGCGACGGCGAGCCAGACGGACAATTTCTTTCGATTCAGAGATCACCTAACACCTCTGCAGCAGACCCGAGACCATCTTCAATTACATCGCCGTCACGACTTGTCGTTGCGCAGATGTGACAGCTGCTGCTGATGCTGCTGATGCTGGTGATGGTGGTGGCACTGCGTCTGCGATGCTGAAGGGAGTTGTGAGCGGCGACGGCTTTATGTTCGCAATTGCTGCTGCTGTGACGATCGAGACTCCTTCACTTGGAGCCGTGATGTGGAGAAGAGGGAAGGGGGAAAGGAAGGAGGAGGAAGGGGACACTTGTTGTCTTCATGAGTTACTCTGAGTCGTCGTCGTCGGTCATCTGACGGAAGATAGATCTTCGTTTCAGACGACGATAAGTAAGTAAGTAGCTTTTATTTGCATCTGACGAGCGCTCGTTCAGATAATATTATACGGTGGAGGGGACGCGGAAGACAGACAGCGCCGTAGAGCGTAGACGAGGAGAAGGAGGAACAGGAAGTGGAGGAGGAGGAGGAGGAGAGGAGGAGGGGGAGAGGAAGCGGTGGAGAAGGAGAAATAAGAGGGACAGCTGATGGGGTGGGGGCATGGAAGAGACAATTGCGTCGTCGTCGTAGTAGTGGTTAAGAGGAGGAAGAGAACTAGGAGTAAATGGAACAACACGAGTCAATAAACAGACAACTCGGGTGATCGGCGGCTAGAAGATGTTGACAATTGACATGATACACGTGCGCGTGACCTGAAGGAGCGCTGGCGAGAGCGTAGACTTGTCTGTCATCGGGTAATTTTGTCAGAACCGCCTTCCGTCGGTCGGAATTGCTGTTGCTAACACCACCCCCAACACCCGACCCATTGAACGATGCAGAAGGGCATTCGTGTCAACGAGGCCCACCTTCTGCTTCTGGCCACGAGGGCCCGCTTCGAAAACACGCTCAAGGGAAACCTGTACAAGAAGAGCGCCGACACGGGCAAGTGGAGACAGCGCTGGTTCGTCCTCTACAAGAATCTTCTCTTCTACTTCGACAGCGATGCCAATCCGAAGCTGTCAGGTGTCGCGTTCCTTGAGGGATGTCATTGCGAGAAGATCATACCAGGTGTGGCCAGCAAAGGGCGGGATATTGAAAAACAGGTAGGCTAAATGACGAGCCATGATGTTCGTAATCGTAACAGTAATCGTTGTCACTAACTTACTTGACATAACATAAGAAAGGTTTTAAGTGGTTCAGAATTAAAAGTCTGTGTTAAATAAAAACCACCGCAAATTAATCTTGGGCATGGTTAAAAGTTTTCCATAGCATCCACCAGTGTGAGAATTGTGGAAAAATAAATTGGGGGAGGGTTGGACTATGATCCACTTGGAATGGGGTGTGAGAAACAGGCTTTACTGTGGGCTCTAAGAAAGACTGGGTGGCTGAAACCCCAAACCCTTGGCGATTCTCACCCTGGCTTCCACATAAAAGCTGTGATAGTGTCCACTAAGACATTGATATCTTTCAAACATAAAATTCTTACCTAAGCTTCAACCTCGATTATCTTGGAAGTGTCAAAAGTGGAGAGATACGCGAAGATAATTCTCAGGCAGCGAATTAGATTCACTTTCACTCTTTCGGTTTTGTTTCCTCTTCTCACGACCTTGCTATCTTTATTTGTGTCTATATAATTTGCCTGAATTAGTACCTAACTTCTTTTCCTTTATTTCTACCATAATTTACCCTCCGAATGTACTAGACGGTCTTAAATTTTAATTCTTTTCTTATATTATGCATTAATGTGTTTACGTTTAAATGTAGGCCGTGCACCATTATTATTCAGTATCTGAATGCTGTAGCCTGTGGCATAACTTAAATTTCAGGCCTCTTTGCAGAATATGCAAATGCGCTTTGGTCTGGATCTGTGCATTCTTTTAGACTCTGAGTAGGCCTACCGGTATGATCCTTTATTTCAGATATATGGTCCATTGGTCCTCGGACTTCCACAGGTGTGAGCCCTGCAGACCCAGATTTACTGATGTTACTGTCTGTAACACTGGTGTTAACATACTGTGGGGTTGTGTCATGGGCCTGGGGGCTGGGAGGGTGGTAGGTGTAGATGCCTAGGAAGTGAGGCATTCTTATAAAAATTATTTAAAAACTAAAGGCATATGACTAGAGGTTATGGTATAAAAAGCACTGAATGGAATTTCATTAACACGTGTGTGATTGAGTGTCAGGTGTGAAAGTCACCAAAAATATATTTCCGTATTTTTTGTAAGCTCAGAGGTATTTCAGGGTCAACACAGTAGCAGAATTTCTCAGAACCAGCTGTGTAACTATTTTTTAAAGAGTCCCAATACCTTTATGTTCACTATGGGTTGGTACTAATTCTCCAGATTTAATTATTTCATTCAAGAAACATATTCCTTGTTTGATTCTTGCTCATGATTATTACCTAAATCTAATTAGGCTACTTTTAAAATGCCTACATTCCCCCATTACCGGTATAGTTCTTATGTAAAAGTACCAATTATATTCTCCTATATAATTAGGCCTAATGTTTACAATAACCAATTTCTTTGTATAACTGCTTACTGTTCAAATTACCAATATATCAATGTAATTATTGTTTACAATAGACAGTCCCTTTATGTAATTACTGTTGCAAATACAAATTCTTTTGTGTAGTGGACTGTAATAAATTGTTATGGTTGAGAAGATATTCAGGAAATGTGTTGACTCGTCTGCTAAAAGGATCCTTTCAAGGATCACGCTTCGGTGGCATTCGCGAGCTGGTGACATCCTGGATTCTAAAAGATGCTTTTAGTCCACTATTTTCCAGTCCTGCTGTATCCCCCGACTGTTTTGAGGAGTGCTTATTTCATGCTGTGTCATGTCAGAGAGTCGGTAATAGTCATCCATCACATGTTAAGCATAAATTACTCGTGTCTTCATTTGCCTGTTTTGGACTCTTTTTTCAAGTCAACTGTTGGTAAATCATCAATAGACAAATTGTGGACCATTGACTCTTGTAACCTAGCCTAGGTTACCTAGGCATGCAGCCACCTGGGAATAAGGATTGTCTGCCACTGTATACACTGTTCAGTGTATGTATATACCGTGTATGTATATACTGTTCAGTGTATGTATATACTGTTCAGTGTATTTATATACTGTTCAGTGTATGTATAAACTGTTCAGTGTATGTATACACTGTTCACCTGGTCATCTGGTGCCGTCAGCTCTTGGAGCTCTGGCAACATTCTTGATGTATCCTCTCCAGTGTCTCCTCTCTCTTGTTGCCTCTCTCAGCTCCTCTAGGCTCATGCCAGACTTTTCCTGTACCTCATCCAACCATCTCTTCCTCGGTCTTCCGCGTCTCCTCCTTCCGTCACCGCATGCCGTCATCAGCTCCTTTTCCAAACCGTTAGATCTCATCACATGGTCGAAGTAGCTCAATTTCCTCCAAGTTGCTGTTTGCTGTAGTGTCTCCTCTCTCTCTATTCCGAGCTCCCCGCGCACCGATTCGTTAGTTCTCTTCTCCGTCCATAAAATCCTTAGCATTTTTCTCCAAATCCACATTTCACACGCGTTGATTTTCTTTTCCATATCCAGTGTCTTTGTCCATGTCTCGCATCCATATAGGCATAGGCGTACGGGACATTTCGGCAGTGGGGGGGCAAAAAAAAATTTTTGGCCCGAAAAAATCTGATGACTTTTTTTTTTAGTCGTCCGCCAAAATTTTATGACCTTTTTTGCCCCTGTGCCCGAAAACATCCTGTTTTGCCCGAAAATTTTTCTAATTTTTTGGCCAGTCCATGCCTCCTTTGCCCGAAAATCACATTTGCCCGAAAATTGGGGGGGGCATTTGCCCCCTCTGGACCCCCGCCTCGTACGCCTATGCATATAGGACCACCGGGAAGATCAGTGCTCTTACCAGTCTTTTCTTTGTTTCCCTGCTCACGTATTTATCTTTCCAAATATTTCTGTTCAGTGTATCTATATACTGTTCAGTGTATATATATATATATATATATATATATATATTTATATATATGCTGTTCAGTGTATGTATAATTATACTGTTCAGTGTATATATATATTGTTCAGTGTATGTACCGGTATATAATGTTCAGTGTATTGCCAAGACGTCGGCCATGAATGAGATGTACTGAGGCAACATATAGTGCACTGCACCATCTATAGATGAACCCTCCCCCCACCCACATGCCTTCCTATACAACGCTGTGTCATGGGAAAATGCATGCCCTCAATGATGTCCGTCTGCACTCTGTCTATTTCTTTCACGTAGTTTATCTTGCTTAAACGTGCTGCATCTTTTACCTATGCATCTAATTTAATATACTTTGCTTTTTCCAGTTATTTATCATTTATCAAGCTATCAATGTTTAGGTTTTAATTTTTATGTGAAGTTGAATGTGTGTGCGTGTGTGTGCGTGTGTGTGTGTCAGTGTGCTTTGCTGCTGGCTCCATATATCTGAATGCTGTAGCTGCATAAGTAACAGAACTCTTCTGCATTGCTCAGGTTGTTCTCATTGAGCAAGCAAAGTCATGATAAAACTGCAAGGCTTGGACTGCAGGAGTCATCTCTTTCTGGTTAAACTGGAAAACGAATCTTTGTTGTGGTTCATATAAATTTGCAGAACTATAATTAACACATTGACCGCCTACACGCCATGTTAAATGACTGACTGAAGTACGAGTTAACTCGTACTTGGCGGTGAACGTGTTAATAAACCCACGACGCGATGGTTGAATTCAGCCAGATCCGCGGGATCTGAGATCTGGTGCCTCGGATTTGTGATATTCCCCCCCTTAAAAGAAAAGATCCATCACCTAAATATCTGTTTCTGTTACTGCACTCGGCCTTTTTCTCAGTGTTATGGACAACAGTGTTTAAAGTGTAAAAACAGAAGTGCCTGGACGCCCCTCGTCTTTTCAGGTGTGCTGGTCAAATAAGTGGCAGGACGGCATAGAGATTTGAAAATAAAGTGCTTGGACGCCGTCCATGACCGTCCTCAGGGCCGTGTTTAACATAGGTCCATTCGGTGCGATGCACTGGATGCCCTGAGGCCTGAGCCGAGAGTTTTGTTCCTATTGGCCAAATGTCTTATGCAATTGCGCGAGCGAGTCTCAGTGTTATAATATACTTAGGCCTAAACCTTTTGTAAAATCAGTAAGTGTAAGTGTAAAACAATAATTAAAAGTGTAGCTACCATAAAAGCCCTATAGGATTATATAAATTCCTTTATGATATATACTTATTTTACATGTGGCCGTAGCTTTTGCCAAACCAATGGCCGCTCAAACGATACTATGCCCCTGCGGTAACACTTTGCAACGACACCCGAGTAGCCCTAAACACGGCCCTGGTCCGTCCTGCCATACTTTAAATGTCCTGATGGACATTTCATACTTATCTAAGTAGCAATTGACGAATATATTGGCTATAGATTCGACAGGTGGGACGTGATGGTGTAGTGTTAAGTCCTGTGCTTTGTAACCAAAGGGTCGCAGATTCGAATCTACCTCAAGCCACTGCAACCTTGGTTGATCACCCATAGTATTGTCTGTGAGGAAGGCACCGGGTGACCGGGAAGCGACCTTACTCATCTCATCCCCAGAGGCATGAAGGCCCCAGGGCATATAGGCCAATGGACCTACTTTCGGTCAGAGAACCTATCATCATCAGATTCGACAGATAGGTTTAGGCTTAGATTTCTAAAGACTCTGACATCTCCCACCTCAGGATGAGTAAATCTAGCCACTATCTTAATGTAAGCCAGACGTAATGTAGATGGCTTAATCTAGATGGCTTATTCTAAATGGTTTAATGTAGATGACTTAATGTAGATGGCTTAATCTAGATGGCTTAATCTAGATGGGTTAATGTAGATTGTAGATGGCTTAATGTAGATGTATTAATCTAGATGGCTTAATCTAGATGGCTTAATCTAGATGGCTTAATCTAGATGGCTTAATCTAGATGGCTTAATCTAGATGGCTTAATCTAGATAGCTTAATCTAGATGGCTTAATGTATGTAACTGTGCAAAACAGTGAGGTAATAATATGGAGCATGAGATTTTATGGCATCGCAAGAGTTTGTGACCTTATGATTAGGTGGTGGCTCTGAGCAGCGATGCTTTAAACACTGTGAAGTCTATGGCTTTGTGCCAATGGTCGGTTGATGTATGTTAACAGTGGCTGTGGTTCTCTGTTGTATGCATAAATACTCTGATGATGCGGACGGTTAAGCTTGGTCATTCATGCGTTAAAAACAAAGGTTTTGAGGTATGCTATGCACTCGTTAGGGATTATTTGCAATCAAGCATATGTTTAACACCAGTTCATGCATATGTTGTCTGGGTGCTGACTGAAAAGTGTGTATTTGCGCATTATGTTCACTGCTTGTTTGTATGCATGAACGTATGTGAGACATGTGTGTTGTATGTATGTATGATGTATGTAGGCTATGCATGTAGATATGTTTGTGTATGTTTATGTATGTATGGCTTTTGTTTTGGAGACCATGTATTTGAGCCATTTATGTCCATGGTTTATATTGCTACTAATAATTACACAGACAGACTGTTCTTCCTGTGATCCATACCCCATATGAATTGGGAGCCCTATTTAAGTTGGACTCGGCCCCTTTTAGGTTTATGGATTGTTCTCCATTCAAGTCAAACTGTATGGTCTATTACCCACATTTTTGGGATTCACTTAATAAAAAATGATGATGATGATGATGATGATGATGATGATGATGGTGATGATGGTGATGGTGATGGTGATGGTGATGGTGACGACGACGACGACGATGATGATATGCAATGGTGGCGGTGGCAATGACAATGTTTATGTATGTATGCCTATGAACAACAATCCAATACAAATACAATACAATGAACAACAACCCAATAGTGCAATTAAGTACCTCTTAAACAGACATCTTTCAGAACACAGCCCTTGCCCTTCGCCCGCCCCAGGACAACAAAACCTATATGACAATAATATGTCCATTAATTGCTGGTTATCATGAGTGACTCTGACTAAATGTACATTATGTATCTCGACTGTGTGTGACTATATGCGACTATTATACTGTCCATAGAAGTTAATATTGACTGTGAGTGACTAGATATTACCATATGTTCATTAAGCCCAGCCAGCCTGAGACAGACTGCCTAGTTGTCTATATGTCCATTTTGTGCAGCCTGAGAGACTATGTTTACATACATAAATAAATACATGTATAATCATATATATTATAATATATGTATACAATATATATATATGTATATATATAATATGCTCATTGAGTGTAGCCTCAAAGACTAGATCTATATACATATCTATATAAATATTATGTTAATTAAATAATAGCCTGTGACTGCATTTGGTATATGTCTACAATGTGTGTGTGAGTGTCTATCTATGAATAATAGTAAATTGCCAAGACAATCAAATGGGAGCCATTCTCTAAAAAAACGAAGAAGAGGGAAGAAGAGGGAGATTGCATCTAGTTCTTCATCAATTTTCGCTCACATGATCAGCCGAGCATGACATCAGTTGGGCATTGTCATCGTCGTCCTTCTACTGTTTTGGCTGAAAGGCTTCTTTCGTTGTCGCCGTTGATTGTCTATTGTGTATTTAACAGCAGATTGCATCTGTCTCTTCTGTTCCTCTCTTTGTCTGGTTGGTTCATGCTCTGTCTGCTTTTGTGTCTCTATCATTGTTTCCCGAGGCATTCTTCCTGTCTCTGTATCTTTGTCTTTCTTTTGGTCTTCTTCCTTCTGCTCCCATTGTCTTTGTTGTTCGTTTATGAGTCTGTTTGTCTTCTTCTCTATGTGTCGTGTTCCTGTTGTTTGAATGTGTGTGCGTGTGTGCGTATGCATGCATGTATGTATGTGTGAGTGTGTGTGAGTCTGTAATCAGTCTCTTTCTCTCTCGTTCTCACCAATTTGCCACTCTTCCTTGTCTTCAACCCACTCTCTTCATTATTGCTTATTTGTTTAAGTATTTCTTTTTTGCGTATGTGTCCTTCCTCTAATTTTTCTGTGTGTCTGTATGTTTGTCTGTCGATCTGTAATCAAACGCTTCCCTGTCATACTAGCTTTTTGTTAATTTGATCTTTTTTTCTTCCTTTGACTTGTGTCGAGAGTGGCTGATTGAAGAGCTTGACAACTTGTCCGGAGTAATCAGAGACTTTTAGAATCTCAAGACAATGGACCTATTGTTGCCATCTGTGTTACAACCCTGTGACACTGCTAAAGTTTCAACCATACAAGTTCCAGATTGGAGCACTACTGCAATTACTGCACTGCTTCTGTCTGTACGTCTACCATTACCACTATCACCACAGATATAGTATTTTTTTAATTCTTGTAGCTCATTTGTTAGGTGCCATTCTATTGACCAGTTGATGGTGTTGAGCTTTTTGAGTGAAGGACTTGTTCGCAGTTCCTATATAGTCAGGGCTGTACAGGTAAATTTTGAGGTGAGAACACACTGGCCGAAAAAATCGACTTTTCCTTATATTTTTCTGACGTCCTTTTTTGTTGTCATCAAAATTTCTGTCGACCTTTTTTAGTCATCTCCTGCTTTTCTTACCTTTTTCGGCTATGTTCATGGCAGTCCAAAAACCACAAGTTTCCGCGATTTTCGACTATTTTCTGCTTGTAATTTCATTTCTCACACATTAAAAAAAATATAACTTCTTTGTGAGATGAGTATATGCTGTATACCCGTGTATATCCTCGTTTTCGGAGGTAAGTACACAATGCCGTTTTTCCGGGAGATGAGTACACGCTGTATGCCCTAGATGGGGGCAGATCCAGAGGGGCAAATCCGGCCATGGCTCCCATCAGAAATGTGCATAGGACGTGGCCCCCCCCCCCCCCCCATCAGGTTTCAACAAGTTTTCAGTCAACGCAGTGGGAAAAGTAGGATGGACTGAAATCTAATTATTCAGCATTGGCTTTGAAGAAATGGTACATGTTGAAGAGTTGAAGAGATTTCATCGATTAAATGACTAAAAAAGGTCATCAGATTTTTCGGCCAAAGATCAACGAAATTTTCCTGACCCAAGGTACACAATTTTGCCCCCCTCTAAAATTTCTGTATCTGCCCCTGACCCTAGAGTGAAAACTCATGTACAGTATTTGTTTCATTGAAGTAGAATCTTACTAGTACTCTCCGTGTAACACGGTGAGCAATGTAGTGAATCAACTCACATGTCCACTATGTTGCTAACTGCTTTCCCTATGATCTTTTATTGTGTTGTATTTAACAATTTATTAAGCACCTCTAGCAGGGTGAACCATTCAAAAACGCTCCCAGTGCATAATTTCCTTCGAAAAGAAGCAGGTTTGTAGAGTGGAAGAAGAGATAACACTGCCATAAAGAATTAGGTATAGAGTAATCGTAATCTCCTAATTTCTAAAGCGCCACTGGAAAGCCAAGCGCAGGGCACCGGCTTATTCACGTTGAGTTAGAAGGGATGTCCGTGAGAGTAGTATATGGTGGTCCGGGTCGAGTTACCATAGGATCAAGTTCAAATGCGTTGAGTCAAAAGGGTTGTCCGTAAGAGTAGTCTAGTAGAGTAGAGTGAACAGATGGAGAAAGGAAAGGCTTAGAAAGCCCATTCCAAAGAGAAGGACAATTGAGGCAGATGATCGAGACCATACCATAGCAATTCTAGAGTGTTACTAAAAAACATTTTTAGCAAGAGGATTATGGTTTAGTGGAACTGGCTTCCACAGGAAATAGTGTCCGAACTCATCTTGAGCTATTTCAAACAGAAGCATGATGGAATGATATACTGCTAGCCAGTGGCAGTGCCAGGATTTAAGTTTGGGGGCTGAATCCTCGCGGACGAAATTTTCATTCGCCAAAATTTCTGACGACTTTTTTTTTAGTCACTTGGTTGAAATCTCATGGATATATTTCAGTTTTAAGGGGGGCTAATCATGTTTTAGTGGGTGCTTAACCCGCTATCCTCCCTGGCGTCGCTACTGCTGTTAGCAGTTAGCACTGTATGCCTATATAACTCTGCTAACTTAAGCAACAATTGATGTATTTCTAATGTGCATAATAGCAGATTTAATTAGAATTGATAATTGCAGGATTCAATATTATGGGTTTCTTGTTCATCCGTTCGTGTTGTGATAATATTGGCAGTTTTTAAAGTACGGTTGTATTAACTTCATGCAGTGCAACTCTTACGTTATTTATGTCTGTGTTATTTAACAAAGTATTTTTTGTCTGTGTTGTTTAACGAAAGGGAGTTCAGCTGGTTAATTGTTTAGCTAATGGAATTTAATAGGCAATTACAATCTGCGGTGGATAATAATGGTGTGCACTGTTGGACTGTGTTAGAATGCCTGTGAATAGAACTTTCACATCTAATGAAGAAATGTGTTAGGTTCTCTTTCAAGATTTGTATTTCTGCTTCTGGTGTGGTCCACGTTGTTCAAAATAAAGTACGTGTGCACACATGTGCACGCACTCACGCACATAACGACACACACGAACACACGCACACACGCACACCTACACACACACACACACTCACTCGTACACACACAAACAGACACACTTGCCTAAGTCCCTACATCTCAGGGAAGGCTCAACCTGTAGTTCCCTTGTCACATGGAGACTGTGCTCTAACCAACCTGCCGCTATGTCCCACAATGATCACGCTTTCCATCTGCTTGTCGCATTGCTGCTCTTTCCACTTCTGGTGGTTTATTGATGGAGAAAATGGAAAACTTCTCTGGCACCCAATGACACTTATGCCCCCCATTTCATTGCGGTCATCGTTCATCATCCATCGCCTTTGCTTTGCGCGTCCCCCCCCTGGTTTCCACGAAGACCTGGCATAAACCTGCTGTTGTCAATGACAACGCCAGGCATAGAAATTGGACCATTCGGTTGATGATCGAAAAATTGAATGCAATTGTTTCGGAGTTGTTTCATGAGCAGAGAGGGTGAATGCTGTGTATTGAGCAGGAAGGTGATAGATAGCCATAGAGTCTGTTTTGTGCAGTGTGTGCAGTGAGTAGGAACTAGGAAGGTGTGTAGTGTGCTCTAGGGGGCTGTTGGATTTAATTCTACACTGCTCATTTGCAAGGTGCTTCTGAGTTGACCTCCTATGCATTTCTCACTCTCTCTCTCTGTCTCTCTGTCTGTATATATATATAATATGTATATATATATAATATGTATATATATATAATATGTATATATATATAAGTGGGATGCGGTGGTGTACCAGTATGTTCTGTACCTTATGACTGAAGGGTCTCAAGTTCATATCTACTTCAAGCCAACATGCAGCGACCTTGGACAAGTTGCTCACCCACAATTGTCTGTGAGGAAGGCAATGGGAAACCACCTCACTCACCTCATCCCCAGGGATTTAAAGCCAATGAACCTGCCTTCGGGCAGAGAACTCAGCATATATATATATATAATTATATATATATATATATATATATATATATATATATATATATATATATATAATTTGGGATGGTATGTGCGCACAGGCGCTCACCGTACAAATGCATTATTAAATAATATTATTATTTTACCCAAGGTAAGCATTATCCTCAGGAGGGAAGAATTTGTCTGGACTAAGTTAATAACATCTGGAACAGCAATGTTTCATCGAATTTTGGCAAATCAGAGGTACTGTGGCAGGCAACAGTAGGCCTACTGAATTGCACCGAATGATTATACTTTTCACCAAAGCTATTGGATAAGATGGCTAGTTTCTTATTGATAACTTAAATTTTATTTGTTTTTTTCCCAGTTTTTAAAGGTACTTTCCGTGCAGACTTGTTCATTCAGTCGGAGGACTTATACTGTGCCCCTCCATTCCAATATATCTACTGCAAGCACTGTTACGTAAAGCATTAAAAGCTATCAATAATATATTCGTTGAGTTGGTTAATAATTTCTTTCAACAAGAACTTCACTAGAACTGTATATTGCAATGATGACTGTTCAATTTTGTTGCCATTTTTTACTTTCGGATCAACGATTACTCTAAATGCAAAATTATTATCATGTCTTTTCCATTAAAAAGTCTCTTATTACCATTGTTTACCATACTGAGGAGGAAGATGAAGGAGAAAGGGAAAGAGAGTGGTAGAGGATGGGGACGGGTATAGGGAAGTGGAAAGGGATCAGGTGAATAGAAGAACAAAGGAAGAACAAAAGAAAAAGATCCCTCAACTTATTGTTTGGCAAGTGAGACTAGAGCTGAAAATGAGCCGGGTCTGCCAGGGTCTGCTACCCGGCAACAATTTGACGCCCCGCTTTGTCGGGTCTTAGTCGGGTCGCATGTTTAAAATTTTAGGACCACGCATTTATCAGATTTTAGTTTATTATTAGATAACAGCGTAGAGAATAAAAAAACATTCCCTCATCAGCAGTTTGTTCATTCCACACAGATGTATATCTCAGACCCGGCTAGTTTTTCAAATCACTTTCAGCCCTGAGTGAGACCTCTCCCTTACTGTCTCCAGTTCTCACAGATGGTGTACGGCGAGTGTACTCATTAATATATACAGGTTTGTTGGGCGCAGTGGGGAAAGTGATGGCATCAGTTCCTTAGAGCCGGAGGATTCCAGGTTCGAATCCACCTCAAGCCACCTCATAGGGACCTTGTGCAAGTTCTTAACTCGCAATTACTCAGGCGCTTTGGTGTGAAACTCGATGATGTGTCCTCGCTGCAGTCGGGAGCGCCTCTGAGTACAGAGTTTGAAGGTGCACTACAGAAATGGAGAGATAAAATTAAAAAATAAATAAGCAAACAAATAAGAGACTCGGGTGAATCAGAAACCTCAAAAGGAAATTTCTTACACATATGTGGAGTTGAATCCCACACCTTGTGGTCGACATATCCAGAGCATTTACCTCTCAGTCATCATCCATCTCTGTTGATGAACATGATATTAATATATTTAATCACCTATTTATGTTCTTGTCTGTTACTCTAGAGCATTATTGGCTTTTGAATGCGCTTTGAATGCGCGTCTGGATTGTCATTACAACGCGTGAAATGTGGAGTACCATTCGTGTGGTTTTATGTCCTGTAATGATATAATTATCTGGTTTCGATTTGGTTTATATTCAGCCGTATGGGTGATTTGGTCGTGGATTGCTAATACCTTTCACAGGCGCTGCCAAGCTTTTATTTTCAATATGTTGCATGAAATAGTGATTCATTGCCGTTATGTACATTTATATGTTATTTGTTGATCAGAATGCTTCATTTATGTACTAACTCGTGCTGTGCCATACGAATTAATATAATTTACTGTCATTTACGAATGCACATTATGCTTTTGTGTATCCAATCAGTTTATCTAGCTTCTTTTCAGTGCATCTCACAAAGTTGTGTAATAAAAATTTACAAAAACAAAAAAGATTCAGTGCATCTCACAAAGTTGTGTAATAAAAATTTACAAAAACAAAAATACTGATGTAGTTGAAAGAGAATCTCTCGGATGAACCTTGTCTGTGTTCTGCCCAGAGAGTGCTACGTACGTGGAATCAATCTGGATGTAGGATTATAGGATTATGCGTAAAAATCTTAAATAGCTTTGCTTCATTCAGCCTTCAGTCGGCATCCGTAAGTCTGCAAAGACTATTTTCGTCTAGATTGGAAGACTGCTGGGTTTTATTGGCTTACTGACTAAGCTGTAGTGCTTGATGACATTTAGCTTCATCAAAAGATGTGCATTTATCGGTGCCTCTGTGTGTGTGTTTGTGTTTGTGTGTGTATGTGTATTTGCCAATGCAGCCATCATGAATAAACTCGTGCCGTGAGCTTTGCTATTAGTAGCGGTTCAAACATTTTTTAGCTTGCAATTATAGTTAATTAATTCTTACATATGTTGATTGATGCATTATGTAGAGATGCAGTCTTTGGATTCAATCAATCAATCAATCAATCAATCGATCAATCAAACAATCAATCAGTCATTCAATCAATCAATCGATCAATCAAACAATCAATCAATCAATCGATCAATCAAACAATCAATCAGTCATTCAATCAATCAATCGATTCGTTTCTTTGAAGTAGTAAAGCTGACTCAGACGCAACCTAAGCAGACAATTATTACAGACAAAGACTACATTGATATTTCTTGTAAATTTCGACGACATGCCTTTGAGATTCACTAAAAAAATGAGCTACATGAACTGGCTGGATTCACGAAAGCATAATATAAGAGATAAAGATAAGATAAGAATATTCTTTAATTCACCAATTGCTAACCGCATTTTGGTTTACAGACATGGTAGGCCTACAATAAAATGATACATAGTTAACATACATAACGGAGTAATGGATAAAGGAGTCCAGCTAATTTCCATGTTTTCAGAAGAATTTATAATGTTGAAAGTCCGTGAAGTAGATTTCAAAAAGTATTATTTAATTTGATTCGTATGTACGTCCGGTTGAGAAGAGCATGGCCTGAAAAACACTGGGCAACAGTACTCCATGATGACGGTCCGAGAGAGTACCAAAGATCCAGTACTACCAAAGTTGTTCAGTTTGGAAAAGAAAATTTACTGTAGATCGCACATGGATCCAGATCATCCAGTGACCAAATGTCGACTCGTACAGCGCCTGGGACAATGAATCACATTAACTGCAGGATGTTTATGCGCAACACATCAGTGACGAGAGTGCATTTTAAATGACTGGGAGACAATGCAGCTCTGCATGAAAGTGTTAATTAAGCACATCGATGTGACAAGTTTTGCTCAAAGGTTATCTGATTGACGATCAGTTACGATTGACCGATGGACAGGATTCGAAACCTGGAGTATAGTGGAGTAGCTTACAGAGGAAGCGACCTGCTGAAGACGACTTGTTGTCTGCTGTTGCTAAACAACACGATGGAGCATTCCAGGGAATTCCTCGCTTGTCGTAGTCTTCAAGGGCAGCTGCGTCCATTCCAATCCGGCGAAATGGATGGTCAGTGAACGATCTCCGTCCCTCCTCCTCCTCCTCCCTCCTTCTCCCTCCTCCTCCTCCTCCTCCACAGCTGTCGTCGTCGTCATTGCTAAATTCTTGATGGTGACCTGGACGAGTGAATCATCTCTCCATCCGTATATAACTCGTCCTTAGTTTGACCGGTCATCCGTCATCCGTGTTGATATGGTGCGGAGCAGATGACATAGATTATTTAGAAGCATCTTGCAGCCTCTTCTTGCGCTCCTCGCCGGTTTGCAACGACGACAACAACGACGACGACGCAAGGGTTCTGCGCGTCTCTCACTTGCTTTTGACCACTGAATTATTCAGCCGGTTTCACACGTCCATTGTCTTCTTGCACTGTTGTCCAGGTATAGCTGTCACACACTCTGGCATCAGACTAATTTCCATCCGGCTAAAATCCTCTCCATTATGGATCTCTAGATTGCTGGGTGATCCGGGTGGGCTTGGTGCACTAACCTAACCCCCTCCCCCCCGCTCAGGTGGTGGAGTGGATGGCCTTCGGAACATGTAAGTGACATGTGACCTGATTAGAATGACTTCAGACTCCGTTATTTGATTTTGATTGGTTGTGGTTTTTTTGCATGCATTCAGCTCTAAGCCAGTAGAGTGACATTTGTAATGCCATTACCTGAGGTGACTTGAAGTCTCTGTCTATCTCGATCACGGGCATTCAGAGGTTAATGTCATTGGGCATTCAGGGGTTAATGTCATTGGGCATTCAGAGGTTAATGTCATTGGGCATTCAGAGGTTAATGTCATTGGGCATTCAGAGGTTAATGTCATTGGGACTCTGACAGTATCTGTCGTGTGGGGTGATTAATGCTATTTTGCATTCATAAGCACTTTTGCGTTAATATGATTTGGCAGTAATGGGCTTAGAGGTTAACATGATTTGGAAATCAATTACTCTTGGGGTTATCATGATTAGGAACTCTGAACACTAGCAATTATAACACTTAGAGATTAATGTTAAATTTATCAAGTATCCCTTATTTTATTTAGAAGACTAGTAACTGATAAAGAAAATGACCAAGACTGAAATCCTCAAGTAATCCAACTAAGCCTTGTATATAGCATGTACAAAACATTGTACATGCTTTACATGTTTTATACTGGCATCATAAAAGTAGGGATAGGTGTTGTAGTATCTCTGCTAATGTGACATGTTTTGTCTCTTCTGGAAGATGTATATGTTTCTGCGTGAGGGAGGAAATGTTTCCTGGAATTATCAGCTCAATGTTTATGTCATTGTCAGGTAATTTGCTTGGTGGCTGGATTGACCACAGACTCTTCTGTGCGACTACTTGTGAGGTGCAGTGGTGTAGGGGTATGTTCGGTGCCGTGGAGTTGGAAGGTTGTCAGTTCAAATCCGCCTCTGAGTAGTTCCTTGAAGGGGCGCTATATAAATGCTCTGAATGAATGAATGAATGAATGGACCTCAAGCCACTGCATATAGGGACCCTGAGCAAGTCCTTCACTCGCAAATATTTGTTTGTTTGTATGTGCACTTGTTATAGCGCCACTTCAAGCTATCTACTCAGAGGCGCTCCCGACTAGAGAGCGGACACTGCATTGGAGTTTCACGCCGAAGTGCTGAGCAATTGCGAGTGAAAAACTTGCCCAAGTTCCCCACGCGGCGACTTGAAGTGGATTCACTTCTTTATGAGGAAATGTTACTATAATGTCTTACAGTGTCATCTACTTTTATCTTTTAAGTCAACTCCATCCCATCAAGCATTTCCTGACTTTATTCCATGGTTGATGAATTAGGTTGAAAAAGAAGAGGATAGTAACTAACTGTAGCTGCTTTTGTTTTGAGTCTGTGCTGTTGATCCATCTGATAAGAATGTTAACAGTCTACTACATAAAGAAATGTAAAGAGTCTACTACATAACGAAATAAAGAGTCTACTACATAACGAAATGTAAAGAGTCTATTACATAAAGAAATGTAAAGAGTCTAATACATAAAGAAATGCAAAGAGTCTACTACATAGAGAAATGCAAAGAGTCTACTGCAGAGAGACATGTAAAGAACCTACTACAGAGAGACTTTTGTTCTTTCAAAGACTATAAAATTAGCCCTTACTGTTGCTGCATCATATTGCAAAGAATCTGATGCTGTGCCAGATGAAAAGTATCCATCTGACACCCAGCATATAACAGCATGTCGAGTTCCTTGGGTAACAAGCAAGGGAAGCAGTGGCTGTGACAAATGACCTAGGACAATGCAGATATTACTACCATTAAATGTATCTGTAATGCATGCAGAGTCAAATGCGAATATGAGGCACGGCGAATTTGACATAAGCCAATAGGGCAGCTGTTCTCAACCTTTTTGGTGCGGCGACTCCCTTGGTAAGATTTTGAAAGTTGTGGCGACCCCTAACAACAAAATTGATCGAGTTACCAACTCCGTAACTGCATTTTTTTTACCATTGTCCATTGTTATGCATTTTCACTTCATTATTCGAAGCTGCTTTTGGCATCTATTGTGTGAGGTTCCATGCCTCTTAATGGCGATTCTGCATGAGAGCTACCTATTTGGCAGTTTGAAATTCAAGTTTTGCAAGTCTGTTCAGTTTGTAATACTTCAACAACTGTCACGTCTTGCTGCTGGAACTCCCCATAGCACCCCCCCTGATCTCAAGTTTGCCTTCTTGGCATCATCAGCTGTTCTTAAAAATACTGGGCATGCTTTCCAGCATAGTTGCGATGTTTAGCATCTCATTATTGGCTTTATTTGTTGTCGCATTGTAAGCTGTCTTCTCCGAAAAATTCTATTCTCATTTTTCCAATGCTGACAGACATGGTTTGAGACTTCAATAAATGTCCTCCCATTGTTTAAATTATTTTCATTCGCACACCAATGATTGCACTTTAAGATGTGCTCTGAACAAAATTACTCGTGAGTTCAGTGCCCAAGGACAGGGTTTAAGATTTCAATAAATATTTCATCTCGTCGTTTATTTCATTTTTATATGCACACGGTAATGATAGCAATTCATTCTGGTATCTTAAAAAATTGTTTATTACATGGATAAAAAGCGGATAACACAGTAAAAATTTATGATATCTGTGAAATATTGGGGAGATTATGAGCAGATCGGTCTTCGCCACAAATGTCGGGAGACCGTTCTCTCTGTCTCAAAAGTCTCTGCCCATATCTATAGGCCTGACTAGCGGACAGCATAGATTCTTTGAGCACACCGGATAGCGTAAGCCTATATTGTTTTATTTTTTAGAAGAATGATAAAATGGAATTTATATTTTAAAGCTATAAAGCTAAAATGGCAAAAATTAAATTAGCTGCCGTAATCTATATAATGATTCATAGCAAAAATTTAAGTGAAAATTTGTTTGAAGTTGCTATGAAAACTCAATTTTTCAATTTTTGACTAATGATGAAGGAGTAGATAGCACTGAAATTGCTGTTACATGTGTAAGCCCTACATCTTTTGAAAATTTATGAAGGATCCCAGCGACCTCTGACAAATCGTCAGGCGACCCCGGTGGGGGTCACGACCCACAGGTTGAGAACCGCTGCATTAGGGGAAGATGCAGTTAGATACCATGTGCATTCTCGGTGCACACTTTCAAAGGTATTTTGCTGCACATCCAAATAGTAGGCCTAGATGCTTCTGCATTCCTCTTTTAATTTGTCAAAATGTCATTTTTCAGGTGTTGTCCCATAGCTAAAACTCACAGAAAAGTGATTGTTTATAAGTGAGTTATAACAGCATCAGTTGTAGGCTATAATTTCTATGTTTATGCTCATAGTTGAAAGATGCTTTCTTAATTAAATTTGTAATGCAAAATACCCTAATCAGAAATCATTTGCTTTAAGTCTCTTGACACAAATACACTTGTGGCAGTTTTCAGTTCAGCTTTCACTTTGAAAATTCGATGACTTGATACTATTCGACCACCTAACAAGTCACATGTTTAAATGCAATCATTTGGTCCTGCAGAAGTGCATTGCAAAATTTATACCACGTCCCTTCCACTGTTGTCAATTTATGACATGAATGTGAATGTACACATTTATATAGCATGATCGTATGGACCAGATTCCAACACTCCTTTTCAGTGAATTGACCAGGTGGGGTCCTACATCACCACTGCCCATTTGAATGGGTACCAATCCATTGAAGAATCCTTGTATATAAACCTTGGGCCATGGAACGTACGTGCCAAACTCCGCCACTGGCTGTTCTCTGCCAGTGCCAGTCCCAAGCCTGGATAAAGGAGGAGGGCAACACTAATCATCTTTGATATGGCAGTGTCCTTAAACATGTAACAAGCTGAACGTACGTGCCATTGAGCATCCCCCATACACTGGCTTGTGTGTCACATTACAGCATCCATAAGGTAGTCTCTATGCTTGCAATATAGGTATCCTTGATAAACTCAAGTTCCTGGTTTCTGGTTATCATTTTGGTTTAAACTCGTCAAGTATCGTAGCTCCTCTCTCCAACCTTACTTTCGATAGTTCTGCTATTTTTGCAGTTGACCTGTTGCAGCTAACCTTTCCCTACCCTTGCTTGGTTGTCATGACAATCTTCAGAGGTCAACAAGGTCATGTCAGCATTGGTTGTTGCAGGTGGTGTCCTTTTCCATTCGATATCTCTGTCCATTTAGGTTATTCTTAACTGATGGTATCATCTTACACACTGTAGCAATGAGCAATCGAGCATGTACAGTTGTACACTAAATGGCCATACTGGTAGTAGTAGTAGGGCATTGGAATCATTATGACAAATTTCAGTCTGAACTATTGGTTCTGCAGTTATTGAGTATGTTCAGACTGTGTGGCGATCATCAGGCAGACATACATACAAAGGAGATGCCTCGAATAACAGTCGCATTTCATCATACCTTAAGTGGGTGCTCTTTTCCATGGGATGGGGTTGCCCCTCTTGCCCCTATAATGCCATTGCTGAATCCGCTTAAGCTTGAACTAATGCACATGAGCTCTCTTACTTTTAGGCCATTACCAGAAAATGTCTTATATATGAAGTTATATCTGCTCTTTACGCCACATTACACTAATGCTTGATGCCAAGCATACATTGATCTAAAGCTGTTTTGCCTCAAGCACTGAAGAAGAGGAGCGTGTTTTTATCTCGAGGAAGAGATTGCAGTGATTTCGCAACCCTGTCATTTATAATCGGCGGCACACATATCATTGGCAGACTTTGGCAGCAGTCAATGACCAGGAACCGAAACAAGTGGAGTGGACCGACGTGGAATGGATCAATGGATTGATGGTAGAGGATGGCATGGTTGTGGTGATACGCTGTCTTATCTTATTCGGTTTGGTAACTTCTACAAAGCTGCCATTGCTTTTTGCAGAAATTATATTATCTGCTTGTCAAATAATTGTTCAGAGGACAATAATTAATTATTGTCTGCGCTGTAATGGTAAGGTGATGTAAATTTGTAACATAAAGTACTTATTAGATAGATTTTTGTTGAATTCATTGAAGCCGACCTCTCTCTTGTTACATGTTTAACAACACTGCCATATCAAAGATGATTACCGGTAGTGTCGCCCTCCTCCTTTATCCAGGCTTGGGACTGGCACTGGCAGAGAACAACCAGTGGCGGAGTTGAGGCGACCATGACCATGAGCATTATGTTGGAGCCATATGGATGGATGGATGGGCGCACGGATGAACGGACGGACGGACGCACGGACGGATAGATAAGATATCAATGGTTTCCTCTTGCCTCCATGTAGCTATGCATATGCTTCTGGTAATTCTTCTTATATTGGATCTAATTTTTGTATTGAATTTCTTCAGATGATAAAAGAAAATTATGCTTGGTAATGCTGCAGCTGATACCTAGATACACAATAGATGGCACTTATATGTTACTTAAACAGTATCCAGGATGATGCTTAGATAAATTTAGATTAAAATGAAGCAATAATATGCTAATGCTTACCGGTAGATAAATTTGAGATGAAACAGCAGCAATCGCCACTGATATTTGGAATAAACTTAGATAAAGCTTTAACAATACTCAAATAATACAAAGATATATTTAGAAGATAGTTGATAATGCCCCAGTTATTATCATGGTTGTTACTGTTATATTTTTACTAGTAAATTTCTCTGTTTTCTACAGTTTCAATATCTAGTGAAAAGCATGGAATGGAGGCGTTAGGATGATTAGGCTAAAGATGAATTACTTGTTCAAATTTAGCGTGCGGTCGACACTGTACAGGTGTTTGCATTAGGAATTCGCATGATATAATAAAGCACGATATAAAATTATAATCATATAAGAGGCTCCAATCCTCAAAGCCGCTTTCTCCAAAGCAGTGTCTGGTTCATCAGCCATCTTATGTCATCTTAGTCATCTTATGTCACGAGATGACACTTATCTAATCACATTTCTTGGTCTGATTCAATACTTATGACAGTGTTTAGTAAGTACATATACAAGGAAACAGTTCGTCATGGTGTATATTGATGTATTATCCAATGTATTGCGAAGTCTTAGAATTTCTCGTGAATTTCTACAAGTCATGACAGGAACAGCAACCGTGAATGATCCATGGTTTTTGGTCGAATTATGGCCACCGAGAAAAGCAGCTGCATGGTTTAATACTCTTGTGGGATTGTAGGTGAATGAATTAGAGTAAAAAAATAGGGTTTTCATTTTAATCACAAATTATGTAGAGCCTCTTCATGATCAACTAAACAGCAGATGTTCTTTAAGAAAAACTAAAGTCGTGTCATCATGCTCACTTGCTCAGATAATTAACCAGAAACGTCATATTATGTAAAACCCAGCAAATGACCAAAGGATGATATTGTGCATCTGATCAAGATTTCAATGTGTCATGTATTAGATGTCCTGCTTAGGAAGAAACACAGGTAAATTATTAGCTTGTACATCACACTTCTAGGGACGTTAGTAGTCCTCAGATGCATTACACAGATGCATATTATTTAAGGTAATATTACACTATACACGGAAAAATATGTATTATATACATATCCTGAATTATATATAAATATATGCTTTTACATCACACTTCTAGGGACGTTAGTAGTCCTCAGATGCATTACACAGATGCATATTATTTACAGTAATATTACACTACACGGAAAAATATATATTATATACATATCCTAAATTATATATAAATATATGCTTTTACATCACACTTCTAGGGACGTTAGTCCTCAGATGCATTACACAGATGCATATTATTTAAGGTAATATTACACTACACGGAAAAATATATATTATATACATATCCTGAATTATATATAAATATATGCTTTACGCTTAGCTTAGTCCTTCCCGAGCAGGACTGCATACATTGGGCAACACAGCTTCTCCATTTTCCTCTGTCCATCGCCACCTCTACAGAGTCCTCCCACGTTACGTATCTCCAGACACTGTAGATCCTCTCTTACAGTCTCCTTCCAATTCTTTCTTGGTCTGCCTCTCCCATTTCCCCCATCCCCGGAGAATCCATTTCAGTGCCTGGTTGGCTCTCCTATCATTCGTAGCAAGTGTTCCTTCCAATTCAGTCGCTTTTTCCTGACGATATTCTCCAATTTCTCTTGTCCCCCATTCTTTTTCTCTGATGTTTTTATTTCGTTTTCTGCATTGTTTCTGTTGCTAAGGTTGTTTTACCTGGGTGGTGGGATGCAAACACCATCCTCGTTTATCCTGGCTTGGGACAGGCACTGACTACCTTACCCCTAGTGATGGAGTATATATACATATGTATACCGTATATATTAATATGTATGAAATTCATTTATGTATGTATGTATGTATGTATGTATGACATGTATGTATGTATGTATGTAGCCTATGTATATGACCATTTATATAGCGCCTTAACAAGAATCTCACGAAGGTGCTATCAGGTGTTTTTGTCTTCGGTTGTTTATCCTGCCTTTCTATCAGAATCACATTGCGGCCGCATAGAAGAGACAAGCCAACGCGAATGATGAAATGTACAAAATATGAATTTTCATCATCATTAGCACTGGCACAGAGATAAAAGTGCTCCGTTGTCTATAGATGCAGTTTTGCCATTCCTTTTTTATTAATTAATTCTTGTACTGGGAAGTCTTCCTAATGCATCAGCTTCTGTCCATTCCATGTGGACCATATTCCGTGCGGACAATGTTTAACGGAGTAGCTGCTGATTGAGTTTTTCCCTTTTCCACCGCGGTGTGGATGAGTAATGAAGGAAGTCATTGCTTCTTCTGACGGAATATATTATTTTCTTCTTTTAATTTGCTTCTGTGATTGGCTGCAAGGGTCATTTGATAGGCATACGTTTCTGATTGGTTGTCCTGGATCATGACACTGGCTAATTAAGGTCAAGCAAGCCTTCTGATTGGGTGTTCTAGATCATGTTCGCCGGTTGCTTAGGTCACACATGCCTCTGATTGGTTCCTGCTCGGGTACAGGATACATAATTGATATTTCTGCTCTGATTTCTTTGTGACAGATTCCTGAGAAAAATCATGGTTAGGACTATAACTTATCAGAAATTATATCCATTGATGAAATTAGTGCAGTCTGTGAATTTAAAGGTTAGCTTCTTAGAACACTACAAATATATATATAAATCTTTGCACTATAAATCTTTGGCTTAGTGTTAGAATTCACTTACTTCATTTGAACGCCACTTATTTATCATGCATGCATGTATGTATAATAACAAGTTACTTTTCTATAGCACAAGTATATCACAAAAGCACATTTATTTGTTACTTTCCTCAGAGAGACTGCAGTGTCCTTTTTTCAATTCACGGCATCCTCCAGGGGCGGATCCAGGGGGAGCCAAAATGGCCATGGCCCCCCCCATTTAAAAATTGCATGGGACGTGACCCCCCCATTTGGTTTCAACAAGCCATTAAATAAATGCTGCGGGAGAGAAAAACAGGATACCAGGCTCCCCATTAAAAATTGCATGGGACGTGACCCCCCCATTTGATTTACCATACTCCCGACTATGATGACTGACGACTAAAAAAAGGTCGTCAACTTTTTTGGCAGCTGAATTGGTATCTTTTCCTGGAAAATTGGACGAATGACTTTAAAAAAAGGTCATCAGTTTTTTTTGGTGGCGAATAAGACGAAATTTCCCCCTGTCCCACCAACCAAAAATTTTGGCCCCCCCTTCGAAAATTTCTGTATCCGCCCTTGGCATCCTCCATGGCACACTTAAAAGTGCTCCTGTTTCGCTAGTCCACTGATGGAGGTAATGATGAATGTGATTATGGTGGATAAGAGAGAAGTTAATGATAAAGGTAATTATGGTGGATTACGATTACGATTACGATTACTAAGGTAATGATGATGGGGTTTATTAATGATGCGGTGATTATGGTGAATAAAAGAAAAGGTAGCCTAATGGCGGTGGTGATTGCAATGGGTGAGAGTGCAGATAATGGCAGTGGTGATTTTGGCAGATGATTGTGAATGTAATGATGGTGGTGATAATTATGATCGTGGTGGATAGGAGTGAATGTAATGAAGGTGGTGTTTGACACTGTGATGGATAAAAGTGAAGGTAAGATGGTGGTGAAAAGGAGTTAAGGTAATGATGGAGGTGATTGTGGTTGTAACGAGATTGCCGATGACAGCAGATGTGATGTTGCTGACAGTGATGATAATTATACATCAAGCGTGAATCCCCGATATGTATCCCATGTATCCTTGTATCCTTTGATGCACCTGGAGATCCATGTCGCCGTTAACCCATTACCTTCTATTGCCTGTTTGTCTTATGGCAATGTTCTATCACCAGGCGACAGGCAATATATCTTTCGTCAGTGTTCACAGTTGTTCGCTGTTCACAGTCGTGTTCGTGCCGTCTCTTCTGCCCCTAGTGTTACCTTGGAGGAATTCTTTTTTTCCTTTGTGCCTCGCTCTCCAGCGGACTGATTTGCTTCCCGAATCAGGAATCGCCGAGTGGAGGTGCAGGCTGGGAGAGGGTGGGAGGGACAGACGGACTGACGACATGGAGACGTTGAGAGGGAGAGACAAACAGACGGAGACAGACAGAGAGAGGCGTAGAGATGAAGTCACACAGAGACAGAGAGAGACAGAGAGAGGCGCTTCTCACATGACCATATTGTATCTTCTCACGACTCTTCTATTATGGGATCTCTTATATCCTGATTTACTGCCTATGTTGTCCAGATATTATATGGACATTATATATTTCCTGTATTTATGCTTGTGATGACATACACACACACGCACACACGTGCTCACATATATATGAGCACACACGAGCATAGATGCCAGGTGAAAAGATCCTTTGAACTCGTGTGTTAGATTGAGAAGTCATTGCTCTGTATGCTAGGAAAAGCTTACCGGTAATGCTATGCATAGGATGCTTGAGAGCACAGTGAAGCCAACCAACATTATGATTTATTACTTGTATGAGTGATGATCTATGGCAGGGGTTCTCAAACTGTAGTATGCGTACCACTAGGGGTACACCAAGTGTCGGTAAGGGGTACGCGGAAAATTCCAGAAATATAATTTTTCTAAAGTTTTATATGGACTTTGTGTCCATCTTTCTTTAGCTGTATCCGCCCTTGTTTCGGAGAGGGGTTTGGGAAAAGAGAGCGGGAGGGGGCGAGGAGATCAAAGGAGGAGGTTTGGTCAAGACCACTTTGTGGGACAAAGTTACACCCTTGGATATATAGCGCGTTTTTAGAACCACATTTTTTACCTTGTGGAAATGCTGCGCTCTGATTCGTTAAGTTGTTGCCTTCTAATTCAGAGTATGCAGTATGTTCAGAACGGAGCTTTCGTCTAATAGGTATAAAATTTTCTTCTTAACTCTGCAAAACTGAGCTATCACTGTAACTGTAAGCTCCAAATTTATAGGGCACTACTTTAAAGTTGAGTGCAGGCAGGGCACAAGCTTATTCGCTAGTGCTGTGTCATGTCAAAGGACTTGTCCAGAGCTAACAGCAGTTGTCTTCTCTTGTGCGTAGCGAGCTATCCTGATGCGAAGACTTCGCCACTTTGGAACAGGCACTTTGCATTAATTAGCACTGCTTTTAAAATAATTAGAATAATGTCGGGCCAAATATGGATGATCACCTTGGCATAATAACGCTGTAAAAAATGACATTTCCATGGTGAAATTAATCAAATATAAAACCAACAGGAGGGTGTCTGCACTTCCGAAATGTGCTTAACAGTCAATGGTGAAGTCAGTGGTTTTGCTGGTGCTGGTAAAACCTCTGGTAGAAATTAAATATTCATAGAAAAGGACTGACTGCTTGTTATGCGTGGACACTCGTGAGTACCGTACGCTGGTTCCTAGAAATTAGCTTTCCGTGGGAATGTCAGACTAATGATTACTGGCAGTCTTGCAGTGGACTTGGTTCAACCGAACCTAACGAAGATAAATGCCAGCGGAAGTGTTTTAATAGTCTCTCTGGTTGTTTCTCGTTTCAACGTCATAACTCACCAAGAATTGATTTCCGTCCACCGTGTTTTCTGCTCACGTCATGCTGTCGCGTGTGTAATCAATGTCAAGATGATATGTTTTAAGGACACATCAATTCCACTGTGAACCAGTACATTGAGTTTAACTAGCATCTCTACATAATATGATGTATTCTGTGACGGATGCCATTCAGGTTGTCGTTTAGTAAACGTGGCATGACACGAACAGAATGGATGGAAAGTGTCATGACGTTGTGTCATTGATGGAAAGTGTCATGATGTTGTGTCATTGATGGAAAGTGTCATTACATTTTGTCATTGATGGATAGTGTCATTACATTTTGTCATTGATGGAAAGTGTCATGACATTATGTCATTGATGGAAAGTGTCATTACATTTTGTCATTGATGGAAAGTGTCATTACATTATGTCATTGATGGAAAGTGTCATTACATTATGTCATTGATGGAAAGTGTCATTACATCTTGTCATTGATGGATAGTGTCATTACATTTTGTCATTGATGGAAAGTGTCATGACATTATGTCATTGATGGAAAGTGTCATTACATCTTGTCATTGATGGATAGTGTCATTACATTTTGTCATAGATGGAAAGTGTCATGACATTATGTCATTGATGGAAAGTGTCCGGACATTATGTCATTGATGGATAGTGTCATTACATTTTGGCATTGATGGAAAGTGTCATTACATTTTGGCATTGATGGAAAGTGTCCGGATATCATGTCATTGATGGAAAGTGGCATGACGTTGTGTCATTGATGGATTTGACGAAGTCGGAAAATACATTCAGGCTGTGAGATACACAAGGTGCGCAACGTTCTGATTGTCTGACGTTCAGCTTAGACAGGAAGCAGGGATCTCAGATCTGCAATGGATTACCAGAATAAATGTATACACATCTAGCATATTGCAATGCCCGGAAGTTAATTTACGTGGTGCAGTTGAGTAGCAGGGCAGTTGCCAGAGACACGTGTCACTGAAGGAAAGTGACATGACACTTGTTGGTTTGTACGTACTTTACGCCTTTTCAACGCATTCAGTTTGTGCACTCTTGCTTCACAAATATCCATATAATCATAATAAGGCAAAAAAAAAATAATGCTGTGTTTCCGGTAACAGAGCTCTAAAAAATTGGGTAGGTAGGTCGAAATTTTTTTTTATTTTGGTAAAATATTTTTATACAGTGATTATCCGAAAAATTATACCCAACTACTCCAGGGCTTTTTTTTAACGTGCAGTTGTACACAAAATGTGCAGTTCTAAATGGATTTGTGCAGTTGTAGAAGCACTTTTGTCACAAGTTCTGTGCAGTTAAAAATAGAAAAAAAGGCCATTGTCATCCGATTGGAAGTAATTTACCATGGAGGATGGGAAGGAAAAGAAGTAGTTGTGCAGTTCTAAAAATTCCTTAAAAACAGCCCTGAACTACCTACTCTTTTTGGCATAAAGGTACACGCTGCAACAAAGTACGTGTTCTAAGCAAGTATAAACTGCCTATTTCCCGACTGTCTGCACCTAAAATTGCTCTAGAAAAAAATTCTATTAATTTCATTTTGTTGACATCTTTTCTGGTAAGATAAAGTGGGAAGGGAAGGGGAAGATGAGTGCGAACAGAACATCACTGCTAGGGGTCGTTCCAGACTGGCCGAGCCAGTGACTAGTTACACCTAGAGGTTGCTAGATTTATTTTCCCTAGTCACCATTAGAGGTGGCTCAAGTGAGAATGATAGGGCTAGAGGTTTCTCAAGACTGGCAACCAGGAAGTAGTTAGGCAGGCGTGAAACTCTAAGGCAATGCCACTGTAAAAAAAATTGCACAACATTTTCCGAGTCTCGGCAATAAAAGTGAGTCGGTCGGGTTACCAGAAACACAGCATTTTTTGGCCTAAGATCCAACTTTATACAGAAAGCAATGTCACCATACGATGTCAATAAAAAACATTAAAGTTAGAAAAATTTTGAAATTTTTTTTCTAACTTAAATTTTTTTTTAAATAAATTTTTTTTAATAAATATTTTTACAAAATTATTTGAGTCGCGGCAATAAAAGAGGGTCGGTCGGGTTACCGGAAACACAACATTATTTTTTTTTGCCTAATGGTTGTGGTTATGGCTGGGTGACAGGACAATTACCCCCGGACAATTACCCCCCTCCCGACAGTTACCCCCTGGACAATTACCCCAGGACAATTACCCCTGAACAATTACCTCCTCCGTACCAATTACCCCCCGCCGGACAATTACCCCGTACCAATTACCCCCGTACAACTACCCTCCGTGGCACAGTGTGAGCTTGTTCCCTCACGTGTATACGAAGATATGCGTGAGGGAACGAACATTCTCATGGTCATGGTCTTCATATTTGTCATACCTTCAGCGCTGCCTAAGCCTATCGCCCACCACAACCTACAAGGAAGAAATATGTGGGCACAAACGCAAGGATTCTGGCAATCGTTCGCAAATACGACGCACAAAAGCCATTTCCTATCTTCGTGGAGTTTTATCAGGCAGGCGTTACAACTAGCTTTGAACCGTTTTTAGATTGGATTTTATTTAATATTTTTCTTCAACGTTTAACAATAACTTGCGTTTAACACGACATAGACTTTTTTATTGGCACGGGGGTAATTGGTACGGGGGTAATTGGTACGGGGGTAATTGTCCAGGGGTAATTGGCACGGGGTAGTTGTCCGGGGGGGGGTAATTGTCCTGGGGTAATTGTCCAGGGGTAATTGTCGGGAGGTAATTGTCCGGGGGGTAATTGTCCAGGGGATAATTGCCCTAGAACCGGTAATAATAATAATAATAGTAATTATATTAATAAATATAATAATAAATATAGTAATTATAACAATAATAATGGCATCAGCAGTAGCAATACTAACATGGACTGGGAGTGCCTCTAAGTGGTTCAATAGCAATACTAACATAGACTGGGAGTTTTTAAGGGGCTATATATAAATTCTTAACATGAATGAATGAACAAATATAATATTAATAATGATAATACTGATGATGCTGCTGCTGCTACTACTACTACTAGCACTACTACAGCTGCTACTACTACTACTACTACCAGTAGCAGCAGTAACAATAACAATATTAATTTCTACAATGTAATGTATACATCTCTAGAGATTACTTACACTCGTTTTAAAGTTCTGTGAAAGGTGCTGACATCTTGCATGTATCGAAAAACATGCAAAAACATGTAAATTAAGTTGAAAGCATTTCTCAGGCTGTGCCCTTGTGGGAGAACTGTTAAGATTCTGTACGGATGGTCTATTACCTGACGCGACCGAATTAACGCATAGGACGGCAGAATAGCAGAAATCCCATGAGACGGCCAGTAGATGTATTCATTGTAGACCAGCAGATGTAGTATGCGCAGTGTAGCAATTGATGGTGGTGCTCAGCTACGAGGTATTCCTCTAATGCAAGTTCTTTTCGACCAAATAGTTCGGTGTCAAGTCATAGGAATTCAGTGCATCCTGGGTGCGTAAACATTGGTAATTCAGTTGTTTGCCTGCTTAACAATGCAATGATTAAATTAAATTCCCCTATTGCTTTTATGGATGTTGTTGTCACTTGTAATGCATTTTCAACAACTAGTATGTATGCATATATCTATGATATATATATACATATATATATATATGTTTCATTTATTCGAGAAAATTGAATTAACATTCCGCAACTTATTACATGAAGAAGGCAATGAAAAGTGTACTAAACTAGCTAACGTAGAATTCTAAAGTGTTAACATCAGAATTCATCATCATCATCATCATCATCAGTCCTCTTCGTGCAATTCTGCACATCGGGCAATGCAGCTCCTCCAATTCTCCCTGTCCACCGCCAGTTGTATCGCCTCGTCCCATGTCATGTCCATGCATTTAAAGTGTTCCCTGATGGTTTCCAGCCAGTTTTTCCTTGGTCTGCCTCTTCCACTCCTTCCATCCGAAGTCCAGTACATCCCTTGTCTAGCTATCCTTGCTTCATCCATGCGGATCACATGACCCATCCATTTTAATCTTCTCCTTACAGAATTAGCATAGAAATAATACAGATTCTAAACAGCTGGGCACTCAACGTAGTTACCTTTTAAGTGTTTAGATATTTAAAGTTATGGAGACCAATGCTTTTCAGCAATACAAAGCTGGCAGACATAGGAAAATAATTAGTTTGTCTAATTCTCATCTAACTTTCATTTAGGTTTCATTCTGGTACTTTCAGCAAAACAAAGTCTTACTTCTTAATTATATATGTAATTTATGTATATATATATATGCATTTATACAATATATAATATGTAAACATTGGTAATGATTTTCCATAGACCATGAAGTCGGACTAGAGATTAGTGTTAGGACACGCATCCACTGAGGTAATGTTGGCAATGTGTCTAGTGGTGACTGTCACTTTGAGGGTAAAGATAAAGCAATAAATAGAGTTCGTGTTGGTGGCCTAGGTGTTCAGAGATTATTTTATGCTCTGCTTTATCCGTGAAGCGTTCTCGCTGTCAGATTAAGCATCATCTGTCGCAGCTAGAGGATACGATGCAAGATGACAAAGAATTTCACTCCAACATTCCATGTATGTATGTGCGCTTGTTATAGTGCCTCTTCAAGGTATCTACTCAGAAGCGCTCCCGACTACAGCACGGACACTGAATCGGAGTTTCACATGGAAGCACTGCGCTTGTTATAGCGCCCCTTCAAGGTATCTACTCAGAAGCGCTCCCGACTACAGCACGGACACTGAATCGGAGTTTCACATGGAAGCACTGCGCTTGTTATAGCGCCCCTTCAAGGTATCTAATCAGAAGCGCTCCCGACTACAGTGCAGACACTGAATCGGAGTTTCACGCCAAAGCACTGAGGAATTGCGAGTGAAGGACATGCCCAAGGTGGCAGCTTGAGGTGGATTCGAACCTGTAACCATCGGGCTGCAAGGCAACGAACATACCCACTACACCACAGTGCCCATGATGACTATGAAACTGATTCTGCCTTTATACCTTTCAAATATGAGCTGAGTTCTTCAATAGATGACTTTTATGGGAGTGTCCATGTATTAGCTTCTCTTCACTATTATTCTTTCTTCGGTGTACTTTATTCAATACCACCATCTATTTTATATATATATATATATATATATATCGTTTAATCAGAAATCAGGCTGACAAGCCGCAACACGGTTACAAGATGAACAGAAAACTAGTTATAAAAAAGTTTGTTCATTGTTCAAGGGTTGCTTTTATTTCTTAATTTTAAACTATTCATTTATTTTATCATTTGTTTTAAGCTATTGTAAAGTACTCTAGGTATAGGGCCTAAATGACAAAACATCAGTTGGTAACACTGAACAATTGCTAGTACCAAAGGCTTGCTTGGGGTCCATTACAAAGCCCGTAAGGACAATATTTCTTTTTCTACTGCTTTTTATGCATTGTGTGTAAACTGTAAAGTGCACATTTGTCTTGTGCTAATTAAAAATAATTACTTATGTTACTTATGTAGCAGCCATGGCAAAGAGGATCAAGCCTGCACGACCAACTAAGATGTCTGTCCCTTCAGGTGTACACTTAGTGCATATTACGAAATGAATAAGTAAGTAAGTACTTTATTGAACCACCTGTGAACACGCTGCAGGAGCATTGGATAGGAACAGACTACAGCATGTACAATATAAAAAAATCGAATTATGCAATTCAATAATCGTAGGAAACAACTACAAAAACATAACAGACAAAGTGTAGATACTCTGAAGAGGCGCTATATAAATGTCTGAAATGAATGAGTGAATACATCCTAGGAACTGTGTGGGACAGATATAATAGACAGAAAAGAAATACAGTAATAAAGTCGCATAAAAAATGAAAATGAGATGTAATTGCAATTCAATAATCATAGGAAACATCTGCAAAACATAACAGACATACCTAAATTTCCCGGGCAACGCCAAGTGCCCCAGCTAGTACAGTAATAAAGTCGCATAATAAATGAAAATTATGTGTACTTGCAATTCAATAAATATAGGAAACAAATGCAAAACTTAACAGACATCCTAGGAACTGTATGGGAAATAAAGGATAGAAAAGAAAAACAGTAATGAAGTCACATATTGAATGCAATGAGGTGTAACTGGCATTTACCTGCAGTTACACTTCCTTGCATATACACCTGAAAACATTCTGGGTTAAATCTAGGATAGTTTGTAAGCCTGATTTACAATGTCAGACGAAGAAGCAGACTATAGGGTGGGGGGAGGGAATAGGGGGAGTCGTCGGCTAACAGCAAGCCAATCTTCTGTGTTCAGAGCTCTTTTGTCAACTTTCTGACTGATTTGTTGTCCTTCATAGTCTTGCAGGGAGTGATGACCATTAGGTTAACACCTTGTAATTTTCGTTTGTCATTTTCCATCGATGCTAAGACACTTCTTCTTGTGTGCTGTACGCTCGCCCGCCAGCCGCCCACCCGTCCGTCCGTCCGCCCGGAGCATTTACTTCCACCATTTGTCTTCGTGATGCTTTGTGTACCGATCGTCTGTTGCACATTGATTAATCACAATGCAAACGTCTTCTTCTTCTTCTTCTTCTTCGTTTCTTTCCAGAACGTTCACCGCTTTTACTTCTGAGTCTCATCATGGTCCGGCGGTGTGGCTTCCATTGATCCGAGTTTGTTTCTCGATGCCAGGAAGAATATCTTGCGGATTATTTTCTCGGCGGATGCGTTTTGCTGTTCTTAATGGCTTGATCAATGGATACGCCAGTCACCTTTGGCGTCTGACTGTGAGAAGAGATATATGTATGAGCGGCGCTCATTCCTCGTTTGTTAGTCATTTTCGCTGAGAAACTGCTCTGTGCTGCTGCTGCTGCTGCTCCACCATTAAACTATTAAAGATGATGTGATAGGATTTGGATGCCCTGGTATCGCACAAGATATAATCTGTAAGCTTACCAGCATTAGAGTAATGAGCAGAATCTGGCGGTAAAAGAGAATCAGCAAATTGATACATGTATAGAAACCACTCTCTGATAAACTCGTTTTCGAAGAAATTTTATTAGTTTAAGTTCTATGAAAAAATATGGTCAGTCTGCATCAGACTGCATGCGAGCAAAAAAGTTGTTCCAGCAATAATTTTCGGATTGCTCTTTCCTGCAACATCACTAATTTGTAAAGTCTAGAATCTTACATTAATGCTCAGACCATGTTGGAATAATTCAGGTATGGGTAGATTAGTGAATAGGTAATATTGATGAAGTAACTATGATATACATACCTACTTAACAGTCGTTTATATATACAGACAAAAGAGACATAATGCTTGCATAAAATAATAAATACATGCATATTACTTCTGCATAAATATGTAAATAAAAAATAGTTGGTACCAGTGATGTGATGTTTTGTTAAATAATTAAATACATAATATATATTTATTTGATATACGCATGTATATGAGTGTGTTTATGTGTCTGTGTGTGCTTGTGTGTGTGTGCATGCATGCGTGTTTGCACCCATGTTTCTTCGCAGTTCGTATACATGTGAGTCACTTCAATAGCACCCTTGTGAGTGACTTAGAGGTGTTAGACAAGTGCTGTGATACGTATACATACATACGTATACATACATACCTGCACTGTCCTGCAGGCATAGTATTACATGCACTCACAGACATACATACATACATACATGCATAAAGCTTTGTAAAGAGCACTTTCAAATCCCTTCAGTGCTCCACTACATCACTTCGCGTCCGATACCTCTCAGCGGCATTCATCGTGATGCCCTCTACTCTTCCTCTACTCTTCCATCTCTTGGAACGCATCTCTCCATCTTTCCATCGGCTTTCCAGTCATTCCTTGCATTAAACTGGCATAAAAATAATTTTACAAAGTTAGTAGGTGTTTGCACTACATAACCTGATTTACATCATCTATCAAACACACGCATGTCGGTTCATGCACTTTTGGACAAAGCAGTGAACAGACTGTTACTCAACGTAGTCAACACAGCCAGCATCTGTGAATAAGCTCGTCCCTGCACTTGACTTTCCAGTGGCGCTCTAGAAATTTGGAGATTACGATTACAACTATGACGCAGTAGTTAGCACTAGTGATATCTGATATTTTGTCACATTTCCAAAACTTTCCTATTAAAATGTAAATATGTGTACGTTTTTCTTAGCAGTCACTTGGCCTCGGCCCTGAGCAATTTTCACTGAATCAGTCAGATGAAACCATTAAAACACAAAGACATAAAATGGCCATTCAAACAAGGCACGTCAAGTAGTGGTGGGGAATGGTTTAATCTGATTGATACGTATACATACATACATACATACATACATACATACATACATACATACATACATACATACATACATACATACATACATACATACATACATACATACACACATACACACATACACACATACACACACACACACACACACATACACACATACACACATACACACATACACACACATACACACACATACACACACGCGTGCATGCATGCACGCATACACGCATACACGCATGCACGCATGCATGCATGCATGCATACATACATACCTACATACATACATCATCGGAGGCGCGGTGGTGTAGGTGTGGCATCGTTGCCTTGAAGTCGGAAGGTTCGAGGTTCGAATCCACCTCAAGTCACCACGTAGGGACCTTGGGCAAGTCCTTCGCAATTGCTCAGCGCTTCGGCGTGAAACTCCGATGCAGTGTTCGCGCTGTAGTTGGGAGCGCCTCTGAGTAGCGGTTGAGAGCTGGAAGAGACGCTATAGCAAGTGTGCATACAAACAAATACATAAATACATGCGTGGTGCAAAGGCTTTGTAATTATAACCATAATCTCAAAAATTTTACATGACCCAAAGAGTCTGGTTGTAGAAACCAGCTTATTCACAATTGAATACCCTCGACTCCCTTGAGCATTTAATAGATATCATCATTACTACATGGCTTCCCAATATTAGTAGTTCTTGCTTCGCTTGTGTACCATTTGTAACAATTTCTGCTAATTGTGTCCTGGTCAGCAATCCAGGACCGTCTTGAGCAACAGAGATAAACTGATTCCAGTGCAATAAAGTAAGCTGATAATAACTATTCTCCCGTTTGTAATTATTCATTGTAATAGTCTAGCAGCGGCATGACTGAGCAGCCGAAAATGATACATAAAGAAATTATTATTGTAATTATAATTACGTTTATTGAAATCTTGAACCACTCTCTTTATCAGCACTGAAATAATAGAGTAATTTTTTAAAGGTGACAGCTTGAAATGCTACAATCACAGTGTGGTCACTACAAAAATTATTACAATTGTCAGCACATTTTTTGAAGTTTTAGACTACTATTATTTTAGCACCGAAATAGTAGAGAATTTGATTAAGATGACAGCTTAAAATGCTGCCATTGCAATGTGGAAATTCAGAGAAAATTCATGATGGGCACATTTATTCAACATTTATGCAACATCTGATGATTATGAAGCACAGAAAATCTTAAGTGATTTAGATTTCTATTCCAGGTGTGTGCAATGGTTTCGCAAATACCCTTCGTAGATCAATTGCTGCTGTTGCAACTAACCCACTTTGTAAATATAAATATGTGACAGGTTGTATTTCAGATTTTCCAGTTGACTGAATTTGTTAACTCATATAATTGTAATTAGACAATTGCAGACTGGCATTGTTGAGCAAAAAGCAACGTGATTGCAGGCAAGTGCTTTATTAAAATCATCAATAGCTGCCAAAACTTTTAATAGGATGCGAAGTTATGAATAAAAGATCCCAAAGCAAATGACATATTTTTAGATGTTTGCAAGCAATTCTCAAGGAAGCCATGATTGGATAAAAAAAAGGCTGAAATTCCACTGATGTGCTGGACTGAACGATGAATGACCGGACAATGAATGAATGAACATTGAATGAATGAATGGACAATGAATGAATAAACAATGAATTACTGGACAATGAACGAATGGACAATGAAGGAATGAGCAATGGTTGAATGGACAATGAATGAAAGGACAATGATTGAATGGACAATGAATTACTGACAATGAATAAATGCTTGGAACTGTCTCAATGCCCTTCGGTGGGTATATAATACATCTGGTAAACAAAATGCTTCTGTTAGTTAATCCGTAAGCACGGATATATGTTGTGGCTTTATAACCATATGAATGCTGGTCAGTTTGTCTTCTATTGTCGTCGTTGGTTGGTCTTATGAGATTGATTGTGCTGTGGAACTCCATGGGACCGTTTGCCATAAACTGCAGCAGCAGCACCAGCAGCACCAGCAGCAGCAGCAGCAGCAGACAAAACCATTGTCAGCCGCTGCAATCGTTTTCCTTGTGTATCTGGAGGCTGGCGATAAGTGACCTCACAATTCACAGATGATTTGAGGGAAGACAATCATAAGGAGGAAGAGGCTGCAGATGGAGGATGCGGAGGAGGAGGAAGAGGAGAAAGATGATGAATGATGATCTGTGACTGTTGTGGTCCTGCTGCTGGCAACCAGGTCTCCAATTTTCATTACTGTGTTGCTAAGTGAGCGTTCTTTTTTAAATAATAATATTAATTAATTGTGATAATGTTATAATCAAGTCTTGACTTTCTTAGTGATGGAACATTAATAATAACAATAATAATAATTGCAATAATGATAATAATAATAATAATAATAATAATAATAATAATAATAATAATAATAAATGTATATATTTTTCTAAAATTTTATTTCTTGCATTTGCTATAGCGCCCCTTCAGGCTCACTACTCAGAGCCGCTCCTGACTACAGTGCGGGCGCTCCATCTGAGTTTCACGCCAAAGTGCACAAAGCATTTGAGAGTGACCGACTTGTTCAAGGTCCATACATGGCGGCTTTGGATGGATTCAAATCTTGAACCATCTGGCTCCACGGCACCGAACCCACCACTACACAGCACCTTATATATATATATATATATTAGGGTGGTCGTATCTGTAATGTCAAATTTTCAACTTCAGTTTCATTCTTTCTCCAACCCACCATTTGGTGCCACTTGGTAAAAGACTGATGTAGCCCAAAAATTATCCCGATTGAAAAATATTTAGGACTAGCACAACGTGTTTGAAGTTTTGCATTTTACGAAATATCATCGTCTTTTTGAGTATAAGGATAATTTAGTCACATTTTTTTACCTATGACTAGCTTTAACAGAAATACTACATTCGCTTACTCAAGTTCAACTGACAAGTATACCTGACTTCTACAATGATGATAATGGTTTATTATATTTGTATGAACAATTGATCATCACAATAGTATTTTACGCGTGAGTCCCTGAGATCGATGACCACAGACCTATACTAGTAAGTCAACACATTGCTATGTTCTTTTGATAGGCCTGATTTCTCTCTACAGGAATCCTTTGTCACATTAAAGGTCTTTATTACATGCTTAACTTTAACACAAATTCTGATATAACAAGGACAAGGACCTCAATAATGGCTGAACTAGATAAAAATACTGATGATATTTTCGTTTATTGTGGCAATCCGAGCAGAATGACACAGCACATCACAGATAAAATTTACCAAGAGCTGCTGTAAAACAAATGAATTAAAATATAGGTTGAAATTATTGAGATCATAATTTTTATAGATCTATGAAATTACTTATTACCACATGGGAGTCAAAGAGCAGTTTTTAAACAACTTCTAAAGAGAGCATCATAATTGAGTGCCTTGTGAAACCTACTCACATTGTTGCTATTTCATAATATGAAATTTATCCAATTAAAAGAATACTTTTAGAGTTGAAAGAATGAACACAGAGTCAAACAATTGACACAGAAAGTGCTGCCCAGAGTGGACACAAATTACACTGCCTTTGTTAACTACCGTAAATTAACTACCAATTTTAAATTTGTATGAAAGGCGATGGTGTCAAACACGTAAGCTATGATCGATCGAGCAACTCAAAATCTCTACATCACGCTCAGCAATGGATCCAGCTGAAATTACAGTGGCCACTTGGACATCTCAGACGACCAACCAATCCAAGAGAATAGGTATCGGTATAGCACCCTCAGGACAACACCCATTGCTACAATCTTGGTGGCAGATGAACACCTTCTTTGGGCAACATACCGCAGAGATTTCAATTTGAGGGAAGTGTATTGTGAAAACTACACCATTGCTCAAACCCATGCAAAGACCAAATGCAATTTGAATTGTGAGATAGGGTAATAATGCCTCAGGTTGAAAGCATATTAGCCTAAATCTGAGATAAAAATTTGCATCTAATATGGGTTGCTACTTTTCAATATTACACCATTTTCTTGTGCCCAGTAACCCCATGAACAGTGACGGTAGAAAAGAAATATTCATGAGAAATCAGACCTCATTAAGAATATTGGTGATTTTGCAGAATAAATTAATTACGTAGGACACAGATGAAACCACAAAACTTGTACATTTATCCCTACTATATACCATTACTGTTCCCTTACAGTCTAATAAAAAAATAGGGCATTATTATCAATCAAGACAACAAGGTAAAACAGGGTGAAACTACTATTTGTAAAGACATAAGATATGATAGATGTTATCTGTGATGCGGTGTGCTATACAGGTTTTCTTGTCTTTGAGAAATTTCTCTTGAAGTGGCGCTATATAAATGGATGATTATGATTACGATAACAGTAGGCCTATCATCATTAGGTTTAAGTATGGACAAGTAGTTGAATTGATTCCTGGTTTGAAGATTCCTGGTTGATTACAACCATATAGCTACGTTTGAGCATTAGAAGACTTGCTATTATAAGGTTAAAACTTTGATGGCGTTGTGCTAGTCCTAAATATTATTATTTTCTCTTACAACTTTTTGTGTGATGTTTCTGGGGAGAATGGAACCAAATGGCGCCTTGGAGAACATTCAATTCCAACTTTTATTTTTAACGACCACCCTAATATATATTATATATATATATATTATATATATATACATTACATTACATTAGAATGTGTAGGACCTTGACACTTTTGCTGGTCTTTGATTCAGACCATCCTTCTGCTGTCTTGGATGCAAAACCTGTGATGCTTATATATATATATATATATATATATATATATATATATATATAAGCATCACAGGTTTATTACATTACATTAGAATGTGTAGGACCTTGACACTTTTGCTGGTCTTTGATTCAGACCATCCTTCTGCTGTCTTGGATGCAAAACCTGTGATGCTTATATATATATATAAGCTGTGATGCTTATATATATATATATATATATATATATATATATATATATATATATATATAAGCATCACAGGTTTTGCATCCAAGACAGCAGAAGGATGGTCTGAATCAAAGACCAGCAAAAGTGTCAAGGTCCTACACATTCTAATGTAATGTAATGTATATATATATAATATATATATATATTATATATATATATATATATAAGGTGCTGTGTAGTGGTGGGTTCGGTGCCGTGGAGCCAGATGGTTCAAGATTTGAATCCATCCAAAGCCGCCATGTATGGACCTTGAACAAGTCGGTCACTCGCAAATGCTTTGTGCACTTTGGCGTGAAACTCAGATGGAGCGCCCGCACTGTAGTCAGGAGCGGCTCTGAGTAGTGAGCCTGAAGGGGCGCTATAGCAAATGCAAGAAATAAAAGACGTTGCCACCGCCAATAACTCTAAACTTCTTCCAAGAATGGACCTAATTTTACCTTATTCTCCTGTCCTTCTCCTCCTTCTCTGTTTTCCTCCACTTCCTCCTCCATCTTCTCTTTGACCTGATCCCGCTCTTCCTAATCCACTACGTGGCATTCATTATCTTCTCGTCCAACCTCAAACCACAAAAAACTCTTTCCTCCTTTTCCTTCTTCTGTATTTTCATGAACATATTCACCTCAATTCAAACTCTCCCGTATCCTTCACCTCTCTTCTCACTCTCACCATAATTATGCATCATATATATATGCATCATATATATAGGAACAAAGATATTGTATTAGGAATAAAAAGTGATTCTCTGAGAGATCAGGCCTCAGAAGTAATAGTGATTACCATTATCATTATTATTATTAAAATTATTATTATTTTACAATTATCATTATTTTTACCCAAGATAGGAATAATCCTCCAGGAACAAAGATATTGTATTAGGAATAAAAAGTGATTCTCTGAGAGATCAGGCCCCAGAAGTAATAGTGATATATATAAGCATCACAGGTTTTGCATCCAAGACAGCAGAAGGATGGTCTGAATCAAAGACCAGCAAAAGTGTCAAGGTCCTACACATTCTAATGTAATGTAATGTATATATATATAATATATATATATATTATATATATATATATATATATATATATATAAGGTGCAGAATTTCTCTCTGAGCTACGACGTCACATATCAGCTGTCTTTTTCAGATCAATGTGAACCTAATTTCCTGTTCCAGCTTCTTTCCACCTGTGCAGTGCGTTACAAAGCCATTGCGCTCAGAGACGCTATTCCAGATGGCTTTGAAACCTGGGACGAGGCCTGATCTCTCAGAGAATCACTTTTTATTCCTTACACACATGCAAACACATACACACACACATGCACACTATAATATAATATTATTGTGCAATTGTGCATGCTACAAAATTGTTTGCCTTGTAATGAAGTATGAATATCTATGATTATCACGGTAATGTTGAGTGGTGGAAGAATATTGGGGTGATGAAAGAATGATGCATAATTATGGTGAGAGTGAGAAGAGAGGTGAAGGATACGGGAGAGTTTGAATTGAGGTGAATATGTTCATGAAAATACAGAAGAAGGAAAAGGAGGAAAGAGTTTTTTGTGGTTTGAGGTTGGACGAGAAGATAATGAATGCCACGTAGTGGATTAGGAAGAGCGGGATCAGGTCAAAGAGAAGATGGAGGAGGAAGTGGAGGAAAACAGAGAAGGAGGAGAAGGACAGGAGAATAAGGTAAAATTAGGTCCATTCTTGGAAGAAGTTTAGAGTTATTGGCGGTGGCAACGTCTTTTATTTGGAGAAATGTGTCTATTGTGTGCTTCGTGCGAGTGCCAGCGTATCAACAATGACCAGTGGTTAAATTAGACGAAGTGAGCAATGTGGAATAAGTCAGGCGGAATTAGTAAAATGGAATGAGTAAGGCGGAATGAGTAAAGTGGAGTAAGGTGGAATGAGTAAAGTGGAATGATTATGGTGGAATGAGTAAAGTGGAGTGATTAAGGCGGAATTAGTGAAATGGAATGAGTAAGGCGGAATGAGTAAAGTGGAGTGATTAAGGTGGAATGAGTAAAGTGGAATGATTATGGTGGAATGAGTAAAGTGGAGTGATTAAGGCGGAATTAGTAAAATGGAATGAGTAAGGCGGAATGAGTAAAGTGGAGTGAGTAAGGTGGAATGAGTAAAGTGGAATGATTATGGTGGAATGAGTAAAGTTGAGTGATTAAGGCGGAATTTGTAAAATGGAATGAGTAAGGCGGAATGAGTAAAGTGGAGTAAGGTGGAATGAGTAAAGTGGTATGATTATGGTGGAATGAGTAAAGTGGAGTGATTAAGGCGGAATTAGTAAAATGGAATGAGTAAGGCGGAATGAGTAAAGTGGAGTAAGGTGGAATGAGTAAAGTGGAATGATTATGGTGGAATGAGTAAAGTGGAGTGATTAAGGCGGAATTAGTAAAATGGAATGAGTAAGGCGGAATGAGTAAAGTGGAGTGAGCAAGGTGGAATGAGTAAAGTGGAATGATTATGGTGGAATGAGTTAAGCGGTATGAGTAAGGCAGAGTGAGTAAGGAGGAATGATTAAGGTGGAATGAGTTAAGCAGAGTGATTAAGGCGGTATGAGTAAAGTGTAATGATTACGGTGAAATCAAAATTAAGCGGAATGATTAAGGCAGAATGATAACTTATGTCAGCTGGCGCTATACCCTTTCTTCTCTTTGAGGTCACTGGAGAATTGGTTCACATTAGATCATGCTTTCCACCATTGAGTCTGCCCTCTGGACTGATGATGCCCTTTCCTCCTACTGACATGTTTTCAGTTCTTTCTCGATCTGCTCCTACATGTCTGTCTCTCGTCAAAACCTGTTTCTTCTCTTGGGGTTATCGCATTGGAAGCACTACTTAATGGCCACTGCTCTGAGCGTTGCTTTACGAGTGTCTGTTTACGTTACATTACATTACTTTACATTACATTACATTACAATGCGTAGGACCTTGACACTATTCCTGGTCCTTGATTCGGCTCATCCTTCTGCTGTTTTGGATGCAAATCATCAATAATTGCAAAAGTGGTTAGGTTGATACAAGAATTATGAGCAGTACAAAGTAGGAACTCTTTAATATGTTAGAACACGTAATAGACAGCCCTACTTAAAGAGTACATTATGCTGAGAAGATAGACATTCTTTATATTGCTTCAAGTCTGCCATTATTTTTTAAGTCTGCGATGTATTAAGTAATCTGAGTTGTTCGTGCAGCCTTTGATTTCTTTTTTTGTGTGGGCCTCTGATCCTCTAATGTAGGCTATCCCTTTCAGATGAGTACTTTATCTTGGTTACCAGACCTTAAACATTTATCACTGAAATTGGTATAATTAATTTATAAATAAAGTTGTTGAGACTTTTTCTGACATCATCAAATCTTCTGATTCGATTCAATAAATAAATCATATGAGAGTAAAAAAACAGGTGATGTGGATAACTTCATTTCTCACCATCCACCTTGGCCATCACTATTTCCGTATCTATCCTACCTTTGAATCTCGACTAAAGACCAAGTGCGTGACTATAATATGTGTTTCACATATACTGAGTCTGATTGCTGAGCGCATCTGAGATCGGATTCGTTAATATCATGATACAGTATCATAATGACTTGGTAACGCAGAGATTTTTATCCTGTAAATCACGGGTACTCGATGCCAATACTTTTCAACTGTAGACATTAGGGTTTTTCATCGGATTTAATAAGTTGTGTGATACAAAAAACGAGAAATAAATCGCCAATGCCACTTCCTGCAGTCTATGGCTATTTACTGTGAATGATCGTCTTCAGATGCAGTGATCAACGACTGCATTGACATCTAGGCCTATATCTATATAAATAACTAGCTGTACCCGGCCACGCGTTGCTGTGGCTGAAAAGACTGTCCAACCCTCCCTTCCTAGATTTCCTCCCCTTACCCCTCCCGTCCCGTTCCCCCTCCCCTTCCTCCCCTCCCCTTCCTTCCCTCGCCTCCCTCCCATCCCCTCCCCTTCCTCCCTCCGTCCCTACCTCTCTCCCTCCGTCTCTCCATCCCTCCGTCTCTCCCTCCCTCTCTCCCTCTCTGCATCCCTCTCTCCCGTTTCATCCCCTCCCTCCCCTCCGTCCCTCCCCTTCCTCCATCCCTAGAAATATGCGTTTTAGAAAGACGCGCGGAAAACGGCCGCAAATGGACGATTTTGTAAAGACACACCTTTTAAAACGCGCCCGAAAAATAAAGACACCTTTTAAAACGCGCCCGAAAAATGGGCGGACGCCGCCGGACGGATGCGTCAAAAACTCAAAATTCAAACGGATATGGCTGGACAGCCTGGACTCCATCGACGTATATCGAATGGAATTAAAAGTTGTGTTTTTTGGTCGTAAAGATTGCGCTTTTTCCCAAAAGGCATTATACAAACCCGCTTATGTTCGAATGGAACGACGTATATCGAATGGAATTAAAAGTTGTGTTTTTTGGTCGTAAAGATTGCGCTTTTTCCCAAAAGGCATTAAGGAGGGTTGGCATTAAAGGTGTCTTTATTTTTCGGGCATTTCGGCATGGGACACGTTTTGCGAAAATTTTGAAAACAATCGATCTATAACTTTCCGAGATCCTTGTCGAACGGTAACGTTTTACATTTTTATTTATATAGAAGAGAAGATTCTGTGTGCGCGCGTGTGTGTGTGCGTGTGTGTGTGTATGGGTGTGTGTGTGTGTGTGTGTGTCTGTTTGACCAGGATGCGTTTTTGATTTTTTCACTCCAAATCTTCACTACTGTCTCCGTGTCGGCATGGGACACCCGCTGGAGGGTTGGCGAATCTCTACCACCATGGGGGCCAGGGTGGAGGGGGCGAACACCCTAATTTTCGCTATAAATTTTCATTCCGTTGCCATACTTTCACAGTTTTTCACCTGAAAAACGTTGCAGCTAGACAGCTATGTTGATACAGGGGCCACCTGGCCCCACCCAAGACACACCTTGCACCGCAGGGGCCGGGTCGACACAGGGTATTGTTGGGGGTGGAGAGAAAAACAATTTGCCCGTAAACGCAAATATCACGAGAGGCATACCGGTTTAAGGAGGTCGGAGTGTGATGAGGTTGGGGGTTGGGTGCGGTCGAGTGGAGTGGAGTGGGGAGCGGGCGGTTGGGGAGCCGCCGGGTGCTGGCAGGGTATTGTTGGGGGGAACAATTTGCCGGTGAACGGAAATATCACGAGAGGCGTACGGGTTAGGGGGTCGGAGTGTGGTGAGGTTGGGGTTGGGCGGGGTGGAATGGGGTGGGGTGGGGTTGGATGGGGAGCGGGCGGTTGTGGACCCGGCGGTTGGGGCGGGTTCAAGTTAGCCAAAAGCGAAATTTATTGGGCAATGCAGAGTACCCCACAGAGGTGGAGACAAGGTGGACGGGCGGCTTATGGGGGTCTGTAAGTGAGTGGGATGTCGAAAATATGTGGGGTGACGAGTAGGAGTGACCATATAGGATGAAGTGAAGTGAGGCTGGGGAAGTAAGGTATTTGGGCGGGAGCGGGGCGAATCCTACATTTCCCGAGCAACGTCGGTATATCATAGGACAGACATTCAAATGAAGGATGTGGATTTGAGCGTGATGAATGATTTTCATTTGGTGCTATTGTTCCTAGCGGATAGCCGGATAACAATAGAGGACGGAAGACAAATCCCCGCCACTGCTTCTATTTTTGACAGTGCCAGTCCAAAGCCTAGAGAAAGGAGGAGGGCGACACTAATACATCATTGATATGACACACAGTGTCATCGTTAAACAGCGACAAACACCAGAACAGGTGCAGCTGTCCTTTCGCCGCTTGCCGTGAATGCACACTGCTTCTTCGTCTGTAGCTGGAATAATGCATCAGGCTGCTACATGACTCTATTACGAAGATCATATCACACCTGCTCTGCGTTCTCTATACACTGGCTTCCTGTTTTTGAGCATATCCATTCCTTCATTTATTCATTCGTTTCATATATCGAACAACCCTGAATGCAGCACAGGTGCATCCAACTAAAATAATGTATCAGGCTATAATAGGACTATATGGCTTAGAGTTTAGACTCTTATACCAAGAAAACACGACACCTGCCTGCTCTCTGTGCTTTTCACTGGCTTCCTGTTCGTGAGCATATCTTCTTCAGGCTGTTCATCATCTGCCATCATACATATCTTTCATTGTCATGCCCTGCGAATTTCATAAAGGCTGCTCAGCCTGTACTGGATGTCGTGCTGATCCTAGTACATGTGGTGTGGTCTTTGACCAGCCAGCATCCAGTCACAGTTGCCACTCCCTCTCCGTTTGGAACTGTCTAACTCCTCATGTTCACAACTCTCTTAGGGAGAGACGATCTTTCACTCTAAGCTGACAGCTTAACCTCTTCGTCTACTCCAAAAGATGAAACAAATGTCGTACCCAGGATCCTCTTTCAAAGCTAGTCTCAAGAACTAAATCTAGTGAATGACATCAATATTACAAACAGCTATAACTATGCAGGAATCGGCATATTGCCTTAAAACTCTTCTTTCAGGTCCCCACCCCCAATGGCTGTCAATTTGTATTTTGTCTGCATTGTAACAGGTTGTAACAGATTTTTAATAAATGAAGATATTATAATTATATATATATATGTATATATATATATATATATATATATATATATATATATACTTTAAGAGTATTATTCTGAGTAGTTAGGTGACCACGGTTTCTATGCCACCAGCCTGGTTCCCTGCTCTCTACATCGATTTACGCTGGTTCCCTGACACTGGGAGTGCCCACCCCGCTGCTCGGGGGTCGCCGGGGGCCGCCACAAGGGCCCCAGCTCCTCTGGAACTCAGCAAGGACACCTAGACTGCCTCCCTACTTCAGCAGAGGACGCTGGTTCTCTGCACTGGCTCCCTGTCCAGACACCAGAAGGCCTGCAGCTCTGATTAGCATCTATGCTCTAACCCTAGATTGTGTATAGGAAGTGCAACTCAAACCTAATCTGCGCTACAGTCAAACATAGTAACCCGCATTTACTCAACAGATTTGATCTAGACCACAGATATGAATCATACCAAACCTAATATTTTGATTAAGAGCATACATTTTAAGGGCTTATCACACGAGCTATGTGATGCGTATTCACACACACCCTCCAACATCTGTTTTACCAGTTTGAAAAGTGATGAACAACGGCACGAACATTCTAATTCGATTGAATATAAGAAGTACATGACCGCGTAAAAACGGGGGTTCAAGACCCTCAGAAGAATTATTCTTTATTTCATAGATTTATTTAATCCTCTGGACTTGATACGCCGAAACATTTGAGAGGATATTTAAAACATGCAATTTACACTCGAAAGCGCATCCAATAACATAACTTTACACATATTTTTGATACATTTATCGAAATCGTTGATCTAAATCATAACAGCGTAGAATCTCTCGAGCCGCAGCTCGCTAGATGGCTCCAGAAACTGCGCATATACCACAAACGCATCAGAATCACAGACCCCCAATCGATCAAACGCGGTATTATTCCGACCTCTGGCGAATAACTCAGAACCTTACTTACAGAGCCCCCACTCTGCTGCAGCTGCTACAGATGCCGATTAGACGGCAGGCATTTATGCAACATACGAACTGACCAACCTTACACGCCAATTTTCTCATATTTTAACCTTGTAGGCCTCAGAAACACACATTCTGATCAAGCATACCCACCAATTTCCTTATATTTTAGCCGCGTAGAACTTAGAAACACACGAACTGACCAACCTTACACACCAACATCACCATATTTTAGTCTGGTAGAACTTAGAAACACACGAACTGGCCAACCTTACACACCAACTTCCATATATTTTAGTCTGGTAGAACTTAGAAACACACGAACTGACCAACCATACACACCAACTTCACCATATTTTAGGCTGGTAGAACTTAGAAACACGAACTGACCAACCTTACACGCCAATTTCCATATATTTTAGTCTGGTAGAACTTAAAAACATACGAACTGGCCAACCTTACACACCAATTTCCTTATATTTTAGACTTGCAGAACTTAGAAACACACGAACTGACCAACCTTATACGCCAATTTCCATATATTTTAGTCTGGTAGAACTTAAAAACACACGAACTGACCAACCTTACATGCCAATTTCCTTATATTTTAGACTTGCAGAACTTAGAAACACACGAACTGACCAACCTTATACGCCAACTTCCATATATTTTAGTCTGGTAGAACTTAAAAACACACGAACTGACCAACCTTACATGCCAATTTCCTTATATTTTAGACTTGCAGAACTTAGAAACACACGAACTGACCAACCTTACACGCCAATTTCCTTATATTTTAGACTTGCAGATCTTAGAAACATACGAACTGACCAACCTTACACACCAATTTCCTTATATTTTACACTTACAGAACTTAGAAACACACGAACTGACCCACCTCACAGGCCAATTTCCTTATATTTTAGACTTGCAGATCTTAGAAACATACGAATTGACCAACCTCACATGTCAATTTCCTTATATTTTAGACTTGTAGGGTGAACTGCAGCACATATTTCTCTTAGTTGCACTCCTTATCTCCACTTCATCAATCCTGCACTCATGCACTTATTTCTGAAATCTTCAATTCTTCGGACCAACCATGGCATCATTTATTGCACAAATTGTACAATTCTTCCGATTTGCACTCCTTATCTCCAATTCATCAATCCTGCACTCATGCACCTATTTATGAAATCTTCAATTCTTCGGCCCCCCCACCGCTTCCACCACTCAGCCTAAACCACCTTCTCCTCTTCCTTCTCCTCCTTTCCTACACCTCCACCATCTCCTCCGCCTCCTTCAACTTCTCATCATCCACATCTCATCTTCCTCCCCGCTTCCTCCTTTGCCTATCCTCCTTCTCTTCCATCTTCTCCTCCTTCTCCTACACATCCACCTTCTCCTCCACCTCCTCATCCTTCTTCTCCTTCTCCACATCCTCATCACCTCCTTTTCCTCACCACCATCTCCTCCACCTTCTTCAGCTTCTCGTCCTCCACCTCTCCTCCTCCTCCTCCCCTCCTCCTTTGCCTATCCTCCTTCTCTTCCATCTTCTCCTCCTTCTCCTACACATTCACCTTCTCCTCCGCCTCTCCAACCTTCTTCTTCTTCTCCACATCCTCCTCACCTCCTTTTCTTCACCACCATCTCATCCGCCTTCTTCAGCTTCTCATCCTCCACCTCTCCTCCTCCTCCTCCACCTCCTCCTTCGCCTCCTGCTCCTCACCGCTTCCACCACTCAGCCTCCTTCTCCTTCACCTTCTCCTCCTTTCCTACACCTCCACCATCTCCTCCGCCTCCTTCCACTTCTCATCCTCCCCCTCTCAGTCTCCTCATCCACCCTCGCCTCCACCTCCTTCTTCTCCTCATCCTCATCCACGCCAAACATTGTGGATAGCAGAGGTCCAACTTTCCCCCTTCTAGCAATACTAAGAACGGGAGTTCACCAGGCTTTTCACAAAGACGTAAATGTTTCACATTCTCACGTGAATAATCTTAATATCTCAACAGAACTCAACCTTCTCCGCGAGGTGGGCTTTAAGAGAAATTCGGAAAGGGCATAGTTGCAAAGGAGCAGGAATTGAACATTGGCACAGTCAAAATGGTAAGTATGAGAGATGTGAGAGTGGGTAGGAGTTGAACTTTTCCAGATTTTTCAAACTAAGACACGACATTTTACCATTATACGTTTTCAAACTTATAAATTTACTAAGTATGATTTGTAGGAATTGCATGGGGAACGATGTAAGATGGGAAGTATTGGGTGGGGAGAGGGCGACATTCTTCATTTTGTGGAAACAAAGGTGGTCATTGTTTGCAATATGTCAATAATTTTGGTAAAGTTAGGTTTGGCAGCAACGAATTACATGTCTTTTTAGGGCTGAGTGTGTTAAGTTGGCGAAAAAATGGGGTGGGGAGAGGGCGACATTCTTCATTTTGTGGAAACAAAGGTGGTCATTATTTGCAATATGTCAGTAATTTTGGTAAAGTTAGGTTTGGCAGCAACGAATTACATGTCTTTTTAGGGCTGAGTGTGTTAAGTTGGCGAAAAATGGGGTGGGGAGAGGGCGACATTCTTCATTTTGTGGAAACAAAGGTGTTCATTGTTTGCAATATGGCAATAATTTTGATAAAGTTAGGTTTGGCGACTACGAATTACATATCTTTTTAGGGCTGAGTGTGCTAAGTTGGCGAAAAATGGGGTGGGGGAGGTGCGCATTCTTAAGTTTTTGGAAACAAAAAGGTGTGACGCACATGTGGTGAGTCACCGATTTCAGCAAATTTCGAGTATAGCGAGCGAAGAATACAAGTTAGGGTTACGAGAGGAGAAGAACAAGGCGAGTTAGGTGTAGTGAACACGCACAACTTGTCAGAAACCTGCGTTCGACACGTCGAAAACGCTAAGTCCGAAATTTTCGCTGCGTAAATTCGCGCGCGGCGGCGGTACCCTTCGTGCGGTGCGGCGGCGGTGGCGCGGCACCCCGACCCTCTCGTGTGACTTCGGCTCCTGCGACGTGGCGTCGGTGCGGCACGCGTTCCCAATCGATCGTGCTTTGATCCGTACAAGCAAAAGTCGAATGATCCCCGGCACAGCTCTTTCAATAATTTCCTTCACCCGCAACACGCATGAGTCTTTAGCGTCATACGAGTCAAAGCTTGATCTAATTGGGAACCCGTGCCGCACCGTCGCCTCGTCGCAGGAGCCGAAGTCACAGTGGTGGGTCAGTTCGTGTGTTTCTAAGTTCTGTAAGTGTAAAATATAAGGAAATTGGTGTGTAAGGTTGGTCAGTTCGTATGTTTCTAAGATCTGAAAGTCTAAAATATAAGGAAATTGGCGTGTAAGGTTGGTCAGTTCGTGTGTTTCTAAGTTCTGCAAGTCTAAAATATAAGGAAATTGGCATGTAAGGTTGGTCAGTTCGTGTGTTTTTAAGTTCTACCAGACTAAAATATATGGAAGTTGGCGTATAAGGTTGGTCAGTTCGTGTGTTTCTAAGTTCTGCAAGTCTAAAATATAAGGAAATTGGCATGTAAGGTTGGTCAGTTCGTGTGTTTTTAAGTTCTACCAGACTAAAATATATGGAAATTGGCGTATAAGGTTGGTCAGTTCGTGTGTTTCTAAGTTCTGCAAGTCTAAAATATAAGGAAATTGGTGTGTAAGGTTGGCCAGTTCGTATGTTTTTAAGTTCTACCAGACTAAAATATATGGAAATTGGCGTGTAAGGTTGGTCAGTTCGTGTGTTTCTAAGTTCTACCAGCCTAAAATATGGTGAAGTTGGTGTGTATGGTTGGTCAGTTCGTGTGTTTCTAAGTTCTACCAGACTAAAATATATGGAAGTTGGTGTGTAAGGTTGGCCAGTTCGTGTGTTTCTAAGTTCTACCAGACTAAAATATGGTGATGTTGGTGTGTAAGGTTGGTCAGTTCGTGTGTTTCTAAGTTCTACGCGGCTAAAATATAAGGAAATTGGTGGGTATGCTTGATCAGAATGTGTGTTTCTGAGGCCTACAAGGTTAAAATATGAGAAAATTGGCGTGTAAGGTTGGTCAGTTCGTATGTTGCATAAATGCCTGCCGTCTAATCGGCATCTGTAGCAGCTGCAGCAGAGTGGGGGCTCTGTAAGTAAGGTTCTGAGTTATTCGCCAGAGGTCGGAATAATACCGCGTTTGATCGATTGGGGGTCTGTGATTCTGATGCGTTTGTGGTATATGCGCAGTTTCTGGAGCCATCTAGCGAGCTGCGGCTCGAGAGATTCTACGCTGTTATGATTTAGATCAACGATTTCGATAAATGTATCAAAAATATGTGTAAAGTTATGTTATTGGATGCGCTTTCGAGTGTAAATTGCATGTTTTAAATATCCTCTCAAATGTTTCGGCGTATCAAGTCCAGAGGATTAAATAAATCTATGAAATAAAGAATAATTCTTCTGAGGGTCTTGAACCCCCGTTTTTACGCGGTCATGTACTTCTTATATTCAATCGAATTAGAATGTTCGTGCCGTTGTTCATCACTTTTCAAACTGGTAAAACAGATGTTGGAGGGTGTGTGTGAATACGCATCACATAGCTCGTGTGATAAGCCCTTAAAATGTATGCTCTTAATCAAAATATTAGGTTTGGTATGATTCATATCTGTGGTCTAGATCAAATCTGTTGAGTAAATGCGGGTTACTATGTTTGACTGTAGCGCAGATTAGGTTTGAGTTGCACTTCCTATACACAATCTAGGGTTAGAGCATAGATGCTAATCAGAGCTGCAGGCCTTCTGGTGTCTGGACAGGGAGCCAGTGCAGAGAACCAGCGTCCTCTGCTGAAGTAGGGAGGCAGTCTAGGTGTCCTTGCTGAGTTCCAGAGGAGCTGGGGCCCTTGTGGCGGCCCCCGGCGACCCCGAGCAGCGGGGTGGGCACTCCCAGTGTCAGGGAACCAGCGTAAATCGATGTAGAGAGCAGGGAACCAGGCTGGTGGCATAGAAACCGTGGTCACCTAACTACTATTCTGGGAAGTAGAACTGTATCAAACGGACATTCATATATATATATATTATATATATTATATATGTATAATATATATATATATATTTTACATATATATACAGGGTGGCTCAAAAAAAAACGTACCACCGGGGAAAATGCGATATCTTCGCAGCCGATCGAACTTTTTCTGCGAAAATTTTCCAATTTGTAGGGGAATGAATTTCCAACAATACCTGAAAGTTTCATTTGAAACTTTTCATGTTTGCAAAAGTTACAGCTGTTCAAACTTAAAATTTCGTTTTTTCAATTATCCGCGGAAAATTGACGTCACTTGTAGATTTCCAAGTCAAATGATATCACTTTTCACTACGACCTCAGCATTCCGTTTTGCAGTTTATTGTAAGGTATAATGAGAGTGTCCACTCCCTGCCTTAACACAAGCTCAAATTCTTTTTGTGAAGCTCAGTATGGCCTTGTTGGTCGGGTCCTGCGGCAACTGACCCCACATTAGCAGCAAGACTTGCTTCAGCTGGCCAATGTTCTCCAACTTGGGATTAAATGTCTTGCAGCGTTCCAGCATAGCTCCCCAGACGTGATAAACAAGAGGGTTAAGGTCTGGCGAGTTTGTAAATCATCTTTGCCAATGCATTTACTTCAGTTGATGTCAATAAGGTAGCGCCATCATAATCAACCTTGCCGTGCGAGCAAGCAGGCGCACTGTCCTGCTGCATAATAAAACCAGATGTTAGAGCATACCTGGTCTTCAATGAGTCTGGGTAAGCGAGTTCAATGATGAGTTTGACATCTAACCTACTGAATGGGATTAATTGCAGTCTTTTCTTGCAGCCGCAACACACGCCGGCATATCTGATGCCGAAACCACGATTTGCTTTGCAAACTTGACCTTTCGATTACCAAGCGAATTTCGTGAAAATCGCGCTTTTTCCGTCAGATCAAGCGACCACTTCCTGCCTCTCTTCCGACATCTGATCTTCGTTACATAAACACGTTTGCAGATAGTCTTCAATGTGCTCAGGCTCCACTTTTCACTGGGTATTTTGCTATGATCACGCGATGTCTCAGTCTCTGTTCATGCAAAGTCCGAGTTCCCATTTGATCTTTTGCAGAAACTTTGCCCATGACGTTCATTGTTTGGGTTCACCAATTGAGACCTTAATCTATAAAATATCACCAAATACCAGCAGATTGCTTCATAAACAGCTTCTTTACAGCTCATAGTGAGGTCGTATGACATCATCATCAATGTGTGTGTGTTGTAATTTGCCAAACATCCTAATGAAATCACTTGTATTGGAGCATGATTCTCCGGATAATTGAAAAAACGAAATTTTAAGTTTGAACAGCTGTAACTTTTGCAAACATGAAAAGTTTCAAATGAAACTTTCAGGTATTGTTGGAAATTCATTCCCCTACAAATTGGAAAATTTTCGCAGAAAAAGTTCGATCGGCTGCGAAGATATCGCATTTTCCCCGGTGGTACGTTTTTTTTTGAGCCACCCTGTATATAATATATACTTATTGCTCTTGATGGTTGTTAAGCTCTAATAAAGTTCACTTCTGAACTTTGCAAGGAGCTTTTTCAAATTACATATGTATTGTATTGTATTGTGTAGGCCTATATGGCAGAAATGGATAACTAATCATTTAGCTTCTAATCAATTAGCTAATCAATTAGCTAATCAATTAGCTAATCCTAATCAATTAATTAGCTGTCACCTGACGTTCATTCTGGTTTTTGTGATTTAATGCCGGTAGCAATTTTTTGGCTAATTCTTATCATAATTATCGGAATTGGCTGTTTTTTCTCTACCTGACATTTTGCTGCAGTTCAGCAAATTATATTGACACAACATTTTTGTGTTATTCTGTCCAGTTTCGAACAACGTTTTATTCCCTGTGTGTTAATTTATGGAGAGGTGACAGACTGTTTATTATTTTGTGATGGGAATGAACAAGATTATCACCTTTATAAGGTTCTAAAAATGAATTGTTGTCTGTATGAATATGCAGGTGCATATATCATATACACTTGTACAAATTTAATACATCCTTACACAAAGTCATACATACAAGCATGCATAGTTATGTACATATAAACATACATATAATTGTACATTTATGCATACATACATACATATGCACATACATAGGCCTACATATGCACATACATACATACATACATACATACATACATACATACATACATACATACATGCATACATACATACATGCATGCATACATACATACATACATACATACATACATACATACATACATACATTATGTATGTATGTATGTATGTATGTATGATACATACATACATACATACACAATACATACTTACATGCATACATACTTACATAGAAACACCTTTTATAAAGTACTTTAAAAACCACTGTGGTAGGTGACATACATGTCATACATACATACATACATACATACATACATACATACATACATACATACATGCTTAGATAAATAAATAAATACATACCATACATGCATACATATATATTGTGAGTTTATATGCTCAGTTGCTTCATGGGTAGGAATAGATATGTATGCACTCATGCATACCAGGCCCCAACAGAATTTGTATTACCATTAATTTTTAGGGACTACACTTTCTAACATGGGTAATTGTGCCCCCGATCACCTCCACCTCACCGCACCCCACTCCACCCGGACAAGGTGTGCTTAGGAAGGCAGTTCTGAGTCTTCCGGGTGCAGAACAGAGACTTTTCCTGGTATTTGGCTTGCACTCAGACTATGCTTGTCACTTGACAGCTGTAATTGCACCCTTGATTGCATCTCTTGCGGCTGATGTCGGGGAATTGCCAACGGGTAAAGGCCGCCGCTGCCATTGATCACGCACCGTTGACTATTAGAGTGTCGTTAGATGGCACATACATACGTAGTCCAACGTATCTTCGTTTACATTATCAGAGGACTTCAGATCAGCGCAGAGGTGTGCGACTTTTGTCTGGAAGCGACGAACTATTTTTTCTCGTTCTTCTCTTCACCTTTCGCGTAGTAACAACCACCGGGTGAACCAGCTACGTGAAATGTCAGGCGAAATTACCTAGCTCCAGCTAAACGTAATGAGGACACCTATATCTCAATTTGACCTTTTGGATTATCTATGGAGAGGAGGCCGTGAGGTGGAGGAGATTCTTTGAATTGGCACCAAACAGGACCTGTTGAGTTTTCCAAGTCACGTGTATCAATTATTTAGTAGTAGTAATTTTCGTTTATTCAACAATCCGTTTGACAGAACGCAACCGGTTACAGCGTACAATTATGCAGTTTAAACAATAGCCTATATTAAAAATATTAGAAATATTAGCGGACATTGTTTACTCATGGTATGAAACAGGGGGCGTCCCTTCCATTGGTGGAATGGTGGAATGATGGAAACCTTCCGAAATTACTCATATATTGCGCTTCAGAGAATGAATTGGAAGGTGGACCCAATCCATCATTGGTGGACAGATGCTGTGACAATTTCACAATCTGCTGAGGAGAAGATTGACGATTATTTTCGTGCTGCCGACCGTTTGCCAATCGTCTTCCTTGACGCTTATGTCGTACTCTTCACGCTTTTATTTATGGTTTAACATAAGTTTTCTGTTGCTCCATTCTGCTGTGGGATTTTCCATATGCCAGATTTTTAAATGAAACAGAATTTACAGTTGAACGATTTAAGAGAAACCTTCCTAAAGGCAGATTCGTCCAGTTTTCTGTCATGCTGTTTTAATGCATTTAAATTTTATATTAATAATAATAATAATAGTAATAATAATAATAATAGTAATAATGCTGACTTTACGTCCTTGCATGCAATTATTGTTGGCAGAGTTACGATGCATTTAAATATAATATTAATAATAATAATAATAATAGAAATAATAACAATAATAATAATGATGATAATTAGGATAATAATAATGATTATAATTATATGGACATTAAATATGGTATTGTTTATGATAACAAAAATGAGAATGATAATGGTGATAATAATGATAATTATGTTGATAATTATGATGATGATGACAATGACGACGATAATGGTGATTAACAATAATAACAAACATCATCTGCAAAGATAGTTGCTTCCAGAACATTGTTGTCCTAATTTCTATAGTCATGGGAGATCAATAGAATAATAATAATATTATTTAATCATTGCAGAATGATGTCAACAATGTAATTACAACAATTGGATTAAATTCCAGAGTTGTAATCTCTCATGTGTAGCACTGGTGTACTGTACGCTCTGAACTTCATTATTTGGGTTGAAAAATGATAATGATCATATCATCATCATTGATCATTGTCATCATCATCATCGTTGTTATCATCTGACAGTGTGTCGCAACCGTTTTGTTATATAAATCACTTGCAGATTCTTAATAGTAGTAGTAGTAGTAGTAGTAGTAGTAGTAGTAGTAGTAGTAGTAGTAGTAATAATAATAATAATAATAATAATAATAATAATAATAAATAATAATAATAATAAATAAACAGCTCCTAGCATAATTTTTTGAAATCCCGAGGTATCTGAGGTACCTCGCGCAAAAAAATAGTTGAAAAAAGAATAATAACAGTGAAAAAAGTAATAATAAAAAATAATATTATTTATAAAGGACAGACATACATAGAGGCAGCCAGGCAGGCAGCCTCTACAGGCGGACATACATAGAAACAAGCAGAAAGGCATAACATGTTTGATGAGGGAGAACGTATGCCTGACTGTTTTGCGCAGTAGTCCTATTACATAGGAGGAAGGCAATGAGCAGCGCATTATTTTCGTATGTTTCGTGTGTGACGTCCATTGGGAAATTTGTCTCGCCTCCTGTTATGCAACTCTGGAGACATTTTGCGACTGCGTTTTGTGATGATGACGTCGGGGGAAATCTAGGGCTAATCTTCTTGTATGTTCCACCCTTATCCCTTTATGTTCCATCCTTGTCCTTTCCCCTTCATGTTCCATCCGCCTCTCGGGATCGACACGCGACTGCGAAGAACAAATGCTACGACGTTTAAGGTCAATGTTCTTCGTAATTGGCCAGGGTCGTGGAAAAAACTAGCAACAGTGCATCATCCATCACCTGAAAATCGGACAGTCTTTTAGCGATATTCCTGAGACGCGTGAAGAGATGATCTGTTACTAATTTATTGCACAACTTGTTCGAAGTTAATTGGGTTGCTTATGTAATTGCTGGCTATTGTATTGTTGTTGATGTTATTATTATTATTATTATTATTATTATTATTATTATTATTATTATTATTATTATTATTATTATTATTATTATTATCATTATCATTATTATTATTATTATTAGTAGTAGTAGTATTATTATTATTTTTTAGTACCCGAGGTATATATGATCCCTCAGGCTTTAAAAACAATAAATACTAAAAGATGTGTTGTACTGGAGTTATTATTATTATTATTATTATTATTATTATTATTATTATTATTATTATTATTATTATTATTATTATTAATATGAAAATAAGCGAAGATTATTATTATTATTATTATTATTACGAATTTGTGCAGTGGTGTAAAGTGCCTTGGAGCCGGAAGGTTGCTGTTTCGAATCCACTTCAAGACGCAGTGTACGTACTCTGAGCAAGTCCCTCACTCGCAATTGCTCGTGTGTTTCAGTGTGAAAATCCAATTCAATGTCCGTGCTATAGTCAGGAGTGCCTCTGAGCAGTGTAGAAATCTTGAAGGGCGCTATAACAAATGCTCACACATGCAGACATACATACGTACATACATACATACATACATACATACATACATACATACATACATACATACATACATACATACATACAGAGAGCAGATTTGTGATATGGACATTGTTGTCTGATGCAGTGCCACCCATGCTGTATGCATGTGTATTGTGTATGTGTACACCGTGGTTCAAAAAAAGTAAGCCAAACTGTTTTTCATATATTTATATCTCCAACGCCTGATTATTAGTCATTCTAAATTTTTCTCAATATTTAGAGAATTGAACAAGAATATGATTCCAAAATATCATGTAATAAATTTGAAGACATTCCTTTTCAAGAATTTTTACCCTGTCTCATCTGATCCTCCACCTTCCAATTTCCAACCCGGACGACACCCACCTTAGTAGCTGTTCTGCCCCTTTGATCCTATGATAACTCGACCTGGGCCACCATGGACTGCATTTGCGGACATCCCTTTTGACTCAACGCAGCACTCGTAAATAAGCTGGTACCCACGCTTGGCTTTCGAGTAGCTCTTTAGAAATTTGGAGATTACGATTACATCGAAAATTCAGTGGCAGAGAATAATGACAACGCTATTTCTTCAGGAGGATATGTTCAAGGGGTTTATTTTGATTTCTAAACACCGAATAAGGTTTTGTTCGATAATTAATCTGGCACTGTGAAGACGCATGGAAAGTCTTCCGCTCCTCTAGACACACACACGTTTAACAGGCATGACAATAAACAGGTAACACTGCAACTAACACCAATTGTAGTCGTGGCAATACAGTTGCCTGTTCTACCAAGAAGTCGTGACTCAGAAACTGAGTCGTGACAGTCTGAGTTCGAGTTCAAGTCTTAGTCCGAGAAGATTGGTGCTGATTTGGCGCCGAATACTATAATGACTTGAGTTTTTTGTCTTTTGGGTCTTGCTGCCTTTATCCGTTGCATGTCTTTGGAATTGTCCTAGATGACGGCCGTCTTGGCAAGAGCTATGGAGAATGGGGAGGAAATGACAAAGGAGAGGAGGATTAGGTAGAGGAAGAGGAGGAGAAAGAGGAGGAGGAATTTAGAGAGGCTGGTAGCATCCGCTGTAAAACTTTGCTTCTTGACTGGCATTGATTTAGGCGCTAACTCTGCGAATTTTGATGCAACAGTAATCCCTGTTTAGGTGGTCATTACATTTAATGCCAGGGAGGGATGCCGCCTCCTTAGGCCACAGACGGGATCTGCTGGAGAATTTGGGAGAGCAATTAAAAGCAATGGGTGTTTATGTTTCTGCCTACTTCCGTTTGCACTTCCATTCCTTTTTCTGTCTTAGCATAATGGTATGTGCCTCTCTGCATGCCTGTATGTCTGTCTGTATGCATGTCTGTTTGTATGCATGTCTGTTTGTATGTTGGTCCTCCTGTCTATCTGTCTGCTTGCCTCTCTCTCTTCTGCCTGCCTTCTGTCTGCCTGTTTGTTTGTCTGCTAGCCTTCCTAAATTCCTCCTCTTTCTCCCCCTCCTCCTCCTCCTGTCTGTCTGTCTGTCTTGTCTTGTCGGTCTAGTCGGTCTGTCTGTCTGTCTGTCTGTCTGTCTGTCTGTCTGTCTATGGCCAAATGGTCAAGTACTCTTCTTTTAGACTGAACCTAAACACTTGAGTCTTAGAGCAATGAGCAGACAGAAATATTCATCTCCTTGACAGATCATTTGCCATTATAAGGCAGGGCTAGTTGATGATGATGATGATGATGATGATGATGATGACGACGATGATGATGATGACGACGACAACGACGACGATGATGATGATGATGATGATGACGATGACGATGATGACGACGATGATGATGATGACGACGATGATGATGATGACGACGACAACGACGACGATGATGATGATGATGATGATGACGATGACGATGATGACGACGATGATGATGATGACGACGACAACGACGACGACGATGATGATGATGATGACGACGACGACGATGATGATGATGATGATGATGATGATGACGACGATGACGACGATGATGATGATGACGACGACAACGATGATGATGATGACGACAACGACGACGACGACGATGATGATGATGATGATGATGATGATGATGATGATGATGATGATGATGATGATGATGATGATGACGACGACGACGATAACGAAGACGGCGGCGAAGGCGACGATAATGAATTTGCGATGGTAATGGGAATGAAAAATGACTATGTGGATCTGAAATTCTATTTGCTTATCGGTCTATGCTTCTCACTGTCCGTTCGGCCGTCCGTCCGTCTGTCTGTCTGTCTGTCTGTGCATGCGTCTGTTGCTTCAATGCTTCACATATGATCCATTCTCCTATTAACAATCCTGTCTCATTTGCTTTCATAAACTTTGCCCTTTTTCCGGCTGAGAAAAAAAAGGTTTTCCGATAAGACGGCATCATCTCGGAAACCATATTCCTCCTCATCCAAAGGGGATGAGGAATTATTTTCCGGATCTGCTAAGAGGATTTCCTGCTCCTCAGCTGGTGTAATTCCTCGCAGCATTGTTGCGTCCCTTGCTGTTGCTCTATTGGTTTTCTTCGAGCGCCTCTGAGTAGGCCTGCATGCATGTATGTACTTATGAAGGCGTATAACGTAGCTACCTGACAGGCTTCTACTTGAAGGGGCACTATATAAATTTTCGGAATGAATGAATGAATGTAATGTTGTTTAGGCCTACTAAATAATCCGTGCTAGGGTGAGGATTGCAAAGGGGTGGGGGAGGGGTTCATCCATCTTGTCTTTTTTAGGACCCTATAGTAAAGTCCTCATTGTGCACCCTAAGTTCAGGTAATAAATCAAAATCTGAGCTTCCAGTTGTTTTTTTACACGCTGATCGGTGCAATGGTTTCTCTCTGTTTTTTTCAGTATTGTTTTGCACTTCATTATCAGAGGGATGGTCCGTACCTGTTCGAGCTGCGAGCAGACACCGAATCGGAGTGCGGCACTTGGATGTCGGCCATTGTCCAGGCCAGGTAGGATATGTATTCATAATACATATATACATATATGTCATATACGCTAGGGTGCCAATGAAAAACAAAGTTTGAGTTTTTTTCGGTCTCACCCCTTAGTTTTGTTCATTTAGCCATAAAACTGAAACATATAAAGTTTTGTACCAATCAGGTAACATTTACTGGCTGCACGAGACCTGTGAAGTTTTGAAAATCTGCAATATGGAATCTCATAAGCCGCTATGTATGACAGAATGTTCTGCATTGTGCAGAATGCAAATGCAGTGTTCCACGTTGCTTCAGTGTTTAATAAATGTTATTGGCAGTCCAGTCTTTGACTCAGCAAACGTTTTTGGGCGCTTGAAAGTGCTGTTGACGGCTTTCAACTACCTAAGCAGATATTGCTTTTGCTCCTCCTGGTTTGTGATGGCGGATTTGGACATCTGTTTCAGTGCGACGCCCCGTTCAGCTGTGTCTTTTTGTACCTCCTTCAGCTCTTATGCCCTGCACTCTGCTGTGATTATATGCTCTAATGGGGTTCCAAAAGCTTGGATCTTGCAAAAGGAAATCTTGTGGGATATCCAGGGAAGTAAAAAATTTCTTTGTGTTTCGTGACACAAAATGAGGCAGCTGTTTTTCAGAGATGCTGTCACTTGAACTGGAGAATCTTCTTCCCCAAACTTACTCATGGCTGCAACCATGTCAACTATTTCCATAACAGAAAGTTCAGAATAAAAAAGGCAAGACCAAGAAGTGACTCACTCAAGTGCCGCACATTTCACATGAAAGATTTTATGGATACACCTGGAACGGGTTTGCTTGCACCGCGGTAGACTACAAGATCTTACAATATTCTGTGAGACGTTTCATGGAGCAGAAGTTGCTGATGTGCATGTGTGTCATGCTTTGAGATAATTATAGTCTAACCACAAATATGTCAAACTGTTAGGCCCACGCAGTTGAGAAGCTGTCAGACAAAACTGTGGGCGAAACAAGTAAATTTTTAGGCTGTTTAAAAAATTTCCTGGCCATTATGCCCTGTGGCAGGCTCAAGGTGTGATGATAAGGATGTCTGAATTGCTGGCAAAAGGTTCATTTCCTACAAACAACAGCAACAACCGCATCAACTCCTTGTACCGTGGTCATCTCTTGGATGATACGGTTGCAGCTACTCACGAAGAAATAACATGAAGTTGTCTTTCAGCGGTTTGAATTCCTAGGATGAAAGTAATATCAATGTGAATCCATCAGCAGAAAACCTTACAAAGAGACTGTCATTTGGGCCACTAGAACATCCCATAAGCGTATCAAATACTTTTGCGACAATAGGTTGGTGTAAATGACGCCTGCCTGCATGTCAAGTTAATGAGCTGCTTGTGAAATTTTGGTACAGTAGGGCCTATGTGACACAGGCTCCCGCTTTGTTGTCTGGGATACTAGCACTTGTGTCAAAACACATCAGCTGGACACATTTACTGAGTTTCCATTTGCCAATCATTTAAAATACTGCTGCAGCCTGTGCCTCACCAGAACCATGCACAACTTTGGGACCCGAGAATCTTCAACTCACCATCTCCAGGCACTATGACTGCCAGACGATCAACGTTGTCTTTACCTGTGAGAGCAGGCAATATCTTACCATCCCAATGTATCGTCCAGGACCAGGAATACCGTTGAAGGAAAATGCTTCCTTTTTAAAGCAGTATATGCGCGACGCTACGTACATTCGTGCCAATCGTGCGGATTTCTTGTTAAGAATAATTATTAATTCCGATGGACTGTGACCTAGAGATGAGGCTGCAGCTGCCAGGAGAGGATATATGTTGCAGTAAATTTTCTGTCCAATACATTATATGTTCTATCAAGTGCTGATTCTGCATCATGATTAATTATTATGTACTTTTGGCTTTGCTGTCTTTCTTTCCTTTACCGCAAGAATTTTCACATCACTGCCTTCATCTTCGGCTGTATTGCTTCTATCACAATCTGTATTGTTATCTTGATTTAAAAAAACTGTCATCTAGCTATAGGCCTACCTTGCTCCCTTGCTATTTTTTCCTTCTGTTTATGGTAACCTGTTTTTTCATACAATGACGGTCTTCAACATGTGCAAGTTTCAAGTCAATGGGTTCCGGATTTTAACGTTTTTCTTTCCCCCCTCTGTGCTAATGATGTTATAAAATAGAGATTAGCCTGTGTAGATGTGATATAGAACTGATATAAAGCACAGATATAACCAGAACTGCTAGTAATCCACAGAGTTAACAACTTATTAATATTGAGACAGACCATTATGTCAGGAATTAACTAGCATTACCGCACATATTACTATATACAACTTCAGGAGCATGGTGCATCCTCTAAATGTTCATATATTTTATTCATCTTTTTCCTGATTAACTTCCATATATAAAGGAACATTTTGAGAGGATGAGACCACAGAAATTCAAAACTTTATTTTTTCCTGTGTTTTTCATTGGCACCCTAATATACGCATAAATATATATTTATATATTTATATTTATATATATATATATTGTTGTGAGTGGTGTTCCCTAAGTTAAAGGTCCCTACTTGGTTCAACTCACATAAAATAACTCGTGTCTAGTTTACAGGTATAATTTAACATAAAGAACGAAAATGATACAATTACCACACTGTAGACCAGAGGGAAGTCGTCGACGGCGCGGCATTCAGCGGCGAACGGACGAACAACATCTTGTCACAGCAACAGGCTGGCGAAGAACGAACTTAACTAACGACACCAAGGCGAGGTGTATGAACGAAAGCTTAACTAACGAACTCTGACAAGAAGGCTGCCATGCAGGCACCCCGCAGCCGAGAACATCAGAACCCAACCATAGCTTAACTAACATCGTCAGAAAGACAAGAGTGAGAGACCCCTGAAGTCAGACCTTATATAGAACCAGTCTGTCACCAGGTGTCGCCCCAAAGTCAAGTGACCGTGACTATAGCCTATCCCCTGACAAGAACCAGTCGTAGAGAGAGAGAGTCGTGGGACCTAACATACCCCCGAACGACCACGAAAGGCAGAAACCAGAAGGGTTTCTGACTTAACTAGCATGCACACGAAAGAAGGTTACACGACTCAAAGAAAAGAATCGCACAACTAATCAGAAATCATGACAAGTACAAATACATGACAAGAACACAATCAGTTAAACTATACAAGCGAAACGTTCAAGTACATGTACGTTCCCCCTAAAACATTCTACTCAAGATTTCGAGAAAAACAGTTCGAAACAAAATCAAAATGAAGTTTCCATAAATATTTTACATGGATAAGGAAACTCGAAAAGTCATATAATGTTTCACATCAATCGCCAAAAGAAAATCTGCACACAAGATCAATAAACGAAAAAGATCGAAGCGCTTGAAGCCGCATGTTCCAAGAACACATTCTCGAAACAATCGAAGACGCAAGTTCCAACAACTCTTTCGCAAAATTTCTTTTCAGTGACTGGCAGAAACCGAAGAACCCAGGCACACAGCCAAACCACAGTGTGAGAAGACACACCACGACTAACATCGAAGTCGCCGACTCGCACAGAGCCAAGAGCGAAGTCACTGTCTCGCTCGACAGAAGGGACGCAAGCGACAAGCCATCGTACTCGTCACTCGCGAAGGAAACGCGCGAAGTCGTCCCAGAACCCGTCAAAGCCAAGATGGTGGTCACCATCCATTGACCCACGAAGGCGCTCACGTTCCTTCTTCGAAGCCTCGCACATTCGTAGCGCAGACTCCCGCCATCGAAGACCACCGATTCCACGCCGTCAATCTGCAAGGAACCGCTCTCACAAGACAACACAAAAGAATTAGCGTCATGGCAATTCACATCAACTACTGGCAACGAAATACCAGCCAACACATCACTGCACTCACGCCCAACAGACCAGAACGCATCTGCAAAACCTTCATGCACAGAAGATACACTCACACTCACTGAAGAGTCCATCACACCAACCGGCTGAAACATAACTCTCGAAGCAGTCGAGTAAACGCAACACAACTGACATGCAGATAACTCTGACGAAACATCATGCTCATTCAGATAATCATCCAAAGAATTAGTCACAGTATTTCTCACTGCCCTAACCAGAAACATGTGAAAACGGACAATGCCATCCACAAACAAATGCCCCATTCCTGCAGAATTCACATCCTTATCAACATGAACAATCACATCAGTCAACACAAGTTCATTCGACCCATGTTTACAAACGAAACAATGCGTAGCCAAGACACACTTGTTCACCTTAGTCATTCGACCACAGAACTCAACATTCATTGACAACAGTGCAACCGTAGACACCGTACAACACCAACCCATAATCCATCTTTTCTCGTAGACAACAGTCGTTATCATAGACTGCACAACCAGAGTCTCATGCACACTATCCTTCAACAAGACAATAGACAACGGTGACGAATCACCCACAACAGTTGTCTCACTCAACTGCAGCACCAAAGAATCATTAACGCTATCAAGCGACGACTCACCAACATAAACTGGCGAATGCACAACAAAATTCATTCCTGAATCAAACTCAACAGTCTCATCAAAATCATCCATTGAAATCGAATTCTCTTTCGCTCGACAACAGGTCATCAAATCAAACTTACTGCGCACAAACAATTTCGCACCAGCTTCACACTCCAAGTCATTATGCCAACATTCAATCACGTTACTAACAAAGTCATTCATCCTCAAAAGGCCTATTTCCGCCAACAATCGGTCAGACACATGACGTGTAAGCCAACTTCGATTATCTTCACACTCATGCAAAACATTCAAACAAGTCTGATGCAAGCTTTGAACAGACAATGTCCTACACCACATGAACTTTAAACCGTGTGACACAAAGTCAAAGACAGAATAACTTCCATCTTCATCAGCCTCAAACGTATGCACAAAATCCAGCACATCATCAAACATTATGTTCACCTCCTGCGTACACTCCTCACATACAGTCAACAACACGTTAGCCTCTGTCCGGCAGCCAACATCAACCAAAGAATCATGCAAAGTACTTACACTACCATGCTCATCCAACCGTGTACTCATACCTAAGTCCACTACAGACACACCTTCCAACGAAACGCCTAAGTCAACAGACGCATCCGAACCATCCGAATCACAAACGGAATCCTGCATACACTCAACATCATTCACACTGTCATACAACGAACCCAATACAGAATCATTCTGCACGTCGTTGTCTTCAAATAAATGACACTCGAACACATGCATCTGTTCCTTTGGCAGCGTATCGCCACTGACATAATGAAGGTCAGCTCGAAACACACCTTCGGACTGAATAGGCCTACTTAAATTCTTATCGACCATGCAAGCAGAATTACTCCGATAAACTGACACGCCTTCCTCAACATTTTCCGACAAAATGTGACTGAACACAAAAGAAACCTGCTTAGACTCAAAGGCCAATTTCTCCTTTAAAGTCTTCCACGGAGACATTCTCAATTTCACAAAGAAAGAGAAACACAAAAATTTGGTTGCCACGCCCCCAAAATTCTAAACTTTCAAAATTCTCTCAACTTTCAAGAAAAACTTCCCGAAAAAACTCTCGAAAAACTCACAACTCACAACATTCCAGAAAAAACTTCCGAAAAACTCCCGAAAAACTCCTCGGAGTGCTACGTCAAAACTTCCACCGCAAAAAAGTCAACCGGACTTAATACCGTATAAATGAGCACACACGCCCCTCAAAACTCGAAATTCAAAAATGCAAAACGGAATAAATACCGCATACGAGAGGAAACACATCTCTCAAAATTCTCAAAATTCAAAAGCGCAAAACGGAATGAATACCGCATAGGAGAGGAAACACATCTCTCAAAATTCAAAATTCAAAAATGCAAAACGGAATGAATACCGCCTACGAGAGCAACCACGCCCCTCAAAATTCTCAAAACTCTCAAAAACTCCTCCAAAATGACGAGCCATTGACCTATCTTCACGGCCAACGAACAATTAAACACTGTCAAACGGAATATCTACCGTATAAGAGAGCTGACACGCCCCTCAAAAATTCTCAAAATTTCACGAAAAACGCCTACCGACGCAAAATTTCCAAATAACGTGAAAAAAATTTCCGCAAGCCCCCATACTTAACGAAAAAAATCCCGGCGAGCCCCCATATGTTGTGAGTGGTGTTCCCTAAGTTAAAGGTCCCTACTTGGTTCAACTCACATAAAATAACTCGTGTCTAGTTTACAGGTATAATTTAACATAAAGAACGAAAATGATACAATTACCACACTGTAGACCAGAGGGAAGTCGTCGACGGCGCGGCATTCAGCGGCGAACGGACGAACAACATCTTGTCACAGCAACAGGCTGGCGAAGAACGAACTTAACTAACGACACCAAGGCGAGGTGTATGAACGAAAGCTTAACTAACGAACTCTGACAAGAAGGCTGCCATGCAGGCACCCCGCAGCCGAGAACATCAGAGCCCAACCATAGCTTAACTAACATCGTCAGAAAGACAAGAGTGAGAGACCCCTGAAGTCAGACCTTATATAGAACCAGTCTGTCACCAGGTGTCGCCCCAAAGTCAAGTGACCGTGACTATAGCCTATCCCCTGACAAGAACCAGTCGTAGAGAGAGAGAGTCGTGGGACCTAACAATATATACATTGCATATATGCACTAGGATGATTAGGGGCATGTGATGAAAATGCTTTAGTGCGTTAACGTCCGGCTGAAATAATATTCATTCATTTGAAGAATTTATAGCCTCCCTTCAAGAAGTCCAAGTGTGTGGTACTGCATGGATGCTCAAATGTTGAATTGTCTGACTTGGGAGTTCAGTACCTACGTAGATAGTGCTGTTTCTCATGATGCCCTATAAGCTTACTTAGCTATTTGATCTACAATCTTTTCTACATATTTTGCATACATGTAGTTGGTAGCTCCCTAACATGTTAACGTACTTGGATTATACATAGTGGCCTCGTATACGACCTTGATCCTGCTAGTTTTTCAATAATAATATTCCTTCTTTTTAATGATTCAATCTGGCACACCGCAGAATGTAAAATGTAAATGTAAATGTAATGTAAATGTAATCGCATATTTATATAGCAGCTGTCTTATGGCCTCGACCCTGAGGGTGAGATCCTTCACCACCGCTACTCCACGTTTATATTGCGACCGAGCCACCCGCAGTAAAGATCCGAGAAATTAATCTCTGATAAACCGACCGACCGGGAATCGAACCCGGGCCGCCGGCGTGGCGAGCGGGCTACCAACCCACTCGGCCACTGAGGATCTCTGAATGATTACAAGTACAGGTTATACGAAATACGGCCCACTGTAGCACGACACGCAGGTCGGCTTTACAGCAGTGGGTTCGGTAACTTAACTAATGATGGTCTAAGTAGTCATTGCCAATGACTAAGTAATCAAGTAATGAATGGATCGGGTGAGATCCTTCACCACCGCTCCTCGTTTTAATAGATGCTTTGCCATTAGGTCGTCGTGTATGGACCGTGCTAGCTCTAGATTTAAATCTCTGAAAAAGTCACCTCCTTCAGGAAGCGAATTGCGGTCCGCACGCTCTCTTTCACAGAGTCGTGCGTGAGATGCAGCCAACGCTCCTACCTAACCGGGGGAGGGCTAAATTGGAGGCACAGATAGGCCTAATGCCGGTCTAGGAAAGACACTAAGGGCAAAGACGAAGTTGGAATGATTTACTGGATTATTGAAAGGGTTTAAATGTGGATAATGAATTGATGAGTTGGGTCATTCGCAACAGTTTGCTCCATACACGTTGGATGGCTGCATCTGAGGGATGCCATTCTGATTTTTAAAGAAAGGTCAGATCCGGTCGAAAAAAGCTAGAAAAGGCTAGATGGAGAAATTTTTGAAAAATTCATTGTTTTTGTCATTCGCTCCAAAATCAGAAATTCTCCTTAAATGTTCCTCTTTTTTACTACTGTTTCGTACAGTTTCCCTAGAAAAATGTCTATATTTCAGGAAAATGTCAGAAAATCCGCTGTCGCAGAAAAACCTAGATTTAAGTAAAACCTAAAAACCTAGATAAGGCCAAAAAACCTAGATCTATGTGGAAAAAGCTATGAGTGGCATCCCTGGCTGCATCTGAGGGAGAGTAACATCTAGTAGTGTCAGTTTAATGACACTGTGCGATAAAAAAGATCAATGGCGTTGTTGCCCCCCCCCCTGTTATCGAGTCTTTAGACTGGCACTGTCTGTGTGCAAGAAGTGGTGGAGTTAGAGTAAATTCTGAAAGCCAGTGGAGACTTTATGCTGTGTAGGGACATGGACCCATAGCATGCTTGGAGAATGCAGTAGAAAGAGAATGCATTGGACGGGAGTTTTCAATGAATAGTATAAATTATTGTCTTGTCTATAGCCATCTTCACTCCGAAGTTGGGCTGCACCATGAACTGTCTGTCTCCAACTACATCTGTCTTCGGTTGTCCTCATCAGTTGACACATGTTTAGACCAGTCCAAGACATGTGTCAACTGATGAGGACAGCCGAAGACAGATGTATTTGCAGACATATATAATATAATATTTGGAGTAGGCTAGTATATAATAAGCTGTTAATCACCTGCCCATATAAATAATCTGATCATCTTGCGATTATACCGGTCCCAATGTGAATAGTGTGGTCCCATCGATAATTCCTGTCCCAGTGTGAATATAATGCTAGTCGCTATGAATTGGATTTTTTCGTTGAGGAAGGAACTCAAAGACTATTACTATGATCATATGAAGATGACTATGATCATATGAAGATGACTATGATCATATGAAGATGACTATGATCATATGAAGATGACTATGATCATATGAAGATGACTATGATCATATGAAGATGACTATGATCATATGAAGATGACTATGATCATATGAAGATGCCTCTTCACTCTATGATCATATGAAGATGACTATGATCATATGAAGATGACTATGATCATATGAAGATGACTATGATCATATGAAGATGACTATGATCATATGAAGATGACTATGATCATATGAAGATGCCTCTTCACTCTATCATCATATGAGGATGACTATGATCATATGAAGATGACTGTGATCATATGAAGATGACTATGATCATATGAAGATGACTATGATCATATGAAGATGCCTCTTCACTCTATGATCATATGAAGATGACTATGATCATATGAAGATGACTATGATCATATGAAGATGACTACGATCATATGAAGATGACTATGATCATATGAAGATGACTATGATCATATGAAGATGACTACGATCATGTGAAGATGACTACGATCATGTGAAGATGACTATGATCATATGAAGATGACTATGATCATATGAAGATGACTATGATCATATGAAGATGACTATGATCATATGAAGATGACTATGATCATATGAAGATGACTGTGATCATATGAAGATGACTATGATCATATGAAGATGCCTCTTCACTCTATGATCATATGAAGATGACTATGATCAAATGAAGATGACTATGATCAAATGAAGATGACTATGATCAAATGAAGATGACTACGATCATATGAAGATGACTACGATCATATGAAGATGACTACGATCATATGAAGATGACTATGATCATATGAAGATGACTACGATCATATTAAGATGACTACGATCATATGAAGATGACTATGATCATATGAAGATGACTACGATCATATGAAGATGACTATGATCATATGAAGATGACTACGATCATATGAAGATGCCTCTTCACTCTATGATCGTATGAAGATGACTATGATCATATGAAGATGACTATGATCATATGAAGATGACTGTGATCATATGAAGATGATTATGATCATATGAAGATGACTATGATCATTTGAAGATGCCTCTTCACTCTATGATCATATGAAGATGACTATGATCATATGAAGATGACTATGATCATATGAAGATGACTACGATCATATGAAGATGACTATGATCATATGAAGGTGACTACGATCATATGAAGATGACTATGATCATATGAAGATGACTATGATCATATGAAGATGACTACGATTATATGAAGATGACTACGATCATATGAAGATGACTACGATCTTATGAAGATGACTATGATCATATGAAGATGACTACGATCATATGAAGATGACTGTGATCATATGAAGATGCCTCTTCGCTCTGGTCGTCATGTCAACTGAGTCATCACTCACACGTTGTAGCACTCATGAATAAACTGGTGACCTGCGAATAGCTATAGATTAGCACATTGGAAATTTGGAGCTTATGAATGAACATGAGCCAATGTCTTCTATTTTTTAATGTATTTCGATTATAATTCTTGAATCAGCTTACAGGCAATGCTGAAAGTGGCCTAATACAGACAGACAGACAGACAGACAGACAGACAGACAGACAGACAGACAAACAGACAGATGATGACGGACAGATCATGATGTCACTAATAACGTTTTCCAAAAAACTAAAATCAAAAGGCAATTAATTATATACCATACAGTATTACAGTGCCAGTGCATTTAAATTGTCTTGTCACGATCCATAAAATGCGTAAAAGACTCTTTCAACCACATGTCATTCTTCAAAGACTGTCTGATGTGGAACGGAGAGATCAGTGAAAAGCTAAGACACGTCATGTGCGTGCGTAGTCACGTTGATCATGAATCCAAAGCCGGTCAACTCAAAAGATTTCATTTTGTCTGACAAACAAGAATATGAGATGACGAAGGAACACTAATGTCAGCGAGCAGGGCTTAAAAAGTTAAAAGATACGTGTTATATATCTGCTGTTGTGAGCGGTAGACCTACTCTGTCTAAATTAATGCTCCATGAGACACTCAGTTTCACGGAGATTAACCTGACCCTTGCTGCAATCTGCATGATGTGAAAGAAGCTATTCCTGACCTGAAAACTGCCTTTTATTTATTTAACCATTGACCAGTCTCATCTCTCCCTTTTACGCCTAGCGCTTTTGAGTTTTGACGTCTCTTCTGCTTTTGATGTGGTGTGCCATGAGATTTTGCTTCAGCGATTGCCTGTGGCCTGCCTGGTATTCTCATTCTCTGGTTTGAATCCTACCTCGCTTAGCCTACACCAACCTTGCGGCCACTTTCTCTTTTTCGTAACTCGTCTCGGCAACATTCGAAAGTCGACTTTACAACAATAATTTATATAGAATTATTACGATGCAAGCATTTGATCAATTATCATATTTCCACGGATGTGTCGTTAGGAGTACTTGTGGCGCTTTTCAGCTACAGCAAAATGCTGGAGCAGAAGGAACAGCTGCAGCAGAAACACAACCACCTGTTGCAGATCTTGGATACTGAACGTCAAGCCAAGTGGCACTATGTTCAGCAGACGGAAGAGCTTACGCTTGAGGTCAAGAACCTAAAGACAGAGGTTTGGCATCTCAAGCTCCTATTTCGTCCATCGTTATTTAAATCAACTCAAGCTAAAAGTGACTTTATTGTTAACTGAAAAGTTTATTTCAGTGATCTGGAACAGATTTTAAACTGTGGGTAAAACTGAATCAAAATGCACAAAACACAGAACAAAAAATTAAACTAGAAAGTTGAAAACTCGAGTTAATTTTTTAGGTGGCAGACATGGCCAAAAAGGTCTGTTGTTCTTGCTATTCACAATGTCGCTAATAAAAAATGCCTAGAAACCGCCGAATGTCTACAGAACTAAATTTGCACTTAAAGTTCTTAAACTAAAACAAGGGCTGACAAAATATCTGAAACTAGCTATAGGTATGTTAAATTGAAACTAGACTGTGTAGAGTTAAATCAAACTGAGACTGAAATATAAGACGAAATTGAAATAATATTTAATTGAAATAATATTTAATTGAAATAATATTTAATTGAAATAATATTTAATTGAAATAATATTTAATTGAAATAATATTTAATTGAAATAATATTGATTTAATTACCTCTGCACATTTCAGGAAAGCAAAAAATCACCATATCCTGCTCAGCTGAGGCCTTTGAATGGATGACCTACGAATGCTAAGGTCCTATATGCTGGGCCAGTCTACAGCAGAACTTACTGGGCATTTGTTAATGTATGAAATTACCCTACACCACTTGCTGTCAAAGGCACAGGTGTGTAAACACATCGTGTGGGGTAGTCTTACACAATCTCATCTGTAGACTCAAATCCGCAACTGTTAGGTAACATAACCAGCAGAGTAGACCATTGCATTCAGCAGATTATTAATAGCATTTTCTCAGCATTAGGGTCGACCGGGGGGTTATGGACCCCTTAAGCTTTTTGGCTATTATGTGCTTAGTTTTGAATAAAGATTACAATGTGAATATTCTATTTCAAAGTACTCTAGGAGAGGTACTTGGAACGCTATTAAATGCTGAAAAATATAAACAGGTTTTTGTGGAAAATTCATAATTTGAATTTTTGTTTAGTGTCCATATCACCCCGTGATTGGGGGGATATGGACATGTGGTGTCCATATCACCCCACTAATGTCCATATCTCCCCATAGCACCTGAATGATATGGAAGTTATTAAGAAACATTAAACAGTCATTGACTTTATGAGTTTATGAGAACTTTGGTAACCAGAACAAAGGGCAGCATTTTGTGTCCCTCTCTGAAGACACGGACATGGATGCTGGCATTGGAAAATCTTCCGGTTCGTTGAGTAGCGTAGACATGGGTAATAGATCCAATGCCATCGCCGGTACATTAAGCTGCCCAAACATTCCATGGGGATATACCAGATGTCTCTTCCTGTAGGCCTACATTGAGTGGCACACACTATGTATCCAGCGCCTCTTCCAGTAGGAAGTTGAGCGACACAGACATAGATGATGGTCCCAGTGACTCCTCTTGTATGCCGCATGAGACAGAGGATTGTTCCAGTGCCATCACCGGTAGCCTACATTAGGCTGCCCATACATTGGTGAAATATTAGATCTCTTCCTGCAGGTCTACATTGAGTAGCACATACAATGGATTCAGCGCTTCACTGCTGCATGCACCTTCTAATTTGGCATTGTCTAAAGACCACTGAACCCTAATGTTTCCATTTTGGAACTCTCGTGGCATTGTTTGCAATAATTCCGATCAAAAAAGCAATTAAACGATACCAATATCAGTTAGTCTGTTTAAAACATTCTTTACGTACAAACAACACAGCTGTGGAGGTATGGACATTCGGCCGGGGTGATATGGACAATGTCCATATCACCCCGGTGTCTCAGTGTCCATATCACCCCAATAGCAATGGTATACATCAGATCGTTACTTTCTCACATTTAGGAAGCACATGACGTGAAATTAAAGACACATATACATTGTCAAATAACCTTTATATAAAACTGCCAACTTCAAAAATTTTTATCCCAAAGGCACCTTTTTATATAATTTTCCTAATCAGGGTTAGCTATTATAGAGAAATCGGATAATTTGAAAAACAACGCGTATAAGTCTGAATTTTACCATCGCGACATCAGATTATAGTTGAAAGGTGAAGGACGAATGCGCATAGAGCTATAAACAGATTAGATTTTATTATATTATCACATTTAGCTGTAGAAGACCAGTGGCCATAACACCCAGGGTGTCCATAACCCCCCGGGTGACCCTATTTGTTTTTGGTTTTTACTTCGGACTTGATGATTGGCATCTTATTAACTACGGAATAAGTGAACAAATGAAACTAATTAGGATCGCAGATTGATGTTTTGTTGACTGATAATGGACTGAGTTTTACTCAATGCTGCTAGATTCAAGATTATCGAAGAGAAATACGCACATCAAATCACGATCTGGATGACGCTGAGAGCGAGGAAATTCGCAAAATCAAGAAGGTAAAAGACTCGTCTCTCATATTTGTTTCTAACTGCTACGTACAGTGATTTTCTAACTACTACACTGTACTACAGTCCTGTTCATAGTAACATCGGAGACTGCTATCTGGTTGCTGCAGGGACTGTCGGCATATTCAAAGCTGTGCACAAGGATATACGTGGGTATACATCGTGTACTCACCTGAAAATATCTGGGCTTAGAGTATTTAGGTCTATCAAACGAGAGCATATGCAAGTACATGTATATGGCGTGTACTGACATAGAGTAAAGATTTAAATGAATGTCATAAAGAAAATTCTCACAAGAAGACAGCAGGTAACCGTGATTATATAATTTTTCTGATGACCCGTTTCTCCTTTAGTCATCAGATTTTCTGATGACCATTTTGTCGTCGTATGTTTAACCGTGGAAAAACGAACTAATTTAATCATAAAAGGCGAGAAAAAGGTCATCAGAAATACGTACTAGAGAAAGGTTGTCAGATTTTCAAATTTTGACTGAAAGACTAAAAAAAGGTCACAAGAAGTTTCAAGCGTAGAGAGAGAGAAAATCTTTGTGGCCAATAGCAGCATCAATAATTACCAGCTGATCAAAATTCTCACAGGCATTAACAATTCTCTCAGAGTTCTTCAATGTCTCTTATCCTTGTCTTGTACACATTCTCCTGCATTAGTCTATAAAATCTTATAATCAATGGGTTTTAAGCCCGGGCTGTTTGGCGGCCAAAGATTACAAGGAATAAAATCCAGAGTCTCCTTAGTCAATAGTTGAACAGTTTGACGAGCTCAGTGAGCTGGATCGCCATCTTGCTGAAATGTGTATTAATCCGAATATTCCTGGTTATCAGGTACCAATTTCTTGTAAGGCAGAAAATCCCTGTAATAATAAGCCCCATTTATTTTCACTCGAGGTTCTATGAAATGGATATCCATTTTACCAAGAATCAACATAATATACCTTGGAACCGAAACCATGACTGACCGGCTAAATTAATTTTTATGCAGATGACGTCATTGTTGTGACTGGAACTTTTAAATTTTCGCCAGCACTAGACAAGTATGTTATGATTAAAACGGTGTTTGAATTAATTTTAAGATTCGACGAATGTTCACTATTTATTTTCATATTTACAGAATGGTTCCATATTTTTCTGGACACAGTGTACATTCATTCATTCAGAGCATTTATATATATATATAGACCTATATATAATTATATATATGATTATATATATTTATTAAGCGTTTAAATCTTTACTATCCACTTGATCAGCAATTTGTATTTGTCTCTTTTAGGTTCAGAGTTTCTTTCGCGGCTGGATGTGTCGACGGCGATGGAAACAGATCGTCGACCTCTACATCCGGTCCGACCATGCGGAAAGCATGCGCAAGCGCAACAGCATCGTGTTCGGAATGGTGGAGCAGGAGGAGGAATACGTTAAGCAGTTGTCAGCGCTCGTCACCTTGTTCTTGCGACCGTTTCGCATGGCTGCCAGCTCCAAGAAGCCGCCAATCACGCATGAGGATGTCAATTCTATCTTCCTCAACAGGTTGGCTGTTCTCCTAATGCTGACATTATTTGATTTGATTCAATCAAATCATTCTTAAACCGGCCATCTTAGGTTCTCTCACATATCATAGCTTAATCAAAATAATCATTCTTAAACCGGCCATCTTAGGTTCTCTATAGCTTCTGTCGTCTCATGTTTTTGTTGTGTTTTTAAACAAATTTAGTCTCTGAACCTCGTATTTTGTAGCTTGATTTGTAACTTTTTTATTTGTCTGTTAGTGAGACACTCTTGTTCCTTCATCAGATCTTTCTCAAAGGTTTAGTGGCTCGCATGGAGAATTGGCCAACGCTTGTACTGGGTGAGTTTGCCATGTTACCATCTTGTATCATGCACAGATGTTTTATGCATGTATCTAGATAATATGACATACATTCGTGTTTGTTGACAAGTTGACTGACAAGCCACGGTAAAATTGAAACATGATGGAGTAAAAATTTGATGGTCTTACTGAACAGACATCTTGGCAGCCTGTTAGTCTCTTGTTCGTTTTACAGCTGCTTCCCTCTAGTGAGTGGAAGGCTGAGTCGGCCTGGAAAGGGACCCCCATCTATATAAAGATCTGTTTGTTCTTCAAGTAGGATTATATACATACATACATACATACATACATACATACATACATGCATGCATGCATGCACGCATGCATACATACATACATACATACATGCATACATGCACGCACGCATACATGCATGCAGCATGCAGCACGCACGCACGCTACGTGATTGTTGTGTACTGTGGGAGGTGCTTTATAAATGATGTGTAAAGTACAATACCATTTAATTATCGCCCACCCTTATTGGTTTCTCTCAAAGAAAGCATGTCTACCAAGCGTATATCTACAGGTGTTGCAACTTAAGAAGAATCTTAAACTGCGAATGTGCACCACATCCACGTCTGTTGGTGCATGCGTGTGTGCTTGAGCATGTACGAATGCGTGCGAGCAATTGTGCGAGTATGCATTGATGTGCGGATGCATCCATTTGCATTTGTATGTGCATATGCGTGTGCGACACATATTCCGTGTGCGTGTGTGTGTGTGTCTGAGTAAATGAGCAGAGCAGCAGACGTCGTCGGCAGGTGATATCAGATTTCGTTGTCGTGGCAACAATTTCAACTTTCCGATTGCCAGCAATCTTAGGGCAGTCTGGCTGCTGTCAGGCGACATTGGGACCGGCAGTGTCAACTTCCGCCGTAGGCTATAGTTCGTGATTATTGCCGACAGCGATATATCTTCTGGTCATGAGCATCGACCTTAATTTCAGCTGACACTTGTTGTTTTAGCTTTCTTCCGTTAATCGTTAATTGTTTTTGTGTGCGTGCATGTGTGCGTGCGTGCGTGCGTGCGTGCGTGTGTGTGTGTGTGTGTGTGTGTGCGTGCGTGTGTGTGTGCGTGTGTGTGCGTGTGTGTGTGTGGAGAAATTTAATGTAACCCATTTTGAGTATCTCAAAAAGTCTCATTTTTCTCTAAGTTCAATGAATTTATCAAGAGCAAATGTTTAGGTGCTTTTGTGCTCTACGCTAATTGAAATCGGCACAGAATTTCCACTTTATTCTTTCCCTGTGCTGTGCTTAGATTAAGATTACTGTGCTATCATCGCAGAAAATATCTTTGTTACTTTTATGCATTTTGGTGTGTGATAGTATTTACGTACAATTGTACATGCATGCATGAAATTCTGCATCTGAAGATTTGAATAATTTGAGAACCTCTTGATTCATGAAAATCGGTTCAAGGTCTCCCTTTGATTACCTGCTGGAAAACCCTTCAGTCTTAAGTCAGCACCCATGAATAAGCTGGTGCCCTGCACTTGGCTTTTGAGTGACATCTTAGAAGTCTAGAGTCTGCGAATGCAGTTTTTCCCAACATAAGATGAGCTGAAAAAAGGTTTCATAGCAATTGACATTTCTATAGCACCAATGTCCAGTGCTCAACACCTCGGCCGTTGCCGCTTCAAAGCCAATGCCATAATAAGGATAGAGTTGGGAGAGCAGTCTATAGCAAGACAATGCAAACTATAGACAATGCAAACTATAGACAATGAATGGCAGTTGCATATCCTTAATTAAAAGCTAGGACAAGTTAATCATAGCCTTGTTCAGTGACTGAACATGATTACTGGTTATTGAGTTGGGTTTTTGTTATTCTTGAATGCAAAATTAATTTAATCTCATTCAGATATGGCCGGTTTTTCCCCCTCCAGACTCACTACCAGTCTTATAAATTGTTTCGAATGCACAATGAATCATCAATATAGCATGATGATGATGATGACGACGACGACAATGACGACGACGACGACGATGGTGGTGGTATTGGTATTGGTGGTGGTGGTGGTGGTGGTGGTGGTGGTGAGGGTGATGGTGACGATGACAAAGATTATGATGATTATGATGATGAGGTATGTGTGCAGTGCTGCAATTTTGAAAGATGCTGCAGCAAGTGAACATTTATCTACACAAACTGTTTGGCCTGTCTTCAGAACATCTTCAACCACATTAGATAAACTTGTGGATAATACTTGCAGCTGTTCTGTGCTGCCTCAGATCTCAGTTTGTCCTGCAAATGCCTGACATCCTTAGATTGCCCTGCTTTGTCTGTCCCTTTCCACTCATGATAATTAAGTGACTCAGCGCTGTGACTTGCCACAGAGCAGAACTCATTGTTCTTCTATTGCCTTGATCCTAATGTCGTCGGAACTCATTACTTGCCCTGTATTGCCTTGCTTTTACTTGCCCCATTACATCTCGTCATGATGTCCTGCGGAGATATAATTGGCCACCATCAACTCGTCGCATGTTTACTTGTATTAGCAGATAAAAGCTGTTTAAAGACTGGTGAGTCGGATTATATAACCTGTTCCATGGCTGATAAAATGTCCACTAAATGATTTTTCCATCACGTTAAGCTGCTTATAATTGTTCTATATAAATGTTGATAGTATTAAGACATTACCAGCTTTCCTCCGAGTGAACACGTCTTACAATAATAATTTTTTAATTAAATTTTTTAAACTTGGTTCATTTTCCACAATATAATTAAAATTCACCCTGGTGCTATATAAATATAATATAAATGCTGAGGGTAAATAAATAGAACCGAAGCAAAGGATATTTCACCGGAGTCTCTCTGTGTCTTTGTCTCTGTTTCTCTCGCTACTCGTCACAGCTGCATTAATCAGAACATAATAATATTATAATATTATAATAGTATTATAATAGTATTATAATAGTATTATAATAGTATTTTTTCCTGCATATTATGCAGGAAAAAATACTTATCAATACAGTTTTATTACAACTTGAACACATAGGCTACATAATTATATGCAAGTGCATAAGTAGCTGTGGTGTCATTATTATTATTGTTTGTATGCGCACTTTATAACGCCCCTTCAAGCTCTCTTTCTACTCAGAGGCGCTCCCGACTGCAAAGCGAACACTGCATCAGAGTTTCACGCCGAAGCGCTTTGCAATTGTGAGTGAAGGACTTGCCCAAGGTCCCTACATGGCGACTTGAGGTCACAAGTTGAGGTGGATTCGAACCTCGAACCTTCCGGCTTCAAGGCAACGACGCCACTACTACACCACCGTGCCCTGTGCGCTGTACTTGTTGATTTGTGATCGTAGTACAGTGTCCCTGCACTACTTGTTTTGTGCAATGAACAAACATTTGCAAAAGATACTGATGATGTGTGCATGCGTCTGTGCGTTGAAGGTGATCTCTTCGACATGCTGCTTCCAATGCTCGGAATCTACCAGGAGTATGTGCGTAACCACCACTACAGTCTCCAGGTCCTGGCCGAGTACAAGCAGAAGGCGGACTTCAACCAGCTGCTGAGGCGGTGTGAGGAGAAGGCGATGTGCGACGGACGGTCGCTTGAAACATTCCTCACCTACCCTATGCATCAGGTATAGAAGCCAAATCAAGTCTTCTGCTGGCCACTGAATTATCCTGATGATATGCATTGTGTGTATGTGTGTGTTTATCCATGTGTGGCATATGCATGGATGTATGTATGCAAGTATGTGCAATTGTAATAATAATCTTCGTTTAATTTAGGAAAAGAGACAAATCCAGGTGACACACCGCACCCAGTTACACGTCAAAGCACGTTAAAAATCAACAACGGCAAAAATATTGTGAACATAACAATGTCTGCCATTAATTGGCGGAAAAGAGAACCCTCGAAAAAATTGCTATCATCTTTAAATGGTAGAACAAAGGGATGCAGTCTAGGGCGTAAGTTATACACATATATGTATAACAGTATGTGTATAACTGTATGTGTACTGTGTATGCTTGCGTATGTATGTATGCCTATGTGTGCCAATAGTATGTAGGAAAGTGTGTATGCACACATGTGTGTGCATATGTATATACTGGAATGTTTGTATGCCCCCCTATATACCCCATTATAATTTATATTAAGAAGAGTAGCAAGCCATACATTTATAATTGTTATATGCATGCATGCACACCGTTACATGCATGCATAATTGCATATGTGTCCCATTGAGGTACTGAGAGAGTGAATGAAGAATGAATGAATGAATGAATGAGTGAAAATGTTTCTTGAAGTTTTATAATAGCTTTTATGCATACTTGTGTATGTCAGTTCTACATGTACAATTGTACATGCAAGTACATGCTACAAATATCAGTTTGAGAGTTTCTCCAAGGTTCTTTCTGTTCAGCTGGTTCTATATTGTGCATCATTGCTTTGAAAACATATGTGAGCAAATGAGCATGAAGCTGATAAATGCATCAATGACTATGAGATTTGTCAGGCGATTTCATTTCAAGTCTACACACCAGGTGGCATCCTAAGGAGTCCAACTTGATTTCATTTCCTAGATTTCTTATGATGAAATAATATATAGCTTACAAATGACCTTCAATTGATCTCTAAAGCAGTCTGGTGACATGGAAGCGTACCCGCTTAATCGATGAGATTAGTAATTATCGAGTGTGTAGTCAGTTGCATGTGCCATTGTTTCAGGTACCTCACTACATCATAATGATTCACAACATTCTGGCGCACACGGCTCACGATCACGTGGAGCGACGAAGTCTGGAGTTTGCTAAGAGTAAACTGGAAGAACTGTCGCAGGTTAGAAATCCAGCAGCTGTCAATTCTGTCCTGTCATTGAACCCATTCCCCCATCGCTTTCCACTTACAGGAGGAGACCCCACATCTTCAGCAATTCATACCCGCCCTTCAGTTCGCTTCTACTTTGTAGGGCCTAGCCTCTGACAACAGGACTCAAACCTTCCTCTGTCTACCATTTGGACACAACACTTGTGATGCAGCATTTGTGAATAAGCTGCCACTATGAGCCTTCGCTTTCAAGTGGGGCTTTAGAAGTTTGGAGTTTATGATTAAGATTTACTGCAGTTGTGTTTTGAAAGAGTGCTAATAGTTGTTTCCAACTGTTTGGAACAATCTTCCTATCGATATTCATGGTGCACCTAATCTCCTCTTTAAAAAACTTTTGCGTGCCCACCTTCTCACTTTAAATGTTCAGCTATTCGCTATATTCTGTTTGTTTACCTAAAATATCCTTACACTAGACAATAATATATACTAATACGTATAATTTCATTTTGAACCTAGATGACTCCCGCTGCTTATGTTACCAATTTCCACCTATATTTATACTGGTACATAGGTGGCCCTGCTAGCGGGACTTTGGTCCCTTTAGGACTTCCCTTTGTATCCCTACCTAGTACTGATTTGAAATTGTATCATGTTATGTTTTTCATGAGAGCAATAAAAAAAACTATGTTATGTTATGTTTGCATCTCTAGTTCTTGTCTTGTTTTGTGCTAGTACTTGAATACATTTTTCTCAATTTAGAATTGGAAACTTGTCAGTAGCTTTTCAGTCTGCCTTGTGTCATTTCTACAATTTAGAATGGGGAATCTGGTAGTGATTTATTCAATCCGTAATGTCTTAGTTCTGCCTTAACGTTTGAATCCATCTTTTTCAGTTTTGGTGTCTGCTTTCATTAGTCATTAACACAGCTAAAATTGAATGAATGTAATAAAGCATGCTTATTTTTGGTGATGAAAATGCAAAGCGAACTTGACTTCTCAATTCATACCGAAATTGAAGTTTCTCGCTGCGCCGCCTGATTCTCTTGTTTTTCTTGACATGCCTGAAGTCTTCAGTTGAAGTAGCTACCATAGGTTGTGCTGACACAGCTATAATTATTTCTTGTTGTTGCCTTTTGAAAATTTGTCATTTCCAACCAAATTGCTAAGTAACAACAGGCCTGCGCATAAAATCTTGTTCTGAAGGGTTTTTCCAGTGTCCTTAGAAAACAGTTCCCAGAAGAGGAGAGGGTAGGGTTTGTGTTTAGCAGAGGGTAGGGTTTGTGTTTAGGAAAGGGTAGGGTTTGTGTTTAGGAGAGGTAGGGTTTTTATTTAGGAAGGGTAGGGTGTGTGTTTAGGAGAGGGTAGGGTTTGTATTTAGGAGAGGGTAGAGCTTTGTGTTTAGGAGAGAGTAGGGTTTGTGTTTAGGAGAGGGTAGTGGTTTGTGCTTAGCAGAGGGTAAGGTTTGTGCTTAGGAGAGGGTAGGGTTTGTATTTAGGAGCGGGTAGGGTTTGTGTTTAGGAAATGGTAGGGTTTGTATTTATTAGAGGGTAGGGTTTACATTTAGGAGAGGGTAGAGTTTGTGTTTAGGAGAGGGTAGGGTTTGTACTTAGGAGATTGTAGGGTTTGTATTTATTAGAGGGTAGGGTTTGCATTTAGGAGAGGGTAGAGTTTGTGTTTAGGAGAGGGTAGGGTTTGTGCTTAGGAGAGGGTAGGGTTTGTGTTTGCCAGTGTTTAATACTTCTAGAGACGTGTCACATGAAAAGATCTGTCATTGGCCATGCGGACGACAATGTTGACATGTATTTTGTAGTGTTCTGTTTAGCACTAATGAACTGTGTTATGTTACGTTCCCTCATGAAGTTAATCCTGTTGCCTATGCACGCATTCATGTATGTATGTTTCTAGTTATTCGTGTTGATGAACCTTGCAACAGGCGCTTCAATAGCAGATGGTTACTGTAGGCAGAAAGCTGATGATCATCGGCTGAACAGAGATTTTGATGCCTTTTTTTGTGTCTTTAGATGTGGTTAATGGCTTTGGGGCTGCTTTAATACATTAGTAAATTTGCAAGCACTATTCATACAGGATGCTGCCTTTTCAAACGCCGCCTTTCCTGTTTCCTCTTAATGCTGTTAATATATATATACAGTATATATATATATATATTTATATTAGGGTGCCAATGAAATATACAGGAAAAAATAAAGTTTTGAATTTCTGTGGTCTCACCCTCTGAGAATGTTCCTTTATATATGGAAGTTAATCAAGGAAAAAATGAATAAAATATATGAACATTTAGAGGATGCACCATGCTCCTGAAGTTGCATATAGTTATATGTGTTTTGACACAAGTACTAGTACTAGCCTACTAGTTAATTCTGACATAATTATATTGGTCTGTCTCAATATTGAAAAGTTGTTAACTCTGTGGATTACTAACAGTTCTGGTTATATATGTGCTTTATATCAGTTCTATACTATATCTACATGTATGCTTTATATTAAATCTCTATTCCATAACATCACTAGCACATAGGGGGAAAGGAAAACGTGAAAATCCGGGACCCATCGACTTGACATTTGCGCGGGTGGAAGACCGTCATTGTAAGAGAAAACAGGTTACCATAAACAGGACGAAAAAGATAACAAGGGAGAAAGGTAGGCCTATAGCTAGATGACAGTTTTATTGAAAATCCAGATAACAATACAGATTGTGATGGAAGCAATACAGCTGGAGATGAAGGCAGTGATGTGAAAATTCCTGCGGTAAAGGAAAGGAAGACAGCAAACCCAAAAGTACATATAATTAATCATGATGCAGTATCACCACTGCAGGATAGAACATAGGCATTGGAGAGAAAATTTAATGCGGCATCTTTATTGGCAGCTACGGCCTCATCTCTAGTCCATTTGAATAAATTCTTAACAAGGAATCCGTACGATTGGCATGCAGGCAGAATCGTGCATCTACTGCCTTTAAAAAGGATGCATTTTACTCTGATGGTATTCCTGGTCCTCTGATGATACACTGGGATGGTAAGAGAATGACTGCTTTAACAGGTAGAGACAGCATTGATCTGCTAGTCAATTCTCAATATTGAGAATAGTCAATCTGCTACCATGGAGATGGTGAGATGAAGCTTCTCAGGGTCCCAAAGTTATGCAGTGGTTCTGGTGAGGCACAGTCTTTTAAATGATTGACAAATGGAAACTCAGTGAATGTGTCCAGCTGATGTGTTTTGACACAAGTACTAGTATCCAAGACAACAAAACGGGAGCTTGTGTCACATACTGCAACAAAAACTTCACAATCAGCTCGTTAACGTGGCATGCAGGCAGGCATAATTTACACGAACAAAATTAATTGTCGCAAAAGTATTTGATACGCTTATGGGATGTTCTAGTGGCCCAAAGGACGGTCTCTTTGTAAGGTTTTCTGCTGCATCGATTCACATTGATATTACTTTCATCCTATGAACTCAAACCGCTGAAAGACAATTGCATCCTATTTCTTCGTCAGTAGCTGCAACAGTATCATCCAAGAGATGACTACAAGGAGTTGATGCAGTTGTCGCTGATGTTTGTAGGAAATTAACCTTTTGCCAGCAATTCAGACATCCTTGTCATCACACCTGAAGCCTACCACAGGGCACAATGGACGGGAAATTTTTTAAACAGTCTAAAAATTTACTTGTTTCACCCACAGTTTCGTTTGACAGCTTCTTAATTGCCTGGGCTTAACAGTTTAACATATTATTTGGTGGTTAGACTACAATTATCTCAAAGCATGGCACACATGCACATCAGCAACATCTGCTCCACGATACGTCCTACGCATATTGTAAGATCTTGTAGTCTACCGGAGTGCAAGCAAACCCGTTGCAGGTGTATCCATAAAAACTTTCATGTGACATGTGCGGCACTTCAGTGAGACATTTCTTGGTCTTGTCTTTTTTTATTCTGAACTTTCTGTTATGGAAATAGTTTATATGGTTGCAGCCATGAGTAAGTTTTTTATTCTGAACTTTCTGTTATGGAAATAGTTTATATGGTTGCAGCCATGAGTAAGTTTGGTGAAGAAGATTCTCCAGTTCGAGTGACAACATCCCTGACAAACAGCTGTCTCGTTTTGTGTCACGAAACACAAAGCAATTTTTTTACTTCCATGGATATCCCACAAGATTTCCTTTTGCAAGATCCAAGCTTTTGGAACCCCATTAAAACATATAATCACAGCAGAGTGCAGGGCATAATAGCTTAAGGTGGTACAAAACGACACAACTGAATGGGGCGTCGCATTGAAACAGATGTTCAAGTCTGCCATCACAAACCAGGAGGAGCAAAAGCAATATCTGCTTTAGGTGGTTGAAAGCCATCACCAGCACTTTCAAGCACCCAAAAACGTTTGCTCAGTCAAAGACTGGACAACCAATAACACTGAAGCAACGTGGAACACTGCATTTGTATTCTGCACAATGCAGAGCATTCTGCTATACATAGCGGCTTACGAGATTCCATATTGCAGATTTTCAAAACTTCACAGGTCGGTGCAGCCAGTAAATGTTATCTGATTGGTACAAAACTTTATATGTTTCAGTTTTATGGCTAAATGAACAAAACTAAGGGGTGAGACCTAAAAAAATTCAAACTTTGTTTTTCATTGGCACCCTAATTTATATATATATATATTTATATATATATATTTATATATATCATCATCATTCACCATGAGCCGTATGCTCTTAGGTGTCCATTGCCAACTTCATCCTCTTCTTCCAACCGCCTCTGTCCTGGGCCAGGTGGAACAGCTTTTGTAGTGATCAGTCTTCTACGTCCTCCTTCCTTCCTGATGCGGTCTGCCTCTCGTATAAGTTCCATCCATTATTACGAAAGCGAGAGTCTTAAGTTTTTTGTCGTCCGTCATTCTGGTTACATGGTCGATAAGCTCTAGTTTGCGCCTCATGGCTTTTTGTAAGATTGTTTCTGCTCGCTGAAATATCTCTTCGTTGTTTATTTTCTGCATCCATTTTATTCTTAGGATCTTCCTGGACCTGTAGCATTAATTTTGTTCTCAAATATTATATATAATATGTAATTATATTTACATTAATCTGAGACATTTAGGCCTACTCCTCTGTCAAAATGTTTGTGCCTGGAATAAGTGAAAAAAATGCGACATGTCGGTGAGATATAACAGAAAAGCGCAGACTTAGGTGATTGAGGATCGTTGAATTCAGATTATAAACTGGATTCTAGTCTAGGTCATTGCGAACCTCAGATCAAGGTTATGAGTTGAATAGGGAACGCTGTGGAAGTGACAAAGACATTGCTTCCTCTGTGGTTTAGATTGCGTTTTTGTGCTGGCGATGCCTTGCGTCAGTTTTTGCAGACGTCATTGTCACGACAGTTGTTAAATGTCAAAAGTCTCCTATTGTAATCCTATCCTTTGCAAGGTGGCTTACTGGCTAACATTTGCTGACCTACCTTTGAGACAGTTGAGGAAAACCAAACACCAGATCTATGTAACAAGGAATAAAATTGGACTGAACCATTGTAGGTGCACTATTCTTGTCAATTTTGTGGCACTATTTTTGTCAATTCCCCAGAGTTATCAATTGAATTGAGCCATTTATTGGCGCAGTAATAACAGACGATACAAGACATAAGGCGGCAAAACACGAATAAAGTTCCAGATGCTGCTGCTGATTGTCAAGATACAACCCTTAAAGGTCAACAGACATACTTCCTTACTAAACTTAGAACTGTTCTGTTTGGGCGCACTGGAGTCGGGAGCGCCTCCGAGTAGTTTTTTCTTGAAGGAACGCTATATATATGTCCGAATGAATTAATGAATAAGTTAATTGATTCAAAGACTATTGTCCCCTTATCGCTAACAGCTGACCGTAATTATTGAATGCACAGGATTATTTCATGGCACCATGTCTGCACATGAGTTTGTAATGTGGCCAGTGGCTGTGTGAGCTAGAAATAACGAAAGACGAGGAGCCAAAACTGAACAAATTCGAAAGGAAGTGTCTGGGGCCAGGGCTTAAAGTGTGGCTGGACGGTCATGGACGGCGTCCATGCACTTAAAATTTTAAAATCGGAACGCCGTCCTGCCACTTATTGGCCAGCACAGCCGGAAAAGGCAAGGGCGTCCAGACACTGCTTTTGGAAAGGTAAGGGCATCCAGGCACTTATTTTCCATGCTTTAAGCACTGTCTGGGGCAGATTCTTGGGGTAGCATGGACTGCAAAGAAGACAGATGATTGGGTGTTAAGTCTGATGGTGTGGAAGGAAGTCTGCCTGGATTGGGTGTTAAGTCTGATGGTGTGAAAGGAAGTCTGCCTGGATTGATCGAGTAGAGGAAGCTTTAATATTTTTGGCATGTGTTGCGACGGAAGACTGGAGATTGCCTGGATATGGAGATTATCCGATGATCCGGAATAAAAAAGTTCGATGAAGATCCGAAATTACTTAGACAGATTGCAGAGCGTTGTGTGCTTATCATAAAAATAATCATGATCAGTCTTCTGCTTTCCTTTGCAGGAAATAATTCATAAGTCATTCATTTCATCCTCTTTCCATGTAATGCATTGGTCAGCCATTTGCAATTGTTGTCAGCGAATGTAATTGTTAGTAATGTGCAACACATGATGTCCAGAAAATGACAATAGCGCTCTGATCAGTTGGAATATAATGCGGCGGACATTCATGTGATTTTTCTTGGCAGGTTATGCGATGCTTAGTTGCTTTCCTTAGCAGGTTCGTTGGTTATCATGAGAGCCCGCAGGGGCAAGCCCCCAGGAAAATTGAAACCTATTTTTCTCACTGCAACTTTTGGGGTTATTAAAAATTTCTTCGCATTAGAGAATTAAAAAACCTACTTTTAGCTAATACTTCTAGATTTTTTATACAAAATTCCTTTGCAAAAAAACCAATTCATATTGTAAATTTTAAAAAGTGAAACTGAGAAATTTACATCAAGAGACCTCTATGAAAAATAACCATGCATGTTCTTAACTCCCTGCTGTGCATTTTTTTACCTCTTGCTAATAAATTTGTTGACCATGACCATCGTATTTTGCCCCCTCCTGCAAAAATTTCTGCGGCCGCCCATGTTGGTTTTTAATGCGTTTTTATGTACAGTTGGTCTTATAGTCAATTGACAAACAACCATTGGTATGAAGTGTTAGCGACTTTAGTTTCTCAGCCCTGGCCCATATGAGGTTGGATGACCAGTCCTCTCCCTTGCCATCCCATTCTCCCTTCGACAGTGTATGGTAGGTGTACTCATTATTGATGATTAATTTAGGCAGGGGAAATAGCGGAGCTGGAATCTGAAACGAATTTCTGCCCTGGCAGTGATTTGAAACCTCTTGACCTATTTATAATGAAGTCTGGTGCAGCCAGTTGCGTAGACAAGGGGGATTTCGGGGGTTAAACCCCCCCCATTGGCCTAGGAAAAAAGGTTTTTAGGTTATTTATCCACTTAAACAAGAAAAAACAAAACAATTGCTTGTAGTAACAATTGTTTTTCTTACTTTATTCCCCTTGTTACTTTATTCCCTTTTTATTTACTGTAATACTGTTGGGTTGTTGTCAGGAAGGGCATCCGGCCAGGCCATAAGACCCCCAAACCCCCCCATCATAAACTCATGGCTACGCCACTGGGTGCAGCGCTATCTTGTAGTAATTAAATCAGTGTTGATCTGTAATGTGATAAAATAATAAAAAAAATTCCTTGGCAGGTCATGCAAGACGAGGTCAGTGAGACAGAAAACATTCGTAAGAACCTTGCCATCGAGCGCATGATTGTACAGGGCTGCGACATTCTGCTTGACGTTGAACAGACTTTTGTCCGACAAGGTACGAGATCAATTGACGTTTTTTTTGCATGTGACATATAAATTTAAAACTGCTGCTTGACGTTGAAATCTCAGCAGAGTTATTGTTTAATAGATTTTATTCATCATGGATGCAGACTCTTTTTGGTAAGTAGTTAGTGGTGTAACTTAAATTTTAGACCAAAAACGCAATCTGGATATTGGTTACAAGATCATGCTCTTTAAGGAAGTCATGTTCAGTGCATGACGATATTAATTAGATGAGCGAATTAATTATATTTAAATAACATGACCGTTGTGTAAAATTGAAGCAATACTTTCCAAAGGGCAAAATGGCCGATTGCTTCGAGTATATCAGTGCGCATCCTGTAAGGTTGGTGGTATGAGTTCAAGCCTCATCAGCGGTATTTAGTGGGTAGGGACCTTGAGCAAGTTTTTCAGTTGCTTAGAACCGTCCTTCGAATGCTCTATATATGAACTTCTGGGATTTGGAAAGAGGAGAATATATCGGAATCAGTAATTTCAAATCGTGCGTTCCTCTTAATTATTCATTACGTGTCGTATTGGAACATGATCCTGTAACATGATCCTGTAACATGATCCTGTAACAATCTGTAACATGATTGCTGTTTCCAGTTATATTGTCAGACAATACTGCATGAGATTTTTATTTAATCTAGAGTTCTAGGACCTGAACATCATGCCTTTACTGAAGGACTTTAAGCTGACATACTGCAACTTATTACAGTAATTTGTGACACTGTACTTCATGTATCTCACGGAACATTCTCAAAGTCACTTAAATGCACTTGTTTAGAGCTGTGGTAGCTAAGCTAGGCGCTTTCATGAGGTTACATGTAAGGCGCTATATAAATGTCCGTATACATACGATGCATGCATGCATACATACATACGTATGTACGTACGTACGTACGTACATACATACATCTATCTAAGGTGCTATATAAATGTCCGTATATAAATACAATGCATGCATACATACATTGAGATGTCTCGTATGTAACTGGATTTACGTGGATTGATTTTCAAAGGATCGCTGATCCAGGTGACGTTGGACAAATCCAAGTTGGTTCGTCTCGGTACGTTTGGTGCGGCTTTCAAGGATTCACGGAAGGAGACGGTTCGACAGGTCTTTCTCTTCACCCAACACATGCTGCTCACATCGAGGATGTCCAATGGGCGACTCCATCTTGCCAAGGTCTGTTCTGTTGTCATCGTCTTTGAGTAATGTAATGTAACGTTCATGCTGCATATTTTGTTTTCGCATTGTTACTACGACCAAATCATGTAATCGAGAAAGGAAGAGTCGATCGAGTCTCAGCGGGTTCTTATGACCCTGTTAGATTAATCCTTTGACTTGTACACCAATCACTTGAAAATTACTGAGCTTGTACTTATTTGCTGTTATTTTGTCTTTGGTTGATGATTTGTCAATAAGCAGCTGCTACTGCTGCTGCTGCTGCTACTACTACTGCTGCTGCTGCTACTGCTACTTCTACTACTAACACTACTACTACTGCAATGTACTACTACTGCACTCAAGTACAGAACAATTGTATTGCACAGTTTTTAATCACCTCTCTTAGAGAGGTGACGTGTACATCGCATGTTATCAGTCAGATAGAAATGTACGAGAGTAAAATGCAATCTGCGATCTGCAGCAAGATGAGAAGGGCGAAATTTATGTGTATACATGTATTCGATGTAATGTAAATTCTCAAAATTTCTCAGTATCAGCCACACACACAAAAAACAAATCTGGGAGACCAGCTTATTTCCAGCACCATATGAAATCAAGTCTGCAATAGCCAGGCTATTTCGTCTGGTTTGTGCCAGGCCAGAAACTGAGGTGGGGGGGGGGGCGTAAAGCCGAGGATACAACATAGAGGTATGGCAGAAATCATTGTTGAGGTGGTGGTGAGGAGTTGGTGCAGGAGTAGAACGAGAATAGAATAGGATTTTGTTTTCAGTGGTCAATGGAAAGCTGTGGGAGAGAGACAGAGAGACAGTCAGACAGACAGACAGATAGACAGACAGACAGATACAGAGAGCAACATGAGAGAGACAGTCGAGTAGGGGTGAGATTGACAGGTGAGTTTGTTATGCTGGGTCAATTAGGCCAAGTAATCTTGCATTATTGTCATCTGCTTTTTCATCATGTGAACAATGTTTCTCTTTCAAACTGAGATCCAGATGCTGGGTAGAGATTAAGGCCAAAGATTTTGAGACATGTTGACTTCAATGCAACAACGGCAGCCTCTTATATACTTAGATCTAATAGAACCAGAAGATGTTATATGGATAATTATAATAGTGTAATGTATTACAAAATCTATAAATTATTTGCGTTGAATCAAAGCGAATTGCCTTTAAAATGGATTAGTAAACTTCAAAATCAAATGTGTGTTTGTAATTTGATTTGATTTGATTTGATTTAAGTGCCTCTGACTGCTTTTGATAATCGTTTTGCTCTTACAGCAGCGCATCATACTAGATTAAAATATTAAACTGTGGCATATTAAAGGGTGGTTTCACCAAACAAGACATTCTCAGTCATCTTCATTGTCCAACCATTGCCATGAAGTCTCTCGTAGTGCAAGTATAAGACTAACATTGCAATCAATGTGCTTGTACACCGCTTATAACTTTAATTCATGAATTTCTACCTATTTTAACCGGCACAGTGCATGTACTGACCAGCAGGTTTTCCAAGTGAGACAAAAATCTGATATTTGTTTGCGTGTGCACTTGTTACAGCACCTCTTCAAGTGCCCTACTCAGAGGCGTTCCCGACTGCAGAGTGGACACTGCATACATTGCGTATCCTCCATGCACAAATGCAATCCTGCACGTGCACATACTTCATATATACATAAATGCATACATTGCATATCCTCCATGAAAATGTACAATCCTATGTGTGCACCTATTTGCATACACACATGCATACGTACACACATAATACAACTACTTATATACATACATTTAAATTCATACCTGCTACAGTGAGTGGTGGTGCATCAATTCACACATATGTGCATGCAGACAAAGCCACTTCAATTCATGTTTGATTAAGCTGCTACTCTCTTTTGTCTTCTGTTTGTTTAGTACTTTGGTAAGATTCCATTGATCGACTGTACATTGGTTGAGGATGCTGAATTGGGAGGCTGCATTGATGAAGACAGTGAGTAGTGACAACTGCTGCTGCTTCTGATAGACAATCATCTTTGTTTTGTTGGTCAATCTATTCTAGAATGTGTTTGAATTCATTGTAGTTGGGCCACGGATAATAATGCCCAGTGACAGAGACAAGTTTACATGACCAACCCACCCAGGGTACATTGCTGAAAGCCCACTCAGCAGACTCAGACTCGCAAATGTTGGATGAAGAAGCAAGAGTGCTACTGAATAGACTATTGTGCCACTCGATATTAATATATCTGCATGACTGCATGTAATGTATTTCAATTTGTTTGACCACCAGTGAAGTTCCCGAAATTGAACGTCATACTATCGTAATTAATTAGGTCAGCGTTGAGCATCTCTCATTAGTTTGCTCATTGAGAGGAGCTATATAAAGGCTTAGTTTTACTGTGCAGTGTATTGACATGCTCTGGCTGCTCTTCTGTTTGGGTTTAACAGGCATAAAACTACTTTAAGACCATGCAGAGTGTAGAATGAATGCATCTGATGGGTTTTCGTTTACTGATGAATTTCCGTTGTTTATAGAAGAGAGATTGCAATTTGACCAATAATTGTTAATCGTGCAATGACGTTGGTTGCACATACACAGTGAGGGTGGAGATGATTGAAATGAAGAAGAGATTCCCTTAAAGTGCTTCCCGCATAGCTGACTTCTGTTATTCAAGCAAGAGTAAAGCAAAGCTGTTTATGGGGTTTCTGTGAGCAGTAAATTGAATGTTGCTGCTTAATGCCTTTTTTATTAGACTCTTCAGTCTGCAAGTGTCTATTTCTGGCTATAGGCTTAATATAACAGGTGCGAAATGTTTTTCCTGATGCCTACATAGTTCATCATTTGTTAATTTCTTTGAATCCGCGCAGTAGTACTTCATACAAATCCTTTGTAGCTTTAGTTATTCATCATTCTTGAGTGAACTTCCCAGAAATCTTTGGTCTTTTTTGCTTTTTCTGAAAACTCTTCTCGTTGTTTCTTGAGTTCTACAAAGGTCCTTAGAGTTTTGTTGTGAAGTTTTTTGCGTTGCTATCTTATGTTAGTTTTGAGATCCATAGTCCTATGTGACGGAAGTCTTTCACAAAGCTTTACTGAAAGCTGTAACTTGGTTAATAAATGCCAACAACTGCTGATTTGTGAACTGCATTTCTCAATATGTCTAACGGTGCATGCAAGTGAACTGTTTGATACTTTGAACATTTTCTGTTTATTGTCGATCCTCAGCTCGTCCTCTTCTCAACCTAAATTTAAGAAAACCATTAGCATTTTGATTGTTGCTGTCATAAACAGCATTCGGGTTTTGTGCCTGTTTACAGAAACTCTTCCAAGAAATGGACTCAGCAGAGTTATTATTAAGGCTTAGACCATAGACTGACTTGATTGGCTCCTAGTTACTGCAGACTGCAGGGCTTAGCGCCTAAGTGCCTCTGTGACTTAATGTGTAGGGTAAGTCTCTTTCTTGCAAGATCTTCATGCCCTCTTCGTTCTGCTGACCACTTTGATCCATTTGTACCTAGATCAAGAACCCCATTAACCCAACATCCGGCTTTTGCTATTGTGGGTCCCTCAATGTGGAATCACCTTCCCTCTGGAATTCGTGGCAGGATTCTGGTGGGGAAATTCGCCTTCATCTTTTCACTGCTTGAATACCTTTTTCTTTTCATGGACCTGTCATGCTGAGAGCGCTTCTGAATAGTTCTGCTGTGAGAAGCGCTCTACAAATGTTTTATTAGATTAGATTAGATTAGATTGATGTCCTTGATTTGTTTGTAACTTTCATTGTTAATGCAATTTTTTCATTTCAGGATAATTCAGGCCTACATGTTGCAGTATTTCTGAAACGTTTCTAGTTTTCTCTTATGCTGTTGCTTGTGTGCTCAGATTTTATATTAAGCTGGTCATTACTCTAAGAAACTGGGTTTTTGTCATTTTTACACTCAGACAACAATGCTTCATTTATCGTGCACGTTATGTTCACAGCTGTGTCATGTGAAAGTAATTCCATCTTGATGACGCTGAATACGACTGGTTCCCTGTCGCTTCTGCCTGCATTTGATGCGAAGGACTCTCGGACTCTCTCACCAAACGAAAAGGAATCTCGCTCGGAATGGTCTCAACTTGAATTCCGGATCATCGTCGATACGAAGACCGGTCCGTCTGTCACGATCATTCTCATGGCTTCAAGTGTCCAGGAGAAGGCAGCCTGGTGCAGTGACATCTCACAGGTACATGGTCAGTCAGGGTCAGCACTTAAAGTGCGGGAAAATAATGCCTGGATGCCTTGTATCTTCCCGAAAGAAGTGCCTGGATGCCCCTTAACTTTCCAGGCTGTGCTGGCCAATAAGTGACAGGACGACGTTCAGATTTTAAAATAAGTGCATGGACGCCGTCCATGACCGTCCAGCCACACTTTAAGCCCTGGTCAGGGTAGGGAAAAGTAGGTGGATATGGAGTAGGAAAGAGGAAAGTTGGGGGTATAATGTTAACTCTTAAATATCTCATTGCCAGGTTGTATGTGGAGAAGAAGCATGATTTTGGTGGCAGGAGGTTCTCAAAGAGAGAAGTTCTTAAAATGGAGAGTAAGGTGAGAGAGGAATAGGGAAATGCTGGAAGAAAGTCTTCTATATCGTTGAGGCAGGATCAAGTAAAGAATTTTCGAAAATGGACATTTAAAAAATATTTTTTGCTGCTCCACTTTTAGCATTTTATTTTATAATCAGAAAAATGAATTATTTTTTGGATCATACATTCTGGACTAGATTAAATGTCTGCTGTTTATGCTTGATTAATTGGTTCTTCCTAGCTAGTCAAATGAGTAAATTTGTACTTAGTCTTAAGTATTTAAGACTTAGTACTTAAGTAAGACTTGAGATTTAGTGCTTTAGTAATTATATTCTTCATTTTGATCTGCTGCGTGTTACTGCGACTGATCTGAGTATTGTGGCTTCTTGATACATGGAATTTTTAGTGCATCGAGAATCTGCATTACAGCGACATTTTGAATTCATCGATTAGTGACACTTCATCCGTCACAATGCCACAGTCAGTCAGGTAAGCCACTTAACAGGTAAACTACTTAACAGGTAAACCACTCAATAGGTAAACTACTTGACAGGTATACCACTTAATAGGTAAACTACTTAACAGGTAAGCCACTTGGCAGGTAAACTACTTGACAGGTAAGCCGCTTAGCAGGTAAACTACTTGACAGGTAAACCACTCAATAGGTAAACTACTTAACAGGTATACCACTTAATAGGTAAACTACTTAACAGATAAACCACTTAATAGGTAAACTACTTAACAGGTAAACCACTCAATTGGTAAACTACTTGACAGGTAAACCACTCAATAGATAAACTACTTAACAGGTAAACCACTCAATAGGTAAACCACTTAACAGGTAAACCTCTTAATAGGTGATCTACTTTATCAGTATTCTGTGATGGATGGGTTCATGCCTCCCCAAAATGGTTACTACCCTCATAATTGCTCGGCATCACCCAAATAATTATTGGCTAACAGGTCCGATGATTGATAAATGCATATTAATGCAATAATAATGGTAAATAAATTCTCTGTTACCTGCACTGTAGTTTGGCTTTGAACTAACAAATTTTTACTTAAATTAACATAATTTATTCATTCATTCATTCCGAAAACTTATATAAGCGCCCCTTCAAGAAGCCTACTCAGAGGCGCTCGATTTAGATGATATAATTTCTCTCCTCCTCTGTCCAACATCATCTGTCCCAGGATTCCAATCTGTTACTCTTCAGGCATTCTTGTCCTGATCCATCAAATCTGTTGTCTCCCAGTTATCCTCGGCCTAGTAAATGATGTACACAAATTCCCATATTCCGGTAGAACATCCTTCCAAAAGGGTCATATGGATTTGTTGAGGCTGGAATGACGTTTCTCTGGGTACTGCTTGTTGGTAGTAACAGTCTAAAAACAAAATGCACAAACTATTTCTCGTGAAGAGATGCTATATAAATCTTTTATTACATTACATTACACCAATGTGTTTATGTCAGATAAAGTTATCGAAGTCTTGGTTAAAAAAATTAATGCCGAATTAAAACTTGTAGGCGATTGGTTTAAAGCCAACAAATTATCGCTGAACCTTGAGAAGACGAATTTTATCTTGTTCTGCTCTAAAATCAAACTTAGAACAGCAAAATATTGCAATATATCAATTAAAATAGATGAACAATGTATTTGTAGGGCATCCTCAACCAAGTTTTTGGGTGTTCACATTGATGAACAATTAACATGGAGGGAGCATATAAACTCTATATCCAAAAAGATATCCAAAAATATAGGCATAATCTCTCGTGTTCGACACCTTATGCCGCGAGGTATACTTGTGAATTTATATTACTCTTTGATATACCCTTATATGTCATATTGTAATATTACGTGGGCTTCCACATACCACACTCGTTTAACTATTTTGGCAACCCTGCAAAAGGGAGCTGTTCGAGTTATATGCAATGCACCTTTTAGAGCCCACACTCAACCATTGTTCAGTGATTTGAAAATTCTGCCTTTTAACTACATTAATAAACTACAAACTGGAGTATTTATGTATAAACTTCACAGGAATTTAATCATAACGAGCTTCAACCACTGGTTTTGTAAAAATTCAGACATTCATGGCCATTATACGCGATCTGTAAATAGATACCACCAAAGAAGTGTTCGTACCACTACTGGACTACACAGTATTAGAATATGTGGACCGTTGATGTGGAATTCTCTGCCTATTGATCTTACTTGTGTATCTACAATGTACCAATTCAAATACAAATTGAAATTATTTCTTTTGGATACTATTGCATAAATGCACAAAATGGTTTATTTTGATGTGCACTACCTACACGTGCACTGTTGTGTTCTCTTACTGTTGTGTTTTTTAGTTGTCTTTTTTAGTTTAGCTTAGCTTAGTTTAGTTTGTTTGTTGTTTTGTTTCCCCCCACTTCTTTGAGTTGCATAGCTTACATTCAATGCACTTCGACATGTAATTAGGGCGACCCTGTTAGCGGAACCTTACGTTCCTTTGGGCTTACCCCTTTGACATCAATGTACGTGACATTTTCAACAACTGTTTGTTTGTCTGTGCTATACTGTATGTACACATTATACATGTTTTACGATGATCAATAAAGTATTTGATTGATTGATTAACTGTTGGAGCTGCTTTGTCTCCTCTTTCTCATTAGAACTGGTCTCCTGGATTTCATTTTTCATGCCTAGGTCTTGTCTTGGGGGTCTACAGTTTTTACCCGTTCTCCTAAAGCATTTCTTTTCTTGAGGGATTCTTCGGACAGATTATGTTGTGGTGTGAGTGACACTTTGTTAGTTTATCAATAGGATATAGTGTAGAATAGAATAGAAGACAATAGAATAGACAGTGCGGTAGACATAGTGACTCAGGGTGCCTACACAAAGAACTTAAGAATGATGAAAATAGTTTTTTTGCTTGTAATATTACGGTTCCATTGTCTGTTTGTTTTAATGATTCAGATCTGATCCACGGCTATATCGAGACAACACTGATATAAAGTTCAGTAGAACGTTGAATTCGTGCAAAGTTCCACAGGTGCACTTCCTTTATTCAATCTGTTTAATGCTTTTTCTAGGTACTAAGATATCTTTATGTCTGAGACTGGATGAACTTAAAATGGTGGGTAGCTGGAGAAAGGCGAGTTTTTGGTTGCTTTATATGTGGTTTAAGAAAGAGAGAGGAATCTTAAGTTAACTTATTTCTGTTTTGGGATTTCTTCACCTCTTCGCATCCATAGCAAACTGATCTATGAAATGAGTTTACTGACTGTATCTATCTGTGCGAAGATATGGGATGATAAAAATTACGAGGAATGCCGGGTGCCTACCCATTCACATTTGCTGACCTCCAGATGGTGAAACCAGTAATGCATCATACCATCACTGCCTCTCGCATTGATTCTAATGATAAAAATAACAATGACAATTAGCATGGCACCGCAACAAAGTCATGCCGTCATAAGGGTGCCTCACATACAATTAACAGTATTGTTGTTTCATACCATGGATCCTACCTCTCTATGTAGTGCTCCGTACCATGGCTACCTCTCACATTTGCGCTTCATTCCATGGCTTCGTCTCGTGATTAGATAAAGGAATTCTCCTTACTGTTCGAAAACACTTGCTTATAGACTTCTGCATTGTTCCAGCATCTTGATAATTTTTTTCCTGCGTTGATGTCTTTTACTCAGATACGTCATGCTTCATTGGAGAAACTGCTGGACCGTTTGACGGACCTTCGTTTCCTCAGCATCGACTTCCTCAATACATTCCTTCTTACATACAGGGTGTTCACCACTAGTCACATGGTACTCGAGGCACTCAGGCGCGTCTACAGAAACCCGGAATATGGCAACATTGATCACCAAACTCAGCACAGGTGAGTGATTACCAGGTATGTGGACTGGCAGGGAGAGGCTGAAGGAATATTTGCCGCTGTTTCTTCATTTTGAGTTCCCCTGGCTTTTCATATTACTCACAATAAGCATTGACTTTCTTTTCATTCATGTTTGCTATTTTAAAAAAAGGTTCATATATCTGATTCAAGCTATCTCTGAACAGTGGAAGCTAGATTATTTTTATTCCACATATGAAAACAAGAGAATACTAGACATTGCACTGACTACGTATCGCTTGGGGGGTATTGTTAATCGGTAAGAGATCTTTTAAGGAAGTTTGTTAGATAGCCTGGCTAGATAGCCTGGGAAGTAAACGACAGGATCAGAACCGAATCAACAGATCATGAGTTGACTTCAGTAAATGATCTTTTCAATTCCAGCATTACAATCGCCTTTTATATCGCTTCGTGTAATTGAAATCACTCGAGAACTTATTCTTGTTATGTAAATAATTTGTTATTTCCTGACCGGATATCAAAATAAAAGTTCTAGTGCAGTGTTGCAGGACTTTCAGTCATGAAAATGTTTTGACAATAATAAGTTTTAAATAAGTATATTATGTATGGTATAAAGTTATTAATGGTGTCAAAGCATGGCCTTGGAACGCAGACTTACCGGTATGCTTTCAAAGGATTATTAATTTAGAGTCTCAATAGGTTGAATTCATTTGTCTTTGTCAATGCGTCCTTGTAGCAGCATCGCTGTGTTATGGCGCCATAGAAATTGTCCTCATTACTATTAGTATTACTATTTGATGAATATCTTTTAGGCCGTCTCTGGGTGCTGATGAGATGTCACCATCTTCCGTACCTCCATCAGTCAGAGGCAGCCTCGACTACACGTGTCAAACTTCCGTCAACTCTAGGGGTCTCCAGAAATTGGAAGCAGGGATCCATTCGCAGGTGGTTGGCGGTGGAGCAGTGGTTGTTGAGATTTCTGATGACGAATCTCCAAATAATACTACACAGGCGCCCTCCTCCTCCTCCTCCTCGAGTTACACAGGTCGTCAGGGATTGAAACCGTGTAAGCGTGACAGATGTCACTTCTCTTCTTGCTGCTTGAACATAGAGAAGAGTGGAAATGATCGTTTAGCTATTCTGCATGAAACGTTGTTTCTGTTGAGTTTGAAATGAGAGATCTTGATGGCTCGTCTGCTTAAGTTCCTCTTGAAATAGTGCTGTCTTAATTGCTCTGAGGGTGAACAACAAGAGATAGTTATTAGTTACTCTTTGCTTTAGACTGCTTGAAAATTGGACATGTTGCCTTTTTTTGCATTGTTTTCTTATTCAGCACAGTTGTCATCATCATCATCATCATCATAATCGTCGTCATCATCATTATTTTAGTTTGAATTATCGCTGATTTCTCGGAATTTAGACAAAATTAGCTTAGACAAAATTAGCTTGAAGTATTGCTGATTTCCTGGCATTTAGACAAAGTTGCTATTATTAGTCTGCAGGCATCAGCTGATATTTTCACTCATATAAAGCCTTAAATAGCCAGAAGGTCAGTTGGTGTGTTGACTTATTTCTGCTGCCATCCACAAAATATTTAGTGATGCACAACTTTTGAACTTAAGTAAATTAAATGTGATGAAATGGAAAAGAAAGAGTGGTAGTGTAAATTAAATGTGATGAAATGGAAAAGAAAGAGCGGTGGTGTAAATTGCATGTGATGAAATGGAAAATAAGGAGCGGTGGTGTAAATTGCATGTGATGAAATGGAAAAGAAAGAGCGGTGGTGTAAATTGCATGTGATGAAATGGAAAAGAAAGAGCGGTGGTGTAAATTGCATGTGATGAAATGGAAAAGAAAGAGCGGTGGTGTAAATTGCATGTGATGAAATGGAAAAGAAAGAGCGGTGGTGTAAATTGCATGTGATGAAATGGAAAAGAAAGAGCGGTGGTGTAAATTGCATGTGATGAAATGGAAAAGAAAGAGCGGTTTGTTTAAATTGCATGTGATGAAATGGAAAAGAAAGAGCGGTGGTGTAAATTGCATGTGATGAAATGGAAAAGAAAGAGCGGTGGTGTAAATTGCATGTGATGAAATGGAAAAGAAAGAGCGGTGGTGTAAATTGCATGTGATGAAATGGAAAAGAAAGAGCGGTGGTGTAAATTGCATGTGATGAAATGGAAAAGAAAGAGTGGTAGTGTAAATTAAATGTGATGAAATGGAAAAGAAAGAGTGGTAATCTTCTCGTTGCAGGCAATTACTTCGAGAACGTCCGCGAGGGAATGATGGGCCGAGCGACATCGGCAGTGACAACGCTATCCATTCCGAAAGCGAGGCTGGCACCGATCGCCTCCTTTGAGACCTTTTCCGGGAGTTTCGACCTGAACCCCGAGAGCGATCTAGATTTCCACGAGACCGTCTGGCTCGGATCGGCCGCGGAGTCGCTTCTGTCGTCGGTTGCGGAGGCAGGCAGCGACCGACTGTCCGACTACGGGTCGATGATGTCGTCATCGTGTCCGGAATCGGAGTTCTTCGGCGAGAGAGGCGATATGATCCAGTTGTCGGGCGAGAAAGCTCCTGGAGTGGGCGATTTGAGCGGTATGCTCCAGCTCACCTTGCCCTCCCACCTCATGTCCGGGTCATCGGAAGACACCCTGCTGCAGGTTTCGAGCATGGTCTGCGAGCTGCACCAAACTACGAGCTCAGATACGCTGGGTCCGTGTGCCACATGCTCATCCAACCTCACCTCACTCCAGGGCAGCGGTGTCGGTCGGCTGTCGTACGCGTCGCACGGTGGATTGAACGCTGCGGGTGGTTGCCGCACCTGGAAGAAGACGTCTCTTCCGAACGAGCTTACGGATAACCAGCTGGATGCGTTGGCCTTGTCGCCTGGTTCCAGCGCCAACCGTCACCAGTGTGCTTCTTCACCTGGCTCCTCTCCATCGCTGCTGGTGATGCCAGCTGGTCAGCAGATGACCGTTGGTGGTACGACAGTCGCCGCTTCCAAGCGTTACTCCGTCGCCAGTTCCAGGGAAGGATACGACGGAATGTCAACACTCAGGTCAAAATCAGGTAGATGTAAGAATATGATGGAATCAGGGCCGAATTTAGGTCTGTGTTTTGGGCATTTGAATACCCCTCCCCCAATGAAATAATGTAAAAATTAAATAATGGAGTTACTACTTTAATACTACCACATGATGTAAGAGCTAAGGGAATTTAATTTGAAGTTTCTTATTTCCTTGAGATATTTTACAGTAGATGACATCATGATGGTGTGCTAATTATGACGATGGTTTGTAATGTATTGGCCGCCCAGATCCCCCACTATGAGAGCTCACGACGTTTCTCAAAGCTCCTTAGGTCAGTTTATTTGGTTGCTTGTCAGTTCATTGTCAACTGTCGGTGTTGATGAAAAGCGCTCAAAAACTTAAAGACCTTTTATTTCCTGTATCAATGCTGGAAGGCTGTTCCAAGCACATGGGCCAGCGACCAAATGGGTATAACTAATGACTATAACTTTATACCTAACTTTATAACTAATGACTATAACTTTATACCAGCCATTATCACACAGTTAGGAAAGTAATGTGCATTTGTGATTACATTTGTAACTGTAATTCTTGTGCCACAACTGATACAGGACACACTATCGGTCACTTCATATTTTTTAAATATGATCTGATACTAAATGCATAGTATTGTTGCAGTTTTTTTGCCACTGCTGCAAGCAATGACTAACTTGAGTAGATTGCCGTATAGCATGAGCAAAGGAGTCCTTAGAGTGGTTTATCAGTGGATGTGATATTGCTATATGGTATTTTTCACCAACCTTCGTACACAGGATGATGACACGTTTCGGCGACCGTGCATTCTCCGTTGCTGGTATAGCCCCCCCCTCCACCAGACATCAGATAGGCCACCTCAGTTGGCTCTTTCAAATCAAGGCGTAAATCTGATCTGTTTTCTAAGGCTTATCCCACGGTTGGCCATTTGTGAGGCGCCCTTGTAGCGGTATGGCTGCTTTACGGTGACATATAATTTTTGTTATTATTACTACTATTATTATTGTTATTGTTGTTAACAGGCAAAGCAGTAGTATCGATTTAAAAGACAATAAAAGTGCTTGTAATTAAAACTCCTCTGGATCTGGCTCAGCTAATGTACCTCGAAAGGCCACCGAGTTGAAATGCTGGACAGTTATAGAGAGGCGTTGGAACAACAAAAAACCAAGTCTTTCTCAGATCACCAGAAGACAATGTTAGGATGCAGTGAGTGTTTAAAAGAGCGACGCATTTGGTATTTTTCCTATTGTCGTTGTTATTATTGTTTCATTTTGGCATTGTCATTGTCGTTGTTGTTGTTGTTGAAGGTGGCAAACGCTTCAGCACGGAGTCGGAGATGAGTGTTCGCACAAGCAGTTACACTCCTCGCACGAGCTGCACTACGGCTGCTGACAGTCCTTTGCCATCCGCCAAGGCAGGTGCGGTCGTCACATCTTCCAGGGCATCTAAACGCAGGTATGCAGCAGAATATGCTCATGGAGAAACTACTAAATAAGTAAACCAGTTCTGCAGATTTTTCTTTAGGCACTACAAATCGATATCATATAGCGTAGCATGCATAATGTAACAACGTTTTAAGTGTATCAGAAGACTTGTTTGGTTTGTGTTGGAACCACTGTCTTCGTGAGATTCTTGTTAAGGTGCTATATAAATGGCCATATACCGGTACATAGATGCATACATACATACATACATACATACATACATACATACATACATACATACATACATACATGCATGCATACATGCATGCATGCATGCATGCATGCATGCATGCATGCACTGCAAATTCACCTGGAATGCTTTATTGCCCATTTACCTAGCTTTCTCTTAAAAATATAGGGTGTCTCGATAGGTCGTGAACGATTTTGAATGCAGATATATATATGTTATACACAAGATAATGTGGAAAGTTTTATACTGGCTGATAGGTTGTTCAAATGAGAATGTTATGCAAAAAAATTAGATCACTAGCTCACTTGTTCAAATTTTAGCGCCAATATCCGTGACGTCATCAAATTCGTGCCAAGTAAACGTCCAGTTATATAGGCCGAAAGCAGTATTGTACGATCATCATTGTTAATCCACACATAATTAATTAATTAATACAAATTATCATTTAGTACTTAATAATGTTTCCTTTACTCTTTATTACAGCTTCAAGTCGATTAGGCATGGAACCAATTAGATTTTTCAGAGTTGTCAGAGGTAGGGCCTATCGATGCCCATGCCTTACGAAGCCGACGTTTTAAGGTGTTCAATGTCTGGGGTACGGGATCGGCATAAACAGTTGCCGCCATAAATAATACTCCAAACATTTTCTATCGGTGACAAATCCGGCGAATTAGGCGGTCAGTCCCCCAGTGAGATGTAGCCATTGATATTTTTGTTTATGCCGATCCTGAACCCCAGACATTGAACACCTTAAAACGTCGGCTTCGTAAGGCATGGGCATCGATAGGCCCTACCTCTGACAACTCTGAAAAATCTAATTGGTTCCATGCCTAATCGACTTGAAGCTGTAATAAAGAGTAAAGGAAACATTATTAAGTACTAAATGATAATTTGTATTAATTAATTAATTATGTGTGGATTAACAATGATGATCGTACAATACTGCTTTCGGCCTATATAACTGGACGTTTACTTGGCATGAATTTGATGACGTCACAGATATTGGCGCTAAAATTTGAAAAAGTGAGCTAGTGATCTAATTTTTTTGCGTAACATTCTCATTTGAACAACCTATCCACAGTATACAACTTTCCACATTATCTTGTGTATAACATATATATATCTGCATTCAAAATCGTTCACGACCTATCGAGACACCCTATATATGAGAAAGAGAGGACCACTTAGGGTTTCTACATGGAAGGTCTGGTTCCCATGTACACGTGGGAGCTCTGCTATTCCACCTCTGGTGTCCAGCAGTGATTAGCTCTCTGATTTGCTCATTACTGGGTAAGCTAAATTCTTGTCTCTCGCTCACGCACTACTATAATGCAGCTTGCTCTAGAACTTGGAATCCTGTTGCACTCCGCCTCTTACCTAGAGGTCATGTCATTATGTTCGTTTTGCACTTAAAAACTGCATTATTTGGCCATGGTTAGACTGGTAGCATCTCTTAGAAGACTGCTGTAAAGGTGCGCTATATAAAAAAGCTCAATGATATATATATATATATATATATATATATATATAATTACATGCTTTGTATATATGCTTAGAAATCCAACGTAATATAATATATGCTTAGAAATCCAATACGTTGGATTTCTAAGCATATTAGAAATTGTGTCGCATCGAATTTCTCATTATTCAAAAAGATACATTATCTGCTCCATTTGACTACATGACTTGTTTCAATTTTGTGTCGGAATAATATGTCTGGACTGTAACGTGAATCTGAAGGTGAGTGGGAAACTAATCATCTCTCTGCCTCATTTATTACAGGTCGTCATCAGCAGCTGCAGCAGCAGCTTTTGCAGCAGCAACTGCCGCTTCTTCAAATCCGAAAGATGTCTACATGATCGCCAATGGCAACCGATACCAGACAACAAACAGTTAGCATCATGTCGTCTCTTCGCATCATATAAAACATTTGATGGCTGAAGAATGTGAAGATGGCTCTCTCCACTCTTCTAAACAGGCTGGGCTTCTTGTCCCCCGGTCACGCACTTCTATTACGCAGCGCCGTGCCTTCTCTGTCGTTGGCCCTGCACCATGGAATGGGCTCCCTGTCTAATGCCTAGAGCCTTTGAGACTACGTTCTACTCTGCTCTTAAGACTGTTCTCTTTAGCCGTGGTTGGGTCGGGAGCGCTTCTGAGTAGATACTCTTCAAGAGGCGCTATCTAAATGTCTGAAATGAATGAATGAATTAATTATTCTCGACGCAACTTGTATACTTCGACAGTGTTAGTAAGAGATGGAATCATGTGATGGGAAACTTGGAGGAAGATGAGTGGGGAATATTGTTGCTGTTCGAATTATCTTCCTTTGTCCTGCAGTTCAGAGTTATGTCTGAATATGTTATATATATATATGTGTGTGTGTGTGTGTGTGTGTCCACAGTTAAGCATACTTTACGTACATGTATATTATACGGTACATTTGTTAATTCATTCAAGTATGTGTACTGGTAAAGGTAGACCCTAGACCTTAGTCTTTCCCGTGCAGCTCTGCACATCGGGCAGTGCAGTTTCTATTTTATGCACTGTTTCTGTTGCGCAAGTTGTTTTACCTGGGTGGGTTGCAAGCAGGGCCGGATTAAGGCATGTTCGACATGTTCGGCCGAACAGGGGCCCCCACACTTTAGGGGGCCCCCACACATGCAATAGGAATTTTTCATCATTGCTAATTATAATAGTAAAAATGAGTTGAAAATCTATAAAAAAAGTCAAATAATTCAAAAACTACTAACTTGAACATTATGCAACTTTTGCACATGTGTGGGGGGCCCTTAATTATTGCAGTTTTCATTGCCATGCAGATTGATCTTAAAATCAGTCGGGAATCCTAGTACGAGTTATACGTTTTATTGCTTACTTAGACACTTAATACATCAGCTGATCGGAACTCAAGTGCTATAGGCTACTACGCATTATGAGATGGCGTGATAATAACATTGAGTAGGCCTCTATTTTCACTCTATTTTTACAAATTTAATCAATCTCATAAATTTATATAGAGCCCTTTAGATTTTTACTCAGAGGCGCTCCCAACGCAGGCGTTGTCAAAAAGAACAGTTGAGAAGACGAAAGAAAGAGCAAGCAGAGTCACGGGAAGCGAGAGAACCACGGGGATCCGAGGCTATTCCAGATAACTGTGCCCACTACCGAGAATGCTCGTCGTTGCATGGTCACAACACACGAAAAAGAACATGGAATTCTCCACGAGCAGGTGAGCGCAGTGAACTGCTGTCCAGAGGCAGACACCGGGATGAGAGCTCACATAAGCAGGATGGAGCTTGAGCCAGGGTATACTACGGGCATAACCGTGAAAATATATTTTAGTTTGTAAACAGTGTGGGCGCCATGCACAGCAGGGCAAATCTGGCCAAATGCCCAAAAACCATTTGCCCTAGCCGTTATTCTACCGCAGGTCTACCAGAAATTTTCATAGCCAAGAATTTTTGGGGGGGGCATAAAATCGCTTCTGCACTGTTTGCTTGTACGAGTGTTGTGCGCTGGTCAGGGGAATGACTGACCATGAATCACTTTACTATTCTTAAACCGTAAAGGATGTAGCCCATCGGTTGTTTTAACCTTTCCAGACTGTGCTGGCCAATAAGTGGCAGGATGGCGTTCAGATTTTAAAATAGTGCATGGACGCCGTCCATGACCGTCCAGGCACGCTTTAAGACTGGGATATTGTTAAAAAAGGAATTAATTAATAATAGACGAATGCTGATTAGTTGAATATAACACATTTTGTCATGCTTCTGTAAGGTTTGGGCCCCCACAGTTTTACCGAACAGGGCCCCCACATTTGTTGATCCGGCCCTGGTTGCAAGCCCACCGCAGAACCCTCCTCCTTTATCCTGGCTTGGGACAGGCACAGGATACCCCAAGAGGTATCCTGTGGCGGAGTTAAAGTGGTAAAACAGGTAAAGTACTTCAACGTAATTGGTATCATGAATAATATGCATAATGCCTTTAATGGAAAAATCCTGAGAGGTTTTTCTTACCTCACTAAGCTGTACATTATGTCAGATACACAGTCATATAATAATTATAGACTTAACATCAGAGAACAGTTGTTAATCGCATCTCTGAAGTGCCTGTGAGCACAGCCATCGGTCGGATGGACAAAGGTGTTTAAGACGTCACACCGATGACTGCGTTCGGTGTTTACGTGCCAGTGGCGCCACCTATCATCACTTAGATGGTTTGTCTTCCGTCAGGTCCCTCGGAGAACAAAGCGGCCGAACTGAACAAGAAACGAGAGAGTGCGATAAGCAGCGCAGCGACCATGAGAGTGCTGAACATCCTGCGACATTGGGTGTCGAAGCATTCGCAGGTAATTAACTAACTAATTAATTAATTAATTAATTACCCGGTATCAGTCGTTGCATTTCTCGATCACGCTCGTCTTGCATCTTTCTAATCTGAACCTTAAAAGAGTCTAATGCACTGTGGACTTGTTGACACTTCACCGACCAAGGTGTTGTAAATGTTATGGGAGATCCTATACTGCCGTCGGTAGGTAAAGGGTTAAAGCAAAGTCATTTGGGGGACATGCCGAATGATGTGGCATGCTAACTATGCCGCATGTAAAATTGGAATATGCAGAAGAAAAAGTCAATGTTTAGTTGGTCGTTGTTTAACAACACTGTTTCATAACAATTGGCATCGCACCCTCCTCTTTTCTCGATGCTTATGACTGGCACCATCAGAGTGTGGAGTTCATGTTCATGCCAATAGGTAGAACCTTGCGGAAGTTCTTGTATGGCACATTAACACCAGTACGGTGTGTTAATTAATAGCTTTGGAAGACATAACACCATTAATACCATTTTGTCTTGGCTTGTATGCCAATATGCTCAAACTCACCTTACATTAACATGATTGACCTTGTAGCAGCATGGCTGTGTTACGGTGACACGAAACGGAGTATCCCCCCTGAAAGCTATCCGGGGAGATGACTTAATCTATCCCCCGGATGGAATTAACCGGTCTATTCTATCCGGGTGGATAAACCATTCTATCCTCTTTTTTGAAAAATGCGCATAATAAAAAGATTTATGCTGTAATCAAAATTTAAAGTGACTCTAATTGTTTTCAGTGTCCTAAGCAATGCTCAGCTAAAGGCAACTCGAATTTATTTAGTGACTCTGAGTGTTCTTGAGTGTTTTAAATGTTTTAAGTGCTCTAAAAACAGGTCAAAACAAATTATCTAGTAGGAATAAACATATATTTTAGTGTCATTGTTCAAAACAAAGCAGATGAAAATTAATTTGCAAAAAGAACTTCACGCGGAAACGGTTTTTTCGACTTTTTTTAATTTGGGGGATACAATTAATACGGGGGATACTCTATTTCGTGACAACAGCGCCACAGAAATTCTCGTCATTACATTACATTACATTAACATGCAATCCAGGAGTGAAGAGATTTCTTTACCACCATTGTCATTACAAAAGTGGGTCAAAAGAAAAGACAAGAAGGATCGAATACAAATTGAGAGGAATTTCCAATCTTCCAGATATCAGTTGTTTAAACAAATTTAGAAGCGTATAGTCGAGATGTGTGGCTGATGAGTGCTAATGAATTGACATGTGAAACAGAATATTTTAAACTGAACTCTAATTCGATAACGAACGAAGATAACGAACTTGACCTAACAGCTGCAATGCAAAGATTGACAAATTGACACAGAGCTTGTATGATTTTCCAAGTCAGATTATGGACCATTAGTGTGTATTTTGCAGCTTAACGTCACTGTGTGGTAAAAAAGACCATTAGCGGCGCCCTCCTCCTTTATCCAGGCTTGGGACTGGCACTGGCAGAGTACAACCAGTGGCGGAGTTGACCCTTTAGTGATCTGTTCAATTGCCTTTATAAGAAGCAAGTGTCCACATTTGAGCTTGTTTCACATCAGGTTACGAGTTTCCTTCTTTAACTCGGTTCAACATATAACGTTGATGCTGGGTCGAAAGTGGGCAAAACAGTTTCTGCTTCTGGTAATGTCCATGTCCATGAATTCATGAATGCCGACGGCATCTGGTAATACTTTCTTATACCCTTATTTGTGGTTCATTTGCCATGATGTAGAGAGGAAGCTCCACTGTTGTCACACATGCACCATATGACTTTAATTTATGCCGTACAAGTGCATGACGAAGAACGTCGCACATTAATGTACCAACTAATTTGTATATGTGAGTCGTCTCTCTGTGCATTTATTCCAGCGGTTCCCAGCCTGTGGCCCGCGGGCCAAAAGTGGCCCACCTGGCCTACAAAAATAACCCGCAGCATCTCAATGAATTAGGAAAAATATATGTAAAAATTGAGTTTGGACATGATAGAACATATTCCTTTCTATTACAAATTATTTTATTTGGGCGTTAATAAATCGCATCAAACATTCTAATTGATTCAATTATAACAATTTTATACGCCTTTAGTTAATTAAATTTTAGCCTTGTGGCCCCCTAATGTCCTTCAACTAAGAAAAAGTGGCCCTCGTGTCCCCAACTTAGAAAAAGTGGCCCGACAGTCAAAAAACGTTGGGAACCACTGATTTATTCAAATTTCTGAATACGATACTGCAAATGTATACCGGCATAATATTTTTCACTGTTTTTAGGACTTTGAGAGGAACTTGCAGTTGAAGACGGAGGTTGAAGAGTTCATGGGTGAAATTGCCAGCAGTCCGTGTCTCACTCCAGCTGAACTGAAGGCTCTGACGGCCGTTGATCAGGTCCTCTCGAGAGACGAGGAATGTCCCTGCTCCAAGCTCGATCTCAAAGAACTTCTACTCGCACCGGAAGTAAGCTCTTACTCAGTATGCTGCTGTTTCCGATTTATCTCTCTGCAGTGCGTACTTGCAAACTGAAATGGATCTAATGAAGCAACAGGATTTTTACATTACAGGATCCTGACGTACTGCTCTCTGTCTCGTGTGCTGGATAATCCTCTCAATCAGTTGTCGGGTTGCATTCTCACACTGACACTGACACTGCACAGAATTCATATCTTGCCTATCCTGCAGTTGCTTTTGTTTCGATTAGTTATATTGCTATATGTAATAATGCGCGCTGCCTTGTATGACAAAAAAAATACAAATCACATGCAGCAGGAAGGGATGCACAAAGGGACTAATGGTTTAACGTAGGTTTGATTAGTGTACACTGTACAGGATTGTTGACTACGAGGTTACAAGTTGAAATCCTGCCAGCCCAGTTTTTCGGTTCAAGATTCTGCCCCAACCAATGGAGTGTCCTGACCGTATACTTTTATAAACCAACTACGACTAGTATACCCAGCATACTTGTTATAAACACTTGTTTACACAGCATACTTGTTATGACCGATTGGTTCACTAAGCATAGTTGTTACAAACTATTGGTCTACTTAGGGTACTTGTTATAAATTATGTGTTTGTATAGCTTGTTATTAATGACTGATTTACTAGCATACTTGTTATAAATTACAAGTTTACTATCATACTTGTTATGAGTGATGGGTTTACCTAGCATGCTCGTTATAAACAACTGGTTTACCTAGAATTCTTGCTATAGATGATTGGTTTTTTAAACTGCGTCGTCGATTGGTCTGTTTTAGGTTCCATCTCAATGCTGTTTTGATACGCTGTCTGCTTTGGACATTGCTGAGGAGATGACTTTCCTCGACCACCAGATTTTTGTTGCAATTCGCAGCGAGTATGTTGCCCAGCTGTTTACTACTCAATGTTGTCAATTAATTGAGCAGTTAATATGACAATCTTCATTCGGCTTAGCTTGGTGTATTCCTATTACAATGAGGAGCACAAAGTGACTTTAAAAAAATGCAGCTCATCGTTAAAGAATTAAACTACGTAACAATTTGAGATTCTTAAATTTCTTAACTATCGTTCATTGCTGTCGGATGACTTTTGAGTGACAACTGTGTGAATGACCTGTGAAATGATTTACTAAACACAGGGAACTACTGGGACAGTCGTGGATGAAACCAGACAAGGCAACAAGGGCACCACACATTCTACTTGTCACAAGACGATTTAATGAGGTCAGTTCGATTTAATGAGGTCAGTTTGATTTAATGAGGTCATTTTGATGTAATGAGGTCAGTTCGATTTAATGAGGTCAGTTCGATTTAATGAGGTCAGTCTTATGTAATGAGGTCAGTTCGATTTAATGAGATTAGTTTGATTTAATGATTTAATGAGGTCAGTTTGATTTAATGAGGTCAGTTTGATGTTTTATAAATTCTGATTGAAATAGAGTGACATGCAAGGGGAGAATTGCGGAGGGGGGTTGGGGTTACAGCCCCAGTCTTTCTTAGAGCCCCATAGTAAAGTCTGTTTTTCACACCCCAATTCCAAGCGGATAATGGTCCAACCCCTCAGTTATTTTTTCACAATTCTTACACCGGTGACGTGCGTATGTTGTAATCAATAAATAATTAGTGAAGTCAGTAGCGAAGAATTGAGAATTTGAAGGATGGGAAATACATAATATAATTATCATTTGCCTCCATAGATCCTTTCCAATGGAATGGACTTCCTTCTCACTCTGTCGTCCTCTGTGGTTGTCTTTCCTCATCTTTCTCTCGCCTCAAATCTTGCTTTTTCTCTCGGGGGTCACATACATCGGACGTGCTTCTTAAGGGCTCTTGTTGCAAGAAACACTTTATAAATGGTCAGATACTATAAATACAATACAATACAACCAGGGCTTAATGTGTGGCTGGACGGTCATGGACGGCGTCCATACACTTATTTTAAAATCTGAACGCCGTCCTGCCACTTATTGGCCAGCACAGCCTGGAAAGGTAAGGGGCGTCCAGGCATTTCTTTTGGAAAAGTAAGGGGCGTCCAGGCACTTATTTTCCCACACTTTAAGCACTGAACACAGCGCAGAGTTTTTGTGGTAAAAAAATTAAGCAAATGTGCAGCAGTTAGTGTATTATTTTGATTACGTATTTAGGATGCTATCACCGAGTGATTGAACAGCTGACAATTAGGAAAGATTACTACATCAAGCTATAGATGTGATTGAACAGCTGACAATTAGGAAAGATTACTACATCAAGCTATAGATGAACAATTTTATCAAACGAACGAAAAGTTGAATTTTTTGTTTTGAGTCACTGTAAAATAATTTGTGTGTCTGTGAAACGCAGGCAAGCCGCATGGTTGTTTCTGAAATCGTGCGTCGACAGAATATACCGGACCGAGTGGCGTGCATTGAGAAGTGGGCGGCCATTGCAGACATCTGCCGATGCCTGCACAACTACAATGGCGTCCTTCAGATATGCGCTGCGTTCGTCAACAGCTCAGTGTTCCGACTGAAGAAAACGTGGGAGAAAATTTCCAAGCAGGTACGCGTCTTCGTGTAATCCAACAAATTGATTGAATAGTTACTGTTTTTGTTAAATTTGGTGAATTGGTTAAGTGTTGGTTAAGTTGTGTCATTTGCCTTTATAAGTTTGTCCTGATTATCTTTGTGTTCCTGTAGCCCAGTGGTTTTCAACTTTTTCTAGCGGCGGAACCTTTCCGAAGCACGTCTTTGCTCGCGGAACCCCTTGCATTTTACCCGTCCAGAATTTAAAGAAAAACATAGCCAACGGTTGCAATTTGTGAAATTATGTAATATTTACATTAGGGTGCCAATGAAAAACAAAGTTTGAATTTTTTTAGGTAGAAGTACACCTTTAGTTTTGTTCATTTAGCCATAAAACTGAAACATATAAAGTTTTGTACCAATCAGATAACATTTACTGGCTGCACCGACCTGTGAAGTTTTGAAAATCTGCAGTATGGAATCTCGTAAGCCGCTATGTATAGCAGAATGCTCTGCATTGTGCAGAATACAAATGCAGTGTTCCACGTTGCTTCAGTGTTATTGGTTGTCCAGTCTTTGACTGAGCAAACGTTTTCGGGTGCTTGAAAGTGCTGGTGATGGCTTTCAACCACCTAAAGCAGATATTGCTTTTGCTCCTCCTGGTTTGTGATGGCAGACTTGAACATCTGTTTCAATGCGACGCCCCATTCAGTTGTGTCGTTTTGTACCACCTTAAGCTATTATGCCCTGCACTCTGCTGTGATTATATGTTTTAATGGGGTTCCAAAAGCTTGGATCTTGCAAAAGGAAATCTTGTGGGATATCCATGGAAGTAAAAAAATTGCTTTGTGTTTCGTGACACAAAACGAGACAGCTGTTTGTCAGGGATGTTGTCACTCGAACTGGAGAATCTTCTTCACCAAACTTACTCATGGCTGCAACCATATAAACTATTTCCATAACAGAAAGTTCAGAATAAAAAACTTACTCATGGCTGCAACCATATAAACTATTTCCATAACAGAAAGTTCAGAATAAAAAAAGACAAGACCAAGAAATGTCTCACTAAAGTGCCGCACATGTCACATGAAAGTTTTTATGGATACACCTGCAACGGGTTTGCTTGCACTCCGGTAGACTATAAGATCTTACAATATGCGTAGGACGTATCGTGGAGCAGATGTTGCTGATGTGCATGTGTGCCATGCTTTGAGATAACTGTAGTCTAACCACCAAATAATATGTTAAACTGTTAAGCCCAGGCAATTAAGAAGCTGTCAAACGAAACTGTGGGTGAAACAAGTAAATTTTTAGACTGTTTAAAAAATTTCCCGTCCATTGTGCCCTGTGGTAGGCTTCAGGTGTGATGACAAGGATGTCTGAATTGCTGGCAAAAGGTTAATTTCCTACAAACATCAGCGACAACTGCATCAACTCCTTGTAGTCATCTCTTGGATGATACTGTTGCAGCTACTGACGAAGAAATAGGATGCAATTGTCTTTCAGCGGTTTGAGTTCATAGGATGAAAGTAATATCAATGTGAATCGATGCAGCAGAAAACCTTACAAAGAGACCGTCCTTTGGGCCACTAGAACATCCCATAAGCGTATCAAATACTTTTGCGACAATTAATTTTGTTCGTGTAAATTATGCCTGCCTGCATGCCACGTTAACGAGCTAATTGTGAAGTTTTTGTTGCAGTATGTGACACAAGCTCCCGTTTTGTTGTCTTGGATACTAGTACTTGTGTCAAAACACATCAGCTGGACACATTCACTGAGTTTCCATTTGTCAATCATTTAAAAGACTGTGCCTCACCAGAACCACTGCATAACTTTGGGACCCTGAGAAGCTTCATCTCACCATCTCCATGGTAGCAGATTGACTATTCTCAATATTGAGAATTGACTAGCAGATCAATGCTGTCTCTACCTGTTAAAGCAGTCATTCTCTTACCATCCCAGTGTATCATCAGGGGCATTCCAGGGTCAAATCAACACAATTTTGAATTAAAATCTGCATCATCATCTCCGATTTTGATGAAATTTGGCAAGGTGGTAGAACCTATTGAGAAACTCTCAAAACTAAAATTTTAGATTTTTGGGTCAACCGGTTTCCGAGATATGGGTCAGTGAACTTGACCAAAACGACCCGATTTGTGCAGACCGGACGAGGTTTAAACTGCTGTATATATTGCACCTAGAAACAAAAATGAGATACTAAATTAAAGCTGAGTGAATGCTCTGTTTGGGCAAGGTAGCTAGAAATAGTTATTTTGAGTAACAAAAATAATGTGAGCATCTGTAATCTATTAACCCTGACCCAGGTCACTTTGTACTCTCAGAATTTTATTAACTTTTCACCATTCAAAGATCTCACTATTCTAAAGAGTTGATGAAAAATTCAGAGTGGGCACTCCAGTAGTTTTTTTGTTATGATTTTTTGAATGGTCACCCAAGGCGCGAATCTCGCGGTGAACAAAGGTACACATGTCAAATGAAGTCTTTGACAGCTAGGAAATATCATTTTTAGTGAAAAAGACATTTCAAACCTCTGTCAAATCAAAATTCACAATCTAGTCAGTTTCAGGTCAAGCTATATATTCTGTTTCCACAGAGCTATTGCAGCTTGCATCTTGAGGGCATTCAGCATATATGCCTCCCAGTGCTTGGTATTTATTTAATTATTTATTAAGGAACAGAGTGGAATGACCCATGGACACTAAGCGCAGTGTAACAGGGATGACATTCTAGGATGTAGGACCAGTGACATAGAATGAACAACGCTGTCGGATGTCAGTTTGCGAGCAGGGAAGCTCAGCTTGGTTCATCGATCGACACTGACACCCAAGGTGGTAAAAAAGAGTTCTCAAAGATATGGTGGAGCACCACCTAACCAATGCACAGACCCTGTATTCAATCCGCTGTGGAGAAGGGAGCCAATGTAAGACATCTCACAACATGAGACATAAACATTTTTGGATATGGCCAACAAGTCGCTTCGCACAGCAGAGGACCCGTTTCAGACAACCTATCCGGTCAGCCAGTAGTCCATGATAGAGGGTGCTACAGTGGTCAAGTCATGAAATTATGAAAGAGTGAACAAGGGTAGAGGCAGCACCAAAAGTAAGAGAGCGAGATACCACTTTAAGCTGGCGCAACAGTTACAATACAGCATAGCAGGTTTATATGCTCTTGGTCCAAAATAAGTCCAAGGCCCCACACAAAAGGTGTTGGACGAAGTTCTGATGTCAGTACATCCACACAAGATATTATCAGCAGATCACTTGTATGAGGAAAAGATTGAGAGGCCCATGAAGATGCAAAAGGTTTATTTCTACTATGTACAGCAAATGTCTGCATAACACAGCTAAGCCACTAGTCACCATTATACTTGGCGGTGACTTAACTCTCAATGTCTTCAAATTTCACTGCTTGATAGTCAGCAAGACTTAATTGAAATTGATAAGTAATTAGGTAAACTTAAGCATTGTCTTGCCCAACATCCAGTGCTAGCAAATAATATCAATTTGTTAATTATTTAATATATAGGTGCGGATAGCATTGAATAAAAGGGACAGTTGCACATGTATTAACACTCGATTCACGCCCTTGGGTGACCATTCAAAAAATCATAACAAAAAAACTACTGGAGTGCCCACTCTGCAATTTTCATCAACTCTTTAGAATAGTGAGATCTTTGAATGGTGAAAAGTTAATAAAATTCTGAGAGTACAAAGTGACCTGGGTCAGGGTTAATAGGTTACAGATGCTCACATTATTTTTGTTACTCAAAATAACTATTTCTAGCTACCTTGCCCAAACAGAGCATTCACTCAGCTTTAATTTGGTATCTCATTTTTGTTTCTAGGTGCAATATAAGCTGAGATACAGCAGTTTAAACCTCGTCCGGTCTGCCCAAATCGGGTCATTTTGGTCAAGTTCACTGACCCATATCTCGGCAACCGGTTGACCCAAAAATCTAAAATTTTAGTTTTGAGAGTTTCTCAATAGGTTCTACCACCTTGCCAAATTTCATCAAAATCTGAGATGGTCATGCCGGAACACTGTGATGATTTGACCTGGAATTACCCATCAGAGGACCAGGAATACCATCAGAGTAAAATGCATCCTTTTTAAAGGCAGTAGATGCACGATTCTGCCTGCATGCCAATCGTACGGATTCCTTGTTAAGAATTTATTCAAATGGACTAGAGATGAGGCCGTAGCTGCCAATAAAGATGCCGCATTAAATTTTCTCTCCAATGCCTATGTTCTATCCTGCAGTGGTGATACTGCATCATGATTAATTATATGTAGGCCTACTTTTGGGTTTGCTGTCTTCCTTTCCTTTACCGCAGGAATTTTCACATCACTGCCTTCATCTCCAGCTGTATTGCTTCCATCACAATCTGTATTGTTATCTGGATTTTCAATAAAACTGTCATCTAGCTATAGGCCTACCTTTCTCCCTTGTTATCTTTTTCGTCCTGTTTATGGTAACCTGTTTTCTCTTACAATGACGGTCTTCAACCCGCGCAAATTTCAAGTCGATGGGTCCCGGATTTTCACGTTTTCCTTTCCCCCTATGTGCTAGTGATGTTATGGAATAGAGATTTAATATAAAGCATACATGTAGATATAGTATAGAACTGATATAAAGCACATATATAACCAGAACTGTTAGTAATCCACAGAGTTAACAACTTTTCAATATTGAGACAGACCAATATAATTATGTCAGAATTAACTAGTAGGCTAGTACTAGTACTTGTGTCAAAACACATATAACTATATGCAACTTCAGGAGCATGGTGCATCCTCTAAATGTTCATATATTTTATTCATTTTTTCCTTGATTAACTTCCATATATAAAGGAACATTCTCAGAGGGTGAGACCACAGAAATTCAAAACTTTATTTTTTCCTGTATATTTCATTGGCACCCTAATTTACATGTAAGTTATGTTACTTGCACATCTGGTGCAGTCTATAGTATGCCATATCACATTACAAATATTTGTTTTAGAGTTCTAGAAGTGCAGGTCCACTGGTCCAGTACACAAAGCACTGTTAGAGAACAACGCATGCATTTCTACTCTATTTCGCCAACAGTTATTTTCAATTCATCTGACAGACGGATAGAACATTGAAAAATAAAAATGCGTTCTATTCTAGATCAGTGTAATGGACAAGTTGTATTAAGCCTAACGTATTTTTTCCAGTTTACTGGAAAATTTGTGCCTGGCTTAAGTCTTGGACGCATAGTAGAGAGACACATAGACAGACGCATGATGATTCATCTTCAACATAAAAGTAACTTTTGGGGCTCAACTGTCATGAGTGTGGTGAGTGACACGAGGCTATAGTGGGGCTTATTTGTTTAAGCTTATTTGGGGAGCGTCAGCTTCGCTTGCCAGTTATCCCTGCACATGAAAAAGAGTTTCTGTCACAATAATCACATATCTGATTCATATTTCACGCATCTAATGTGACTTCCGAAAAGCAAATAGCGAGTATCGCCTTGGCCTGTCGGTTAAAGAGACTACAGACAAAATAATTATATGCTAAGGCTTAGCCTTTACATTTACCAAAATTTGAATATCCGCTACCTCTGGATGAGAAATTGAACCTCTGGCACTTCAAAATGAACTGATCAAATGAAGAACAAACCAAACAAGCCGTTGGCTAAGTGCTTAGCACATTCTGTTTATGTTTAGTCAGAACGGATCTCGAGCGTCCAAATAGTTTAAAGTCAACGATAAAAATGCTCTGTCCATCTGGACAGTTGGAAACGTAGGCAATCTAAGCCTATAGATTTCCATTTGATGCGTGTGCCTTCGGAAAAACAAGTATTGAACGACATAATTCGTCTAGCCATAGTTATAGAAAACAACAATACATTCACGTATTAATGTTTTGAAGCAAGAATGACTGAAGGCTGGGAAAGAATTTACTCATTGCTGATACTTTTAGGATTTCAGTCGGTGCACTAAAATTTCTACCAAACTGCCGCGGAACCCCTGACCGACGCCCGCGGAACCCTGGGGTTCCGCGGAACCCCGGTTGAAAATCACTGCTGTAGCCTAATTGTACGAACTGGCTGTCATGCACTGTTGTGCTTTTATTTTTAGTTTGCATAATTGAACTTTGTCTATCCCTTCTGGGTCCAAATAATGCTAAATATTATTAATTCATTCATGCTAGAATTTCTATAGCGCTTCTTCAAGGGGACTACTCTGAAGTGCTCCTGACTCTAGCACGGCAAAAAAGCACAGTTTGAGTTTAATAAAAAAAATGCTCCAGTAAGAGCCCTATAGAAAGCAAACATAGCTCCGTTATGACCACTGCCACAATTCTATTTGTCTTGTGTTGGTTCAGAAATACAATGAATTGAATGTTTTATTCTAATCTGATTATTAAATGTATGACATCAGTTGAAGGTCGATTCTTTCGCCATGGCTGACTGGGAGCGCCTCTGAGAACATTTCTTGAAGGGTTGCTATGTAAATCCACAGAATGAATGAATGAATGAATGAACGAATGAATGAATGAATGAATGAATGAATGAATGAATGAATGAATGAATGAATGAATGAATGAATGAATGAATGAATGAATGAATGAATGAACGTAGCCCACAGTCAGATATCATATCTGGGAGAAACTTAATAAAATTACCGGCAAAATAATTGAAATATAAGGATATTATAAACGATTGTGCTGCAGCTCAACCTAGAATTCAGTAAGTTGCTTGTTGACTTCGCATAAATTAGAAAATTTTATTTTTGAATTAATAACTCAATTGTTTTTGTAGATAAATGTAACATTGTGTGGTCATACCCGCCCTCTCATTATTTCATTTTTTTTAATTTTCTCATGAAACCTAAATATTGTTTAGAGGTTCGTGACTGCCCTCCCCTAGGGGCCCGGGGTTTCTGTCGGCAGACCTGCTGACAGGCAGCAATAATATATTGTGTTTAATTGTCTATGATACATAACAATGGCAAGCCCATTGTTTTACTATTTTCTGATTTAACTCATTGTTTTTGGTTGAATGTGTGCAGACGGATGTGCTTGAATGATTGGTTGAATGAATGATTGATTGGTTGAATGATTGATTGGTTGAATGATTGATTGGTTGAATGATTCATTCATTCATTATACATTAGGAGTATTTATATAATAGCGCCTCTTTAAGGTTGCTACTTATCATTGTCTTTCCAGACAAAGCAGATGGTAGATCGTCTTCAGATGCTCGTTTCATCCGATGGCAGATTTAAGAACATGCGAGACGCTTTGCACAGGTAAGAACGATGATTGCAGGTAGTAACTCATGTCCTCGTGATGAGCACTTCTGTCTAGTTTACAAGGCATCAACTGACTGAGCATCAAAATCAAGTGAAAAGTGAAACGATATTCTTTCTCTGTCCTGTATGTTGTGGATTAGATCATTCAGCTCTTACTTACCTACTCTACTTTTTTCGATTAACTCACTTGAGTATCACACAGAGCAGAGAAATAACGTGAATACAAATGCATAGTGTGTGTTTTGAACCATTGCAAATTAACCTGGATTGTTGAATGGCCCATTTTGTCCTCTTAAAAACAGTGACAGTGTCTACTGAGCCACTAGTACTGTTGTCCAAATCATTCTACGAGTCTGTAACTTTAGTGTATAGAAGAATTTCTAGTTTTCTACCATAGTGTTCCTTTCAGATTTTCAAATAATTTATACAATATAAAATTTGTAGGAATTTATTATTACTGACTTGAGAATTGGAATTTTAAAACGCATCTAGTTTTAGCTGTGACCTACCTTATCTCAGGAGATGATGATTCAATTTAATTTATTTTTCTTGCTAAATGTTAGTGATTGTGTGACTTTTGTGGGTGTTTATACATGCACAGGTGTGATCCTCCATGTATTCCATACTTGGGAATGTACCTGACAGACCTTTCATTCATTGACGAGGGTACACCCAACACAACAGACGATGGACTTATCAACTTTTCAAAAATGAGAATGGTTAGTAGATATATGAACCGGATAATCGGTTATCTAGAGTTCCATATTGCCTGCACGCTGTCCATATTCAGGCATAGGTGAAACAATGCGGGGATATCTGCAAAGAACATGGCCGCTACTACTGGTAGTGCTATGATTTTATGCGTTCAATGGAAGACATAGAGGAGAGATCAACTGTGCAGTGAAGAATAAACACATTTATTTCAGTCAACAGTATCCCTCGTTGCAAGGCATCTGTTGTATTGTATTGTATTGTATCTGTATCTGTTGGTATGACTATGCCATGGATGTAGGTGTAACTGTGCCATGGATGTAGAATTGAGCAGGACATATTCCTTGCTGGAACAATTAGTTTACTCTGAAACATACAAAAATCAGACGAAACCAGGCACGAGAGATGCATGGCTTGAGCAGGTGGACATTAAATCAATTGCAATGGCTCTGATGAAGCTGCAAGTGCGTCAAGTGATGATGAGATGCTTGTCTCTGGATGTTGCGGCTTATTGTCAAGTGACAAAGAATGAAATGCCGTCGTTTTTCATATGTCACATGCTGTCTCTAGGTGCCACATGCTGTTTTCAGATGTCACATGCTGTTTTCAGATGTCACATGTTGTTTTCTGATGTCACATGCTGTTTTCAGATGTCACATGCTGTTTTCAGATGTCACATGTTGTTTTCAGATGTCTCATGTTTTCAGATGTCTCATGTTTTCAGATGTCACATGTTGTTTTCAGATGTCACATGCTGTTTTCAGATGTCACATGCTGTTTTCAGATGTCACATGCTGTTTTCAGATGTCACATGCTGTTTTCAGATGTCGCATGTTGTTTTCAGATGTCTCATGTTTCCAGATGTCACATGTTGTTTTCACGCATCACATGTTACTTTCAGATGTCACATGCTGTTTTCAGATGTCACATGCTACTTTCAGATGTCACATGCTGTTTTCAGATGTCACATGTTTTCAGATGTCACATGATGTTTTCAGATGTCACATGTTGTTTTCAGATGTCACTTAATTTTCAGATGTCACATGCTGTTTTCAGACGTCACTTGTTGTTTTCAGATGTCACATGTTTTCAGATGTCACATGCTACTTTCAGATGTCACTTGTTGTTTTCGGATGTCACTTGATGTTTTCACATGTCACTTGTTGTTTTCATATGTCACATGCTGTTTTCATATGTCACATGCTGTTTTCATATGTCACATGTTGTTTTCAGATGTCACATTCTCTTTTCAGATGTCACATGTTGTTTTCAGATGTCACATGCTGTTTTCAGATGTCACTTGTTGTTTTCATATGTCACTTAATTTTCAGATGTCACATGATGTTTTCAGATGTCACATGTTTTCAGATGTCACATGTTGTTTTTAGATGTCACATGTTGTGCGAGAGATTCAACATTTTCAGCAAACTTCTTATCGAATTGACCATCGACCACGGGTAAGGTGTTGATTATTGACATCAGGACACATGTTAGTAAAAGATTATTTACTTAATCTGGAAATTATTTACTTACTCACTTAATCTGAAATTATTCACCTTCTCATTTAATCTGTGATCACAGGATAAATTCTTTGGATGAGATAGATGTTTGATGTCTATGGTGTAAGGTTGGCTGTCATCTCTTCTACTTTGAACAGTTCAATTTGTTCAATATCTGAATTACTAGTCAACCATAGGTTGGGCTATGTTGATCTGTTTTGTATTGTATTGTATTGTATTGTATTGAAGCATTTATAGCGCATCTCTAGTTGAGTGAACCATTCAGAAGAGCTCCCAATGTGCAGGGCCCCTGTGAGAAGAAGCAGGTTTTGAGAAGAGAGAAGAAAGAAGGTATTGTGCTGGGTCTATATTCCCATGATAGCAGGTTTTAGCTTGCCGTGTAACAGCCACACACGTTTGTCTTTCCTTTTAGCTGGAGTTGTTTTTGTATGCATTTGTTTCCAGGTGGCTGCCTACTTGCTGGACACATCTCGGTTACTCGAGGAGGAAGTGACCTATAGGTGCTCCCTTCAGATGGAACCTCGCACAATGCGTCTGTCTATTCCTGGCCATCTGAACGCTTGAACTCTTTGTCATCACAACATATAAAAGACCACCTGGCTTCATTGTTTGGAAGGATGTCGTTTGATTTGGTCACTTTCTAAGAGTGCAGTCCCAAAAGCAGAAAGACTTCGGATTGGAGCAAAAGTTCAAGCAGGAGGAGTGACCAAGAATTGGCTGCAGAAAGAAACGAAGTCAGCTTTACTGAAGTTAATGTCGATTCTGAGAAACAACTTTGTTCAGAGTTCAGAACGGTGTCTCTTATGTCGTTATATTTTTCCTTAACCCTTTACCACCAAAGTGCAGCCGATGGTATAGGCAATCCTATATCGTCAGTCGGTAAGGGGTTAAGCAACTCTTTCCGGGTATTTGGTGGGTTTCTGTTTTACAACCCTCTTAAGTATTTTGTTTCGTCAGTTGCTTTGTACTTTACCAACGTACGGTTAATCCTGATTTTCAACAAAATCTCGATTGTATGCTGAAAAGAATTTCAGTATTCTTTCTGTTTCTACGAATCTTGAAGTATTTATGTTATGCAGTATACGCTGATTTGAGATTTCCTTAGTTTTCAATCACTAACTGCGCAATGAAATACCGGTAATCGAGCGACTGGTGCATATTATTATTATATGGTAAAACAGAATCAACAGATGAGCCCGCCCATACAAACCTGAATATATTTTAGCGGAGATGTTTCTTGAAGTGAACTATTATTATTATTTAGTTGTTGGCTTGATATTCACCAATTGAAGTCAAGGTTACTATGTACCACAGACTTACATAGGTTTAACCGGAAATGTAATGCGTCTTGCCAGCTGGAAGTTTTTGTGTGTCTTGCCAACATTGAAGATATTGGTTCAGAGTATGTTAATAACTGTTGTAGTTATAGTCATTTTGCTTTTGAAACAGAGCTATGGTGTTGTGTCTTTTTAATTGCAGTTTAAATGTGCTAAATTTCTCATTTGTATATTTTTGTCACAGCTGGTTTTGCGATTACTTAAATGAATTTCAAACTTCCTTATGCTAGAAATGGTAATGAGAGCAGGTTTTTGTGTAGAGCTGATGAGACTCGTAATTGGAGGTTAGACATTCTCTGAACGTTCTGTAACATGGGACATGATGTTGGAACACAGTAATGGTGCTGATTTCCTGTTTTGCTGGCTCCACCACTCAAGGCCGTAGCAATAGCTAGGGGTGGTTTGGGTGTTTGTACACCCCCGAAATTAAGTAATGTAAAAACGAAATATGTGTTTACTAGCACATGATGTAAGAAGTACAGTGTGTAACGTATTGGCCATCCAGAACCTGTGATGAGTGCTCACAACACTCTTCCAAACCCCGTAGTTAGTTGATTCAGTTGCTTGTGGGCTTGCTCATGGTCGGGTAAACCTTCTCCCCCCTAAATAAAATCCTGGCTACGGCTCTGCCACCGCTGTATGACAGTTGGAGACATAGCAGAAGTCACAACATTTGAAAGAACTGTGGATCAGAGAAGTTACCTCGGCACAAAACGGTTTTATGGAATGGCCAACTGTGCGTATTATAATAACTGCTCAACATTTTGCTGATGTGTAGCTATCGAGAGAATGACTTTGCTTGCGTTTTTGTTGGAATGTATTGTATTGTTATGATCTGCTTTCGTGTTTATTTCTATGGCCAGCTACTCAATCATCCTATTTTTGACTGAAGGGTTTTTGATTGCCCTGTGGTGTTTATTGCCCTATGGTGACCTATGTTGTTTATTACCCTATGTTGTTTATAGGGCCGTCTTAGGCATAGGCAAAGCAGGCAGTTGCCTTGGCGCCAACTTCAAGGAGGTGCCATTTCCACAAAAGTGTGTTTTAATGTTTTTTTCACTAATAACCATTTTCCACAGAATTCAATATGTTATTCAGCCTTCAGTATACTAATAAAAAATTATAATAAATTATTCAATTGAGCCCATAATTATAAGGCTCTGGCTAGTTCATCTTTGGATTCTGACGTGGTTTGAACAATTAAATAGGAATCTGAGGGTGCCAAATGTGGGCCTATACTTTGCCTGTGGTGCCATATGGATGCCTTGTTTGGGGCGCCAAAATTCTTGCTTTGCCTGGGGTGCCATTTGGGTTAAGGCTGGCCCTGGTTGTTTATAGTGTTGTTGATGACTGTGTTGTTACATTATTTTTCCATGAAAGGCTTCCCTGATTTCGTTCTTGTGTCATCAGTTGAAAGTTAGAACTCACTCAATGGTACTAGCTATATTTTGCGTAATGTACATTTTTAGTTCATACAGGAAAACAGCAACCATTACAGCAATCACCAAAAACCTGAATGACTTAATGGAAAAAACTGAATAAAAAGCTGATTGAAGCTGAAATCTGGCCAATGTTTAAGATCAAATATGCATAGAGTTGAGCAGGTCTTGAACAGATTTAATCTAAATTCTAACTTTTATTCACTGCATTCATCGCTGTGTATTGGACCAATGATATGTATTGTAAGTTATGCCTAAGGGCCATTCATTCTAAGTGACCAGCCTAAAAGCCATTCTAAATGCCAGCAAACCCAGGAACCATTCTACTAAATGCCAGCAAACCCAGGAGCCATTCTATATGACCTGGCAGCCCAAGAGCCATTCTAAATGACCAGTTTAAGAGCATGTCTCGCTTCCATATATACAGCAACAGCTGTCTTTACTGGTACTTTACTGAGTGTTTTCGTCTTTTTTGATCGTTTAAGCCTGAAGCTTTAATTTTTATGCTTAAAGTGTTGGACTTTGTGAATTAGATTCACGGATTGGAAGTGAAGATGAACTTTTGCGTTCTTAGTGATGTTGTGTTGATACATATATTATCTGTGGTTGATGTGATTTCTATTTTCATTCAAGTCTGCATGCTTTTTACGATTTTGTCTTATATCTGTGTACAGTTTATTGTTTGCTTGAAAAACCCTTGATCGTCATGTTTTGATCATATATTGTGTATACCAGTAATGTATGGACAGACAGAAGTTTATTTTATTTTGTGAGATAATAATTTGTATTATTCTGATAAATGAAAGAATTTATTTATGTAGCAGTTTGCAAACAATTCAGAATGATATTCATCTGTAGTGCTTAACTTAGAGATCAGCAATGAAATAGGGGCCAAGTTATGCACTGTGTGTAAATCTTAATATTTTCAATGACAGACAAACTTGTGCCAGAAAGAAGAGAGACTAGGTTAGTCACTTTTGCTTAATGAAGCCAAATTAGCACGAAGCACCAGTTTAACGTCAGATGTAAATGATTCAGAGAGGAAAATCAAATTAGAGCCAACCGCTGCTGTACGGAGTACCACGAACTTGACCCACTACAATGAAAAAACTGTTGAATTTGTTACGTAAAAGTGGCTAAATTTAGCCGGATCTGGCACCTTGGATTGGACAGGCTTGACTGTGTTTGAACTACTGAGGACAGGACGACAGAGGAAAGATGCATTTGGAGACAGACGGTTCATGGTGCGGCCAACCTTCGGATCGAGGACGGCTAAAGACAAGACAAAATAATGTGTTTATAATTTATTTGCATATAATATGAATATGCATTTTATTTTTATGCTTATTTATACTACAAGAAGAGAGGGCCAACCAATTATGAGGAATGATTCTTTGAGTATATGCTAAAGTATTTGGTGTCTTGAGTAAAGTTATTTGATTAAACTCACTGAATAACAACATGCAATGAATAATGACTGCTTCCACGTTTAAACTATATCACAAAAATCTGTTGCCCAGCCACTCTACCATCAACGTTTCAAAGAATATTAATTTTTATGCCTGATGAGCAGTATTATGATTCGTATGGATTTTCAGGTACTCCTGCTAAAATAACACAAATCTGGACACAAAGACTGTTATAATGACCAGAATCTTTGCTTTGGTAATATAATATGCAGCTCCATTGCGTAAGATATTCTCTTTGCTGCACCATCCAAATTATCAAGTAAAAGGTAACTTTGGATCGAAGTTCAGACAAACCAGGGAAATGGTGTGTTTCAATCCTAATTGAATCCAATTAAGGTCATTTAATGGGCAGGCTACTGGTAAATTTGACATTTTTGTCTCTTTCTAAGCGTGAATGTAAAGGTTGACAAAAAGCTACATGGTGGATGAAGCATAGATTGCTAATTATGCTTCATCTCGACCTGTAGTTTTGCAGAATCTTAACTATGAGAACTACTCTATAAATTGTTATTTATTCTTGTTTGATTAGTGTTAGATGTGTAGCCTGAAAAGTAGTTAAAATTCATTTTTCAAGTTACAATTTTGCTCATGGCGGTTTGTGCTTGTGCACACATAGGCTACTGGTCTACCAGTTTGTTGGCAGACAAATTTTATACTGTTGTTGATTTATGCCAAATTTTATTTATTTTTGCAATGCTGCTGACTTAGCTCTTCGTATACTATGTTGCAGTATGTAATGACTGTTGTACGAGCTCGCTAGAAAGTAATCCTTTGTTGACCTCAATATTGAGTAATATGGGCCAACAACTTGCTCTGTTGATAAACTGCCAAACTTTATATTGTCAGTAATTTAGTAAATGCGAATAGAGTGAATATTTTTACATTGATTTATCAATTCGTCATGCTCACCTTTATAATATTTAAATTTATTGTTGTTAATGTTTTTGGATGAGAGGAAAGTTTGTGAAAGTGTGAATTACAAGACCAGTTTAAGCAAAGTATTGGACCTATTTTCTGTTTTGTTTTTTTATCTAGTTAGCCATTTATTTTGTAACTCAAGTAAGGGTGCCTTCATGGTATAACCAGATTGTGCATCTAGGCAAAACAACATCAATCAATACTTTTATTGATCACCATGATACATGTAATCAACAGATTAGATGTACATTGGCGTCAATGGGTAAGCCCAGAGGAACAAAATAGGGTTCTGCTAAGCAGGGTCAACTTAAAATCATCAGATATTAGTCCAACAGTGTCTGTTTAAACTTTAAACACTATGTAACATACTACAATTTAAACATCTTCAAACATTGCTTGAATATGATGCCCATTCTTAATCTACAGGAATGCAATGTTCAGCAACAAAAACAAAAATCAATTAATACAGTAAACATAAAGTAAACTAACATTGTAAAATCACAACAATGTAGGCACAAAACAAATATTAAAAAATTAATTAATCACTTGTAAGTGACCTTGTCTAACCAGGCGCCAACTTATGGCATGACCAAACAGAGCGTCAATCAAAGAGTCGAAGAGCAGCCGACAAAAACAGAGGCAGCCATCTGTGAATAACCAGTCTAGGAAAGCTCAGTCTTGCATTGCCAACATTTTCAGGAACTTAGGTGGAACCCATAATTATGGGATGTATGTATACATGCCGATTTAACTACTGGAATATTATATGGATCCTGAACTAGTTTCGAGGATGCATGGTGGAAATAATAAAGGGATAGGCTAAGATCGAGTGACTGAGCAGAACAAACTCGAGGGCAGGAGTCTTCTTAAACACACTACAGAAACATCTTGTGTGGAAAATGACATATGCCCGAAATTTGGTATGCTTCCAATCGGGCGTAGGCTACTTGAACTAGGCCTATACTTATTTAATAAGTGGTCTCTGTAGCCTATCATGATATCTTTAATAGAACCACATTGATAAATAATTATTATAACCATGCAGTATGCTAACTACGTAGCAGATCTAACGCAGCAGGCCTATTTAATAAATGGTCTCTGTATCATAGTAGGCCTTCTCTTTATAGAACCACATGGATAACCACGCAGTATAAGCCTATGCATGTCATACTCAATTCACTTTGAATCTAAGCTATCCATATCATATGTGCCTCATGCGCAAATCGTAATCAACTTCTCTAAATTAGATAGGCATAGGACCTAGCCTACACCGTAGACCTATTATACACACCATGCATAAAGATCCCATCCAGATGCTTACATTTCTGTACCGTTTCGAATAGGCTGCATATTGGTATAGCCTAAATATCAAAGGCTATATATGTGACCTGCAGGGCGTATCCAGGGGAGGCCAATCCGGCCATGCCCCCATTAAGAAATTTGCACAGCAGTGCCCCCATCACGTTTAGACAAGCTTTCAATCAATTAATGCAGCGGGGTGACGCTGCTCCTTTGTGCTTGTTAACTGTCGCGCGTTATGGCGACCGGTTATTCTTTTAATAAAACGAATATATATATATATATATATATATATATATATATATATAATATATATATATACCTGGGCACTGCGCTGATTGCAGTGGGGAGCTTTAGTTATTCCAATACCTTTAAGTACTACAGGTAGGTCTGCTTAATTGGTCCATGTGTGGAACTTTCTATAGGCGTACACCACAGCATATTGTGGTGCATGAGTAAAAAGCATAGGCCCTCAGGCCCTACACTGTAATGTGAAATCTTCTACGGACCAAGGCCATATACACTCTAATGTTCAACATAGGCCTACCATCGTAGTCGTAATCCTAATCTCCAATTCCAAATTTCTAAAGCGCTACTCGAAAACCAAGCACGGGGCACCAGCTTATTCATGAGCGCTGCGTTGTGTCAAAAGGGTTATCACTTATCCGTAAGAGTAGTCCAAAGGTGGTCCGAATCTAGTGATTATAGGATCGGAGGGGCGGGACAGCTGCTACTGAGGCGGGTGTCGTCTGGGTCGCGAATTGGAAGGTGGAGGAACAAGCTCTACGAGAATACCGTCTTCTTGTATTGCAATTGAAGTTTAGACATAGACATAGACATAGACATAGACATAGTTTTATTGATCCCAACAATTGTACATGTATGTTTAACAAAGTATAGATATAATTCACAATAAGAAAATACTCAAAGTGAATAGGTATTATAAGAGTGAGGGAGCAAATAGGCACACCAAAAGGGACAAGTCCCGCTAAGCAGGGGCCTAATTAACAAAGTGAAGTGAGAAAGTGAAAGCTGAAGGGAGTATTTGACAGTGGCGGCGCCAGGATTTCAGCTTTGGGGGGGCTGAAGCCCCAAGCCTTCCTCCCTCCCAGAGACGCAACGAGAACATTTTCTTCCCAGGGCGGTAATATCGCAATCGCGCGAAGCTGCGAGTGCCGAATGCATGAACGAAGCACATACCGACCAAGGGTTTTACAAGAAATTGTGCACTGGCACAAACGCGCTCCACATTGCAAGATGTAGTTGGAGATTGAGTGGGTTATTTAAACGAAGTCAGCAATAATTGTTGAGGTCTTTGATTTTTGGTGTATCCGGCCGCAATCCTAGATTAAGTTCCGAATTATCATAAACAAAGGTGTCCAACTAAGGTGGCAAATGAGAATGGCAGGTCCTCAAACGCGTCCTCGTAAAGTCTATGCCATCCCGCACTGTATCATACCCCGAAATTTCAGTCATCTGAGCTGAGTTGCTGACCGAGCTGAGCAAGGGCAATACAGTATATACAGTGCGTGTGCACACAGCAGCCCGAGTATCTATGTGGTGAAGACAGTGAGGTAATGTAAAGTCCCTATTGTCTTTGACATACCGATATGCAAGCACTCAAAAACCACGTTGACTAGAGTTCTAAGTTATCACAAAAAGAGGTGTCCAACACCAATTAATATTCAGAAGGTCCACAATACAATGGTGTGCAATTCAGTATTATCGTATAAAAGTCAACCATGGACACAGACTCGAGATCCAAGTTGTCACAATAAAAGGTGTCCGACACAGCATTAATATTCAGAAATTTTACAATAAAATGGTGTGCAATTAAGTATCATCGTAAGAAAAGTCGACTATGGACACAGACTCGAGTTCCAAGTTATCACAAAAAAGGTGTGCAGCACAGTATTGATATCCAGAAATTTTACAATAAAATGGTGTGCAATTCAGTATTATCGTATAAAAAGTCGGCCATGAAGACGGACTCCAGTTCCAAGTTATCACAATAAAGGTATCCAACACAGTATTAATATTCAGAAATTTTACAATAAAAAAGTAATCACAATAATGGATGGATCCGATTTGACCAGGGTCTATGACAACAGTGGCCGTTACCCTGGGCATTCAATTGAAATAATCACAAATAAAAATAAATCACAATAAGGGTATCCAACAGCGCATTAATATTCAGAAATTCCACAATACAATGGTGTGCAATTAAGTATTATCGTATAAAAAGTCGACTTTGGACACGGACTCGAGTTCCAAGTTATCACAATAAAGGTGTCCAACACAGCATTAATATTAGGAAATTTTACAATAAAATGGTGTGCAATTCAGTATCATCGTATAAAAAGTCGGCCATGGACACGGACTCGAGTTTCAAGTTATCACATTAAAGGTGTCCAACACAGTATTAGTACTCAGAAATTTTACAATTAAAAAGTAATCACAATAATGGATGGATCCGATTTGACCAGGGTCTATGACAACAGAGCCCGTTACCCTGGACATTCAATTAAAATAATCACAAATAAAAATAAATCATAATAAAGGTGTCCAACAGCATTCAGAGAACACTATTATAATTATCTGCCTGCATATTACTAATGACAGAAAACAGTTTAAGTTTCCTTAATACAAAAATATGCATGCTTAGATATATGCACACCATTATTTTATGTATATCTATACATATAATTTTCTGAACACAAATGTTTTACATGTATAGGCTAATAACACTAGCACTTTTTAGTTGACCATTATATCAAACGTAGGCCTACATTCCCAGACAGTGGTGGTATACAAAACAAGAATATAATAATTATTATACCGAAAATAACAAGAGCGCGCACATTTGAGGTGTGTAAGAGAAACATGACGCAAATCTGACAACTACATTGTTGTGTCAAAGGCATTTCTGGATAAAACGCAATATTCTGGATAACCAGCAGTCTGTAATATCATTTTCATGCATGATGTGCAGTACAGATGCAACACTACTAAGGGAGACTTTAAAAATTTTGCTTTCTGCAGAGCTGTAAGTGTACTCTAAATAGTTCAGCTCACTTTTGGGAAGGCTGACAGCTTCTATTCCATAAAGAAGAAACGGTTTACAGTAGGCAGCTACTAAATGCAAAAAAAACTGGTTCACTAAATTTGTAGCATTTACTATGCAACGAATTAAATGACCTAAACAGCTTTATATATAAATGATATTGTATATATAGTTGATTTCGATGCCAATGACCATTGTCTAGCTTTCTTATTACGAAATAAGCCGTAATGGGTATTTTCTGCTTTTTGCTTTGGGGGCTGAACCGCATTTAGAGGTTATAAACCCTAGCCCTCTGACGACGCCACTGGCGCAAGCATCTACGTTGTGATTATATAGTTGATTGCGGGAGGGAGAAAATCCTGAACATTCTTTTGTGACGATGATTAATTTTGTGAAATATGCGAAAAATCAAGAGAAAATACAGCTTTGCACCACTTTTTGAAGGACTAGGCAATTTCGATATTTCTATACGTCTAACACTTATAAAACGGTTTCAATCTGAAACGAGGTGTCTAAGAGCCATGATGTTTCTTCGACAATTTCGACAACCCTGTCCGGTTGTATGGTCAAAAGGTAAGGGTGCAAACTTGTCACCCGTTTTCATAGACTGAGGCCAAGAAATGAAGTCGCTAACTTCATTCTCAAATAGATTTCGATGCCGTTGATGATTGTCTAGTTTTCTTATTACGAAATTAGCCGTTATAGACATTTTCCGCATTTTGCTTTGGGGGGGCTGAGCCGCATTTAGGGGGGGCTTAGCCCCCTCCAGCCCCCCCCTGGCGCCGCCACTGGTATTTGAATGCAGAGATATTACTTAACTAGGGAAATAACAAAATTATTATTTAAAAAAACACTAATGTAATAAACACTACATGAAAAGTTCAGAGAAGGAACAAAATAAAAGCCAAAGCAATCAAACAATCAAACAAATCAGCATTAGCATGGGTAACCCCTCATGCTATTAACAGAAAACATTACATAATGTATACACACGTAACAAGTATTTAAAGTGAGTTAAGTTAGTAGCCTTACGAATGTGAATCGGAATTTTATTCCATATGACAGGGCCTTGGAATTTAATGGAAAATTTCCGAACATTTGTTTTTGCAAAAATAATAGGCTACTGAAGTCTCTATTACCTCTAGTGAGTCCAGGATGCAATGCAGGAGAGAAGTAGGAAGCAAAGGAAGAAGGGAGGAGGTTATTGATATATTGATACATAAATTGAGATGTCTGTTCAAATCTAATCTGCTTAATATTTAGGAGTTTATGCTCAGCAAATAGGGGACCAGTATGACAGTTAACAGTGGATTTAGTGATAACTCGTATGGCTTTTTTTGCAAGGTCATTAAAACATGGAGATGGGTATCATAGGTAGAAGTCCAAATTAAATTAGAGTAACTAAGGTATGGATAGACTAGGGTGAAATATAGATTGATAAGCACATGAGAGGGAAGCAAGTAAGAGACTCTCTTAATAATGCCTATACTTTTGGAATTTTTTTACTTATTTCATCTATATGGACTTTCCATTTTAGGTGTTGATCAATATGAACGCCAAAAAATTTTGTCGTGTAAACTTGAGGAATAATTTTGTTGTCAATAAGCAGCTCATTATTTGTTATAGGTATTGGTTTTTTATTTGAACGAAATATGATATAATTAGTTTTAGATAGGTTTAATGAAAGTTTATTTGCCTTGAACCAATCACTAGCTGATATTAATTCATTATTGACTAGCTGAAGAAGCTGATCATAGGAAGCATGCGATAAAAATACATTAGAATCATCTGCAAATAGAATATAGTGTAAGATGGATGATGAATTTGGGAGGTCATTGATATAGATTAAAAACAGGAGAGGACCAAGGATAGAGCCTTGAGGTACTCCAAATTCTATAGTTTAAAAGTTAGACAATTTTCCATTACAAAGCACCTGCTGTAGACGATTGCCCAAATAACTAGTAAGCCATCGAAGTGCATTATCTCTAATACCATAGTGTTCAAGTTTATACAAAAGTATTTTGTGGTCCACAGTATCAAACGCCTTTGCAAGGTCAAGGAAGATACCAATTGAGTATTCATTATTGTCCATGGCCTTGGTAATTTTGTCCTGTATATCAATCAGTGACATGGAGGTAGAGTGACCCGGCAGTAATTAAAGGTCGTTGCCGTAGACAGAAATTATTTTTGAAAAAAACGACTACAGTCTACATGATTAAGATCGTATTCTGGATTCGAATGTTTGATAGTAAAGTGCTATATAAAATCTCAGTTTGAAATTCTGGCGTTTCATGACGTCATTAGTCTGCATCACGTGATTTTGATTATATTTACCGATAGTAATTATTAATATAATTATTAATATAATTATTATTATTAATATAATAGTGATAATATAGCTTTGTATTTCGATATCTGGAGCAGCGAAGCGGCTTTATTGATTTTATAGTTAATCTAATAATGAAAGTAAGCCTTCTGTTTGCTGTGAAAACAAATCATTTATGGAATCTTGTATAAAACGTTGATCGACGATAATTTAGTGTTAATGGGTATACTCGTATAGATCTGCCAATTTAGGATCTGTGTCATTTCCAATAATTATTGTTAAATCCCACCGGATCTGAGATCCGGCGCCTCGGATTTGAGAGCCGCCACCTGAACTATGAGGTCCGCCACTGAAAAGAGGAGATCCGCGACCTAAATGTGTTTCTGTTACAACAATCGACCATTAGCATGGTGTTAGAGTCATTTAATACATAATTATCTACTCAACTTAATTCTGACTGGTAATCCCTCCTCCTCATTTTCTTTTCTCAAAATCTTCTCTTGTGACCTTGCGCACTGGGAGCGCCTCTGAGCGGTTCACCCTAGTAGAGGCGCTTTATAAATGTTTTATACAATACAATTATCTGTTATAGATTAGGCTAATTAGCCATATAGGTATAAGTTTTGGATTTGCTTGGCTGCTGATGGTTGAATTCGACTCCTGTAATAACTTGTGATCATGCATTCATACTATGAATTATAACAGAGTGAGAATTACCATGGAGTTGAGTGTTCAACACTGTAGTCTTTCTTTGGGCCCCGTATTAAAGTCTTAGTTTCACACCTTGGGCTCCACGTGGATCATAGTCTGATCCATCAGTTATTTTTTACAATTCTCATAAGTAGGCCTACTGTGAAATTGTGAATTTGTAATGATACTGCGTAGTTGTCAGTTTAAAATTAAACATGTACGAAGATTATTAAGATGCATACAGAACTTTAGCCAATTTTATTTGAGTATTTATCTTCCAATTGTCACTGTTTATGACAGGCAAGTGGTGAATTGAATACAGTTATTAATTAATGTTAACTTAAACCAGTGTTTAATCTAGTCCCCCTCCTCTGGGGGGGGGAATTCAGGTTTCTGGGGGGGGAGACAATTGAGCGTCCGAAGGACGCTCGTGAGGCACGTAGCGCCGAGACCGGGAGGGGGAGGGGTATGGGGATGTGCCCCCTCCCCATCAGAAACTTTTTGAATTTCCACATTGCAATGACAGCATTTTAAGGTGCCATCTTCACAAAATGCCTGTACTTTTTCAGAGCCTCATCAGAAACTTTTTGAATTTCCACATTGCAATGACAGCATTTTAAGGTGTCATCTTCACAAAATGCCTGTACTTTTTCAGTGCCCCATCAGGAACTTTTTGAATTTCCACATTGCAATGACAGCATTTTAAGGTGCCATCTTCACAAAATACCTGTACTTTTTCAGAGCCTCATCAGAAACTTTTTGAATTTCCACATTGCAATGGCAGCATTTTAAGTTGCCATCTTCACAAAATGCCTGTACTTTTTCAGTGCCCCATCATAAACTTTTTGAATTTCAACATTGCAATGGCAGCATTTTAAGGTGCCATCTTCACAAAATACCTGTACTTTTTCAGAGCCTCATCAGAAACTTTTTGAATTTCCACATTGCAATGGCAGCATTTTAAGTTGCCATCTTCACAAAATGCCTGTACTTTTTCAGTGCCCCATCATAAACTTTTTGAATTTCAACATTGCAATGGCAGCATTTTAAGGTGCCATCTTCACAAAATACCTGTACTTTTTCAGAGCCTCATCAGAAACTTTTTGAATTTCCACATTGCAATGGCAGCATTTTAAGGTGTCGTCTTAGCAAAATAGCTGTACTTTTTCAGTGGCCCATTAGAAAATTTTTGAATTTCAACATTGAAATGGCAGCATTTTAAGGTGTCTTCTTACAAAATAGCTGTACTTTTTCAGTGACCCATTAGAAACTTTTTGAGTTTTCACATTGCAATGTCAGCATTTTAAGGTGTCGTCTTAACAAAATAGCTGTACTTTTTCAGTGGCCCATTAGAAATTTTTTTAATTTTCACATTGCAATGGCAGCATTTTAAGGTGTCATCTTAACAAAATAGGCTGTACTTTTTCAGTGGCCTATTAGAGACGTTTTGAATTTTCACATTGCAATGTCAGCATTTTCAGGTGTCGTCTTAACAAAATAGCTGTACTTTTTCAGTGACCCATTAGAAACTTTTTGAATTTCCACATTGCAATGGCAGCATTTTAAGGTGTCGTCTTAGCAAAATAGCTGTACTTTTTCAGTGGCCCATTGGAAAATTTTTGAATTTCCACATTGCAATATCAGCATTTTAAGGTGTCATCTTAACAAAATAGCTGTACTTTTTCAGTGACTTGTTAGAAACTTTTTGAATTTCCACATTGCAATGGCTGCATTTTAAGGTGTCATCTTAGCATGATAGTATCATATATTATAGTAGTAAATAATGTCATTATAATCATATAATAATAAATAATATCACGGTTTATTATAACACTTCATGTAAAACAATGATGAAAACAGTAACTAAAAACCAATAATATTTTGTCAAATTTTTCTGGGGGGGGAAATGTCAATCCTGGGGGGGGAACTTTCCCCCCCCAGAGACGTCTAGATTAAACACTGACTTAAACATGGTAACAATGATGAAAATAATCGCAATGTCAATAAAAAGCATGATGACTTTATAAATGTTGGTGGTTTTTCTGACAGTTGGCCAATATTCATGAGTGACGATGAAGACTTTCCCGATTGGCTGCTGACGTAAAATGGTTAACTGGTTAACATGGGATCATGTCTGCCCCGTTCACAAAAACCTGCTTCTGCTGATGATACGTCGGAATCTTCTGCATCGGAAATCTTTTCTGAACCAAGACCTGAAGTATGAATGCTATTTTTTTCAGCTGTATTAATTAGCAGAATTTTAACCTTAAACAAGTTTGTTATTAGAATGAGGTGGATTTTTAATACCAGCACCTGTGAATAAGCTGGTTCCTGCCACTTAGCTTTTGTTGACGCTGTTTCGAGTTTACAATTACAAAATATTTTATGATTATGAAGTGTGCATAGACCTGCTGTGATTATTAGATTTTGACCATTCCCTTACAAATTTCACATATTCGGCATGATACAAGAGCAACAACAGTGATTATTTTTTTATTTAATTCATATGTTTTGCTGTAAAGAACTTCACACAATTGGTGCTCATAGAGTAGAGCAGACGAGGATAGACTAGTTATTCCATCAATTCATGTTTAAACTATCCTTAAGATTTACTCTTGAGTTTAAGTCTTTTTGGAGATTTTTCAAATAGTTGAAACAGTACTCACACTGGGCTTAAATGGAAGCAATTTTACTGTTGTACCTGTTACTTTAAATTATTGCTGATGAAAAATCCAGCATGTTTTATTATGTGAGAGCAGTCTCGACAGCTGTTAAGGTGTTGTTAAATGTTTGATGTTACTTGATGATAATGTTTATTGATCGTGATGTTTTAGCTCATGTTTACCAATCTCTTTCCTGCAACAATGGAGAAGCAAACTATGTCTGTGAGTATGATGACTTTGAGTAACTTCCAGTCTTGGTTAGATTATGTTGCACTGTGTTTGATGGATTGTTGATGTTAACTATAATTTGTAAAGTAAGTATAATTTGTGAAGTAAGTAAGAGGGCACACTCTATAGCATGGAATCTATAATGTGAGAAGAGCCATGATGATGTTATGCAAATCTTATGGATTGCCACAGATAAGTGTGACTATGGACCCCAAGCTGTGTATGGATGCAACATCAAGGGCGTGTTCACACACTCCCAATATTTTGATGTTGGGCTTAACTTGGATTGTTATGTACCCAAAGCAATTAACATGACACTTCTCATATTGAACTGATACTGTCAGTTGGACTGTTAGACAACAGGTTATTTCTGAATTAGGTCGTTTTACATGTGGTCCTGTTTAGGTATCATGTCTGATAGCTTGTTCTCCTTCCAGAATGCCCTCCCCAGTAACTTCATGTTAACGGAGCCACACTATACTAGTTACAATGCATTCCAAGCAAGATTGAAGGACATTATTTGAGGACTTTTTACCAGTTACAATGCATTCCAAGCAAGATTGAAGGACATTATTTGAGGACTTTTTTTACCAGTTACAATGCATTCCAAGCAAGATTGAAGGACATTATTTGAGGACTTTTTTACCAGTTACAATGCATTCCAAGCAAGAATGAAGGACATTATTTGAGGACTTTTTTACCAGTTACAATGCATTCCAAGCAAGAATGAAGGACATTATTTGAGGACTTTTTTACCAGTTACAATGCATTCCAAGCAAGATTGAAGGACATTATTTGAGGACTTTTTTACCAGTTACAATGCATTCCAAGCAAGATTGAAGGACATTATTTGAGGACTTTTTTACCAGTTACAATGCATTCCAAGCAAGATTGAAGGACATTATTTGAGGACTTTTTTACCAGTTACAATGCATTCCAACTTCCAAGCAAGATCAAAGGACATTATTTGAGGACTTTTTACCAGTTACAATGCATTTCAAGCAAGATTGAAGGACATTATTTGAGGACTTTTTTACCAGTTACAACGCATTCCAAGCAAGATCGAAGGACATTATTTGAGGACTTTTTTACCAGTTACAATGCATTCCAAGCAAGATTGAAGGACATTATTTGAGGACTTTTTTACCAGTTACAATGCATTCCAAGCAAGATCGAAGGACATTATTTGAGGACTTGGTTTTGAAGAGAAGGTGTGAGAAATGCATGATTGACTTGCCTAATAATAACTTACCTTGTGTATTGTTTCAGATATTGTTGGCTTTCGCTCAAGACGACAAGCAATGTAATTCATTTCAACAAGCTGCAAGGCTTGCGAACTACAAGTGCAATGTAGTCAAGTCGATGGATTTGATAATGTCTGGCTGCAGTGAACATTCCCCAAATGTAATCATCGTCGATACGAGACAATCTAACCAGATTGAATCGCTGTGCAAGTGAGATTATTGCATCAAGTGCTGTTGCAAATATGCAATTGAATAATCACGTGATTGCATTTAGCATGTTTCGATTGAATTATTACGTTATAATTGCATTTAGCATGTTACGATTGAATTATTACGTTATAATTGCAGTTAGCACGTTACAATTGAATTATTACGTTATAATTGCATTTAGCACGTTACAATTGAATTATTACGTTATAATTACATTTAGCACGTTACAATTGAATTATCACGCTACAGAAAAAATAAAGTGGATGAACTTTGTTAAGGAAATGGCATTTTTTGTGGATGGCGTCATATTTTGTGCCTCAAAACGTTTGCAATGTAATTCATTCATGCATTTCACTCGGAACATTTTTAAGGTGCTCCTTCAAGATATCTTTAGCACCTTGTAAATTACCATTTACAATACATTGCACATAGATACACATCTGCCCAGAGACCTTTCCATCCCAGCCTCAGCAAAGCAGAACTGTGTTTTAAATTAACGAAAGCAGGATGTCTTGTCCTACTTTACCCGTGCACAGTTGTAAGAACTGAGCACTTCAAAGTGATATTGTAGCATTGTTTTGTTATGATTGTAATGTTGTGTTATGTTATGTTATGTAAAAGGCATTGTTTATACAGTACAATAATTGTATTTCATATTGTCTTGCCCTCCTTCCGAAGTTACAAAGTGCGCACACATCCAAGTGATATGACATTGATGTCTATGACCAATGGTGTATGAAGCACTTGGCCAAAGTTTTTACACAGCGTCCAGCTGAGTGAAGGTTTGAAACTGCTCTTCACATTGAAGGTCAAGTGTTCTATCCATTCAGTTACTGTGTTGTGCTCTAGTTGAAAACCATAGTCTAACAGCATGAAAATTTTGGGTCCCTGTAGATGATTGCCTCAGGACCTTGGGTATTGATTATAACTTGCTGTTAATTTTCTTTTTAGGACATTTAGCACACTCCGTAACAGAGAAGGTTTGGTACTGATGGCAGTTTTAGAGTCGTAAGTAGCCATATTCATAACTATTTCTCTTCATTATGCATCTAAGACCCATTTATCACAACCTTGACCAACTTCTGTTTTGCTGTAGAATACTTCTTAAAATCTATCATCTTCTACTAATCATTTATTGAACTGTAAATTTGTCCCATTTCAGCTCTCAATTTCTTTGTGAACTTAATGCGTATCTATAAACCTCCTGGGCTGTTGCCTTTTGCCCCGAAACTTGCACTTTCTTTACATTCTACCTGCCACAAATAGTAGTCTATGTAAAACACACTGGTTAGCCATTCAATCACATGATTAAATTCATGGGCAAGCAAAAATAACTGCATTCTGCATGATGTATCTGTGCTGGCATTGATTTGATAAAACTGATGAATGATTTCAAACATGCCTTCTGATCTGATCTTCTTGTTCTGTCTTTCTGATGCTGTCTTCCATTGTTTTACATCTTATCTGCATCTTCATGTCTAAAGATTTAGTGTTCAACTCATTTCTGTGTGTACTGATAAAACCAAGCCATTCCTTTCATCATTTTCATGTGTTTATTCCATGTCCAATGTTCTGAATTCTTTGTTCTGTGTTTGCAATGTTCAATCCTGGACATCTAGGAAGAAAGTGTTTCTGATTTCTTCAGAAACTGAGTTCCTATGTCTTTGGCACAATCCATCATCACTTTACTAATATGATTAGTTTACATCTGTTCAGTGTGGTGCTTTGTTAATTTCACTGAAAATGTACACATGTGCAGGCTAGGCATGATATTTTGCTTCATGTTATTCTGTTCTAACCATTTCCTGGCCATCAGCTCTATTTCATGCACAAAGCTGTTCATAGAATTTGTTGAACTTGTTTACCATTAACTGACCTGACGTCACTTGCGAATGCAGAGATTTCTAGCAGACTACACATATATATATATAACGGTATATTTAACCCTCAGGCTACCAAGCTTTTTTTGTAACACTGACTACCAAGGGGGGGTGGTTACCACCCCCCCTTGGATTTTGGGTTTGGTTTGAGATATCATAACTTGTAATACACCATTCGATTCAGCATTCATTTCTGCACAAAATGGTATATTTAGGTTTAGAAAATATGAAGGCACCTCGAAATTATGAATTTTTTACCATGGGTACCCGTCGATTCCACAAAATGTATGCTTTCGCATAGGGAATATATTAGATTCTGTGTGTTTTATACATGATTTATATATAAAAAGTAGTTTACATATAATAAAGTCCAATATACAAATATAAAAACTAGTAATAATTCTGTTTTATGTTAAATCAAAACAAAAAAACATGTTTTAGCCGCTGAAAAACGTTTACGCACACATATCGGTTCGCGTTGCAAAAAAACCCAACATTTTTATACATTTTAATTTATTTTGAGCACTTCCGGTCATCAAATTTTAAATTATTTAGTATTAAAAAATAGCCCTAAATGCCCTCTACAGAATGGCATAATTTATTTATATTAAAAAATAAATTATGGATAAGTTATAATAGAAAAAACATGACATTTTTATGAAAATAAAACACCTTTATATATATTTTAATTTATTTTGAGCACTTCCGGTTGTCAAAAGACAACTCAATGAGCATGGAAATGTAGCCCTACATTCCCTCTATAGAATGGTATAATTTGTGTCTCTTAATATTAAGGGGCGGAAAAGTTACAGACGATATTCTAGGGGGGGGGTGGTATCCACCCCCCTGGTACCTTGGGTATATCGGGTGTAACTTTTGAACGGTAGGGGGCATCATAAAAAGTTTTAGCTCAAAATGTGTCCCAATGAATTCTCTACAGCTACCAATTTTTTCAAAATTTTATTCCAGACGGAACGAGAAAAATTTGCGAAAAACCTAGGGGGGGTGGCAACCACCCCCCCTTGGTAGCCCGAGGGATATATATATATATATATATATAATATAAGTTGACGTATGTCTGTTGCATGCGTACCTCTGAATTTGATTGTAATTTCACTTGAAGTGACCATCAGCATTATATATTGGTGCAAAAAGTCATTGTAAAGTTTATAGGGTTGCATTGGATTAGATCGTTTTTGCATATCCTCCTCATTTTGTGGGTTAATTGTTCATCGTCAACAACCGGCCACTTCCATTACAGTCACTTATTCTGCTATCTGGGATGTGCCATATTTCACAACAGTTACTGCTTGCAGCTGACATGATTGGCAGTTTTTATATACTGTTGTTGAATGTTGATAGATAGTTCAGGTAAAAACTTTCTGGACTTTAGAGGAGTTCTTGGCAATACATTAATTTGACTTTCTGTGTCCTATAATTAAATATTGCGAGAGATGACTGTATTTTTATTCTTTGTGTTTTTCTTTTAGGACCATATCATCTTTCAGCAGCGACGACTTGGTGTACGACGCTGTGATGCAGCCTTTATTTAAAATTGGGTTCACTCGGGTGAGTCCTTACTATCATATGTTTGTCAATGTTTATAAAATTTCAATTCTTTATAAATGCTTATATACAATACAATACAATTATGTTCTGGTTTGGCAATGTCAGCTTGATGTTGCCCCAGACTACCTGCTAGAGCGCTGTTGCTCCATGGGTATCCAAGGCCACCACCCCTCTGTTCTGTACATAAGGGGTTGCACTTTGTTCCATTTGCATGAACTGCAACTATGCCGATTTGAACCTTTTTCATGGTGAGTCAAGTGGTCTGGAATGGACCCTGACGTGAGCTACATCTGCTTCCTCGGGCTCTTGCTGAAGAATTTTTTTATGCAACTCAAAACTGTACTTTTTTGCCAAGGTAGAGAGTCAGGAGTGCTTCTGCTTCCCCTTGAATAGGCACTATAGAAACTCTTGATTGAATATGTTCTTGGCCTCTTTACATGGTGTGGAGTGATTATAGTGATTGACTTCTAATCCCTTCTGGGTTTCCGGTTGTAACCAGCTGTTATGTATATATACTTCGTAAAAATGTTTTTGTTATATTGGTGCAATAAAATTGATGGTTATAGCTATAGTTTTTTTCTTTATGCAAAATTGATTGACTGTGTTTAACTATTTTTTTAGCTACTCAACAATATTTAAATAAAAAGGCTAAATAGACATACTGAGCATAATAAAATAAAATAAAAAACAGGCTACAGCTGAATCGATGTTCTCTAAGTAATTTATTGTTGATATTGTTTTAATCTTTTGCGAACATACATAACATACATAAGTAACATAACATGTTTTCTGTGTTGAAGCATTTTCTAGAGAACCTCAGTGTGGACGTTTGTCTGACGGAGCTGCAGTGTATAGAGTACGGTGAACTACAGAATCGATTTCAGTTTCAGATGGCCCAGTCGTTCCTGGCGGCCGTTGAGAGCTGCAGCGACGCTGTCGAGATCACAAATGCAAAAAATGAAATAAAGGTAAATTTAAAAGACTGTTGATTATTATTGTTTTACCGTGTTAATGCTGTTGGCAGTATGGTAAACGCAATGGTGATGTTAATGGCAGAGTTGATGATGATGATGATGATGATGATGATGATGATGATGATGATGATGATGATGATGATGATGATGATGATGATGATGATGATGATGATGATGATGATGATGATGATGATGATGATGATGATGATGATGATGATGATGATGATGATGATGATGATGATGATGATGATGATGATGATGATGATGATGATGATGATGATGATGATGATGATGATTGATGATGATGATTGATGATGATGATGATGATGATGATGATGATGATGATGATGATGATGATGATGATGATGATGATGATGATGATGATGATGATGATGATGATGATGATGATGATGATGATGATGATGATGATGATGATGATGATGATGATGATGATGATGATGATGATGATGATGATGATGATGATGATGATGATGATGATGATGATGATGACGATTACGATGATTATGATGATGATGATGACGACGATGATGACGATGATGACGATTATGATTATGATGATGATTATGATGATGATGATGACGACGACGACGATTACGACGATTATGATGATGATTATGATTATGATGACGACGATGATGACAACGATGATGACAATGATGATGATGACGGTGATTATAATTTATGATTTTAAACTGTCTAATTTCAGAATATCCTTCATTAATTATTGAAAGTTTATACTCAGTTTCATTTCCAATATTTTTATCAAATATTATGCAATTGTAAAATTTTCCTGTTTTCTGCTGCCAGTACATCAACAATTCGTTTGAGCAACTGTTTGGGTATACAAAGAAAGAAGCAATCGGCAAAGCATTTCTGTCTCTCACGAGTTGCTTTGAGAGCAGAACGAGCGCCGATCTGAGCATTATTGAAACCATGAAGTCTCAGATGCAACTTGGAATAGTAAGTACTGCATGCAAAATTATCATAATTGATATTACTGATTAACATAATTAATATTTTATCAATGATTACCATAATTAATGTGACTGGTTATCATAATTAATATTAATGATTACCTTAGTTAATATTAATGATTAACATGATTATTGTTAGTGATTGCCATAATTAATTTGAATGGTTATTATAATTAATATTAATGATTAGTTCATTACGATAATTAATTAATAATTGCCTTGATTAATATTAATGATTGCCATATTACCGTATTTTCGCGAATATAACACGCACACGGGTATAACACGCACCCGAATATAACACGCTACTTTTTGCGATTTGAGTAAAAGTTGAATTGTATAACACGCACCCGACTATAAGACGCATTTTCGTGCCTTCATTCCGCTCTAGTACTCGAACGTGCACGCTAACGTTAATGTTACTCTGGCGTTATATAATTTATGACTGCATAGAGTCGTAACTGATTCAATTATACACAAATTAAAATCATGTATTTGACAAACAAATCGTTTTGCTAAAATTAACATTTCAATAAAGTCAATCATATATAATTTCCTATATAAATATAAAAACTTGTAAGTGGAAATTACCGTGTTCCTGGTTCTTTAGCCTACTTGCTGCTCCACAAGGTAAGGTCATCGTTGTTTAAGGATTGTAGCATTAGTGCAGTGAATAAGAATGAGTAGTCTTCATAAAAACCAGTAAGTGTATTTTGGCGAATTTCGGTATGCGCTCATTGTAGCATTATTTTTATATCAATCGAATATAATTGAAGTTATATTGATGCAAAAATTCTTTTAATCAATATCATATCCTTAATTAACAAGCTTAAACTATCGTACTATGGGGTAATGACGGGCGTAGGCTACACTTAGCAGTTTAGTACCAGCGTAAGCTGCTCTTATAATGACGGTCTTAACCTAGGAAATAAAATATATATCAGATTTTACGTAATTTAGACCAAGATAATATAAGTAGGCACATATATAAGTGGAAGATATATTTAAAATCTGAACCTACGCGCGTTATTTAACAATGAAAACGGACGTTTTCATGCACATGTGACTGATCCAATATGGCCGCTAACGCGATGGATTTGCTAATAAATTCGCGATTTCCTTGTAGAATTAGGTTCAAATGGTGACAGTTTCGACAAATCTGGCCGTTTTTAGTTGTTTGATATAGCAAGTGACGAAAATAAACTATGTTTGTCCAAAGGAAATCCTGATTTTGACACGAGTTCTCAAAGGGCATTCACCGCAATTGGCATCTGTTGCTAAACGGAAAGCGGGATGACAATATTTGATATCTGGCAAGCAAGTCTGGAAAATTGAACTTAATTTTTGATGCCATTGACAATATTTACATTTGTGATATGGAAGAGGCAGCGGAGGACACTGAAAAGGAAGTTTACCTGGGCTGTTTAAAAATCGCAACATTATGCGCTATATAATTAAAACACCTAATTTTCTTAGCTTCATACCTAGCGAATAGCAAGCGATAATACAAAATACTGCCTGCCTAAATTTATTTACTGATTTATTAAAAACAACAGACAATTGCAATTTATTTATAGTAATATTTAACTTTTGTATTTAAGGCCAAATCATAATTTGTTAAACTTTAAATTGTAACTTTCTGCGTCTCTGATATTTCTTTGATAATAATAATAAACGAACTGAACTCGGACTTCATGTCCTATCGATTTTGTTGACGTCCATGTCTCCGTATTGTAAGAAAACAACTTTTACAGTAGTTTTTGACCATGACCTGAAAATAATCTGGCACAAAATTTGACTATGTAAAAAATAATTTGTATAACACGCCCCCGAGTATACCACGCGGGTAGGGTGCGTGGTTTGTAAAACTTTGTATAACCCGCGTGTTATATTCGCGAAAATACGGTAATTGATGTTAATGCGTACAACAAAACTGATTGCGAATGGAAGGTTTGGTCAGCATTTCTGAAGTCCTGTTTTAATTCTTTATTAAAATATATGTTATCAGGACCACCAAGAGAGGAGTCAGAAACTGCCCAGGGGCCTGGTGACTTTAGGAGCCCGGGCTAGGTTGCTTCATATTCAAAGTTTATGGTTTAAGCCGTTTGAAATTATATTACATAAATTAATGGCAATAAGTTTAAAGTTTAAACCTCAATTTAGCAACTGAAAAAAAATCATATTTACATATAAATGTAAGAACATAGATTGTACAGGTCTACACTTTTATTATTTCAATTTGTTTCAACAATTTTTTCCTATAAAGCCTTTATAGGAATTTTTTGCTATAAAGCCTTTATAGCATAGGGTCACGGGACCCTATGCTATAAAGATAGCATAGGGTCCCGTGACTGTGCTGCCTATGGTCCGGAATTTCTCTCATACATACCATGCATATTTTTAAAAATTGAGTTGGTGTTCATATTTACATATAAATGTAAGAACATAGATTGTACAGGTCTACACTTTTATTATTTCAATTTGTTTCAACAATTTTTTCCTATAAAGCCTTTATAGGAATTTTTTTTGCTATAAAGCCTTTATAGCATAGGGTCACGGGACCCTATGCTATAAAGATAGCATAGGGTCCCGTGACTGTGCTGCCTATGGTCCGGAATTTCTCTCATACATACCATGCATATTTTTAAAAATTGAGTTGGTGTTCTATGCTAATTGCGTATTTTTTTGAAAGATGATCTTGTCTGTTTGTAAAATAAAGTTCATGACAATTCCAAAAGTGAATGAAGAATAAGAAAGTTCAGCTTTAGCCAAGGCATAGACAGTATAAGAATTGTAGAAAAATTACTGGGGGTCAGACATTGATTTTTGTGGAGTTTGGGTGTGCAAGGAAGACTTTCCTATTGGGTCCTAATAAAGACTACCTGGGGGGAGTTGAATCCCCCATGTCAATTTTCACCCTGGGCATAGAGACTCGTCAGAAAGACCTGAATGGTAAACAGCAAGAAGAAGCTATTGGCTTCCCTCACAGATCATAATCACTGGCATGGCAACCAGGATGCCTTTTTTGACTCTGATACATTTTTGCTAAATGAATTGTTGTGTTGAAATTGATTCTATAATATTAGCGGGCTGTTAGACTATAAGAAGCTGGTGGTCCTTGTCCTGGTCTAAAACTGAACTCGCTTAAATGGTCTCCCAACTTTGCTTCTTCTTTAGGTTCTTTGCCAAGTGGCTGGTCCAAATGTCCAATGTCTCCACCTTTCACGCTGTTGTGCCATGTCCTTAAGTTCTCTGTATCCCTCCTCCATCATCCCGTCCAGCAAGTTTTGCCTAGGTCTTCCTCTGCACCTCTTTCCCTCCAATCTTCCTTTGCTATAATGCTATAGTGCTAGTGTGGTGAATATTCTCATACTTGACATTCAGAAACTTAGGCAGAATTAACTTATATGCAATTGCTATCAAGGTTTTAATATGGATTTTTGGTTTACATCAAATTGCTACAATGTTTACGAATGCTTTATCAGCTTTCGCTTCTTTCTCTTTCATTGCTTAAAGCAAGGTTTAGCAACGATCAGTTGCAAATAGTGCAATTGTGACGATATTAGTCACGAGGTATAACCAGCATTATTGCTTTTGTTGCATTTTTTATCTCTTGCCATGTTTTAACGTGTGAGGGTTTGTTTCTTGTGACTAGCCATGGAAAGGTATCATTAGTGTTTGTAAGAAAAGTGGTGAGTCGTGCGTTCACCGGTGCCATGTTATTCCTATCCTTGGACAGTCTGGGTGAGTATTCGTCATCGTGGATATGGTTATTAAATCTTTGTCGGACTTTGTAAATTGTGCACTTGTACTAAATTATGTCTGTAACCCGTTATCGATCAAAGTGTGGTAAATGGTATGGGGGAATCCTAAACTATTGGTCAGTAAAGGATTAAGGCGGAATTAAGGGACTACTAGACACTTTTAGCAAGTATGTCAAATTCTTTCATTTAGTCGTCGTATATGACTCCCACCTGTGCCAGATGCATTCCCAGTTGGAATGCACTAGTGATTTATTAGCAATGCGTTGTTTTGTCACTCATAATATAATTTATAGGTATGTACAGAATTGTCACACATGGCTGACCCCTCCCCTGCGAGGGATTAATCCCAGCCAGAAGGAAAAGAAGAAGACAGAATTGTCACATATCAGTTATAGATAGGTACATAACTATTAACTAGCATTGGTCTTGGGGCTTAAGCCCTCAAATGTAGCTAAAGTTCTCCAACATATGCCAAAGTCTTTTAGTCCTAGTGTAGGCTTGTAGTTCTCAAGGCTTAAGCTCCCCAAACAAAATCCTAGTTACGCTGCTGTTTAAAGGCATGTACAGAATTGTCACTGTATCATTTATTGACGTGTACAGAATTATCACTTTTGTCATTTATAGGTATGTACAGAATTGTCACTGTATCATTTATTGACGTGTACAGAATTATCACTTTGTCATTTATAGGCATGTACAGAATTTTGTTGTGGTTCGGAATGCGATGGAAAGCAAAGCTGCATTCCCAAGGAGTCCCAGTTTAGATCTACCGTCTGGTAAGTCAGCGCTGTTCTAGAATCTTGCTTTGTGAGTTTACCTTCCTCATTAGGTATCAGTCAATGGCTGTTGCATTGCTCGAGGGTACACATACCCTAAAATAGAATGCGTTAAAATACGTACGTACCTTTAAAAAAATACAATATTTTACGCGTATGGTACGTACCATACATGAAAATTTTGTTTATGGCTTACTCGGCGACCCATAACCTGCATGTGCGTATGCATGCAGTCAACAGTATGCGTCATTGAAATCGGTATTTCTGGTAGCGTAGCAGTAAATTTAATTCGATAAATTCTTCTGTTTTAATTAATTGAACTGTTCAACCTTTTCCTTGGAGTGGGACTTTTAAGTGCTGCAGCAGAACTGAGCCGACTAACTGACATTAATTAGTGCATTAAGTGCAATGTATGCTGGATAAACATACATGTAGATCTACAATATATCATTGCAGCAATTTACTACGCTGTATACTGGGTTGTGATTGTTTGCTTAAATTAAATTGAACATTCTTGTAATGAGCAATGATGAAGCTAACGTATTTTATTATTGTTCACGTACCCTAAAATAGGGTACGTTCAGGGCCGTTTTAAGGAGTTTTGGGGCCCTAGGCACAAACCCTAATCCTAAACATATCCACGAGTCTAATCTACTCTAGCCAAATCAAGGTTTCTGGGGACGGAGAACAAGTATTTACACACACATTTTTGTCGGTCGATTGCTCCAGACGTGTAGCGCCGAGACGGGAGGGCTATGGGAAAGGAATGTCCGAATGTGTCCCTCCATGAAGTCAGAAATTGTTGAATTTTCACATTGCATTTTAAGCTGCCATCTTTACAAAATTGCTCAACATTCGCAGTGCTGACATGCCTAGTCTAAGACTTCTATGATTGTTCTTGCAATTATAATAATTCCTTATTCAGTTTCCACATTGTAATGATAGGCCACATGCAGCATTGTAAGCTGGGATCTAAGCAAAATTACAGATTATTATTTCAGTGCTGATTACAAGAGTGGTTGAAAGTTTCAATAAAATTAATATAATTATTATTACAATCATAATTTCTTGACGTATCAAATTCAGCAACTCAGTTCTGCTGCTTCTGGACCATTAGGCCAACAGCATAATAGGCCTAGTAGCCTAACGAATAACTGCAGACAGATCTAGGCTATAATTATATAAGACCTACTTTCTTGCATTGGAATTGGCTTATTCCCGCGCGTTGCTAAAAAGGCTTGTATTGTTGACCATAGAGGATAGGCCTACAGTTCTCGGAATTGCCACAAATGTTACACAAACCAAGGAAGAACCGCCAAAATCTGGAAGTCATGTAGTAGGCCTAATGATGCTGTTTTACTAAGTGTTCAAGTAACAAAACCTTTTTAAATTTCGACAGTTTTAAATTTGAAAGGTAGCACTAAAAAGTCGAAAATTGGTTTTACAAAAATAGTACTTGTACAAATATTAACAGTAAATTATACTCATTGTAAGATGATTGTATCATATTATTACATTAATAGATTTTATCGTCATAATATCATACAATAGTAAATAATATCACGGTATATTACTAGAGTTCGTGTATTATACAATAATGTAAGCAGCAATTCAAACTTATAATTTGGTCAAATGTTTTGGGTAGTCATTTCTGGGTGAAGTTCCTTCCACACTGGGAGATGCTTAGATTAAACACTGAACGTAACCCGATTCCCGTCTCAAACTCTCAGTCTCAGATATAGAGTGCCGGTACTCTATTCATGCCTTCTGTGTGCATGTGTGTCATTTTGTTACGTTTATTAATATTGATAGAGGAACCTAGGCCTATACTGTGACACAGCTAGAGCACAGCAATCTTTGTATTACAAGTGTACTGTGTAAAATAAATTTAAGCTTAGCACACGTTAAAGTTCGTATAACATGTTGCTAATTTGTTATGCAATGTAGCATTTTGGGTCGCCGCGGGGCCCCCCTGTTGCGCGGGGCCCTAGGCCCGGGCCTCGCGGGCCTGTGCCTTAAAACGGCTCTGGGTACGTTAAAATATGTACGTGCCTTTCACAAAATAGAATACGTATTACGTATGGTACGTACCCTCGAGCTTTTGGGGGTAGCTAAGGAATTTCGATATGCATGCCATACTTTGGTTATACCCCATTAGTTACATAAGCAGCCCATACATGAACTGAATCCTAAAAGAGAATTCATGTAGGGTAGTGCTACTCAAGCTGTGGTCTGTGCCCCGATATCGATCTGTAAGTGATTGAGTCTGTAGTTGGTAACTGGAGCCACAATTTTGAACATATACTCAACTAAAAGATGAATTTTTACTTATTGTAAACTATGAAAAATGAGAACTTAACATAGCTTTTTAATTATGCACAAGTAACAAAAGGTTTGGCTGTGGGAAGTATTATGAAATTTAAATATATTTTGTAGCATTTGATTCCATCTATAGATATGAATTTTCAAACTGTCTTAAAATGTACGTGATGGATAGCAGTGTATGTACAGTGCTTAGGAAGTCCTAAAAAGTTGCTACGTACAAAGGATTGTAATACATTTTTTATACACACATATAATTTTATATATAATTATATATATAATATATATTTATTAAGGTGATTTTATTACCAAAAGAAACAAAAAGCGAGAGCACCAAAGAAATTTGATTAAATTTTTTTTTAATCACCTTAAACATATAATTTGTGCATGTGTGTGCGTGCGCGTGTGTGTGTGTATGTTTGTGTGTGCGTGTGTGTGTTACATCAAAGCCTCTACTGCTGTTTGCAGGTACAAACCGAGCGCTGCTGTTCGCAGGTAAAAATCGAGAATTAACGTCTCATATGGCAATGACAATTGAAGCGCCTATGACAAAGGTATGACCCACACAATGGGATTTCGCTCTTACGCTATTTAACTATTAAGTTTCGTTTTATCTGCAGGCTAGCATTTATATAGACCCCGTGAAGAACCTTTAATTGTTTAAGATTCAGCAAGTACATTGTTCGTTTGACAAAAGTATGAACGATACTTAAAATTCATTTACTCTCTTCAATTGCATTTATTGCTGATGAATTTGGCATTTGACCAGTTAAGGACTGATTTTCAATAATTTCACATGTTTACTGAAACTTTGAAAAAGCATGTCACCTTTGTTGCATGCTGAATAGTTATGTTGTATCTCGCAAGGTCTTCTCAGAGGTACAAACGGTGGATATCTGACAGGTATAAAAGAATGTGATTTAGAATTTTTGCCACTGTATATTTTTATGCACGATTACGACATTACCTTTTCCATGGTGGGTCTGGAATGGACTCTCCAGGAACTGCTCCTGACTCCAGAGACTCTAACAGTGGCAAATTTTAATTTAACTCAAAACTGGGCTTTTTGCCATGCTGGAGTTGGGAGTGCCTTTGATTAGTGCCCTTTAAGAGGTGCTATGAAAATTCATGAATGAGTGAATATGCAAGCATCTTTTCTATAAGACTATCCTTAACTATTTTATCCTTCCTTAAAGCAACAATTTTAACACTTTCTGTTGCACGAATCCATCTATCACTTAGCTTTTACCCTTACCTATCTATCTCTCCTCTCCCGAGTGACTGACGCTGCTTTTGATTAAAATATCAATGTCTTGCACAAAAATCTCATTTTATTCATTATTCATTCGTGTGTCTGAGTGTGATAATAGGAACAGCTATAAAATTAACAATAATAATGATGACAAATAGGAAATAATATTTATTTGGAAGCTTGTAATCTGAGGGTATGTGAATATTCTTTCAGCTGTTTATTTATGTGTCCAGCTTGTCTGGATATTTTTGGAACTCTAGGTGATACACATGATCAGTTTGATCCAAGCTACGTCTCCAAGGGACATCGCCGAATCACTGGACAACGTTCTTGAAGTCTTGCGATCGTCTGAACTCTACGTTCCAATAAAGGGCGACGACATGGACAACGAGATGACCACGGAGCTTTTAGAAGGACTGATGACGGTCAGTCAGTCAAGCCTAAACAATTCTGGGTCTTTGTCGGCGCCAGGATTTTCGTTTGGGGGGGCTGGATTTTCGGCAAAATTTCTGACAACCTTTCTTTTTTATTTTTTTTTAGTCATCGACCAAAATCCGAAGAAAATTTTCCATTTCCGCCGTCAAAATTTCTGACGACCTATTTTTTTTTAGTCATTTGATTGAAATCTTCGAAAATGGTCCTTTTTCATAATCCGCCGAACTGTCTGTCAAACCTCGTGCGTACCTTTACGGTTATTTTATTTTTACATGGAAAAAAAATGGATGGCCTTTTTTAGAGGGGGGCTCAGCCCCCTAGCCCTCCCCTAGCGCCGCTACTGTTCTGGGTACATTGGATGAAGTGTTCTGGGTCTAACTAAGTCCGTCTGGACACAACAGCGAACCGTCTTGTAGCATATATGATCCAACAAGTGTGAATTCCTGCCTCCTGAGTCAGTCTTGGTAGTACATTTTACTAGGACACTTACCCTTGGTAATAATCTTTGGGATGCACATTATATTGTGCTGGAGTGGAGTGTGAAACCAAGAAGATGTGACAGATATTTTGCTCCAAAATGTTGATCAACTTCTGCGTCTAGTAAATTCGGCTTAGTTATAAATGTGAGCATTTTTGTATAGTGGCAATGTTACCTTGACCAATGACCATGCTCATTTCCAAATGAATTGATCTTAGAAATGCTGGTTGATGCCAATCAGGTGCACTATGCTCTGGTTTATGATAGATGTTAGCACTACGGATGACCTTTGCCGCAAGTGGAGGTCATGATAACAACACAGTAATTGAATTCTACTTTTGCATGAAGCAGAGCATATTATTAGCAAATGAGTTAAAATGAACGCTAACGCAAAATGCATGAAATACACACATGTATAGCAAAGCCAAACAAAAACAAAACCCAATGGTCCTTCCACTAGAGGCCTAAGCTATACTTTTTTACTATGCCATTTTGTATTCAGACATGACTAAATGTTTTAGGGTCCAACACTGCGACCGGTATCAGCTACCACAATTGCAGAATTCCGAAGAAGATGTTAGTATATGTGATCGTTTTTTTGTGCCGTCAATTGATGTCAGAGTTAGTAGAGCTGATTGTGGATGCTGTGATGATACGTATTTAGTGAATTGTTACTTAGCTGTAGATTCATGGGCAAGGATTCTATATTGCAGGATAGGTTACTTGGGAACATTTTGTGGTAATGATTTCACTCTGAGCAATAGATGGCACTCCACTTAAAATTCCGTTTCTATCGCTAAGGATGATGTTTTGAATCTTCAAAGGTATTTTTTTTTTGCAAACATAATTAGTCGTCAATCTGTTTTCATAGATGTAACCATAGTTGTAAAAAACGTTTTTTTCGTTTTTTATTCTCTCCCAAAAAACGTCGTTTTTTTTCGTTTTTTATTTTTCCCATCGTTTTTTATCGTTTTTTTCGATTTTTATGTAACTTTATTTAATTATTTGCTGTCTAATAATATTTTCCTTAATTTAATTTTTGTCTGATATTCCATACGTTTTCACCGTACTCTCAAGGATGCAGCTAACTATAGGGTCTTTATGTAATTGTTTAAGTCATAATTTTGAGAAATACATGTAGGCCTAGTTGATCCCTACAAGAAATGAAATTTCTAAGAGTTATTTTGATATAAAATTCTTGGGCATAATTATTAATATTAAAGTAGCAATTTTAAGCACAAAATAATGTACAATATATAATTTAGTAAACATCTGTGGTTTTTGCTTCTGGTTAGATTTTAATTGTGTTATGTCGATCAGCATAAACTTATAATGTGGACTTATGTCTACAATTTAAATTTGAAAAGATTTCAATACCTTTAATTTGTTCGAATTTCTTATTAAACGAAAGTGATAAGAAAAAATAACTGTGGTAGATTAATGTTACTTATACCAATTATTTTGGCCTAATAATAAAGTTGTGTTATTTGCAGTTTCTTAATAAAATTGCATAAGCAATTAAGGTTTGTAAGCTGAAAATGAAATTTCAGATGTAACAAAGGCAAATTATTTTTCGTTTCCGTTTTTTATCGTTTTTTTGTCGTTTTTTATTATTTCGAAAAAAACGACGTTTTTTACCGGTTTTTTCTTTTCTTTTCATCGGTTTTTACATCTATGGATGTAACTGATTGAATGCTTTTATTTTGTAAATAAGATTTTAAATTTTCCGGAACTCCTATTATCGCCCAAAAACGTGTACAAGGCGGCTAAAGAAGAAGAAGCCAGTCCTCTGTATAGGGTCCTTGATTCATGGGTTTAGGTTTCTTATATTAATAATAATAATATGTAGAGATTTAAGTGCCAGGGGTTCGTAAGCAATCGATTAAGAAAACCGTAGCAACAATTCAGAAGCACTTAAACATTGCAAATATTAACATTGCAGTTGTCTCAGAATGTTGTTTCTTTAATTATGCAAGCAGTAAGGACTTACTAAGGTCAGCTGTATGTTTAACAGCTGTCTGATCTTTAGTTATAGTCTCTGACCTAGCCATGTTTGAAGGCCATAAGCATTTCCATAGAAGGTGTTGTGTAATTGTTTAGACTGTTATTTTGTGACACGATAGCCAATGATATTAAACTATATTAAGAGCATTATTGTTATTATTAATAGTATTAGTAGTGCTACTAAAATAGAGTATTTTTACATTCAGTAGTAGTAATGCATCATGGTAGGTAAGCATAGCTGAAGAATTTCAATGAGAGTGCCAGGAACATTAGAAGCTATGATGATATCTGGTTTCATTTACTTCTTGCTGACATTTAGATATAAGGAGATACCTAACATTGAAATCATGTAGCCCTGTATGTTACCCCATCCATTATAGGACTGCTTTTTTTAATAGATTTTTTTTTATTTTGTCAGCGATATCCGGTCCTACCTTCTGTCCTAAGATCCCTCAGATGGCGTTTGGTCAGTTACCCATGAAGGTTCAGACCATTCTAAACAGGGAGAGCAAGTGGGAATTCAATATCATCGAACTTGAGAGGCTCACGGACAGGAAGTAAGTGCTTGCTGATACCTATTTTTCAGTCATGTCTCCGACTGTATACAGGATATTATACCAAGGGCAGAAACAGAAATTTTCGAAGGGGGAGCCAAAATTTTCGGTCTTGGAACAGGGGGAAATTAGTCATTTTTGTCGAATTCCCAAGAAAAATATACCATTTTATTCGCCAAATTAGTTGATGACCTTTTTTATTAGTCATTTGTCGAATTCCCAAGAAAAAGATACTATTTTATCCGCCAAAATAGTTGATGAATTTTTTTAGAAGTACAGTGTTTTTAAGCTCATGCACGGACCTCGTGTACGGACCTCGTGGAGCATGGGGGAGGCCACGTCAATTTTTCGAGCCAGAATAGCTGGTAAAAAATAAAGAAATTTCTAAATGGGGGTCCATGGCCGAATTGCCCCCTGGATCCTGTTCCTATTCCTAGCCATTCTTGGTAAGAGGTTCGGCCGCATCATGCACGATGTTCCTCCAACGATTCCCCTGGATCCGCCCCTGGGAAATACAATGTACGTTCTTGTGTGCGTGTTTGCAACAAAACTTTGAACTTCCAGTGTTGCCATTCCTCATGGTGCTGTATTTAGCAGGCTTCATTCAGTTCATGATTGAAAAGAGACCCAGTTCTTTGACAAAATGGCATCATAACATTTTTGTAAGGTTTTTAAATAACTAGATGCATACATACATACTTTGTGTGCCTGAAATTTTCCTCCACTTATGAAGCTGATAATTTTCTGTCTTGATTTCTGCTTTTCGTCAGGCCTCTTCAGTTTTTGTGCATGAAAACGTTTGAGCGATTCAGCGTCGCAGAATGTTTACAAATCGACCATGGAACGCTTTACCAGTGGTTACGCATCATAGAATCGCACTACCGTGCATCCAATTCATACCACAACTCCACTCACGCCGGTGACGTCCTGCATGCTGCTTCATACTTTTTAAGCCGGGACATGCTCAAAGTAAGGAACTTCATTCCATGGAACTGTGTTTTGTTCCTAAGATGTCCTCTTACTTCAAGAAACTGGTACAATTTAATTTTAAGTTAATCAGTTATCACATTTCATGATGTCTGCGTAGTATGTACGTTAATTATGCTTTTGAATAATTCAGACTTTTTCATGAAGAATTTTAATTTTCCATATCATGAGGCCTGAATAACTTGGATATGCATACCGTGAATGGTTTTGTGGATTCTTGCAATTGATCGTTTTTTCAGTTCGTGTATCAATGAATGAATCATTCAGTGTTTTAATTGTAACCAGCCAGTAGTACAGCAAGTAATATGAATTTAGTTGCTGCGGATACAAAAGGAAGAACCCTAGATGGATTGAAAATCCTGCGTATTAGTGTCATCATGTACTGTACAATCTAATCAAACAGTATGCCGTGGTAGCCAGGTGGAATATATCTTAGTTGACTATTGCTAGCACATTGGCATCATGAGTGAAATACAAGTTACCTAAACAGGCTGAGATAACGATGTGGCGCTGACACTTCATACCCATGTTAGCTTAAGATATTTATATTGATTTTTGGATTTAGGATTTTGTGCTATTTTAAAACATTTGACATTGAATGGATATAGAAATGATGTACATTTCTTTATTATAACATGCCTGTACACCAAAATGCGGATAGCAAATGGTCCATTAAAGAATATTCTTATCTTATCTTATATTGATCGTCTTCTAGTTTTGCGCAGGGTGCAGGTATAAGCCTAGTGCGGTTAAGGAGAATGGACATTTCTCATTGATTTGTTCACAGCTGCTGGTGCTTTGTTTTGCATGCATTGCAGAATTTGTTGGATTGTGATGAGAAGGTGTCTGTCTTGATTGCTGCCGTCGTTCATGATATCGATCATCCGGGAAAAACGAACTCGTTCCTCATCAATTCAAATTCATATGTGGCTCAGCTCTACAATGACTTGTAAGATCGGTTCTCTTTGAGGAAATTAACCATCTTCTTAAAGCTATGAAGTATTTGCCAATTCCTGGCAGTACTGTGTTTACCAATCACCACCGACAGCATCACCAGACCACTGCCACAAAGAGTCTTTGTGTCTGTGCATTTTCCAATGTTGATGCTGTTACGGCTATTTGATGCTGAGTTTAATTTGGTTTGCATGGATGGTGCGGTTTTACATTATATGCTTTAATTTTTAATAAAATGGTAACTTGGTAGTTCTAACACTCGGTTCACACAGAACTCATGTGTTCTTCAAGTTAAGGCAGATATTGAGTAACGACATTCTCAAGAAACTTATTTGAACTGTTTAGCTTATAGTATTTCCATTTATTTACGATGCAGTGATTCAGATACTGTTATTATGAAATGCCTCGCAGCTCTCATAGAATTTCACGTTGTGTTATTTGTGTGGATTAGGAGAATCGGCCAGTGAGTAAATTTAATATTACGACCAGTTAGGTTTCTTCTGACGTATCTCTTTCGACATCTGTGTTCTGAAGCAATTTTGGCTGCATGTTTCAACATAGACTTTACAAGATGCCCCTGTTAAACTTGTGTTTAGCAGTAATTGAAGAATTTTGATCCATCCATTGCACCACATTATTGAACAAAACTTTATCTAATGTAGTGTCTTTGAAGTTCAATTTGGTTAAATTACATTGACAATTCTTTCTGCATAAGTAGTACTGATATTTGTTCGATGCCATTAAATCAACTGTTTCAGCGGATCATGATGTTAATGGACTTGGGCTTGGACTCGATCTCTAGTGACTCAGACTTGGGCTGGAACACCTTTGCACTCGACGGGGAATTGGCTTAGATAGATGCGGACTTGACTTGGACTCGGATCAGTGGACTTGACTAAATCACTGCTTGGTGACTAGTGAAGCATGTGCAATGATTGTGCATGGTGTCCATTATTGTGTGCCGTTGTTTGTATAATTGACCCGATGCTAGGTGATTGTTTTGATTTGGACAGAAGTGTGCTAGAGAGCCACCACGTGTCCTATGCATTTCGACTGACGCATCAGGATGTAAGCATTGACATATTCAAGAATCTTCCTCGGTTAGTTAACCTTCAAATCACGTGTGTACGCTTGTATATCCGTGTGTAATGTGTATGGCTGTTTTATGTTTGCTCTGTCATTGTATGCAAGTACGCAGGGCTTAAAGTGTGCCTGGACGGTCATGGACGGCGTCCATGCACTTGTTTTAAAATCTGAACGCCGTCCAGCCTCTTATTGGCGAGCACAGGCTGGGAAGGTAAGGGGCGTCCAGGCACTTCTTTTGGAGAGGTAAGGGGCGTCCAGGCACTTATTTTTCCACACTTTAGGCACTGCTTTGAAGTACGTATACGTCATACAATACAGGGAAATCTGTTTAGCATGTATGTGTTAAATTTATGTTAAGTGCTTCCAAATGCATTGCCATCCAGTGCTTTCTCTGCCTCATTTGAGGGTTTACGCTGCTCCTAGATCCCTATGCGCTGTGGTCGATCAAGTCGATTGCCATGATTAGCACGTGCTCCACTGATCATCCACTTCACCGACCTCTCATCAACTTTAGCAAATAAATTATCAACTTGGTCAACTTTTGTCGTCTTAGGCTAGTCACTTGCTTACATCCAAAACTTTCTGACGACCATTCTTATATTCCAGTACGTAAATTAATCGTGAATTTCATTTTTCTCCTATTGTTCATTTCAGTGATTGACTTGTTAGTGCTAAGCCTTGCTGTTGCCATTAACTTAGGCTGCTAGGTGCAAAGGTATCTCCCGTAGTTCAATCGCCCTAGTCATTAGAAACATAACGCCTTTGACACTCGCTGTTTGAAAATCCTGCGAGCTTCATCAAGGATCCCTGGTTAAAATGTTTTGTGTGCAGCGGCTATGATGAGTTTCTGTGAATGCATGTTAGCAAGCAGTGGCGGCGCTAGGGGGGACTAGGGGGCTAAGCCCCCCTAAAAAGGCCATCAATTTTTTCCCCCATGTAAAACAAAAAAATTTGACGAACAACCCCTTTTAGCCTCCACCCAAAAATAACCGTACGGGTACGCACGAGGTTTGGCAGACAGCTTGGCGGTCACAGAAAAGGACCAGTTTTCCAAGATTTCGACCAAATGACTAAAAAAGTCATCAGAAATTTTTACAAGTGAAATGGAAATTTTTCCTGAGATTTTGGTCAATGACTAAAAAAACGTCATCAGAAATTTTGGCGACTGAAAACGGAAAATTTTCGCCGCAAATTCAACCCCCCAAAACTTAAATCCTGGCGCCGCCACTGTTAGCTAGTGTATATTGTTTACCTCTGTTTATCTTTGCCATTGGTTTGAGTTAGCAAGTTCTTAGTTTTTTAACAGATGTTAGGAATTGTTAGAGTTGTAGCTTACATACATATAGGATAATGACATTGCGTAATAACTTCTCTTGCTTACAGGGATAAATATCGAAGATTTCGTCAGCAGATCATCGACATGGTCTTGGCAACAGAAATGTCAAAACACATGGAACATTTAAGTCGATTTATGCACACCGTTGTCGATAAGCCTGCTGCCACCGAGGTTAGTTGGTTCTTAATGGTTCTTAATCTCATGTCAACAAAGTGATTCGTTCTTTTAATTGAACACAAAACATTCATCTTGACACATCATTCCTCAGTTCCAAGACCTCATAATTATTTGAAGATATTTTTAAACGCACTTAACAAAGTATATGCTTTTCGGTATCTGAGCTATATTGGAGAATGCTTGCCAATGACTTGTACAAAAAGGTTTCTGTGCAGTTTTGATGCTGAAAGTGTGGTAATTACATAATCTTAATATGATGTTAATGAGTTCTTGACCTAGAGATCTGAGATAAGTGAGGCTCAAGCAGCGGCGTCTACCAATGGGGGGGTTGGGAGAACGTTCTCCCACGGTTTCCAGAAATGGGTGGTTTGACGTTTTTGGACGTAAACTGGGGGGTTGAAGATTTCTAGTGTGGTATTTCTTACCAAAGAATCCAAGGTTCGCTTGAATGACTGCCAACTCAAAGGGACATCAGTGGTGGAACACATGGACTATAGGGGTGGACCTCTTATCACTTCAGGTCACACCTACTCAGTCCTACTGACAAGTCAAGCCGAGGCCGAGCCGTGGCAGGTGATGGAGACCACAACTGATCAGGATGGCCAACTGTCATTAGACAGCAGAGACGTCTCGCTGTGCTTGTATACCCCAGTCTTTGGACAGTGGTTGCCTTTGTGAAGCTAATTACGTTAATTACAGATGTTTCGAATTAGATACCTGGCCAGCTCTGTAGGCCTAATGAATAAGATCAACTACATGTAGGCCTACTTGTATGATGTAAACACATGCCTTTCAATGTTAGAGAATGATGCAGTCGAAAGTGTTAGGGGTAGCTGGTTTCTGAAGGTGATATTCCTTATGCTATGGACTAGGGACGTTCTCTGTTCCTCGCAGAGAGATGTAATAATTAAGCATGAACATCAACGAAAATTCTTGACAACCAGCCAGAGGGATATAACCTGAACACTCCTTTGGGAGAATTCGGGCTATAAGGTTCTTGCTATTAGGCACAATATTCGCAGGCACCAGCAACATGAAATTTCTCAGCGGTGAGTGATAACAAATTAGAACTACACACTATTATTCTCTACTAATCTAAATTCGCCTGTTTATTTAGTTGCAGGTAGGCCGAAGCCCCAGCACAGCGCGCATTGACTTAACTTAGTTCAAATTAAAATTTCTTTAAGGCCTGACCCTGTTCTGTTCTGAAATATCTGCGTTGAACGTTCATAACAGAATTGAAATTGTCAGCAATATTTGCACTAGGCCTATAGCTCTCTTACTCTGTATAGGTTCGAGAAAGTTAATCGTAAGTATTATAGCAGATAATCGGCTGATTGAATATCGCCAAGCTCTATAGCGGTCTAGCCTGCTTGTTCTGCAAGCCTATGCACCGAACAGCGATCGTCAATGAAAGGCGGCGAATGGACGCAAATGCATGAATAGCCTAGGTTGTTGCTGGCGAATTTGTCCAAAAAATGGACGCCTACACTACAGTTTCCTATTGAATAGGATGTGATGAATCTGCTCTGCAGCTTCTCAACAAGAATGCCTTACCTACTGAATAGTAGTTTACACAAAAACAGTAGCGGTGCCACCTATCAAGGCCGTATACCCAGGATTTTATTTCGGGTGGGGGTGTTTACCCGACCTTGAGCCTGCCGACAAGAAACCGAATCAACGGACTAAGGGGTTTAGAGGAAGATTTAATTTATTGCAAAGTGTCACATAGAAATAAGCGCTACAAAATGAAATCCACTTAGTCCGTATTGGTTGTGTTAGTAAATGCATTATTTCAAGGTAGCATTATTTAATTGAGGTGGTGTTCAAACACCAAAAACACCACCGTAGCTTCGGCCTTGTCAACAATCAATCCCAACAGGTCAGGTCGCCTGAAGGTCATGGGAGTTATTCAGCACGCTGAAGAAAATAATTGTGCAAGGAATAGTCTACATTAAAATTAGCCTACAAAGAATTTTCCCCAGGTCAAGAGCAAAAACAGTAGCGGTGCCACCTATCAAGGCCGTATACCCAGGATTTTATTTCGGGTGGGGGTGTTTACCCGACCTTGAGCCTGCCGACAAGAAACCGAATCAACGGACTAAGGGGTTTAGAGGAAGATTTAATTTATTGCAAAGTGTCACATAGAAATAAGCGCTACAAAATGAAATCCACTTAGTCCGTATTGGTTGTGTTAGTAAATGCATTATTTCAAGGTAGCATTATTTAATTGAGGTGGTGTTCAAACACCAAAAACACCACCGTAGCTTCGGCCTTGTCAACAATCAATCCCAACAGGTCAGGTCGCCTGAAGGTCATGGGAGTTATTCAGCACGCTGAAGAAAATAATTGTGCAAGGAATAGTCTACATTAAAATTAGCCTACAAAGAATTTTCCCCAGGTCAAGAGCAAAATGGGCAGGTCATTTATGACCTGCCACAACCTATGGTCTACCATCACTTAAAACAGTTGTGAGAGTACAAATGTGAACATTTGGGGTGATTGCAATTTTGTTGCTAGGCTTACAGGTTTTACAGCCCATTTTGTTCTCAAAATTACGCAATTTTTATCTATGATTTATGACGTAGGCACCTATGACTTTTGAGCAGAAGAATGTGTCCCTCTCCTGCAAAAATTTATGTTGGCACCTATACCAAACGTTAAGATAGGCCTACGACTAATAATAAGCTACAACTTGGTGATTACAAATCTGCATTACTACACAAGACTGAAATCAAAATAAAACTGTTTGTAGCCTAATGGTCACTATAGACTTAGGCTATCTGTAGGCCAGGGCCAAACATTAACTTTTTGTCTGTCTGTTTGGAATAGAAAAGTTAAATTATGCCACCAAGCCAATAGTAAAAATAATGTTTGTGAATTAATGTAGGCTATCTTTATTTTATATTTAAGTTATTTAATTTTATTCGCCTATAATCACTTTTATTATGAACTCTGCTCATAACATTGTACTACATGCCTATTAATATAGAGTCATGTCTGCTTCTGAAGAGCCGAGTCTATTATAAATACAAGTCGGTCAAAGTGGGGGGTTTGTTCTCCCACGCCAAGTGGGGGGGTTAGACGCCACTGGGCTCAAGGTAGATTCTAGCCTGCAAACTTCCAGTTACAAGGCACAGAACGTACTGCTACAACACCTCTTCTCTAATTAGACAGTTGCTGGTTTAAATGTACAATGTGTGCATTTTGCCTATAGTGGCAATGTTGCCTTGACCCCCGTGCTTATTTTCCAATGAATTAATCTTAGAAACACTGGTTGACGCAAATCCGAAGCATTATGTTCTGGTTTATTGTAGATGTTAGCACGGCGTATGACCTTCACCGCCGCAAGTGTAGGTCTCGATAACACGACAATAATTAAGCGCATGCTCATCAAGTGTGCAGATGTGTCGAACTCCGCAAGGCCACGGGAATTATCCATCGTCTGGGCGGAAAGGATTTCCGAAGAATACTTTCAACAGGTCAGTAACTATGCACTCTGTGCCCGGAATAACTGTTGCTATTATTGGTTATTATTGCTAATATTATATATGCTATTCATTATCTAAACCTCTTATTCTGATGCTGAAGTCTGATTCTTATCATAGCGGGCCAATAATTTGTTCGCTTACCAGTCTATTTGTGACCCAGTACTCGGAATCCGTCATATGTCGGTTTCTAACCTTTCTATTCAGTCTTGTGCTACAATTACTCTGCTTTAGAGTACTTTTGCAGAATGAAAATATCTTTTTTCTAACTGAAGTTACATGTATACTCTTTTGATTCCTTCGTTAGTTTAGAGTGAGAAAATCGTATAAAAAGCTTCAGGATATTCGTGTTATCAAAGTCCTCAAAAACCAATTATTCTGCAATTTTTCTGGGCTATAAAGGAATGTATTCTGAATCAAACAATGCAAATGGCATCAAAATTGGTTTACCACTTCGCAGATTATGGTGAATTCATTGCCATCTGCTGAATTGAAAAATATGCTACATTCTTGACACCTATCACAAAATTCAGCTTCTAACGCATTATATCTAGGAAGCAACAAGCAATGGGTTTCGAGCCCCGGCATCACATTTACTCACCCAGAAAGACTGGTCTGATTTTCAGCCTTTGGCAGCTGTGAAACGTATTCAGATTTCTTCATATTTTTTGTGACCAAGGTAGGGTCACAATGGTAATAACTGGTTGCCTATGTACTCTAACAGCTCTACACTTTGATAAAAAAAATTATGCTTTAAATAGTTTTCCAGAAACACTACTTCTCAATGCTATACTAAAGGTAGTTTTGCAGTGCAACCTTTATTATATCTTTGAAAGAGCTTCCTCGACCGATGTTCTCATGGTTTTGTTCAAAGTACCACCATTCGCATTTCACTTCAGCTGTTTTATACTACTTTGTGATTTTTGTTTGGCAGACTGATGACGAAAGAACGCAAGGTCTGCCAGTAGTGATGCCACTTTTTGACAGACGAATCTGTAACATTGCCAAGTCCCAGTTGAGCTTCATGAATCTCTTTATTATCGACATGTTTGACGTTTGGCATTGTAAGTTCTTGAATTTAGCATTTTAAAATTTATTTACAGTAAGTGGCTTTTATTCTCCTCAAGTTCTTTTTTTATTTTATATTTGAACTTAGCGTGAGAGGCTGCTTTTTGATGATTTCACTTGTTGGTTGAAAGCGCATTTCTCCTTTCTGCCATACTGAATGGTTACATTGCATCTCTCTCATAGGCACAGACTGTGTCTTACTTACTTACTTAGACTTAGTTCCTCCTGTTCCGATCGGAGCATTGGTCAACAAGTCTTCGCCACTCCACACGGTCACCAGCCACCTCCTCTGCCTCGTCCCAACCCAGCCCCATTCTCTCCAGGTCTCCCTTGAATGCACGTCTCCAGGTGTTTCTTGGTCTGCCTCTTCTTCGCTTTCCACCCTCCGGCACCCATGTTATCGCCGTCCTCGCAATCCTCTCCTTTGGTAGTCTAAGGATGTGCCCAGCCAACCTTCCTCTTTTCCCATGATGATATACTCCAGGTCTCTTGATAATACTAATTTGTGTGGTTCCACAAAATTGATTAAATAATGTGAATTACAATTTTTATTGCTGCATGTGATCAGATGCATTAGTGCACACATAATTATGTAAACATCTTTGCTGTAGGGCCATTCTTAACAATTGCATCCTTCAAGCAACAATTGCAAACTTTCTCTTTCATTAACACATAATTATGTCATTTAGCTTTTTACCTTCACCTGTCCATCTCTTCTCCTCTTAGCAACTGTCTGTACCTGTGTGATTCGTGTGATGGTGTATGGTGCAGGAATCTCATAAAAATATTAATTCCCATTTTCATTCAGTTATTCGCTAATTTTAATGACTGATTGGTTAGACGAAATGAATTTTTTAGACGGTTTTCAAGAGTATTTTATTGTATTTTGAGATGGTTGTTGTTGTTGTTATTGTTGTTGTTGTTGTTGTTAGCATACTGCAATATACCTGAACTGATAAATCAGATACGAGCGAACCACGAATATTGGATGATGAGAGAGAGCCTATCCACCACGAACGATGTTTCCGCAAACCCTGAAGCGCCTGCGGTTCCCAACACAGCTGTTTGAAGTTTGCTGATAAGCAATAGGAAAAGTCTTAGGTTTTGTATCCCCTTCTACGGAATTTTGTCTCAGCAAATGCAGCAACGTGTATGGGCATTTGAAACCAAGTCTGTGCGCATCAGCCTGCGCCAAATGGTTCTCTGCACGGACCAACTCGGTCGACAGAGAACAGTAGACCTCAAGATAGTTAAAGAGAATGATTTCAGTTGCTCTATGAGCTGACTTGCACTGAATAGTGATTCTGGGCAGGTCGTGGCTGTCCATATTTTCAGGCTTTGGACTGTGAAATCTTTATTAGACTGTTTACCTTGACAGTATGTACCCCGAGGCTATAAACTTTGGGTATATGCCATACCTTGGCGGGTGCTTAAGGTACCTGCCTCTCCGTTCAGACTAGTAGGGATGAAGATTCGATCTTTTTATTTGATGTATAATTTAAGTTAGAAATGGTGTCATGCATTTTTTGTTGTCTATAATGCTCCTAGTTTCTTGCCGTTGTGTAGCGTACTTGTTATCGACGTGTCACTGGTTGAGCTTCTAATCAAGCACATTAGGATGCGGTTTATGGAAGAGCCAGATGCATGTTTGACTCTGATCTGCATTAACTTTCCAGTTTTCCAGACTGTTTCTATGCTGATGATTCAGAGCTGTATATATAAAAAGGAAGAAATTCAAATTGTTTGAATGATTCGTTTGCACTCTGACTGTTCCTCTTAATTTCGGCAGATTTCCTTCTTTGCTTCATTATCTCTTAGTTTGTTATCTCACTTATCTGTTTAGCTGACATTGACTTTTCATCGGGCCTTTTATATAGCATACTTCATTCTTAACTAGGTGACTAGGTCACTGTTACCAGTTCCTTAAAAGTGTTCAGTCTGTAAGTACCAGTACAGACTCAATTCTCCTCTGGTTTCTGTTCATGCACCTTGAGCAAGTCCTTCATTTTGCCATCATTAAAATTCATTATTCGATAGTACGGTGCGCGCACTTCTGAACGTTGAAAGGACAAACATAAGACTTCATAAGCAAGATATAGTTGTCTTATATATTTTACGGTATTGTTCTGTATCTATAGTGAAGTTATAAAGCACCTCTCAAAGTGCACACCAATCAAAGGTGCTCCCAGTGCAAAAAGACCCAGAGAATAGAAAGTGCTTTTGAGACAGGGAAAACATTGTCTTTTGAGTACCAGTTAATAATAGTTGCTGTTCAATTGTATTGTTACTGTTTTTGCTTATTGCTCTAATTAACCTCTAATATCGTTTCCTATTATTCTTCTGCTTCTCTTCTCTTCACAATGGTTGTGTTTGCTTTTTGTTTTTATTCACTGACGTCTTTCAGATTCTTCACTTGAAATTAGTTTTACACTTAGGCCATAGTTTCATGAAATGACAAAATGTGCATCAATACACTTCGGAATATTAAGGAATTAATTTATAATGTTTCGAATGTATTGGCCATCCACAATGCACCCAGACGCTTCAAGCTTACCGCTACATTGATAATTTATTGAGCAGGGACAAAACAACATCTCAAAATTAATTCTTTAATTGCTTGTAAACAAGACTGTAGCTAGAATTTTATTTGGGGGAGGGGTGTTCACTCGCTCGACCTTGAGCAGGCCAACAGGCAACCGAATCAATGAACTAATTGTCTTTGAGGATGTTTTAAACTATTGTAAAATGTCACATAGAAATAATAGCTTTAAAATGAAATCATTTTAGTCCTTACATCATGATTGTGTTAGTAATTGCATTATTTTATGGTAGCATCATTTCATGGTGGGGGGGGGTGTTCAAACACCAGAAACACCCCCCTAGCTACGGCCTTGTTTGTAGATGTTATGTAGATTGCTATATTACTCAGCCAGCACATGCATTGTCTCAATATGAGTTTGCTGGATGGTGCTACTGCACGCTCATGAGATCACTTAGACTAACAGTAGGCCCAAGTGCTGCAATGAACATGAACTTATCAATTGACCGAGGACAATCTAAATCGTTTGTTCGTACCCATCGCCGCCACATTGATGGCGTCAGGACTGCACTATATGATGATAATTGTGGATGACGACAACAATAATTATGATGAAGTATACTTTCATATATGTATACTGTTTGGTCCAACAAGTCATGTCAGCTCAGCCTCAACAGCAACTTATGACCTGTTGCATAAACGTTTCACTCATCCAAACGGTCATACCTACGGATTATTATGCCATGAAGTTGACGTTAATTTTTTTCCTGCGGCACTCAATAACCTAACAGAGTTTCAGCAGTTTAGGTAGCCTACAGCAAATGTAAATGTAATCGCAAATTTATATAGCGGCTGTGTTATGGCTTCGACCCTGAGGGTGATATCCTTCACCACCGCTACTCCACGTTTATATTGCGACCGAGCCACCCGCAGTAAAGATCCGAGAAATTAATCTCTGACCGACCGGGAATCGAACCCGGGCCGCCGGCGCGGCGAGCGGGCTACCAACCCACTCGACCACCGAGGATCTCAAAGTTCCTCCACAGTGTGTTTCCGCTCGATCGATTGTGTAGCATAAATTGTTTTCCGAGAACGTCGTATAGAACTGAAACAGATACAATCTGTAATAAAATTTAATGACGAATGTGATGACACCAGTTGGTTCTTTATTTCGTTAAATCAATTGACCTAAACTCAAACATAAGCTGTGTTACAAACAGGTACATACGCAGCACATACAATAATATTTGCGTGACAGTTCACTTGCTTTATAGCATTCTGATAAGTCTAGCGCTCACCAAAATCTAGAGTGGCCAACTGGCCAATGCTCTTAAATATTTGACATTGCCATTAAGAAATAAAGCGCAATATAACTTAGAAGAGGAGATGGAGGAGAAATGACCACAGAGTTTGTTACATGAAATAATATGCGGTCTATGTACGATGGCGGAATTTGATTTTGAGAAGTCTCGAGCGTTATTTGGTGTAAGTTATAATAACATTATTCTAAAAAAATTCAATAGTTGAAAGTGATACTGTCACATATTTTCACATATTTTTTCCGCTGAAAGCCTAAGGTAACAAAACGGGCGATATTAGAGGTTGGAGTATGCATCAATCTGATTTCTTGGCCCAGCAGCAGAATTTTCAACAAATAAAAAATTCAATTTCAAGTGACAAAATGGTTTATTGCTGGATACTAAATGTAGACCTTTCTTCCAATCGTCTTTCACTAAATTTGTCCAAAACTCAACTTAGTTGACTTGGCACTCCTCAACAACTTCTAAAAATTGAGTGTTCACGTCTATCTGAAACCATCCTGAATTTACATCTCTACTTCTGTGCGTGACCTAGGTGTCACTTTGGACAGGGCTCACAGGTTATTGTTACTGACGGCTCGGTAGCAGATAAACAATATGGGCGCCACAGATAGGGGCAGAATTAGAGCGGTTATTTGTTTGAAACCTGCATTCGACTGTCCAAACATTGTCTTACATTTTATTTTTAATTCAGGAAAATATTGCTACTTATTTAAGAGGACTAAGCATTCATATGTGTGTCTACAATCCCAAGGGCTCACATTTTGTGCGCACATAGCCAACTTGCACGCGCCTCTTACTTTCACCTCTGGCTTCTCATGACCATTCGCAGATCGGTAAACGTGTATTTTAGCGTCATAAATTATTCGCTCGTTGCAGCATTGTTCTTTTTAATCAATCCAACTTATAGTTTGGCGAAAATCCTTTTCATCGACCCAGCTTCTGTTTTAGGCAAGAATTTGTTTGATCAATCCCGCTTCTATTTCATCAGCAAATATTTTTCATCAATATAACTTCTATTTAATTTAAAATTATTGTTCATCAATTCAGCTTCAATTTCAGCAAGATTGTTTTCATTAATTCATTTTCTATCTCAATAGAAATTGCTTTCATCAATCCGCCTTCTATTTGGACAGAATTATTTTCGTCAATCCAACTTGCACTCGACTAATGATGAAACCCATGCAATGGCGAATAATTTATGACGCTAAAATACACGTTTATCCGCAGATTTATCTCTTTCTATCATGTCATTCACAATGCATGGATTTATGTGTTCCAGCACTGATTACTGCAGTTCCCTTCTTTTTGGCTTTTCCAGGGTTCTCCTATTCTATCCCCTGTTCGATCTGTTCTCAATGCTGCTGCTCGGGGTGGGGTGCTGGGGGAGGAAATTTCCTGAAAACCCTAATTTCACGGGTGGCGTACCGGTGGAGGTCGGAGTGTGGTGGGTGTGATGTGGTTGGGTGGGGTAGTGGGTCGAATTCTAAATTTCCCGGGCTATGCCGGGTACCCCAGCTAGTAACATATTTACCAATAGGAAATCAATTTTCACATCATTTGATGAATTTTATGCAGACCGAGCGGTACGGAGGTGATGTGCTGGGATAAACAGAGTAACTAGAACCTACAAAATTTGCACTGTGCTTACTGCTTAGGCTATGTTGGAAAAGATTCCCATGGTTCTGTGGATGATCGTTCATCCGTGTAAAAACTAAAGATGATAGTGCTATGATTATACCTAGGATACTGTATAGATGATAACTTCTTGTCAACTCTAATTTTATGTTGCTATATTTGCCTCTTTCGTCACTGAATGTGGTATGTCTTTAACCAAAAAAGTATTTTTGTAGGCAGGCTCATGGTTGCTTACTAACTTCACTATGCTTACCAGCAAATTATTCATAGCATCAAGCTGATTTTACTCTTAGTGAGCAATGATCTGCCATCTTGTTATTGTTTTTAGCAACATTTCAGCTTGAATTTATTCTAGTTCTGGAAGAATAGCTATCATACTCATAGCTTGTAACTCAGTCATCAAGTGGATCGCTCTTTAAAATCCTGTTTCTTTTTTTTATTAATTAGACATTTGTTTAGGTTTTTGCTCTGCTTAGTAAAGTATATTGTGATCCACTGAAGTTTTTAATATTTAAGGGACATATAAGAAAGTTGCTGCCTTTACCTGATAAAACTGATGTCATCAGCTTCCTCAGTTCTGAAGCAATTGCCAGGTATACTGTTTTTATATTTTATTAGGACCTTTCTCAATTATTTCCTTTATAAAGCATCATATTTGATGTTGCATAACTTATATTTAATTTTGTTTTATGTAAATAACACCATTATAGATGATTCGATGTCAGTCAGTGATGTTAGGAAGGAATGTATTTAAGACTTGCCGTTTTATTCGTCATTTATTCTATAAGTCTGAAAGTTTGTCTTTCCATTTTTCTGTCCCTCTAAGCATTCATGAACGTTACGCTCTCGCGATAGGAATATTTTTAGAAGCATTCTTAGTTAATTCTAATTTTGATATTTTATAGTTTAAAGGATGATAATTGACTAGTAATTGAAAAATTTTAAATTTGATATGCTTGATATATTATTTGATGTGATTCTTGACTGTGGTCTTCTTTCTATCTGCCTGATGTTATAAAATTATGTTTGTTATTTTTTTATGTTATTGTATTTAAAGCGATGGAGAGAAGTTGGCTCTTGATCAGTCTTTTAAAGATGAACTGTTCATGCTCATTGTAAGTTTTTTGTCTACATTTCTTAATTAATTGTGAATTTTCAAATCTTATCCAGCTACATTTTAAGAATCTGAAGTCCACTTGTGTTTTAAAGCATCTAAAATTATCTGTAGTCTAAAGAGGTTAGATGAGGTTAGGGAACACATTTTCACAATTTTTCTTCTAGTTATAACCCTGATTGAAAAGGACACAAAATCAGTATGTGCACTAGTGTTGGTGTGAAAGGTTTAGATGTACTGCAGCAAAATGCTATATTTCTGCCACACTTTAGATTAAATATATATTAGCATGCTATTACCAGTAATGAACTTTTTATGTTTGAGTTTAAACTAAATAAATATTGTTCATTAAATAATCAAAAACATCTGTTCAAAATTGAAAACTCACTATGTACATGCAATGTGTTACAGATCATGCCTACCAGTCTTTTCTACAGACTAGATCCTTATGTTTCAAATCATACAGGGTGTCAGTTAATTAAGTGGATATTTTATTATTTTTATTTTTTAGAAATGTACAATTAATTTATGTTTGACTAAAGTTTCATTTGCCCAAACTGCAGTGATGCAGAATCAAACTTTTCCTTGGTAGGCCCAGTGTTCTGAAACATATGCCCCTTGAGCTGCACCTGCTCACTGGGACTCTTACTGAAGCATTTTCAATAGGCTCAAACTGTATTTTTTAAACCATACTGGAGTCAGGAACATCTGTGAGTAGGAAGAGGGATCTGTAAGGGCTCTATATAAATGAATGAAGTCAGCTTGATTTTGATAAGGTGAATTGACTTGTGTTTAGGAACAAGGCAGTGGTACAGAAAGCTTTGTGAATCTGTTGAACCTGGCAGTCACAGCTGTCAAAAATGGTAAGCTGCTTTACTCATTATGCTTTATTCATTTTGCTAAGAGACGTGTATGGTATTTATTACTCATGCAGTTGAATTGTATTAAGCTTCATGAGAGACACTGTAACTGATTTTGTTGGAACAGAAATTCTGATCATGTGACATTTGGCAGCATTGATTCTAAAATTAGTTCAGCTGCAGAAAATAAACTTACTGAAACATGATCTTGATATATAATACAACTATTTATATAGTTGTCAGCTTTGTAATTAGTTTGGCATGTAAGTACTTAATCTGAACATTTTTACGGTTACAATTATCTTCATAGTACAGTACATTATCTTCTGCAGCTGTAGTTGCTATTCTTTTCAGACCAGTGTTCCACATCTAATCTTTTCATGATGATGTCGGACCTGTTTGACATGATAACACTCGATCGTTGTGATGATGTCTTCCATTTTGTGGAGGAGCGTGTTGCCACTTGGAAAATGGTCAGTTTATCTTCCTTGCCATATATAAGCATTATTCCGGTTGGTGATTTTTTTTTGCAATTATCGTTTTCAGTATTGACCTGGTGTCAGTAGTGTTTCTTTGTTGTGGCGAGTGGAAGTGGTTCTTATGCTGAATGCTTTTCCAGTAAGACAGAGAGAGTGATACAGACAGACAGAGACCGAGATCAGGAGTGAGACATAGTAATGACATTAAGCAATGCAAAATATAGTAATTTCAATGTTTTCATGTGCTCTCCAGTCATCGTGATGTTACTTATTGGGAGCTGATATATTTTTTTGTGAGCACTTTACAAACAATGTTATCCTATACATCAGCTAATCAAATATAAGTGTTTCTCTAGAATAAGGTTGTGATGTTATAAGTTATGGTATGAGTCATGTTTTAAATAAGCATGTGTAGGTGTCAATTTAATTGTTTTGCAGTGTCTGACTTGGATCTTTTGTTTAGTGGTTTGCTTGATGCACAAATGTTTAATGATTTGATGGTTCTTCTTCCAGGAAGTGTTTTACAATGCAGGGAAGAATTACTTACTTCGAATGTGTAACGGTTCGTTTAATTGATTATATTTAACTATAACTGTTACTGAATACTTTGATAATTTTGTTTATCAGCGTAAAGACCTCGTTTTAAATCCCAACTAGGGCACAAAGATATTTCAAGATATATATTAAACCAGTATCACAATAACGAATGCATCTGCTTTAGGTGGGAAGGTCATGACGCCAAGCAATAGGTGAACTGGCCATTCACCCTTGGGTGGCGCTTCGCACCAACAGCTGGATCTTCAATGTTGACGTTTGGCTCTGCTCTTTGTTTTTTTCATCTCATGGTTGTATTTGATGTGGTTAATTGTAGTTATGTTGTATAACACTTTAATACTGTGCTCATACTTTCAGTATTTTGTTAGTGTCGGATAATGTTAAAGTGATCTGACTTTAACGTGTCTTTTGTTATTGCTGTCATTTAAATGATCAGTGACCATTAGTTGTTTGAGTATGTGAGATAATGAGTTTGAGATATCGACATGCCTTTTGCTACTTAATTCTGATTACGTGCCTACTAATTGTCACTTTATTTCATTGTTGTCTTTGTTTAATTTTCAGATCTTTTGCGTCGACTATCCAAGTCACAGAACACAGTGTTTTGTGGTCGAATTCAGCTGTTCCTTGCTCGACTCTTTCCTCTCGAAGAGAAATCGGGTATGAGTGAGAGATTTCTTGGACTGTAAATCAGTCTCGTTTTTCTTTTTGAGAACTTATACATATGCATATGAGTGTTAATAGATGGTCCACTAATATTGTGTTGTGTCATGTGATTTATAGTATGGTGGAATTTTATAAGTGAAATATTGCTTTAAAATCTTTAAGGTCTGTTGTGTGGATCATGAATTTTCTGGGGGTTTTTCCCATTAGTTATGCGTCCTCATGAACATACATTTCCTGATTTTACTGAGCATTGTGTTTTAGGATCTGCATGGAAAAAAGTTTGCTCTTTAAGTGGTTGCATGATGTTGATATGCTGCTGCTAAATAACATTATGCTGTAGGAGCTCTGCTGTCCCACCTCTGGTGTCCAGCGGAAATCTGCTTTCCGATCAGCTGATCAAGCTGAACTCTTAGTCCTTTGCTTGCGGACTGATACATTGAAGCGGCGCTCTATCTCGGTGGCTTGCCCTAGAACCTGGAATGGGCTCCCTGTGCTGCTCCCTGGAGATCACATCACTATATTACCTTTGAACTTGAAAACTTACCTAATTAGCTATCGTTGGACTGGGTTCGCTTCTGAGTAGATTACCATGAAGGTGCGCTATATAAAAACTCATTAATTATTAGTGATATCCAAAGGCGTTGTGTTCTGAAATCTTATTATTCCCGGCGTTTTGATATCGATCATTGAAGTCTCAACTTATAATATTTTGGGCATTTTATGTTCTGTGCTTGTGCAGGTTTGAATCTTATGAGTCAGTTTAATCTGGAAAATGTAACTATCTACAATACAAAGCCAGAAGATTGCGACCAGTTGATTAAAGGGGTAATTACCATAAATTTTCTTTAAGCCAAGAACTGATAGAATTGATTAATTTCACTTTATTGATTTTGATATGCTGTCACCAAATCAAAGGCCGTGACAAAATAATATTTAGTTGTTTGATTTTTGTTAGAACACTGACTCTTATTGCCGTCTCTCACTTCATGTTGTTGGACTCTGCGTTTTTGATGGCTGGTCTAAACCGCTTTGTCTGTAGACTGTAGTAGACCCCGATGTGTATAATGGCCTCTCCATGAGATTCAACTTTTCTAAAGTGCATACTGCTAAGAAAACCATCATGCAATCAATGAGTTGCAGGCATAGTAAACATTTTTGAACAGCATACATGATGCGACAGTGGCGTAGCCAGGAATTTTTCATGGGGGGGGTTTATGGCCGGAAACCCTGTTTTTTGCTATTTTTTCTTACTTAAATGGAAAAATAACCTTAAAAAACCTTTTTTTCGGAGCCAATGGGGGGGGGGGTTTAACCCCCGAAACCCCCCCCCTTGCCTACGCCACTGTGATGCGAAGTATTTACTGTGAGGTTCAAATGGATGAGGCTTTATAGCGTGCAGATTGTATTGCCAGTTTGAGTCTAAACAGCGTTGTTATTGATATGTTTTGCTGACCATATCTGATTACTTGCAGGTGGTTGATGAGAAGGAGGCCAAGATGGAGGTGGAGGAGGGAGAAATGGAAGAAACGAGGTGAGCCTTTTGTTTTGTTTGTATGTGCCTTTGTTATAGCGCCCCTTCAAGCTCTCTACTCAGAGGTGCTCCCGACGGCAGAGCGGACACTGCATCGGAGTTTCACGCCGAAGTGCTGAGCAATTGCGGGTGAGGGACTTGCCCAAGGTCCCTACGCAGCGACTTGAGGTGGACGTGTCTTTATAGCAGATCAGGCTATTTGTGTTTCATTTTTACCCATCAGTTGATCATATACACTTGATGAGATGAAATTGAAGAGATGTATACTGCATGTTTGTAATAATGGGTTTTTGGTAGAAATGCTGCATTTTGAAGTGAATGATTATGCATATTTTGCGCTCGGTTTTGAGTCTTTGTTTAAGTGGATCATAAGTCTTTATCTAAACTCTTTAAACTAGTGCATCAGGTGGCAAATTCTAGTTTTGTTGTAATTGATTAAATATACTTTCAAAGCTTTTAATCGATCAATTTAACTGCTAGCATTTGATTGGTTTTTTTGATTGTAGCAACATTCCAATTGATTACAACCTTTATCGGAAATTCTGGTCTCTTCAGGATTTCTTCCGCAAGCCAGCTCAGTGCTACGAGAAAGTCTTTTGGAGAACGTTTGTTAATGTGAGTGATCTGCTTTTTATCATGCTGAAATTTATCACCGAGAGGCAAGCAGCATTGGGAACTTTGGATTTATGTGTTGGAGATTGCTGGAATGGATATGAGTCTACCTTGGATTGATCATGTGGAGGAGACTTCAATATATTCATGTGGAAGAGTGGAGTCTGTATGGAGAATGAGATTGATTATCCAATGCACAATTCCTTAGTGGACTGAATTATCATTCGACCTGTTATTGAAAAAGACGAGAAATGGAATTGGAGAGAGTGGGATTGTACGTGGATTGTTGAAGGGAACAAGAGAAATTTATCATATAATCGTGATCGTCTTGATTTGAGGAGTTTCCTTTTAATTTTTGAGCTGTATTTCATTATGCTTCTTTGTTATTTTGAAATTGTATATATCAAGATAACCGTTATGTTCTGTAAACAAAATTACATCGCAATGAGGTGAAGCAAATTTGAGATGCACGTCCTTGGCCGTATTATATAGCTTAATTAGGTTTTTATTGACGCATGTTATTGGGAGAAGCTGGTGTATTTTAAGACGGAGACATAAGGATTTCCAGTGTGCTGATAAACATTGTGAATATTTGCTATTCTCTGACTTTTTTGCTGGGGTGGTGAGATATTATTGAATCAAAATTGATTGTTTTCACGTGATATGATATTTCAGTATGCTGATGAAGTTCTCGGTTGTTTCTCGAGTTACAAACTCGATGATATGAAATCTGCGCGACGGAAGTTGGAGCAACTGAAGGAATCGTCTACGCATATGTACTTTGCGAAATACCTCACAAGTGAAAAAGTAAAGTGAATTCGTAGGAATTTATCATAATTATATGTTATTTAGTATTGTGAATGCATATTGTAGAGTTTATAAACATAATTTTAACATTTTAATGACGAGCAGAGCTGCTTTGATGTCCGAGTCCTTTTAATACATGCTTGTCATTATACGGTTGAGAAGTACAAATACCTATATTTTCACGGAGTCTTTTGCATCAGAAACATTGCTCTTCTAATTTGTGAGAAGTTTTCTCATTAACGCCGTCGTGGTAGACTGCAGTTGGGAAAGGCATTTGTTTCTTCGTCCGATTGGATGGATTATTTGGGAATGAATGGTGGAATTTATTTATTCACTTATTTATTCATGGAGCATCGGCCAGGATACCTACTTGGAGATGCTTCCAGTTAGGTGAAAGGAAACCATTTTGAATGGTCGGTGAAAGTTGTTTGAACGAACGAATTAACGAAATGAGATTTTCGTGCCAGACGTCAGTACTTGCATCAGAGGCAGTCATTGAATTACTAGCAGGAGGGATTACATAGATAAGGGATTTTAATAATGGGTTTATGAAATAGAAAGCTTTCTGTTGCCACTTGAAGGTTAACATTGTTGGTGCAGAATACAGATCTTATAGGTAGGGGCTGAGCTTCCAGTAACTTATCAGGTATTTATTGTAAGTGTTGTTATATGTTCAGCTGGGTGTTGTTCTGAACTCTTAATATCCACAAATTTCATTGTTTCTATTGTTTTCTTTGTTGAGCCTGTGCATTGTTTTCTGTCGTCATAGCTACTCGATCTTCAGCTGAGTGATAGTAACTTCCGGCGATACGTTCTCGTTCAGTTCTTGATCTTGTTCCAGTACCTGAATTCTCAAGTCAGATTTAAAAAGTAAGATGCAAAAATTTGTGGTGATGTTGAAGTGATATTAAATTGCTACTTAGTTTGATTGGCGGTGTTGAAGTCTTAACCCTTCCTTCGTACTTATCAACCCATGATGCTAAACATAAATTGTATTATTATTGCTATTATTATCATTATCACTGCATTTGTTCTGTGTGAGGGCTTGCCTGTCAAATGTAAAAACTGCAAAATTTGAAAGGCATGACATAGATTCCAAACATACTTCATATTGTTGAATGATAAACAGAGGTTAGACCTTAGTCCTTCCCGTGCAGGACTGCACATGGGGCAACGCAGCTTTTCCATTCTCCTCTGTCCATCGCCACCTCTACAGCTTCCTCCCATGTCATCTCCAGACACTGTAGATCTTCTCGTAAGCAGTCCAACCTCTGTTGCACTGCTTTATTTGATTGTCCCATTTCCAAGATGTATGTACTTTCCAGACGATTTTCTAGTATGTATGTATGTGCACTTGTTATAGCGCCCCTTCAAGCTCCCTACTCAGAGGCGCTCCCGACTGCAGAGCGGACACTGCATCGGAGTTTCACGCCGAAGCGCTGAGCAATTGCGAGTGAAGGACTTGCCCAAGGTCCCTACGTGGCGACTTGAGGTGGATTCGAACCTTCCGGCTTCAAGGCAACAACTACACCACCGCGCCCTGCGGCATGGTGTAGTGGTGGTATGGTGAAGATAGTCTTGCCTTTTGGCAAAATATCAGCTGTAATCAATGTTTTTTTTAACTTTCAGTCCTAATCAGACGATTTCCGATGACCAGGGAACGTGGATTAAGGAATCAAATGAAAAGGTTTTCCGAATTCTTCGTGAGACCCCACCAGACGGGGAGAAATTTGCGGAAGCAATTGAGGTTCGTCCTGTGTAGCATCTGACACGTTTCATGTTACGTTTTGAATCGTCGGAATCAGGCATAGTTATCACTCTGTTATCATGATTTTTATTTCTTTTCTATATTAGATAACTTAAATTGAGTGGTCATATACCTGTCTATTTGTTAGCTAAGTTTGGTGAGTTGGTTTTATTACTTCTGAGAGTTGAGCCATTGTACTTTATTGTAAGTTATTCTAAGCCAAGGTCACCTTGGATGTGGCTTTTTTAACCATGGCTGTGTGGACTAGTTGATTGTTGGTCTGCGTATTGTTATATTCCTGAATTATGAAACAGACTGGTTCCTTGAAATCTTGAGCCAATCAGTCAATCAATCAATACTTTATATTGGTTCCCACAATTCTAACACATGCAACATTTAAACATTGGGTCAACGCAGAGTAACATGGTTTACTCTTGACAATTAATCTAATATTTAGTACTTTTGTGTTTTAATCGTCATGTTACACAGCACATCGTCAGACAATCCTTTGTTATGGTGTACCTTTGTATAACAAAAATTTCAATTTTTAATTTTGTTCTTACTGTTTTCCAGCATATTTTGAATCGTGAGGAAAATTGGAATAACTGGAAAAATGAAGGATGCGCAAGTTACATCCGAAAGAAAGATGATGCAAAGTCTAAAGCACTTCCAATACCTAGGTACTTTTGTGTCAGTCTTTAAAATGTGGAAAGTTGTTTTTTGAATGAAAATTGGTTATTATCAAAATTCTGGTTCAGTTTCCTGTTTGTTTTTACAATTATTGTGAATGGTCAGCTCTTTGTAAGTCTCTCAAATCCTACTTTTTTAGCTGTGCCTGGGCTAGGAGGGCCTCTGGGTAGGTCTCTTGAAGAGGCGCTATATAGATTCTTGAAATGAACGGTGAACTTGTCGATCAATAGGTCAGGTGTTCATACCCTGCCGAGGCAGAAACCTTTTTTTAGAGATTTCTGCTCCACACTCCCCAGCCAACTCAGCTATGTCGAGTACACTGACCACCAGACACTGTCGATGCGATGATAAGATGGGATGGCAAGAAGGGGTGAACTGGCCACACAGTGATTTTGAAGTCATTATCACTTCATACCAATGGCCGCCTCAGTGCCAGCTGTAGTGACTTCTTCATTTTACAGCATGCTTTTTATTTATGCTGATTTGTTCGTCGTCTGCTTCAGTACACAAGTTCATGCTGTCCATTGAGATGCACTGTCTTCTCGCTATGAGATTGATGTTGTTGTTGTTGTGCTGACGCTAGAAGTATTTGTCAATCCATGTACATGTCGCGGATGACTGAAATTGATAGAAACTTGCCTTACCTTATCGACGAATGCTTTTTCTGTTCTTAGGAGTAGAAAGCGAAGCATTGGTGAAGACCTGAAATCAAGTGCCACGAAGATCGTTAAGATGGGAAATGCTGAACTGACTCGGCTGTGGAATCTCAACGCAGACAACATGGCTGCGTGTAGATCAGAAAAAAGGTGACAATTCTCTTTTAAATTTGATTTCTTATCCATGTCTGTTGCTTCATTATGATGACCTTATGTTGATTATATATTTGTAGCGTCATGACCTAGTACAATGGTCTCGGACTACCACAGCACAGCATCTTGCCTATTCCTCTGTCAGCTTTTTGCTGTAGAATGACCTTCCTGTACTTTAATTCATGCTGAGATCTGTGTATGTTTTCATGTGTTAGTTATTTCAGAATCGGGCAGCTACTCTGGAATTATTTATATCATGATAGATTTTTTGCTTTTTTGTGGTGCGTAACACTTTCAAATTGTATTGGTGGTTTTCAAATAAATAAGCACATCTTCATGTAGACTTTTGCATCAGAAGCATCAGCTTCCATGTACTGAGAAATTTTTTCAATGACTACATCTGGGTACTACCCGGCTGAAGATGGGAAAGTCATTTTCTTTGTCCGTTTTGATGAATTTATTTGGAATGAATGAATTAGTCGGTGGCATTTCTGATGGTAGTCTGTGCTTACTGGTTAGGAACTTTCTACCAGCGATGGAAGAGTTTTTTGAGGAAGCGGTAGAGCAGGCTGACCCATCTGGAGGAATCGAGGACCAATACAAGTAAGTACAAGAAATCCGTAGTCTGCACGCACTTAATTATGAACATGACAAGTAAGTAAGTGAGAAGCACTAGCCAACGCACAGTTCTGTTGAATGCCAATTGATTATGATGGCACTAGTGCACATGTTAAACAGTGCATATACAGTATGTTGAGGATTCAATAATATGTCTTCTGTATCTTCTCAGCCCTTGTAGCAAGTAAGCAGCCTTCATCTGTATCTGACACAATTACATCCGCGATTCCAGGGGTTACATGAGATACAGTGATTTCATCTGTAGCTTACTTATAAATTATGACGGGTGTGTAAGTAAACCTCGCATTCCAGGTCTAGGGATATTTGTCTGCACTGGTATCACTTAACCTTAGAACACTAGGTTTACGCAATCCTTACCTAGCCTACTCCTTTGGAGATTATCCCAGTCTTGGCTCTATGTTTGAATAATTTATGTTACCTAATTAAGTTATTGGATTGAGTAGTGTCTAACAACTTGTTGATACTGGAGATGCGTTGTGTAACTTTTGTACCTGACTTGGTGTGCTTGTTGTTACATACGGACCAATAAAATTATTTGATTTGATTTGTGTGTGCATATATGTCGCTGTGTGCTTGTATTTGTCTCACAGCCTCTTTAGTCTTTATGCCTGTTCTTTCCTTCCAATGATTCATTTAGTGTCTCATGTTTTTTAAGTACTAACGCTGAGGTTCTTCTGTTTTGCGTAGACTGGTCAACAACCCAACGTTTGCTTGGAAATCACTTCGACTCTTGTCATGCAAAAGCCCATACTTCTTCGCTCAACTGCAAGGGGGTGGCCAGCAGATCAAAAAGCTGCCGCATTATCTCGATCACATGATTGGCAAACTAGCTAAAGAGATGCAGGTTGCTTTTATTTTACTTTATTCCTAAGAATTAGGCAGTTATTGCATGGAATTAATAAAACCGGAATGAATAATTTGAGAATGTTGAATATGCAAATAATTTTTAGAGTGATGAATATGCGATTAATTTTCAGAGTGATGAATATGCAAATAATTTGAAAATGATGAATATGCGAATAGTTTGAGAATGATGAATATGCGAATAATTTGAGAATGAATGTGAGCATGACTAATAATTATAACAATGAGGAATGGAATCAGAGCTCATATGTTGATTATTACTTTGTGTATGCGTTGCTATATATTTATGTGTGCATACAAATCTCTCAAGTGTTTGTTGCTGTGGCTGGGCTGGGAGCGCGCCTGAGTAAGTTTCTAGAATGAATGAATGAGTGAATAAGCATAATTCTGTGGATTGTATTTTCTGCAATCTAGTCAACTCCGGCGGACGATCTGAAATCCGACGCAGAAGAATCGACGATGGAGAATGGAAATGCGGAGGAAGAGACGCTGGACCATAAGGATGAGGAGACGAGAGATGAGGGTACGGAGGCTGAAGATGACGACGACGCCACAGCGAACGCTCGATTGACCAGCGAGATGCTGAAGCAGTTGGCCGTTCACGTCTGTGAGGACTGGAAGAAGCTTGCGTTGCAGCTCGGTCTGCAGGAGGACGAGATTATTGTCTTTGAGGAAACATCCACAGATTTAGCGGAACAGGCATTTAAGATGCTGACAATCTGGATGGTGAGTTATTGGGGGTCTGAGTTTTCTTCGGAGTGCTGTGATGCACAATTCCGTATTTCTAGCATTTATTCGGTTTACAGAAGTATAATAGAATTTGAAGTTTGAAACTGTCCTTTACAATACTTTACACTTTGATTTGTTTGTTTGTATGCGCACTTGTTATTGCGCCTCTTCCAGCCCTCAACCGCTACTCAGAGGCGCTCCCGACTACAGCGCGGACACTGCATCGGAGTTTCATGCCGAAGCGCTGAGCAATTGCGAGTGAAGGACTTGCCCAAGGTCCCTACGTGGCGAGGTCGATTCGAACCTTCCGGCTTCAAGGAAACGACACCACCACTGTGCCTCACTGATGCCTAGCTACTGGAGACAATATGTAATTGATAACTTCAGTCGTGCCAGTGTGTAATGGAAAATGCGTCAGCTGATGGGATGCATTGTGGGAAAGTGGGAGAGGTGGCAACATGTGAGCTTCAGTTTAATGAAAGATGGGCTTTGGTGAAGGTTTGCAAACCTAAGCAGGTAGAGAATTTTGCAGAGTTCGTGCAACAACTATTGTGAATTAGTGCTGCCCAAATATGTGTGAATTATCGTCATTAAAGACGATAAATTTCTTTTAATTTTCGGGTAATTTGTGCCAAAGGCATTATAAATGCTTTCAGTAATTAGTTTCAATGCGATATGCTTTTGTGTCATCTCTCTTTTGATAGCTAGATAAGTTACCTGTTGATTGTTGTGTTGGCTTATGCCAATAGTTATAACTCGGACAGCGCATACCAATTAGAAACATTCGGTGTCTGAATGTTATTTGAACATTCACATATCTGAAGATTTTTTAAAAGGAATGTCATCATTTTGTACTGTTTTTCAGTTTCTTTCTTACGTTAATTACTTTAATTGGTTTTTTAACATCTGTTCACTTGCAGGAGAATGAGGGTGAGAAGGCAACCGTTGGCTGCATGCATGCAGCGCTTTCTGCGATCGGTCTGTCGGAGTTGGCCTCAGAACTGTTCAGTGAGCAGCCTTGTAGTCCTTAAATTGATCATTAACTGCTTTGAACAACAGCACTGAAAATGTCAGGATTTGTGACTCTCGCCTACACAACACGGAGCCTGTTTTGAACTGTTCGTGCTGTGGAAATATACCGATTTGTTTGCGAATGCATGAAGTTCACATAGAGTTAAGAATCAGTATCCTTGGGAGGTGCCGATTCACACGATCTTTAATACTTTAAAATAAAACTGATGGTTTTGAAAAATAATTCAAACAGCGCAGTAATGAATTAGGTTTGTTTTGGGACACTGTCCATTAATTTTATAAACAATGAACAGGTTTTGAATTAAAACTTCTTTTCAGCATCCTTGTTTTCAGAGTGTCGTACGTCAGAGGTTCTCAGCCGGTGTGTTAATTTCTATTGCTTCAGAGAAGCTTCAATAGGGGAGTGCTATAATGCTATTATATGTTCAGTTGAATTGACAATAAAATGGCCAGAAAGTGTGCACATTGTTTTGACTTATACACGGTTTCATGTTGTGGTTAGAAATTTGTGCAGTTTAAACCAAAGTATAAATATCTCAAGAGAATCGCATATAAAAATTCAGCCTATTTTTACCCAATTTGCATTAATACTTGGATTTGGCTTTAATACATCTAGCAGCGTAAAGCCTACAGTTTGCAGGACATCGAGTCTAAGGTGTAGATGCATCACGCTTTAGACCCATTGTGGGGTGTTGGGGTACGTTTGGAGCCAGAAGGTTGCGGGTTCGAATCCACCTCAAGCTGTCATGTAGGGGTCCTGACTCTTGAGCAAGTCCTTCACTTGCAAGTGCTCATGCGCTTTGTGGCGTGAAACTCCGATCCAGTGTCCGCACTGCAGTCGGGAGCGCCTCTGAGTAGTAATCTTGACGGGGCATTATAACAAGTGCTGAGACATAGACGCAAAATCGATAGTTATGATCTTCGGGAAAAGGTAAGTTTCCCGTTGACAAAACTTCTCCACCAAGGTCATAATCTGAAAGAACCATTAATAGCCGAGGCGTACTTTTGACGAGTGCAGGGTCTGCTGCAAACGACGGGTTGGCTTCTGAAGTTCTGACTAGGAAAATCTTGGCAAGAGCTCATACACACCTTACCAGGCTACAAGTAAAAATACATGTTCAAATTATGTAAAAATACAAGTCCAAAATATTTAATTACAATTGGTCAATAAAATGTTTATCACGGCTCATTTATTTAAGTGACCTTCGAATGTTTCATTTAGGCCACTTTGAAATGTCTTTGGCGGCAGCACTTAGTTTTAAAATTAACTCTTACTAGGCCTACAATAAATGAACTCGGCACCGTTTCTCTAATAATTATACTACCTGGTACTATTATGCCGCTTTGTGTTAGGCCCACCTAAACCCAATAAACTCATTTGGTTAGCTTTGCAAGTGTTACCAAAGATATTAGAGTTTTACTCTAATATCTTTGGTGTTACTGCTTCAAACTGAGTATTTTAAAAATAACCAAATGCCGGGTTGATTTAGAGAAGCCTATTAACTACTTTCAACATTAGCTCAGAATTATAATGGCGGGAATAGCCTGAAATAGCCTCGGCAAATTCATGGACCTTGGTACTAGTTATTCATCATCTCCCAGACCACCGCTTCTCGTTTGAATGGGCGCCACTTGTTAAATTTATTATAATTATTTTCTCTGGCACCCAAATACAAAGTCAACTAGTTCATTGACAATAAAACAGTGAGGCAGGCCGTATAAAAATACTAGGCCTAGGAGTACACGAATAATAAATAATCTATTAATTGCTGGCCACGTGTTTCCCGATAAATAATGCTTGTTTGTTTGTGTACGTTATTGTGTCGTCCCAGTTTTTGGCTCAGTGGGGTGGACGTGCGTTTCAGTTTCTGAACTTCATTCGTTGATTAAAATTACCGTTGTTCTCGTTATGTGACTTAGTTTTAAAACGAACAGAATGTCAGAAACAGGTAGTGCTATTTTTTGAATTGCCGGAGTTACTTTGACAACGCGGTGAAAGATTTATCGATGCTTACCTTGATGAACGATGTATTATTACACGATTAATGTAAAAGTGTCATTTGCGAGTGGCAAGAAAATGTTCCACTTTCCGAACTGTTCTAGCTGATGACGGTTCTAATTTGTCGTCGCGGCCATTCAGCCAGCGCCTTAAATCACAACAGCCGCTCTACTCTGACTGCGAAGCGTAACATACAGGAAAAGTTTGCCAGGGTAACTAAGCAATCTATTCTTTCAAAATGTAAATGGTAATGAAGTATTAATTTAAGCCACCTTCATTTGTGATTAGGGGCAGTGAAATGATTAGTTGGTAGAGGTTTAGAACTGCTATGTAGCAAGTAAAAGTAGAGGTCTAGAGACTAGAAGGGCTTGGTAGCAAGTAAACAATATGGTCGTCCCAGATACAGGCAGAATAGATCGGTCTCACCTACGGCGATGGATAGCCCAATATTTCAGCCAGCCCATTGACCTAGGGCGATCGATTGCCCAATGTTTCCGAGAAAGTAAGTAAGTCAGAATAATATAATATTTTCTTTATTGAACAATCTGCGGCTGACTGACCGCAAACTTCTTGATGGAATGATGGTGGCGCTCTCTTATTTCTGATGTGATGTATTGTCAGCAACAAGGCCGTAGCCAGGATTTGATTTCGGGGGGTGTTTCATTCACCAATTTTCCTTTCCAAAAAACTGATGACCTTTTCTATAGTCATCCGGCATATTTCGGATATTTTGGGGGGTGTTTTCATGGCTTTATTTCATGGTTTTAACATCATGTCCTCGTAAATGCATTATATTATTTTTCACATTTTCCATTTCGGGGGGTGTTCAAACACCCAAAACACCCCCCTAGCTACGGCCTTGGTCAGCAAGTTTGAATATTAGAATAGTTCTTCAGTTGTGTTCATTTTTCTGTTGTTTTTTTATATTGCTAAGCTGCATAGTCATTTCATCAGATATTCAGTAAAGATATTTATGTGTAATCACGTCCATCAGAAGAACATAAGGTAATCCCGAAGGCTGCATGCCCATTCTCCAAACAATATGGTTGCCAACAATTGCAATAAAAATAGAGGGCAGCCACCTATCGACTGCATCCCAACGTGCATCCCAATATGCAAAGCGCTCAGTAAGTAAGTAACCGGCTCATTGCTCACATGCAAGATAAGTAAGTAAATAATCAAGGTAATTAAGCAACAGTAAAAATTAAAGCGATAACAAGAAACATTTTATGTGACCTAACAATAACGCTACATACGCAAATGGGCGCCACGAATTGTCACGTTTAATATGTTCTAACGATGAAGCTACGATAAAGCTACCGAATTAATAGAAATACGCCTCTACCTAAGTGTTCTAAATAATAGCGAAAATGTTCGTGCCCAGCTGATAGCTTCATAAGCGCCAGACGGAACATCACCTAAGTTATATTTTCGAAAGCGCCGAATTCTTTGACAAAGTGCAGGTTTATTTACTCTCAAACTGCAAACTGTACTACATCTAACCATATATCGCCCTTTAATTCGATTACTTACTTACTTATCTTGCATGTGGCCAATGAGCCGGTTACTTACTTACTGAGCGCTTTGCATGTTTGGATGCATGTTGCGATGCTGTCAATAGGTCGCCGCGCTCTAATTTATTGCAATCGTTGTCAACCATATTGTTTGGAGTACGGGCATGCAGTCTTCGGGATTACCGAACATAATTGTCCTCTGTGGTCATGAACAGGGGCGTAACAACCTAACTGGGGGCCCGTGGACAATGGAGCTCGGGGCCCCAACCTATTAAGGACACTAAAAAATGACAATTATGACATGGCTAATTTAGACTGCAGTTAGATTAAAGTAGAATATCAAACGCTATGGTCAATGATCCTTAATTCAAATCACATTAATAGTGATATGTGCATGGTAAAAGAAAAAAGGGAAGACCAAAGAAGAGATGGTTCGACATGATACAAGAGGACTGTCGGGAGATGGGTTGGTCCATACAGGAGGCTACACACAAAGCTCAAGAAAGAGAGAAGTGGAGATTTTCCATAGCTGGGCGGCTGTCACGTGCGAAAGCATCGTCAAAGCCATAAGTCAAGTAAGTCAAGTAATAGTTCAAGAGAAAGCAAGAACACAATAGGGCCTAGGCCTAGGCTAATATTGAGATGCATAAATTGCCAAATTGACCTGCACATGGCAATATGGTTTCTTTATATATTATGATGAGAAGCACGGCAACTCTATCCTGACTTTCATGTTTCTAGTTGAGAAGTAGCAGTAGGCCTAGTGGGCAGAAGAGGAACTGGTCAATGTAATATGTCACTTTTCTCACATAGTCTTTTTCACGGGTGATGATGCTAAGTTTCGTTTAGGATTAACAGCAAACGAATGAATATCATCATCGATTCCTGACGCCAGCCAGTTGGCGGTGATCAGGGGCGGATCCAGAGGGCCAATCCGGCCATGCCCCCATTCAGAATGTGCATAGGACGTCCCCCCATTAAGTTTCAACAAGCTTTCAACCAATGCAGTGGGAAAAGGTGAGAGAAAAATTGCAACACCAGGTGTCGAAATATCTTAGCATTGGCTGGAAAATGGCAAATCTGCAAGACATTTCGACTAGGCTAGATGACTAAAATGATCATCAGCTAACCTATTTTGGCAGGGAAAAACAGGTCTATTTTTTAGACTTTTCGAGCAAACGACTAAAAAAGTCATCAGTTTTTTCTGCCAAATGTGAGCGATTTTTTCAGACCAATATTTGCCTCCTTTGAAATTTCTGTATCCGGCCTAGCGGTGACAAGTGCGAATAAATGACACCCATTACCCTTGTTCATTTGTCAAGTCAATTGGTATTAAGTCCTCATTTATATATTTTCTATCTAGAGTACTTAGTCTTAATTGGTATATAATTAATTATGCCTTAAATTTCCGTTTTCCTTGGTATCTTGCAAGTAGGCAATTAAGAGGATTATTCAGTCAATATTGGCATTCTCTCTAAGTCTTGTTCAAACAGTCGTTGAACAACTTGTCTAACACAGTTGCCTCGATACTTAATGCTGTCTAATATAATCTTTTCCTATTTCCTGTGGTCTTGAAATTTCTGCCATCAACTCATTTCTGCAGTAAGAATTCTTCTCTCATCCTGTTTTCGCATTACACTGGTCAACAGTGATTTTGTTTCCTGAACACTTTCAGGTGTTTCTTATGCAGTTTCTGCTGCTGATCACGAAAATGACCTTGAAATTGTCCCAGCACGTACCGTTTTTGAGAAATCTTTAATTTTCTGTTATTTCCATTTTTTTCAGATATAACGTTATAATAAGCTTCGTGTAACTGAGGTATGTCCAGGCATGCACTTATGACAGTTTACATAATGTTTGTCTTGCATAATAAAATATAAACTTGTGTCTACATATGCATTAATGCTGGTTAGAATCTTCCTGCAAAAGTTCTAAGCACTATTAGAGCCGCTTCTCTGCATAGGTCTACATGCATATCCCACTGAGGAAGTGGGATATCAGTGTGTTTGTAGTTTGATGTCGTATTTCCAAAGTTTAGTTTTGTATACATGTATTCAAGATGCATAACAAGTTAGCCAGCTTATTTTCAGATAAGCTTTAAACTATAATATATTTTAAGACGGTTGTTGGCAGCAGAAATATCTCGCCAGTGTTTCGTGAAAATTTAAAATGCTGACTGAGGTGTCTATTACCCATGGTGGCCCGTGGTGGACCTGGTTGTGCAGTGTAGGACCATCTCCTCTTGGCTGTCATCTGAAATGGAATGTGCATGTTACGAGGCCGGCCGATTCCCACAAGAAACCAGAGCCATTATAGCCTTCATCCGATGCTTGTAGTAGTAGTAGTTGCAGTTTAACATCACTGTGTGGTAACAAAGACCATTAGCAACACCCTCCTCCTTTATCCAGGCTTGGGACTGGCACTGGCAGAGTGCGACCAGTGGCGGAGTTCTGATGCTTGTGAATTCGAATTGCAATTTAAAGATGACAGCAACTTTTTATAAGAGCATTAATTGTCTGTGACTTAAACATTTGGCCGAACTCTTTGTGCTATATATTCTTGTTGTCATCAGTTTAGTGACTTTTTAATCAGGTTTTGCTGTGTCATCCGGTTTGTGATATATATATATATATATATATATATATATATATATATATCATATAATATGGTATTTAAGAGTTTTATATAGTGCCCCTTCATGGTAATCTACTCAGAAGCGCTCAGACAGCATTTATGTACAATAGTTGATTAAGTCCATAGCACATGTTACATCACTATAATTATGTATGCAATGGTCCTCATATAGATAAAAGGAGAGAGGGCATCCAGTTATTCTTTGGGTAGTTTGTTTATATGAAATGGCCACTTGACATTAGTGAAGGTCTGCTGAAGGATATGTACACATGATATCAAGTACCGGTACATGCATAGCCTTCACATGCGACATTCATGGGCCGAGTTGGTTTCCGTTCTTGGAGGGGCTAAATTTGTTGGGGCTGAGATTTGGTCCAGAACGAGCGGCGTCGACAAATATTTTCTCGGGCCAAAAAAGTTGATGACCTTTTTTTAGTCCTCGGGCTGAAATCTCGCCGAAAAAATACTAATTTTCCCTGAAAAAAAAGTTGATGACATTTTTTAGTCATTCGGAAATTTGGTGTTCCTGAAATTTCTTAATTTCTGAGTCTGTGCCTTCTTGGTGGGGAGGGGAGGGGGGACTAAGCTCAAGAAAAGATACCATTTACACGGTAAAAAAATTAATCTGGATCTTCTTGGGGGGGCTTAACTCCCCCTAGCCCCTGATAAACTCTGCCCATGGCCACATTTCAGAGTAGAAAGTCCCATGTAGTACATTCTGACCAAAGACTTTGATGTCAGTACATTAAGGAGCTGGTAGTTTGTCACTGTCAAACAACTGGACAATGGTCAGTTGTGGCAATAAAGAAATAGTTGCTGTTAGTTTGTCACCACTCGTAGGTGACTAAGTAAGTTCGTGCTCGAGCTGTGGCCTAACAGTGACAATTAGCGGCATTCATATCTTCTATGAATAATGATGAGGTGATTAGTTAGAGACAAGATAGAGTGCTTGACATGACCAAGATTGAAAACAGTCCAGAGTCCATGGTTTCTTGTTTCCTACTGTCTTGTTACTGACAATGTTCTGTCCATTCTTGTAGTCACTGAAGGTCAGCTTATCAGCATTATAGTATTGAGTCATTCACTGAAGTGACTTTCTAATCGTTTTGGTTTGCCTGCCAGACTGCAGAAAATGTGAGTCCTGTTTTATACATTGTTGTTGGTTTTTTTATACGTTTAGTTTTCAGTTCATTGTACTACAGATTTGTTAGTGCTATTTTATTCAGGGCATTAGCATTTTGTACTCAGAATTGTTAGTGTTGGACACTTGCAACTAGTGTTGTGAGGCAGAAAAATTGACCGGAAAATTTCATATTTTTGCAGAAAATTTTCACCATATTTTTGCGGAAAATTTCCGATATTTTTCCATCAATACAATATTACTAAAATAACAATTTAAATCCATAAATATATATTTAAGCAATCACTGTAGGCTATATTATTTAGTTATTGCAAAGTTTTTCATTCAGTAGACGACACTATTATTGCTTACTGTTTAGTGTATACACCAACCATACATTTAAGAATTTATTGCAATCAAATTTCACTGTTTTCATGGAGAAAATATTTGTACGATTTAGTCTCCTAACTCTCCTCACTATTTTTACTGTCTCCTAACTCTCCTTAATATTTTTTACTGTTGAAAATATGAAAAAAATCACCAATTAATGCAGTAGCACTATAGACATCACGCCCTCTTCGTTCTGCAGACTGCGTTGATCTATTTGTACCTAGATCACGAATGTCATTAACCTAACATCAGGCTTTTGCTATTGTTGGTCCTTTAATTTGGAATCACATTCCTTCTGAAATTTGTGGCAGGATTCTTGTAGGAAATTCACTTGCATATTTTCGCTGCTTGAAGACATTTCTCTTTTCATGGGTCTGTCACGCTGAGAGTGCTTCTGAATAGCTCTGCTGTGAGAAGCGCTTTACAAATGCTTTACTAAATTAGATTTAGATTAGATTTCAAAAGCCTGTTTATGTTAGTGAAATGCATAAAGGATAACAGACTTCAAGTGGCAACACATGCAGATGCAAGGTTGTAGTTTGCAAGGTTCTATGGTTTGAATTATTAATTTTGGTAAAGTACCGGAAGAATGGTAATTAAGTTGTACATCAATTAAGAACAGTTGGGAGATTGATGGTTTTGCTGTGAAGTTAAGAGGAAACGCAATATGAATATGAATGATGTTAAACTTTTCTGCATTATACCGTACTTAGCTGCCAAAATGACCAGTGGTATTTTTTCAATGCTCACCGTCATATGATATCAATGGTAGATGACAATAATTATCAGTCGAAAAAAATGTGCAATTTCTAAAGGACTTCGATCGAAGATCTGTCACCGTAGCATCTACAATGTCACCAATGTTCATTCTTTAACAGCATGAAATAATGTAGTCACAAATGGCCATGAAACTCAAATTTTTACAAAAGGGTCTTTGAGACAGAGTAAAATGGTAGACCCTATTACCGTACTCAACAATTTTTCATTCACAAGAATTTTTTAACGAAAATATTATCCTTAACAGACATTCATAGTGTACTAGATTCTTGTTCCAGTCATCCGAATTATAAAGCAGCTTTTTCAACGAGTTTACAAAATAATAAAATTATGACATGCGGTTTTTGTTCTACTGTTAAATTTTGCAAGGTCTTAAACATACATTGCATTCAAGCAGTGTTGTAAGAATTGTATTCAAACATTGAATATGATGGTTCTTATTAAACCATTGGTTTTAGATGATCTGCAGATAGTTTTTGCTGTTGAGACTTGATGATGTGCTGATTTTAGAGCCGGTTCACCTAGATATTTTTATATTGGCTAAGAAAATCTCCGTGAATAAAAATTTTGTGCCTGAAGTGATCCGTAAAGACTTAAACTCTTATCGCCGATAACTCCAATTGAAGGCTGCTTGTCTAGAGCGGTGACATATACGGCTTTAATGAAGGTTGTTTATCTGAAGTATCTCTGTGAGGTTGATCTTTTGTTTTTGTGGAAAACTACTGGCTTGATAAGAATAATTTGAAAGAAATTATTCAGTTTTTCACGATGGTTTCCAGGATTTTGTTTGGTGGACAGTAAATGGGAAACTTTGACGTGGTATTATGGTGAGAAGACCGTTCGGAAGGCTGGTTTTTTGGTTCCAAGGGAACATTTTAATGGGACATTTAATCGTTTATATCTAGTGATGTGATATCGAGATCATGGTTTTTGTTTCGATGCCGAAGAAACGCATTCTTGGTATTCGCCTGAAATGTGCTTGTCTGGCCAATGGCCATGGCTTTGGTCTTGAGCTTTAATCCTTGGTCCTGTGCAGGCTGTGCTGTTGGAATTGGTCTCGATCTGTTGGTCTTGATCTGTTTTTCTTGGTCCTGTACCTTTGGTCTTGGTCCTTTGCCTTTATTTCGTCTTTGTCCTTTGTTGTTGGTCCTGTGCCTTTGGTCTTTGTCCTGTGCCATTGGTCCTGTGCCTTTGGTCTTGGTCCTGTGCTGTTGGTCTTAGTCCTGTGCCATTGTTCATGGTCTTGGTCTTGATTGTGTATACTTAATGAGTGGAGTCACTAATGTTGGAGACCAACAAAGGTCCTCATTATTTTCGTTCTTATCAGAAGAAACGACTCAACTTGAAAGCACAGTCAACCATGGCAGCCGACACGCTGGTGGTTAGTTATATAATATACTGATGCTGTTTCTTGAGGATTGACCAAGCATTGCAGGTCAGAGGGTTTTTTGTTTGTATTTGTTTGTATGTGCACTTGTTATAGCACCCCTTCAAGCTTCCTACTCAGAGGCACTCCCGACTACAGAGCAGACACTGCATCGGAGTTTCATGCCTAATTTTAGCAATTGCGAGTGAAGGACTTGTACAAGGTTCCTAAGAGGCGACTTGAGGTGGATTCGAACCTGCAACCCTTCGGCTGCAAAGCGACAAACATACCCACTACACCACCACGTTTGGGTGGACGCTTCTCGTGCTGGAAATGTTTTCTCACCTGTTGAGAGTGTGTGTGCTTCAGCTGTAGTCGCCTCTTTTTGAGATCAGACAGGGCTTGCAAGCAGAACCGACGCAAGCTACGATTGAACCGTGTGCCAAGCGTAAATCTAGCACCGTGCCATTCTCCAAAGATCACGTTAGCCGATGACGACCAAATCTGGTGTCTCAAAAATATCCTAACCATAACCATCGATTTTATTGCACCAAGAATAATAAAATAAATAATAAATAAAATTTAGTTTCTTAAAGAAAATATTTACGAAGTATCTGTGTTTCTATTCTGTTGTCGTCTTTAACCGAGTAACATTTATGTTCAGACGTGAATATATGCATTTATATCAAATATGTCTTCCAGTGCAGAGCTTCAGCCAGGGGAGACTCTGTTTCTGGGGGAGATTTTATATCAAGGGAGACTTTATATCGTGACACCGGCCCTGGTAAAGGGACAAATTTTTGCTTCTAAATATGGGTCGGAAATGTAAATTGAGCTTGCTGTAATCTTTTATCGATCGTTTTTCAACGAACTCCTGTGGAGTCTGCATACTTCAGATGGGTCGATTGAATTGTGTGAAATAATACATGCAAAAGAGATACCGGTATTTAATATGCACAAAAATAGCTTATCCAATGCATTTTATATTTATCAAAGATATTCAATACTATTGATTCTGTATGGATCTCGTGTGTGGATTGGTGTTTGTTGATCTATTTGTTTATGGTTGCTATAATTTTGCTGTGTGTAAAGGACTTTGGTACATTGCTGAACTTTTTCTCGGTGTTTTTATTTATGTGTTTATGTGGACGCTACTTAATGCCTTTCAAGTTGCAGGCACACAAATGCACTACTTTTTTGCCAGTCTACGTGATGCTACAATAAAAAAATAACTTGTAGCAAAGGTTCATCAATATGTATTCATGTAAGTGCCCAGTGCTTAAAGTGTAAAAAAGAAGTGCCTTTATGCTCCTCACCCTTTCAAATAAGTGGCAGGACGGCATAGAGATTTTAAAATAAGTGCCTGGACGCCGTCCATGACCATTCTGCCACACTTTAAGCCCTGTATACATGTAGATTGGACATTTATTTAGTGCCGTATGATAACCTCATGAAGACGTAAGTGATTGATGTTCCCCTGTAGATGCACAGCACCCAACCAATGGACAGTAGAAGATGTCGTGTCATGGAATCCTTCAGCCAATGTGAAGCCTCTGAAGTAACGTTCCTTCAGCTGACTGATTCTCTGACTGATTGTCTCTGGCTGGTTTTATGTTGATGGGTAACATAATTAAGGTGTCCATCCAGCTTCAGTTGGCAATTCCATAGAAAATGCTCATGATGCCTCAAGGGCGGATACAGAAATTTTCGAAGGGGGGCCAAAATTTTCGGTCTTGGGCAGGGACAAATTTTCATCTTTGGTCGTTGAAAAACTGATGACCTTTTTTTTAGTCATTTGTCTCCAATTGCCAAGAAAAAGATACCATTTTAGCCGCCAGAAAAGGTGATGACCTTTTTTTTAGTCATTTGTCTCCAATTGCCAAGAAAAAGATACCATTTTAGCCGCCAGAAAAGGTGATGACCTTTTTTTAGTCGTACGGACCTCGTGGTGTGCGGACTTCATGGGTGTGGATAGGACTTACGGAATTACTAATGGGGGGCCACGTCAACTTTCCGAACCAGAATAGCTGGTCGAAAATAAGAAAATTTCTAAATGGGGGGCCATGTGATGCCTCATTCATGTCATGAAACAAGTCGGATGATCGACTACGCTCGTATAATCAGGGTGAACTCCTCATTCCCCAAGAACCGTGGTTTCTGTAATTTGCCCCATGGTATGGAATGGGCTTTCATTGTCTACTTGCCTAGGGTTTGCTCGGATGCATTTTATCGCAGCCTTACACAGTCCTTTTCAGCTAAGTTGGGTTGGGAGCACTTTTGAGTAGTAACCTTGAAGGGTGCTATATAAATGTCCATAATCAATTTCAAATGAATAAAGTTTCCGGATTTGCTGCCAGATGATATGTGACGTGTCTATGATTTCGATCCCTGCAAGTGTTGTGAGTTGTGACTGCTGGCAAACATGGTTCAAATACTATATTACTATTCATCTACGCGAATTTGCATTTTTAAAGAATAGTGTGGTAGCAGATCAGTTCTGAGGTTGGCTCATATGTATTATTAATCGAGTGACTAGACGTATCAGTTCAAATGAAATTAGAAGCTTTGATGTTACATTGTGTCGTTAGAATATGCAGACGTACTGAATTTGCATGCAAAATAAGGGCTTAAAACCAGTTCTTCTCTTACTTTCTGATACTGCGAACGGCAACTGTTCTACCATTCATACCAAGGACCAGTGCTTGTTCCGTGCTTGCACTATTACGGCATAAGCATTTCGATTAGGTTCATAAAAGTTATTGTATATTTCCACACTTGATGTCGTCTTATTGCGCGTCAAGAGTTTCGCTCAAGTCGTAAATGTTGAAAGTGAGCTGACTTTTGTTTCGTATGAATGTATTTTATAGTCAGAGACTGGCTTATTTCTATGAGGTTCAAGTTCGATGGCTTTCTTCAATGTTGTATAATCGTCGTCTGTATATTTCTTGCAGTTGGCTCTTCGCGTTCATTCCATCGCTTCTCTGTTTTCAGACGGTGGTGTGTCAGATAATTATGTCGGCTTCTTTCGCATGGACGAAACAGGTAGGTGGTGGTGTCTCTGTATATTTCGAAGACAGTTTTTAGACATGTGGCTTGGACATGTGGCTTGCTCAATAGAAAAATGATTTCTCTTTTCACGGTTTTAAAACCTATTAACCTCTTGCTGTTAAACTGGAATACTGTGCTTGTTGTATGAAATTTTGAGCATCATCTGTTACGCTTTCATAGGTGAGAAGACTTCAATTTTGTTGTTCGTACGGGTACAATAATTTAATTGATACTATCTAATTTTATGCAGAATGTAGACATAATTTTGAAAGTATTTTTATCATTGTGTTTATGGTATTTGTCTTTGTGTGTCCTTTAGAGTATTCTTTCATTCATTCATATAGAACATTTATATATCTCTCCTTCAAGAAAACTGCTCGAAGAATTGCCCAACTCCAGTATGGCTATAAAAACCAGTCTTAAGTGTGAAACGGACACTAGAAGATAAGGTCCTGGGAAACTGAAGAGCTTTCCGGACGGAGGCCATTCCAGGTTGAGAAAATACAGTTATACTTGGTACAAGAATGGACAGGAGGGACAAGGTGGAAATACTGTTCAGTTGAGTGAAGGTTTCGAGGACCCCTTGCACTAGGCACTGGGCAACAGAGCTTGCAAAGATAAGCAGCATTGAGCCCTAGTTAGGAAGCGCAAGCCTTGGCTGCTATCCTAGATGCAATGTGTGTAGGTGTATATATGTGTGTGTGTGCACGTACTATGATATTTTCATGGTCTTGTATGTCTCTATGTGCATGGATTATATGTTTGTATTTATTTATTGTGTTTACATATTCACATATTGTTGTCTTGTATACAAATTATTAAGTAAACATTGGAGTTGCATCTGCTGAAATGACTTTGTGTGCATACAATAATTTCACAATATATATCGTAATATTTGTTTATGAATCTGTCAGAAATTTGCATATTTGTAGCCTTCACCTGCCACAGAAGCTGGTGCAGGTCAGGAGGAGAAAAGTGAATTAGTTGGTCCAACTGAAAAACTAGACAACGGTGAAGTTGATATTGACATGGTGTCTGATTTGGATCATGCTGACCAATCCACTCTGGAGGATGGTCATCTAAGTCTTTTGAAGGCTCAGAATGGAATCCATCCAGTGGAAAATGGCATCATGGAGAAAACTGAGACTAACGCCAAGGAAGAGACTCGGCAGAAGTGGAGCAAGCAACTGGATTTTACGTTTTCGTGCATTGGATATGCTGTTGGTTTGGGAGCTGTTTGGCGATTTCCATATCTGTGCATGAGAAATGGAGGCGGTTAGTTTTGTTGTTGTTTTATTGCACTCTTTGTTTTAGAAGCCTCAAGTTTGGGCACAACCCGTGAAATTTCGTTTGAAATGTTCGGTTGTTGCATTTTGCTATTGGTTGCCGATTTCTTGGCTGATATAAAAGATTTGTTTGATTTTTTCTGCGCTATAGGCGTTTCCATTAGGACAGATCAAATCACTTATGTTCAAGATTTTAATTAAAATTTCTATAAGCTACTTATACATAAAATGTTGTCACTCGGAAAGTAGCAGAGTGCTTATATTGCATAGACACAGCGTATTCAGTTTGAGTGTGCTGTGATACCTGGCATAAATAAGTTCATGCTGTAAATATGGAATAACACAGGGCTCAAACTTTAGTTATAGCTATTCAAAGGTTTCTTGATTTAACAAAGATGTTGAGTTTTTCTGAACTACGAGTAAGCTTTGTGTTGATTGATGCAATTCAGGTGCGTTCCTCATTCCATACTTTACGTTTCTCTTCCTGTGCGGGATGCCGTTGTTCTTTCTGGAACTCTGCATCGGACAGTTCTCCGGTCTCTCTCCGCTCTCCATCTGGAACATTTGTCCGCTCTTCAAAGGTATTTCGCTTTCTGTTTTCCTACCTGTTTTTCATTGCTCCAATTAAGCAGCAGCCTCTGATCTTAGGTTTTTTCTAGGTTTCAGTGGATAGAAACTGACTTCAACTATCAATGACACGTAGGTCTCTCTTTCTCTCTATTAAGAGGTAAACTGTTGTTGAAAATGACTGAGGTTAACAACACAGGATGTGGTTAATGGCATCGGCCTTCTTTATTCCCGCAGAGAAGTAATTTAAGTTGAGTATGTAAGTCTTTTTTCCTTTCTAATAAGGGTTAAAATGTGAATGGAATCAGCTCTGATAATGACGCACTGTTTGGTCTTCTTTCCATCAGTATTAGAGTTACAGTGGACAAGCTATTATCATGACAGTATAGATCTTTTGGTTTATCCGGACACCTGTTATGAAAAAAATATTGGTTCCGATTTCCAAATGATCAAGGGCTAATTGTTTCCATTAGGCTAAAAAAAAATAATGTTGTGTTTCCGGTAACCCGACCGACCCTCTTTTATTGCCGCGACTCAAATAATTTTGTAAAAAAAATTATTTAAAAAAATTTTTTATGAAAAGAAATTTTTTTATTAACATTTTTTTCTCCAAAATTTGTTTTGACATAATACGGTGACATTGCCTTCCGTATAGAGTTGGATCTTAGGCAAAAAATGTTGTGTTTCCGGTAACCCAACCGACTCACTTTTATTGCAGCGACTCGGAAAATTTTGCATAAATTTTTTTATTTACATTGACATTGCCTTAGAGTTTCACGCCTGCCTAACTACTTCCTGGCTGCCAGTCTTGAGAAACCTCTAGCCTTATCATTCTCACTTGAATCACCTCTAACGGTGACTAGGGAAAATAGATCTAGCAACCTCTAGGTGTAACTAGTCACTGGCTCGATCAGTCTGGAACGACCCCTAGCAGTGATGTTTTGTTTGCGCTCATCTTCCCATTCCCTTCCCACTTTATCTTACCAGAAAGGATGTCAACAAAATGAAATTAATAGAATTGCTTTCTAGAGCAATTTTAGGTACAGGGAAATAGGCAGTTTATACTTGCTTAGAACACGTACTTTGTTGCAGCGTGTACCTATATGCAAAAAAGAGTATTTCGGTATAATTTTTCGTATAGTCACTGTATAAAAATATTTTACCAAAATAAAAATATTTTTCGACCTACCTACCCAATTTTTTTTAGCTCTGTTACCGGAAACACAGCATTATTTTTTTTTGGCCTTATTATGCTGCAAAGAACAATAAATTAATATAGCAGAATTTATTTAGCACATGTATCTAATGAGTTTTGCATTTGCTGCTTGTTATTGTATCCTGTTTTATCAATTGGTGATCTGTAAAATGCTTTGTGTATTTTTCAAGAAGAACGGCATTACTGTTAGATGGTTATAACTCAAAAGTTACACAATATATTCGTAATTCTCTTGAATGAATGTTAGATGGTTACAACACAGCAGTGGCGTAGCCAGTTATTTTTGCATGGGGGGGGCAGTGGGGTGGCAGCTTAAAATGGTGGGGTGGCTACCGTTGGCAATTAAAGCGTGCATCGGCATCGGTATATTGCCATAGACTATGTATTTTTAGATTTTGGATGTATAACAGTATCGGACATAATACGCAAGCAAGCCTCACTAGCTTGTCTGTCCCACAGTGCACTATAGTGGCCTGTCCCACTTTCCCATCACCCACCCTGTAAGAAGTTGTACAGGAAGTTGTATAAAAAATAAAATAAGTCAGAAATTATATAACATTGTTTAATTCTTTATCACTCATAAGAGTAAAAAGTAAAACAAACGCAGGGATTGGGGGGCAGCCCTTTCATTTGGGGGGGCGGCTGCCCCCCTTGCCCCCCATAGTTACGCCACTGCAACACAGAAATTACACAAGATGTTTGTAATCGTTTCGAATGAATCATATGTTTTAATAGGTATTGGCTGGTCGATGGTCATAATGTCTGGCATAGTGACAATTTACTATAACCTGATCATCACGTGGGTGCTGTATTTCCTCGGCATGTCCTTCACATCGGAGCTGCCGTGGGCGTCGTGTGACAACTGGTGGAACACACCGTGGTGTTCCGTCCTCAACGACTCCATTCGCTTTTCCTCTATGTCGAACAATGTTACGAATGCAACCGTGTGTATGATGCAGTTGGCTAATGGAACGGATGTCAAGGATCTCAAGCGAATGACAGCTGCTGAAGAATTCTGGCAGTTCGTATTTCTACTATGAAGTTCTTTCTATGTTTTTGCACTTCTCGTCTATTTTAAGGTTTCATTTCGTCTTCTTTGACAGCCAAATTGAAAAGAATAAACTAATCAAACAACGCTTTTAATTAATCAATTGACAATCTGGTTACACAAAGTTCTGGAGCCATTTGGATAGATTGCAGCATAATGAGGAGCAACAGATGCGATATGTTACTGAACATTTATAGAAATCCTTGTTTCAAAATTTATTGAGTTTGTTGTTATTGCAGTATCTGCATTTGCAGAAGTATTTTTTTGATTTGTTTAACATTTCAACAAGGAGATTGTACTGGAAAAAAACTGGTAGACAATGCAGTGTGTAATTGAAGTGCTTAAGCAGTGTTACTCAACCTGTCTTCCGCTTCCCAGTAGCCTACTTACCGGTCCGCCAGGCGATTCATTGCTTGAATAATAAACAGAACCACAATTTTTATTGTGCTCCAATAAAATAATTAGATATCTGTGCTGTGTAAGACATAAAAATGAAAACTAGACATAGTGTTCATCAAAGCTCGAGGGTACGCGTACCCTAAAATAGAATACGTTAAAATACGTACGTACCTTTCAAAAAATAGAATACGCGTATGGTACGTACCATACACGAAACAATTTTTATGGCTTACTCGGAGACTCATAGCCTATACATGTACGTATTACATGCAGTTAACAGTATGCGTCATTGAAATCGGTATTTCCGGTAGCGTAGCAGTAAATTTAATTCGATAAATTCTTCTGTTATAATTAATTGAATGCAACTGTTCAACTTTTTCCTTGGAGTTGGACTTTTAAGTGCTGCAGCAGAGCTGAGACGACTAACTGACATTAGTGAATTAACTACATTAAGTGCAATGTATGTTGGATAAACATAGACCTATAATATAGGATAAACAACAGGTTTGAGACACTGCTGGCGTGTGAAGAGGAGAAGACACCAGATGAGATGTGAGAGAGCATCAAAGGAGCGACGACAGAGGTGGCTGAGGGATGGTTGGGAAGGAATAAAAGGAAAAGGAGCAAGCCATGGATATCCCGCGAAACGCTGGGACTTATTGAGACGAGGAGATCACTAAAAACAGCAAAAAAACAGGACAGAGGAGGACCGAAGAGCATATGCTGAGGCGAAAGGAATAGTGCAGAAACTGCTGAGGGAGGACAAAAAGAAATGGCTTCAAGAACAATGCGCTGATATTGAGGAAAATATGAGAACAGGAAACACCAAGAGGGCTTTCGACACGATAAAGAAGCTGCGCAGACAGAACCGAGTAACAAGGCAACGGAATATTAAAGATGAAGAAGGCAGATTGCTGACGGAAAAGCATCAAAAAGAGATGGAGCCAGTACACCGAAGGACTGTATAAGAACGACGAGACCGAGGTGGAGGAGGATGATGACAGCGCAGCAGTAGATGGTGGAAACACGGAGAGGTTTGCACCTATACTTGTTGATGAGATCAGAGATGCAATCAAAAGGCTACCGAAGGGGAAAGCAGCAGGAATTGATAACTTACCAGCGGAATTATGGAAGATAGACAGCGATGCGGTGGCTGAAGCCTTCTGCAGACTATGTAATCAAATAATTGAGACGGGCGCATGGCTGTAGAATGGGCTAAGTCCATCTTTGTAACCATCCCAAAAGTCAAGGGTACTGAAAAATGCGACGAACATCGAACAATTGCTCTCATTAGTCATGCAAGCAAGATATTACGTAGAGTCCTACTTAACAGGATACAGAGAACGGCGGAGGAGGAACTGGCGGATGTGCAGATGGGTTTTCGTCGAGGGGTGTGCACTAGAGATCAAATTTTCAACTTGCGAATCATTATGGAGAAAGCGCGGGAAGCTTCGGTCCCCCTGTACATGGCCTTCATTGACTACAAGAAAGCGTTTGATTCGGTAAGCCATCGTAAGTTATGGTCGGTGCTGAAAAGGATGGGCATGAGTAGTCACACGGTGGATGCAATCAAGAACCTATACAGCAATCAACAAGCTGCGGTTCGGGTGGACAAAGAATTAACGGAATGGTTTAGGATAGGAAAAGGTGTGAGGCAGGGCTGTCTGGTGTCGCCGCTGTCTTTCAACTGCTACTCAGAGTACGTGATGTGGGAGTCGGCGGACGAGCTGGGATGGATAGGAGTTACCATAAACAGTAAACAACCTGCGTTATGCGGATGACATTGTTCTAATTGCGACGTCAGCAGCAGGACTTCAACAACTGATAGATAGGATAAATGAGGTCTCAAAGGAATACGGTTTGGAAATAAGTATAAAAAAGACAAAAGTTATGGTAGTATCCAAAACAAAACGAGAGAAACAATTCAGATCACCTGCAATGGAGAACCTCTAGAACAGGTTGAGGCTTTCCGCTACCTGGGAGCATTGATAGATGACACTGGAAACGGAAGCCGAGAAATCAGGGCTAGATTGGGGATGGCTTGGACGGCGATGGGGTCACTGGACTGCCTGTGGAAAGATCGCTCGGTCGGAAATGCGCTGAAGAGGAGGGTTATGGAGGCGATGGTGTGGTCAGTGGCGTTGTATGGAAGTGAGGCATGGACTCTGAAGGCGGCGGATAGAAGAAGATTGACGGCATTTGAGATGATGACGTATAGAAGAATGATGCAGGACGACTGGAGGGAACACAGAACAAATGCCTCGATTTTGGCGGAGCTGCGGCCGAAACAGAGACTGCTAGAGAGGGTGCAAAAAAGGAAACTGCGATACTTCGGACACCTGATGAGGGCAGACAACATATCGACACTGCTAATACAAGGACGAATTGAGGGTACCAGAGCACGGGGAAGACCAAGGAGGCGTTGGATGGACGATGTCTGTGACTGGACCGGATTACCACCTGTGGACTGTGTCAGACGGGCGCAGGACAGAAAGGAATGGAGGAAGCTGCTGTCGTTGTCTCTGGTCTCCGACCCTCAGAAATGAGGATGGACAGCATCATCATCATAATATAGCATTGCGGCAATTCACTACGCCGTATAGCCTACTTGGCTGTGATTGTTTGCTTAAATTAAATTGAACGTTCTTATAATGAGAATGACGAGGCTAACGTATTTTATTATTGTTTACGTACCCTAAAATAGGGTACGTTAAAATACGTACGTACCTTTCACAAAATAGAATACGTATGGTACGTACCCTCGAGCTTTGGTGTTCATACATTATAAACAGTTTTACACATGCAACAGTAAAAATAATATGTTCTTAATAAACAGTGTCAATATTACGAAATCTTAAATATTGCATTTGTAAGTTAATGTTGAAGAGGCACTCATCCTTGGCAAGTATGGTGAAGCAATTACTGCTCTTCAGTTTTACAGTGATTTTAAGCACTTACTATGCTTGCAGATTCAGTAGTGAGTGTGAATACGAGGATCAGATATTGGTTCTGTATTCAAGGTTTGTTTTGAGTTATTTGATGTTGGTTTTAGGTTTAATGTTTTGGAATTGTCGCCGGGAATTCACGACCTCGGTCACGTTCGTTGGCAGCTGTTGCTCTGCTTGTTTGCAGCCTGGTTGTTAGTCTTCCTTTGCCTCTGTAAGGGCATTAAATCTTCAGGGAAGGTGGTCTATGTTACGGCCACAGTACCATATCTCTTTCTCACTCTACTCCTGATTCGGGGTCTTATGCTGCCTGGAGCGATCGACGGAATTCTCTTCTATCTCACTCCTGACTTCCCTCAGCTTCTCAATCTATCAGTAAGTAGGATTAAGTACATCACAAAGAAATCTTAATCTTCCTGCTTTCGATGTGCACTTTCATTGTGGTGTGTTTAATGTGATTAGTGGATTCATTGTGGTGTGTTTAATGTGATTAGTGGATTCATTGTGGTGTGTTTAATGTGATTAGTGGATTTAACAGTTGATTTAAAGGGTGCACAATGCACATCCTCCATACACCGATAGTCTGACATCCATGAAGGCCAACAGTTTTGCTGGGCCTTTTATCTCTATCTTACTTACCTGTCTTGTTTTTGAATGATTTAAGGGTTAATTTAAAAGGTACGCACGTCCTCCAAACATTTACATTAGGACCAACAGGTTGACTGACCCGAACTTTTGCCTCGTTGATCTCAATCTTGATTTTTAAACTGACGTCTGTATGTTGACCTAGAAATGTAGAGCTTGTTTATTGTGTGCTTAGTTGTTTAAGCTTTGCACACTGGCACTATAGAAGTTTAGAATGTGGTGTGTTTATTAATAGTTATTATTTTATTGAAGAACTTGGTTCAGCTGCCTGGGTAGGGAATATTGTGTGAGGTTGCTGGCAGCTTGAAATCCTGCATCAAGCTTGGCTGTTCCAAGCAAATGACATTAAGATAGAGCTCTGAAAAAAGTGTAGAGACGTAATAAAGAGACTGAACATATATTTTGACTGGTATCCTTAGGATAAATTATGATGATTATGCCCAGTCTGCATGTTGGTATCCCATGTCTAGCTCCTCACATTGAGAATGTAGTCATGACTGTTCATGGCTGACTTTGGGTAAAGTGTTCACGCATACTGAGCGCATGCTGACATTCCTGCTAATTATAATATGCATTGCTGTGTTAATTTTCTTGAGGTATAAGTACCTTTGTGCTGTTTATGAGCATATTGTTCACTAATATGCATTGCAGTTTGATAGCTTTTTGGGACGCTAATTATTCCAACAGCTATGTTTTGGTGCCTGCTTAGTGCACTGTCTTGTCCATAAGTTCATTCATAAGAACCCAGTTATATATTCTTTAGGCACAGTTGTGAGAATGAACGAACTTCCAGCTAAGCAGACACACGAAAGGCTCTTTTAGATAAAAAATTTGCATGCTTCAGTTCGAGAAATTACATTTTTATTTTTGGTGCTTGCCTATGGTTTTAGGTGTGGGCTGAGGCTTGCTTGCAGATTTTCTACTCCCTGGGACCAGCATGGGGAGGTCTGATCACAATGTCAAGCTACAACAAATTTGATAACAACTGCTTACGGTGAGTTAGTTGTGCCATTGTAACTTTTGAATTTGTATGAATTGAGATTTTTCAATCACGATCATGGGCACCCACACATGGGTGCACGAGTCGGCACTTGCCCCTGAAAATTTATACCTATTCCTTTTCCGTATTTGGTTTTTAACTAGTTTATTCACACTAAAGAACTAAACGAAATTGAACTGTGGTTGTTACATTCAGAAACCTCTATGAAAAATACCCATGGTCCTAATTTTCTGCTTTGCATCTTTGAAGCTTCTGTTGGAAAGAATTTATCCATGATTGTTGTGTTTGCCACTTGTGAATAAAAGTCTGCAAGCACACATGATCACATTTATAATTATAATTATAAATTTATGTTGCATTTTGACCTCAACATAAATTCACCTGAAGCACTGTCTACATTTGTTTAATGAAGTGATCGTGATTTTTTCCTTTATGCAGCTGGGTTCTGCTTCTTTTCTCTGATTTCTTGGCTATTTAAGCTGAATGATTAACAGAATTCACTGTTAAATTTCCTTTGTTGGAGTTTGTTAATGGTGGGATGGGGTTGAGCACGATCACTGAAGATGGAAAAGGATGATTTTGAAAACTGTTGTTTATTTTTGTGTGTGTTTAATTGATGAGTCTGTGAAGGATGTCTTTGAGCATAATAGAAGGATGCAGCTCATAGAAATATTTTATTGTATTAAAATCAAATCAAACTAAATAATACTTTTTGAAATCTACTTCACGGAGTTCCAGCATTATAAATTCTTCTGAAAACATGGAAATTAACTACTCCTTTATCCATTACTCCGTTATGTATATTAACTATGTTTCATTTTATTATACCATGTCTGTGAACAAAAATGTGGTTAGCAATTGGTGAATTAAAGAATATTCTTATCTTATCTTAGATGTAATAGATGACTGTGCAAAGAAAATATATCCTGCACGGTCAAATTGTAATTTTGGAATATTTGATTACATAAGTTTGTATGTAATAGATGAGTATGTAAAGAATGACTGTGTGATGTGTAAGAGGTTTAATGTAATATATACATTTTACCTGTATTCAAGGTCTATACCGTAGATGGGATTTAGATTAGAGTAAACAGACCAGAACATTTTAACTTTTTAAAGTCTTGTTTATGAACTTAAAGGTTTTTACTGATTAATCAATTTTTAGTAGTCAATTAACTGGAAGAATGTTCCTCAAAATTACTGACTATCAGAAAACTGCTTGATTCTGCATTTTACATTTACGATGTCAAAATATATTTGACAAAAATTGCTTTGAAAATGTGAATATCAGGAACAAGCTGATCACTTATGACCTGATGTTGTTTTTGCAGTGATTCTATTATTGTTTGTCTTGCGTGCTGTGGAACGAGTTTTTATGCTGGCTTCGTTTGTTTTTCAATTCTTGGCCACATGGCATACTCCTCCTGTTTGCCCATCGCAAGTGTAGTCACTTCTGGTAAGCTTTGCCATCCTCTCGTGTTTCACGTATTATAGAATATCGAACAATTGCAGATTATAGAACAATCTTAGAATATTGAATGATTATAGAATATGGAACAGTTATAGAATATAGAACAATTATAATATGGAAAATTTTAGAATACAAAACAGTTGTAGAATATAGAACAATTATAGAATATGGAGCAATTATAGAGCAGTTATAGAATATAGAGCAATTATGGAATATGGAACACTTGCAGAATATACTACACTTATAGAATTATAGAACACTTGTAGAATATTGAACGGTAAAATCTGTCATAATGTTGGCTGTTGCAGAATGAAACTCTTTTCACGCAATATCTCAGTTGTTATCTTAAGTCAGTGGTTTCCAACTTTTTTTTTAACTCTAGGGCCACTTTTTCTAAGTTACAGGACATGATGGCCACTTTTTCTTAGTTGAAGGACATTAGGGGGCCACAAGGCCAAAATTTGAATAACTAAAAGCATATAAAATTGTTATAATTGAATCAAAATAGAATGTTTGATGTTATTTATAGACGTCAAAATAAAATATTTTGTAATAGAAAATAATTGTGTTCTATCCTGTCCAAATTGTCATATTTTCATGTATTTTTATTGATTCTTTGAGAGATGAGGGCCATTTTTTAGACCTGGCGGGCCACATTTGGCCATGGGTTGGGAACCACTGTCTTAAGTAATTTGATTCTTTACAGCAATGACGGACTAAGAATTTTAAGTACTAGTAAGATCTCTTTGGCTTAGATATATTTATGAACAAGCACCCATTGCTTTTCATTATCACAACTTTCAGTGAGTTACTGTAACACTTGCTAGGTGAAGGAGTGGTAGTGATTTTTTAGATGTAATGTTTTAATAAAAAAGAACTTTTACGTAACATAGATTGCAATGGCTATACTGCTCTGCAGGTTTCTTGATCAATTACTAATGAATTAATCAAACATTTATATTACTTAATTGTGAGAGAGAGACTGACTGATTGATTACAGATATTTGTTTATTTTATAAGGATTTAATTATTGTGGAAATGGTATTGTTATTGTTCTTAATTGTTGTTTTAGGTCCTGGTCTGGCTTTCAGTGCCTATCCTGAGGCCATTACCAAGTTACCGATCTCACCGTTGTGGGCAATTTTCTTCTTTCTTATGTTGCTTACACTTGGCCTTGATAGTCAGGTAGTGTACAAAAACATTCATTACTTAAAAACCAAGATTTCTTTTGAATTCACATTTTGTTTTTTAATTTAATCAGGCATGTCTTGAGGTTTTGAATACTTTGATTAATCATTCAAATGGGCTTCTGGCATTTTGATTATGTGGATCAGTTTAAATTGGGGTCTGATGCTCTTAGAATAAATGTACATGTGATCTGACCATACCTGAGTTAGCTTTGGGTAGAATATCAATGTTATATGATACGTACTCAGTTAATCAAATTTAATTGATTCGAAGTAAAATTTGGAGATTGATCGATTAAAATAATTTTAATCATTTGCCAGCATTGATTTTATAAAACTTCTTTACTAACTGTGTGGTTTTAACCCTCTGAACATACATCACTTCCAATAAATCAAATGCAACACTAGACTAATTTTCGAATTTTTGCGACTCTTTCAAGATATAATCTTGCACAGTTTCTATAGATGTTTTCATTTTTTCAAACCAGGTGATTCGATTCAATACATTAAATAAATGCTGAAACTGTGTGAGTGTTAGAGCTCTGCTTAGTTATTGCAAGTTTACATTCTTTCATCGTGATGTCCAAGATGGCAGGAAGTGTGACCAGGTTGCTTTTGAATTCTTGTTTCAGTTTGGAATGTTGGAAACGTGTACGAGTGGTTTCATTGACGAATTTCCTAAATACCTCCGCAATCGTCGAACTCTATTTACCGCCGGTGTCTGTGTCTTTCAGTTTTTTCTTGGCATACCGTTTGTCACACAGGTGAACTAAAGCCTACGTACAATTATTGAGTGTTTTATAAATGCCATACAGCGCTTGAATGGAATTGAGGCCATTTGTTGAACACCACACCTTTATTTGCACCACAGTGCAGCCAAACAAGAATGGGAGTAAAAAGAAAGAACACGCACAGTACAGAGAACAATTTAATTGGATTAATATTTGTTGCTTCCGTATTAACCCTTTAATGACGAGATGTACTAAAATGCATTGAAAACATATGTAGCTCTTCGTTAAAGGGTTAATGACAACTTCGCCGTTAGTAAGTATCAAAAGTTATTTGATCATGGACTGATATTAGAGTTGGAGGGAGGTCAAGCCATAAAGGTCTTCAAAATCCGCAATTGGGTGACTGTGATTTGGCTATTTCCAGAAACAGTCCACTGGCAATGATTTTGACAGATTTTAACTTTGGTTACAAATGATTGGGAAGAAGTCTGTTTTCCATCAAGTTCAGTCTATCCATTGGTACATAACTGAACATTGGCCAGCCTTTCCAGTTTTGTGTGTTTGATCCAGTCTGCAGATGAGCGACATTTCACTGGTGATGGCTTTTTATTTTCGACTTTAAGTGTATAAAAAATACAGTGTAGTAGTCGTCTGTTGTAAAAAAAATGAGAGTGTAGTGGTATCATCCAGTTTATGATTTACTTTATTGGTTTAGTACCTTCGGTCCGTATGGTAATAAGAGGCAGTCACTACAGGTGAATAATTATATTCAAATTGTTGGAATGATGTTTGTTTTCTAGGGTGGCATGTACTTGTTTCAAATCCTCGACTGGTATGCAGCCGCTTTTTCAGCCATGGTCATTGCATTCCTTGAGTGTGTCGTATTGTCTTATATTTATAGTAAGTGTTTCATTAAGTGTCTTTGACATAAATAACATCTGTAATTGCTACGACGTGTCAATGGTCCATCGACCAGTCTACCATTATAAGTAAATAAGTCAGTTTATTATTTAATATGCAGTGGCGGCGCTACGGCAGGTCGCGGCAGGTCATTTGACCTGCCTATTTTGCTCACGACCTGCCTAATGACCTGCCTAAAAAATTTGGAATTTTTAATATCGTTTTGCATTATAGTTAGTTAAGAGTTTTAAATGAAAAATCAACATTTTTCCTCGCCTACAAGATTACTTGTGTTGTCGTGCAATTATTACATTCAACTTACTGACTTTTTCGTCTGATCTTATCTATGGTAGGTAAATGTAGAGATCTAGGCCTATGGGGCAGGAGGTTTATAAGAAACCTATACATTAATCAAACAGTACGGATAAGAATAAGATGGGAGTGCTCTCAAGGGAGGAAGTTATTGGTAGGGGTGAGGCAATTGAGTGCTCACCTATTTGTTAAGATATACATAGAAGAGCTAATACAAGAGGCAATGGAACAGACAGGAGAGGGTATAAAAGTGGGTGGAATACTCATACGATAATACACTGTAAGAGAACATGAGCCATAAGATTTGCCGACGACCAAGTAACGCTGGCGACTATACAAGAGGGGGCCGAGGTGCTGCTGAAATTGATGGATCAACTAAACAGACCTCACTTAGGCTCACTAAAATCAAAGAATAGATACGCTTTATCTATTTTGTGCTAAAATACAACATGAAGTTAAATATCGGAAACACAAAGACTATGAAGATAAGTGGAGAGATTGTTGGAGACAGTAGCAGTGAAAATAACAATAAATGGAGAGTAAGTGAAACAGATCAAGGGCTTCTGCTACGTGGGAAGTATGATAACAACTAATGCAAGATGCCAAGTGATATAAAACGAAGAATAGTATTGGGAAAAGATGCGTTCACGAAAAGAGAAGAGTCGATGAGAGGATGGTCGAACAAAGATCTAAGGAAGAGACGTGTCATAGTACCCGTATGGAGTGTGGTACGGAGACGTGGACAATCAGGAAATAGGATATCGAGAGATTGGAAGCTTTTGAGGAGAAGGATGGAAAGGTGAACTGAACGGAGCGAGTGACGAGTGAAGAGGTGCAGCTGCAAAGAGTAGGAGAAAAAATATCACTGATGACAACTTTAAGAGAAAGGCAAAAGAACTGGATTGGAACAATTAAGAGGAGATTCTCGCCTGAGAAATATCATATAAGAAAGATTGGAGGAAAGAGAAAGAGTGGAAGACCGAGACAGAAGATGCTGGGATGGATGATGACCGACGTAGGCCTATACAACAAGCCTAGGTGAAGAGAAAAGAATAATGACGTCATTGGAAGTTGAAACTTGCCGAGGGGCAGAGAACTTAAAGAAGATGGCTTACATATGCGCTTCAAATTCAATCGTCAATTTCGCCACTGGTTGTTCTCTGCCAGTGCCAGTCCCAAGACTAGATAACAGAGGAGGGCGAAACTAATCATCTTTGATATGGCAAGGAGATATAAAACGAAAACATGTAACAAGAATCATCAATTTCTTCGACCTGCCATATAGTTCCCATGACCCCGACGCGACCTGCCGAAATTTTAGACCTGGCGCCGCCACTGTTAATATGACCAGCTGCCAAACAGCATTTTGGTGAAGAAGTATCACATGAAATTTGTATAAAATATCATAAACTATTAAGACTAAACACACTAATTGGTATGTAAACAACATTCTAGTTATTAATGTTTCCTCGTCTGATTGTCTGCTCTTGGCAGCACCCGGTCACGGCATTTATATGAACTTGTGTGAATTTCTCTGTAAGATTACAATTTGTTTGTATGTTTGTTTGTATGTGCACTTGTTATAGCGCCCCTTCAAGCTCTCTACTCAGAGGCGCTCCCGAATGCAGAGCGGACACTGCATCGGAGTTTCACGCCGAAGCGCTGAGCAATTGTGAGTGAAAGACTTGCCCAAGGTCCTTACGCGGCGAGGTGGATTTGAACCTCGAACCTTCCAGCTTCAAGGCAATGATGCCACCACTACACCACCGCGCCCCACAATTGTTCTTAGTTGCTTACTACCGTATATATTTGGTGCAGTTGGACTTTGTTCAAAAGTATATGCTGTACCAATTTTTTATTTTTTTATCTGGATAGGTTTGAATGCTCTGAAAAGATTTGAATGCTCTGCGCAGATTTGAATGCTCTGAGCAAATTTGAATGCTCTGAGCAGATTTGAATGCTCGGAACAGTTATTTGAATGCTCGGAACAGATTTGAATGCTCTGAGCAGATTTGAGTGCTCTGAACAGATGTGAATGCACTGATGGTCAGTTATTGAAACCTTGAGTTGAAGTTGCTTAAAGCTCGAGTGTTTTAACTGTGATGAGCAGATGATTTCAGTGTGTCATCTTCTGTTCATGTTGATTTGTTTGTTTACAGGCTCAGAACAATTGTACAAAGACGTGGAAATGATGATGGGTAAAACACCTTCGTTGTGGTGGAAGATATGCTGGTGCTACATAACTCCAACTATTATGCTTGTAAGACAATGCATTATGCTTGTAAGACAATGCATTATGCTTGTAAGACAATGCATTATGCTTGTAAGACAATGCATTATGCTTGTAAGACAATGCATTATGCTTGTAAGACAATGCATTATGCTTGTAAGACAATGCATTATGCTTGTAAGACAATGCATTATGCTTGTAAGACAACGCATTATGCTTGTAAGACAATGCTTTGCTGTGCCAGTTCCTAGGAAATCTTACTTTCTTGCATTATATGCACTTCGCCTTAGGTTCGTGGCTTAGAAACCTGTTTGCAGTGCATTAGTTTTTCATTGTGGTTACGCGAGTCTAATTGTATGAATTATATTGATTGCATTATTGTATTACTTCTGCATTGTCATGTTATATGTCTGCTGTCATTTCTTTTCCAGTAAATTGAAAGGTATTGGTAGCGCACTTGCCTTTATAATAGGCATAGGCGGAGACCTGGGCCGAGAATTGGGGGGGACGGAAAGACACGAGATTTTCCGGAAAAATTTCTGATGACCGGCGAAATCTCGAAAAAAAATAGTCATCCGGCCAAATCTCGACGAAATCTTCTATTTTCGCCGCCAAAAAAGTTGATGACCTTTTTTTTAGTCTTGACGCTCAACTATTGGGGGGGGACAAATGCATGGGCCGTCCCCCCACACTTCCATTGGGGGGACCGTCCCCCCCTAGGTCTCCACCCATGATAATAGGAATTATATTGACTTCACTTTGACTTTCAAGAATCAGCTGTCAATTGACGCCTCATATGTGTTTGACTGACAATTTCACTACAGGAGCTATTAGATTGCCTTTAAAAAAGCTTAGATTTAGATTGTCCTAAAAAAGCTTAGATTTACCAGTGTCCCAAGTCAGATGCTGAAATGCAAAGACCAGCACTGATTTCCCACCTCACAACATCTCAGCTTTCTTATGGCTGTGAGGTCTGGCTATGCCCTCTTAGCTTTGCCCCGACTTATCTATGGGAGCTATAATCTAATCTAATCTAATCTAATCTAATATGAACGTTTATAAAGCGTTTTTCTGCTAGTTTAGCTGGTCTTTGAGCTCTTCATTCTTTTTCTTTTGGCAAGCTTCTGGTCATAATGACCATTCATAGGGCCAAAAGAAAAAGAACGAAGAGCTCGAAGACCAGCCAAATTTGAAATTGCACCTCAACAACTAGGCAGTATCATGTCTTCTCAGTTTTTGGTCTCTCCATCTGAGATTTGTCTGCTGCCAGGGGATAATACGCTTTGTTCCCAAGCTGCTCAAGTCTAGCTTATATCGCCGTGGTTGGACTGGGTGAGCCCATGGGCGAAGTTTATCAGGGGCTAGGCGGGCTAAGCCCCCCAAGAAGACCCTGAGTAATTTTTTTACCATGTAAATGGTATCTTTTCTCGGGTTTAGCCCCCCACCCAGAAACTTGCGAATGACTAAAAAAGGTCATCAACTTTTTGGGCCCGAGAAAACATTTTCGGCGTCGCTCGCCAACAAATTTTGCCCATCCAAGAACGGAAACCAAACTCCGCCCATGGGTGAGCCTTTGAGTAGGTTTCTAGACTGGGCGCTATAAAAATTTTCTAAATGAATGGATGAATGAGTAGGTGAATGTAACAAGTCATTTTGTTTCCCTATCTTTGTAACTCTTGACGATTGCAGGCTATGCTGGTCTATAGCTGCGCAAATATGTCGCCTCCCACGTACGGTGAATACGAGTATCCTCAATGGGCGATTGGTTTCGGATGGGTGGTGGCCATGTGCTCAATTGTTCCAATGCCTGCCGTTGCTATCTACCGAATAATCATGGCCAAGGGATCATTCTGCCAGGTACATGATGAATTCGATCTTGCCTAGAGTGATTTTAGGTGGCTTTGCATACATAGCCATTATTAGGTATTAGTTACAGTGAATTGAGTTATGCTGTCTCTCGCTAAGTTGCAAAGTTTGTCTTTACACCGCAATGCTAATAGTAAATATTGTTCTTTTGACCATTATGCTAATAGTAAATATTGTTCTTTTGACCATTATGCTAATGGTAAATATTATTCTTTTGACTATCATGCTAATTGTAAATATTAGTCTTTTAACTAGCAAATGGTGAATATTATTATTTTATGAGGCAACTACTAGTGACTTAAATTTATATCAAATTAAGGCATCAGTTTAGTCATGGTTTTATTTTGTAAATTACCTGTAAGCTACTGCAGTGCAAGCTATGAGTGTGAAGGTTTGTGTTACTTGGAGTTAAAAATACTATGATACATTGAGTGCCACAATGGTGGAACTGTGATAGCAATAACTGAGTTCTGTGCAGTGTATTAAACTCATTGATGAAATCATTTGAAATGAAAGTCCATATGTTTTTGTAGAGGATCAGGTTTTTATTAAAGCCAACCGAAGTTTGGGGTCCAAACGTCGCAGAACTTCGACCAGCACACCGAGCTAGCATACTCGAAAAAGGTCTTTCGCCTGTGTGTTGTCAAACGAACAACTGTTGCTCAAAACGCCATAATAAACTGGTTACTAAAGACAACAGCGAACTTTGAGACAATATTTAACGTTTATATATGATATTTGTGTAGTAACAATCTATCTCCGAAGATGGTTTTAATTTTTTATATGCTGAACAGAATGCTTACTTCGCAGCATCTAGGTAATGGTATTTATACAACTGTCGGTGCCAATCATTATTTTGTAGATGTTTGAGAGACGGGTTGATTTAGATATATGAAAGAAATGTCTGCAGTGACACGGTAGTAATGCTGAAGTCATCAATTGATAGTCGCCGTTAGTTAAACTCCAGTGTTTAAACTAGTCGTCCTGCTTTAGGGGTTTAATTCGAGTTTTTTGGGCGGACGGCTGGGTCACCGACGACATCTTCAAAATTTTCTGACGGCCGTTTTTTTAGTCATTTGGTCAAAAATTCCAAGATGACCTTTTTGTTATTCTTTCCTTCTATTTTACCGAAACTTACCAATATGTCCATTTATGCATGAATGCAAGTCTGGCTTCGTTTTCTGGGGAGTGGGGGTGAATTTCTACACATTGACTTTTATGGGGGGAAATGGTACGTATTTACATGTATACACCACATCGCGATTTTTTCTGGGAGGGAATTCAATCCTGTAGAAACTTACGCCCCCAGAGATGTCTGGATTAAACACTGGTTAAACTATGTGATTGCCCTGTCCAACAAAACGTTACCTGTGATATTTTGTGTATATCCGAATTGAGCTGAAAGAGGTCAAGCAACATTAGCAAAATTTATTAGGTGATGCTGTACATAATTCAAACGTTTCTAGACATCCAACTTTGTTCTATAGAAGTTCTTGTGAGAGATTATCCCTCTTATGACGTTGCATTTTGGAGTCATTTCAAGTACCGTATTAAGATGTGGTTTTTGTATTTTGGAGACATTTCCGATTATGAAGAGGTCGCATTACAATGAGGTTATGTCTATGTTCTATTCTAAAGCGGAACTGCGGTAGAGATCTGTTTCCGACACTAAATTCCTGTCTGTTAAAATTTATGCCATTCTGAAGCACATTATTCGGAAGTATTGGTCGAATTTTTGAATGAATACAAAAACTGTTAGAATGAGGTATACAAATAATAATGGGCTGAATACAGTGGTAGGAGATTGGCAAGTTAGGAGTTATTGGATTGTAATTTGAAGCGCGGAGATTTGAACCTCTGACCGTTCTCGTGTTCGGACTTGAGCAAGTTATTCACTTGAAATTGCTCTTTGCACAGAATCAGATTTGCTCTCTGTAATAGATGTTATGTTGTTTGAAATGTAATAGTGATAATGCATAAAGACAGTGCAGTTTAAATTTCATGGTAGGTCTTCTGTCCATTGTAAGGTTCTTTGTAGACCTCAGAATTGAATACTTGTGATGCAATCAACTGCTGCTAAATCTCGCACGTGAATGATAGACAATTGGGTCTCTCTAATTTGTACTGGCCAGGAACTGTGCTTTTAACTGGGTTCATGTTAGGAATGACCATGCCTTGTTGATTGGGTTTTGAGTATCTCTGTACTAAGGGTGGATACAGAAATTTTCGAAGGGGTGGGCCAAAATTTTTGGTCAGAATAGCTGGTCAAAAATAAATAAATGAGGGGCCGTGTCCGGATTGACCCCCCTCCCCCTTGGATCCGCCCCGCTCTGTACTGACTAAAACCTAGCGATCTCAAAAGACATAAATTCGTCCTGTGAGGGACATGTGTCTCTTGCTGTGGTGTGCAAGTTTGTTTATTTGATAGTTTCGTCCAAGTGAATGTGAGTTTAGCAGATCATTTTAGGAATAGAATTGTCTTTTTTTGTTTCCAAAATGCTTGATTTTGATGGACTATGTGGTAGTTTACCCAATTGGTGGGTGATCAACAAATTATGTTCAGATTTATCGAAAAGTAATCATTTAGGCGACCATTGCGTATTGCAAGGTTAAAACGATGTGACTCGATGTATGTAGTGGTATGTGTATTGTGTACCTCAGCCAAGTGAGCCATCATTGTGGCTTCGTACTTCCCAGAAGTTCCGACACAGATGTGCATGCAAGTTTGTCATCTTTACCACATAGACTGTCTCCACTGTACAATTTGACAACGACGTCAGTACTATGTCTACTAGGCTGTGCCATGTTTATTTTGTGCTAAACATCTGTTCCTGATCAACTGACTGATGAATTACTTGGAGACTCGTGGATGTTATTGGCTTGACATTCCTTTCACAGTTTATACGTCTGTCTATGAGAATGTGCTGTGAAATTTTTAAAGACTTACTTGTTAATTTATGATTGTGTATATCGAACAATGCAGATTATATTGATAATTCAAATTAGTGATCTAATTGGTTATTTGCCTTGTTAACTTACCAGTATTATAATTTTTATCTTGCCGACTGTTTGTAGAACGTCTTTTTCAGGTTTACCGCTGTTGTTGAAGGAGATTGAAATCCATCATGATAATGCATAAAACAGTGAAACTTTACATTAAACATGCTGTAGTGTCCAGTGGTCAATGTTCCCTCTGACATTTAGTGCCTGAGATCAGGTTTGTTTGGGGGTTTATACATTTTGGGGTTCATCCATAAAAGATGTTGGCGAAAATCAACCACTTTTGGCCCCTCCCTCATATCCGCATTTGACAGTGCCCCATGCCCTTTGAGGGCATCCGAATTTCAATGGTCTACCAAGGCCTGAATTAGTCTATAATATAACTGTTGATATGGATCCTACGTTTACTAAGTGGTGAGTAAGCATATAGTTTGATACAGGCAATATCAGGCTGTCATAAGATCAACCGCAATAGAGATATCCACTATCCTGCTGATGTAGATGTTTAAAGCACAAGCTATAATATAGGCTACTAAACCAACTGCACACCAAATTGAGATGTCCGCATTCGAGGATGGCTTCCTTCACTTTAGGCCGTAGCCAAGATTTCGTTTGGTTTACTCGATCTTGAGCAAACTGAGAAGCAAGCGAATCACCTGACTTAGGGGTTTGTAGAAGCGTTGCCATAATGAAGTCTTTTTCAGAAATTCAGCAGCTTCTACATCATGATTATGTCATCGTCGTTGTCTAATTTATTGTAAAGTTCGCATAGAAACAAGAGCTTCAAAATTAAATCCCCTTAGTTCTTACATTGCATGTTAGCAAATGCATTAGGCCTATATCATATTTCACATTTCGTTTCGGGAGTGTTCAAACATCCAAAACACCCTTCTTAAATACGCGTCCATGCATGGGCGAAGTTTGGTTTCAGTTTTTGGAGGGGCTAAAAAGAACTTGGGCTTTGTTGGGGGGCTAAGCCCGGGAAAAGATATCGTTTACACGGTAAAAAACTGAATCTCGGTCTTCTTGGAGGGGCTTAGCGGACATCTAGCCCCTGATAAACTCCGCCCATGCGGCCATGCCTTCACCATCCATTATTTCTGTTTGGCCATTGCAACTTTAATTCAATGCAAACTCAAGCAGTTTTTGCTTTGACAATTTATTTGATGCAGTGCAAAAAGTGTGGAAAAAGAAGTGCCTGTACGCCCCTTACCTTTCCAAAATAAGTGCCTGAACGCCCATTACTTTTCCAGGCTTTGCTGGCCAATAAGTGGCAGGACGGCGTCCAGATGTTAAAATAAGAGCATGGACGGCGTCCATGACCGTCCAGCCACGCTTTAAGCCCTGATTTGATGGCAGATGGTTTAAAACGGCGTTGAGAAATTTTTGCCAAAAAAATTAGCAGGAACTTTTATCCATAAATTATTGGATATCTTCTATGCCTTTATAAATCTTTTTGTTTTCATAGTGGGTCTATCCTACTTTGTGAGATTTTAAAGGATTTAAAGATACTTTTTGGGCTCGCAAGATTTTTCCTAATTTTCAATCCTGAATCAAACGATTTTTTCTTATTGAAAAGGTAGGCCTAATCGAGGCTGCAATAGAGGAACGTTTGACTTTTTGGGTTACCTTTTGCAACGGCGCGCAGCTTTGGCCCTATGCTATCAATAGGCCTATAACCGAACATAGGCCTAATAAATTAAGTGGAATTATCATTTGATTTGTATGCTGTAGTAGTCTTTCAATAAACATAAATTTTTAATAAATCACTGTAGGCCCTATCCATCGATCAATCAGATTGATGAGCAATTGCAAGGCCAAGAGAGATATTAAAATAGCCAATAGGATAGGTCTATATATGTAGGTGTGCCCTGCATGAGCCTAGTCATTATGGCGTAGCCTTAAGGCCTTATAGCTGTAGGCTGGCTGTTAATACGGCCTGAAAGAAAACCAAGGGATAATAAATATGTACGGTAGAAAATGTGACTCTATCTGCCTGTCTCTGTTTGTCTCAGTCTACCTGGCTCTGTCTGTCTGTCTGTGTGTCTCTCTCTCTCTCGTTATCTCTTTCTGTCTGCGCCTGTTTGTCTCTGTCTCTCTTTTCTTGGTCTTTAGCCTCAAAAAATTAATAATCGGTTCCCGTGTTTCTCTGACCAAGACTATGTTTTCTTTTCTTGCACATCCTGTTGAAAACAATTAGGCATAATGATAAGCATCTGCATTAAGAAATGTATTTCAGTTTAATGTGTGTCGTTTATTATTATTGTCACGAGTGATACCTGGCCGCATTTCCCCCGCATCTGCGCGCGCGCACATTCACCCTGTGACAGGTTCCCGCAGAAGCATTGTTTGCACGTGAGGATAATCATGTGATGTCAGTCACAAGATATCGGTCGTCAGACAATACTCAGCCATGTCCTAGATCTAACTAGACTAACTTCCGGCGTTATTAATTTTAATAAATATGCATGAAATATGAATATCGACAATTATTAATAATAATAAACCGTTAATTGAATTATTTTGTATATAACCTCTGTTTCTGTACTACCGTTTCGTGCTTTAAGAATTGTTTGACGCTGTGGCATGTTTTACTTCCGTCCGGTTGCTGTCGCTCTACTTCATTCATGTCTGTGAATCACGCCACACGCAGAAGTTGTTTATATTATGTTTGAGAAACCAATTCGAACAGTCAAAATCTTAATCTGATCGACAGTAAAGATGAAGTCCACCGCTTGTTTCTGCGTTTTCTTGATTGTGTCTTTGCTGTCGGGCATTGACTGTATTCGATGGAAGTTGTGCGGCGGTAAGATCTCCTTAATATGTTGTTTGAATATTATAATAGGCTAATTATTATTGTTCTGTGGCGTGCTGTATTCAGCGATCCACCCACGAGATCATTGTGTTATCTCAGCGTATGAGTGAATTTAACCGTACAACCTGTGTGTATTAAAGTCTGTACATAAATTATGTAAATGTTTATCCAGTGTCTTTTTAAAATTTTAAAGACCTCAAAGGTGTAGTTAGTAGCTATAAGCTGTCGGCTACTAGCTGGAAGCTGCAAGAATTGGGTTGTAGATCAATAGCTGATCAAGATCCAACTTTGTACTACACAGTTATACATGCCATAAAACTTAAATCGACCTTTTGTTTATATAGTTTCAGAGTTTCACCCAACCACCAGTAAATGAAGCCATAGCAGTCGATTTATTTTTTATATTATACAGCCGTCAGTGGCAGATATGGGCACAGGTAGTGAATGATGGGGTAATTCAGAAGACTCAGTAACTGGTTACAAAACAATGTGCTTTCCCCAACTTCGCTCATATAGAGCGCTGCGATCTACTGGGATTGAGTTATAGCAGGAAGGTCATTCCACAGCAGTGGCCAACAGCGGAATAGATGCAATGCTGTGCTATGGCAGTCCCAGACCATGGTACTAGATTTCTAGAAGGTCATGATGGTCTAAAGGTGTAGAAGACTTCAAGAGGTAACTGAGATAGACTCTCTAATGAGATCAGAGGTAGCATGGAGCTTGGCCCAAAAACATCCTATCAATAAGAAAGAGAATTTTGAACTGAATAGTTGCTGAAATTGTTCAATTTTTATTATCATAAAAATCTAAATGTGAGAGAAACAATGAATATCGGCGATCAAACGAGCATCTGCAGTACTTAAGTATACAATGGAATGTGCAATATTTAAAAACTATTACAGAGACAAATTTTTTTATTAAAAATCATCAAACATAATTCTGCATTTGTAGTTACCGTAATACGGATTGTGTTATTTTTACATAGACTGGTGAAATGAGAAAAGACTGCTGTACTTTATCAGCGGTATACTCAGTCTTCTGATAGAACTGTTTTTAAGTTATTAGACACATATCTTTTCAATTCAGAAATATCCCTTTTGATTTCAGGTTCAGGTAAAGTTAGCGATGTCAAGGTCAGCGGTTGTGAGACTGATCCGATATGTAACTTGAAGAAGGGACAGAGCACTTCATTTGCAGTTACTTTTGCTAACAGTAAGTTCCTTTTGAAGTTCTACTTCTCACACAATTCAAAATTTCCTTTAATTTATTTTAATTGTGATTGCGATTATGGTTATGATTAAATCATATTATCTGCGAATGTGTTGTTGCATTGGAATCATCATTGATAGTCATTTGTTTGTTGAATAAATTATGATGAAAAACTTTGTGTTCTTTATTGTGAATAGTTTTGATAATGGAATTTACTTCGAAGATGGCTTTAAAATGTTCATTGTGCATATGGCACTAAAATGATCTAGGTTCATATACTAGTTATGCATTCACATGCTTTGCAAATATTTAATAAGTCACTTGTTGTGCTGCCCATATAGTTGAACATCAGACTATAACAATCTTCAAGCAGTCTATTCCTATGTATGGATTCATGTTACCATAACATTATGCCCAGTGGTGCCAAGTCTTTTCCATCAGTTTGTATTATCCATGGTTGTGACTTGTTGGGTTTTTTTCTTCATTGCTTTGAGTTAAAGTATGTGATACTGCTCTGACCTGGCATTTACACATACACATTTGTAGCAGACTTTTCAACATCTCTTGCCTTTAGCTGCTTTAAGAACCCAGGATCATACTACTTGTTTTATTTACAGTCAACTACAGTGGTCTTCCAGTAGATATGCATTTACTGTGGCTTAGTGATGCTACAAGGTTACAGTGATTTGAAAACTTCTTTGAAATCCGAGGCAATTCTGTATGTGCTTTTGGCAAAAAGTCTTGAAGACACAGTCAAAATTCAACTTTTCATCGTTTGTGGTCTTCCTTTTATTTTCGCCCCTCCAGCCTGTACACAGTACAGTAACAATAATACATGAAAAAACAAAGCGACATAGTTTATGAGAATCAGATGCAGATACGTGACTATGTATTCTTGAGAAATGATTAAAATGTGTTGGGTGTGATCAGATGAAGCTGTCACAAGCGCCACAGCCGTCGTCCATGGTATTGTGATGGGAGTTCCTGTGCCATTCCCTCTCGACAACCCAAATGCCTGCAAGGACTCTGGAATGACCTGTCCACTCGTCTCTGGAACGCAGTACACCTACATGAACAATGTTTACGTCTCACCCAAGTATCCTAAGGTAAGGACGATGTCGTAACGGTTCAATCTGCTGGATTTCTGACCTAGTTATTATAAATATTCATGCATTCTGCTTATCTGAATAATATTTTTCAAACATCATATTTGTGAAATTCTAAGTCAGTTTACATTATATAAGTATTTTCACTTGGCTGGTCGTAGAAGGTTGACCCAGTTACTTCACGAGAACAAGACTGCCTCCAACTCTCAATGTCTGTGTACTAATAGCCCTCTGCTTGCCCTTTCTTCTTCCATTGAAACCCAAACGGTATTCCATTATCAGTCTGATCCCATTATTTCCTCTTTTCACCAAAAATGCTACGACTATCTTCAACTCTTTGTTTATTATCGTCAACTGGAATGCCAAACCGCAATCCATTACATAGCAGGATTATACAATCAGACATTCAATGGGACGAGGGTCTTAAGGAAGAGTTTTATGGTATGCTAATTTGGTGAAAATTCACTGTTGAGTTTTATAAAAAAAATGAAAATTTGTCAGTAAATCTGTGTTAAATTTATGCACATTAGGGTGAATACTTTTCCCCCAACAATTATGAAGGTCATCAGAATGATCTTGAGCTTGACATCATTAGACACATGACAAGTTTCTGAACTGACCAAACAAGCGGCTGAATAGTGGATTCAATCTGACTAAGCGTCTATGACTAAGCAAGCTGTTCTTCCTGAAACAGTTTTGTTTATGACCATGATTTATTAATATTAGCTTATTGATGAGATGAGATGAAAAAAACACTATCAAGTTGTATCTTAAATTAAACATTTTCCAGTGAATCTGTGGTAAACTTACTGTGGGGAAAATTGGGATAGTATGCAATTGGGATGTCTTTACCGTTGGAATACCTGCCATCTGCCAGTATTTAAGTACTTGAAAGGAACCAAAGTAACCGATAGCTGGGTGACAAGCCAAGTCAAATTTCTCACTCTTTATGTACAGACAGTTCTAAGATAAACATGTTGACTCTTATACTGTTGTACAGACTTGGTTTTGATGTTATTTTGTTTGGCTTAGGTGAAATTGGTTGTAAAGTACGAAGTTAAGGATCAGAACGGCAACGATCTCTTCTGTGTCGAGATCCCAGTGCAGATCGCCGACGGAATCAAGCACGACACAAGGAATTTGAGCTTTCTGAGGAAGCTGTAAACTAAGAATGAACTGCTAAACTCTGAAGATCATGAAGTCATTTGTTCCATGTTTTGATATTCGTCTCTGTTTTTTTATATTTTGAACACTGATACTGCTTTCTCATGGTTCAGCTTTTCAAAATGATCTACTAACTGCTGGCTGTGTGTATGCAAGTGTGTGTGTCTGAACACTGCTAATGTGCACATTTTTCTAGTTTTTTTCTCTGGTGCCAAAGTATATGGAAAAAATCTGTTGCCCATGTCAGTCACAGACAGGTAGTTGAGTAATTGAATCCGTGCATTTATTTTAAATGTTTGGAAAGCATTCTTTACTGATAGGTAATATGTCTAATCAAATCAAATAGTTCTGATATCAAATATGCTGGTTGCTGAATTGAACAGTGTGTATTAGTTTAAGGAATCTGTGCATGGTATGAGGATGACTAAAAGAATGCTGGTTAAAGTTTAATATGTCATCTCATTGTTCCTGTTGAACGGGATTTTTGAAATCATAATCTTTCATAAGCTGATTTAATAATCAGAATCTAAGTGTTCCTCAGGTGTCTATGATTTGTAATCAAATTCCGTTTTAGTTCATATTTGTGTATTTCTTTTATTTTTTTAAAGATAATTTTAAGTGAATTGTGTAATCTCTTCAGATGAGAAATCAAAACAAACTTTTGCATTTATCTTCTTGTTAGATTTATTCAGTATTTAAAATGTTTAGAATTTGTTTACAAGTACTAGCCCAAGATTTAGGTCTTTTAAATGAGCCAGCATCGGCAGGAAGGTACCGTATTTAAAACCTGTACAGTATGTAAACATCAGAAATCAACAGTAGCCTACAATCACCATTTTAACTTGCAAGTAGCAGCTCTTGGTGGAAAACCTTCACCATCACATTGGAATAAAGAGGTTTACTACCTACAGGTAGTCTGCATGTTTCAATTCAGCCAATTTCCTTTTGAGCTGCTACTTGCAAGTTAAACCTGATCAATATTTTTCTGATCATTTATATAGCGGCCCTGAAAGAACCCACTCAAGAACTCTTCCAGTCCAGCCACAGCCAATGGTTAAAGTGGTTTGGGTGAGCAGTGGGAACGTTGAAGAAGAGTTATTGGAACTTGTGTGTTTCCAGGGTTCCATGCCTGGTGAGCAGTGGGAACGCAAATCAAGAATTTCCAGCGCAATAGAAATGCCGTTCCCACCCACTTTAAACCCTGGCCACAACTAAAGAAAACACACTAAGCGACCGTCCATAAATGACATCATACAATATATGAAGATTTTTACCCCCTCGTCACATGTCAACACAAAATTAATATGATATCTAGTATGTGACCGTCATATCGTCACATATGTGTGACACTCTCGGTGCGTGACGTCATTTATGGACGATCCCTAAGAGCAACTTGTAAAACCCTGTTGGGTAGATCACATCCTGGATGTCTTGGTCAAAGCTGCCTCAACATCCCAAAGAATGTTTATCACAATAAATACTGCAGACAATGCGAAATAGCAAAAATAAGTTTTTGGGATGTACGGTACTCTGTGCTGTGTTAAGTACTCGTAAGACAATATAATTATTATATTAAGTGTTCGATTGACTTGCTGTGTACCCTGGGTTATGAAGTAATGCATAATAAATGAAGTTCACACCTAATTAAAACATTAGTCCATCTGCTACACTTCTCAGTAGATGAGATCAGAAATGACATGTCTGCAGCAAAGTGCAACATTGCCACTGGTTTTGACAAGTTATTCAGTGTGAGGCAGCTGACTTGAACAGCTTAGCCAGTGCAAACCATTTACAGTTGCCAATTTAGTTCCTAATCAAATATAGGATCTTGCCCGAGTTTGGACCTGCAAACTGGAGAGGTTAGCGGATTGTGTGTGGATTTTCTCATGTAATCAAAAAGGCAAATTATAAGGTCTTTGGTCTCCTGACATCTTACTAGAGCTTTTGCACATATCATTCGTTTGTCAATAAGCCAAGGTCTAAATACTCTCTTCTATCCCCATTACTCTGACAACAAGTTTCCAATAAACTGCATCAAGAAGTTCAAAACCTGCTGTTGATGCCTGCAATTGATACCAGTATTTACATGGTCACATTGATATCTGCCACTCAGCATTAAAATTTTACTAGCATAACAATGACCCTTTGGAATGATCTGCCTCCTGAATTCCAATCTTTTTCACCATCATTACTAATCAGTAATCACACACCATCACCTTCCTCAGGCTCCTCTATCCATCACACCTTAGGCTTTTCGTTCAAAACTTAAGACACTCCTTTTCAAGAATTCTTACCCTGTCTCATCTGATCCTCCACCCAGCTCAGACGACACCCACCTTATTAGCTATTCTGCCCCTCTAATCCTATGGTAACTTGACCCGGACCACTATGGACTACTCTTATGGACAACCCTTTTGACTCAACGCAGTGCTTGTGAATAAACTGGTGCCCGGCGCTTGGCTTTCTAGTGCTTTAGAAATTTGGATTATGATTACAATACATCCTGTGGTCTACCCACACAGTTTCACAGTTATGAATAATTCTACTGCTTGGCTCTTCGGTATTATGCAGTATGTGCTATATCGACTTCATAATAAGTACATATGCGTTTCCTACTTCACACTGAAATCAGTAAGGTTTTGATTACATACTAAGTACACTGCTGCACACTGCAGTGTGTGTATGGCATATATTATACATGTGTGTGTGCGGGCATGTGATGTGTGTTTGTGTGCAAATGTGGGTATAATTGTCCATATATCAATGCCCGTAACACCAACATTTTAAAATGAATTATTAATATGCAACACGTCTATAACCTTCATCATACAGCTACAACCTAATTTAAAAATTATAGGCCTAGTCAGTGGCATAGACAAGGGGTTTTGGGGGTTAACCCCACCATTGGCTTAGGAAAACAGTTTTAAGGTTATTTATTCACTTAAATTTATAGAAAACACAAAACAATTGTTTGTAGTAACAATAATATTGTTTTTCTTATTTTATTCCCTTTGTTACTTTATTCCCTTTTTATTTACTGTTGGGTTGATGTTAGGAAGGGCATCCAACCAGGCCATAAAACCCCCAAACCCCTCCCCCATCATAAATTCCTGGCTACGTCCCTGGGCCTAGTACAAAAAGAATGCAACATGTGGGCCTACACATAATAATTATTGACACTGTAGTGCCACAAAGTACTGGTTTGTAGTGTACCGAATTCCTTTAAAAATAAAACTCAAAAAACACATGTTAAGGAAACAAGGGATTTGTATGTTTGCAGTAGCAAGCGGGTGAATGAAAACTTCACGCCTGTAGCAACAGATGATCTATGTAGACCTACTCGACAGCCAGGCCATTCACTGGTTATGAGTCTTGCTCGATCAATGTTCAGTGGCGGTGCCAGCTGGCAGCTATACGAGGTTGCGTCAGGGTCATGGAATGACAAGAGTTATTCATCAGCTCGAAGAAATTAAAGATACAAAAGATATAAACAATTTCCAAACAATTTTGGCAGGTCATGAGGCAAGTAAAGAGCATAACAAGCAAGTCAAATGACCGGCAACGAAATGTGGTACTCGGTTTTAACCTTAGTCTACTTGTCACATACAAGTGCAATGCGTACAGCTGCACCTCCTACATTAATAATTGCCAGATAATTATTATATCAATTACCTACTCAGACCAATAATGATGATCACCCTCCATCATCTACTTTCTGACTTCAAGAATTTCTACTCTGAATCCCTTATTCATCCACCTTCCTGTACCAGTCTTCCAATTTTTCTGTCTCTGTATTTATGAGCAGATAAATATTATACTCTGACCAAGTTGCTTCCTCTGCTCTATTATTTACTCGGTACTTGACCAATGACCAAGATTTGGGCCTAGGATATTTCCATTGGTCTGTCATGCTAGGATCATGGATGTCTTCCGGATACGCCAATTAATGCAGTCTGACCTGACACACATTCATAGCTGCTACCATGCGCATAACTTTCAAGTAATAATAAAATAATTCTTTAGGTGAAACGCCTGCAAACACACAGCGCTGTACAAGCACAAGTTATGCAACAATCTTAATTAACATCAATTTTAACTACTAACAGAGCAGACAGCCTGCAATACACGGCGCCAATAACAGCCCACAAAGCAGTGAAAGCACGTGCGCCATATACGCGGCTCGACCTCGGTACCTCTCGTTCTCCATGCCAGTGGAGAAATACCACGTGTTATCAATGTACGGCGTTCATGTACTACCGGACATTAGAAATGCCGATATTACGGTTACTAAATAGCATGGTTGGTTATCATATTTCCGTAGTACATTAGAGCATGCTTATTTTCCACAGTTAAGGAGTGAAATGAAATTAAATGAAATCCTGTGCATATAATTATAGTCGGGCTTGTCGTGTGACTCTTCGTCACGCAAGTCACGCGGAAATTCCCCGTCATATATAAAAATAGAGTGATATAATTATGTTGACGTTCCTACAGGTGCTGAATAAAACAAACATCGGAAAGAGTAGCCCTAATCACCCCAGGTGTCATAATTATTATGGGAGCATATTTCAATGTTCATTCTTCACATCTAATGGGACAAAGAATACAGAATTACTTCGCTGGTTTGGTGTTGTCTCCTTGGCTTTTCCGGCCTATCAGCACATTATAAAGAACACATTTTTTATACTGTGATATTACCCTAGATCTGTTGCGCTAGCTTACAGAACCCTTCGCTCTTGCCTTTGGTCCCTCGTATTGTGGGGCGCGGTGGCGCAGTGGTGGCGTCATTGCCTTGAAACCGGAAGGTTCGAGGTTCGAATCCACCTCGCCGCGTAAGGACCTTGGGCAAGTCCTTCACTCACAATTGCTCAGCGCTTCGGCGTGAAACTCCAATGCAGTGTCCGCTCTGCATTGGGAGCGCCTCTGAGTAGCGAGAGCTTGAAAGGGGCGCTATAACAAGTGCACATACATACATATTCAAATATATTACGCGCAGCTCTACCTATTCTGTGGTTGTAGGTCCTCCTGTAGGAATTGTCTCCCGTTAGAGATGCGACTGTAACCTAGAGATATTCATCAGCATTTTATGGACTCCTTAACAATTATTTGTATCACCGTGGTTGGACTGGAACCGCATCTGAGTATTGTGTAACAAGTTCTTGAAACGAATTAATGAAAAGAATTTCGGCAATTTTTCAGATATTAATTTTTAATTTGCGCGCAAATTGTCTGACTATGTTGTTCCTTCTAGATTCGCTAAAGCACCAACAATATTAAATATTATTATTGTTGATTATATATCTTTCGGTAATTTTACATCCAGTGCAAGCTTGCACATAACTTTATTTTTATTGCAAGTTGGCGCGAATCATTTTGTTAGTCTACTTTTTTCAGATCTGTGAATCACGCCACGTGAATGCTATAAATAAATCAGTAGCCCAAGTTGATTTTCATTCACATAACAGAAGATGGAGTCGTCGTTTTGGATAGGTTTTTGTCTGTTTGTGTCTTTGCTGTCGGGCATCGACTGTATTGTGTGGAAGTCATGCGATGGTAAGATCTTGACGTGCTATATTGAGCTGAATTTATGACTTACCACCGTTTTAATTAACTTTCATTGACGTGACCCTGCTGAGGAAGTGCGAACTGCAAACACGCCCCCGTTATTAGTCGCTTGTTTGTTTGTATGTGCACTTGTTATAGCGCCCCTTCAAGTTCTCTACTCAGAGGCGCTCCCGAATGCAGAGCGGACACTGCATCGGAGTTTCACGCCGAAGCGCTGAGCAATAGTGAGTGAAGGACTTGCCCAAGGTCCTTACGCGGCGAGGTGGATTCGAACCTCGAACCTTCCGGCCTCAAGGCAGCGACGCCACCACTACACCACCGCGCCCCACAATTGTTATTGTACATCACTAAGCTCAATCCAAAACTAAACGCAAGTCAGTATGAGAATTGTAGAAAGTGATTTCTGATGCTGAAGCACACATTGTAGTTGTTAAATAATTGTCTGCATACATGAAAGTGAATTAAATGCAAAATAAATGGAATCCTCGAAAGTTAATAGAATGTGGACCATAAATGTGTTTCTAGAACAGTGGACCTCAATAATTATCAAGAAAATCTCATGAAGAGTTACATTTGCATATGCACCTACGGTCGTACACTACAATTCCTTGTTCAGGGATTCACTGTACAGTGTACACCACATGCTCGTGAATAAGCTGATGCCCCGCGCTTGGCTTTCGAGTGGTGCTTTAGAAATTTCAAGTTTACGACTACGATTACATGCAGCTTAGTCCCTAGTCTCAGTCTCTAAGGAATTACTGATTGATTTATTGAAAGTATCCTCTTTGTTAACAATTCAGTTGCTCCAGAGAGCTTTAGCCCTCAGAATCTGAGCTTTAAGCGTATCTGTGTAGTGTGGACTTTACTAAAAATATGAACTCCAACACCTTGCCAACTGGTCTGAAGAAAAGAATTTACAGATCACTCTGCTAAAGCACACGATATAGCTCTAAGAATATTGTCAGATGCAGCAACTGCTTCCTCTTGAGTCTCAACTCAGCCATCCGTTTCTGAAGTCTCTCAGACTACTTCCATCTAGGTCCTTGGAATGCGAAAAGTGAACAATAATAGATGATATCAATTAGATCCTGTGCTTCTGCCTCACTCTGTTCCTTTCAATGTAATTGGAACCTCCATGAAAGACCATAGAGACAATCATGAGAACTACTAGCATTTTTCACACGATGCATGCCTCCTTCTTTGTGGAGTCTTGTAAGTGGAAGGGACGAAGCCTGCAATGAGGGCTTCTTTAAATGACTTGGACAGCTATTTTTGAACCTGTTGCTCTGATGGCTGAAATGTTATCACAAGGAGCAGACGCGGTTCAGCACTGTAGCTTTTATAGCGGAAACCATTTATGTAACGTTTTTATTTTTTTTTAAATGTTTAAAAAAAATAAAACGATGGTTTTTTTCCATATTTTTAATTCCATTTCCCTTGGTTTTTTGCATTTACGTTTAAAAAAAAGAAATGAATATTCATATTCTTGGTCAGCAAGTCATTGACTAAATTGCTTCAGCTTGTCACCTGACTTGCTAGATATCGACTTATTGGGTAATCTTATATATCTAGTAGACTTTACCTAATAATACAATACATTTTACTGCTTGCTGTACTGACAGACCGATTACAAAGACCTGTATTAATGTTTATTTACTAAAGAAGGCGACATATTCATGCACGTGTTTACAAAAGGAATAATTTTAACACAACTATGGATTGTGGCTGTGCTGTAGTACTTCTTCAACCTGTGATGGATTCTGTTTTGATTCCGTACTTCCCAACCTTATTCAAAGCAAGATATCGTTACCATAGGTCATCATTCAGCCAGTGGCACCTGGCCTTTTTGTTATTCTTCCAGTTACAAGTTTATCGTAATGACGAGCAATGTTTTATTCAATCACAGTGTCGTGGCTATGTGTACCGTGCGTTTGCTTCCTAGTCCTGCGTCCGTGACTTGGGTGTCAGTCGTAACAGCAATTTGACGTTCTCGTAACGTCTTCTTAACCTAATGCACTCCTACTACTGCCATCAGAGTTGCCTGCGTACTGTGTCAGAAGATCTGTCTCCTCTGGTTTCATGGTTACGGTCCATACTTGAAATCATCTGCTGTTGTATTGATTGCTGTAATTCAGTACTAGCCAGTGGCGTAACTAGGAACTCGGGGGCCTCTAGACAAAATGTGAATATTTAAATGAGTTATCACTTACAGTGGCGTAACTATAGGAACTCGGGGGCCCCTCTGGGGCCTCTACATTCGGGGGACACTAGACTTTGTCTACCCAGTCTACCCTATTGTTACGCCACTGGTACTAGCTGATCTTCCCAAGGTATGGCTCTCATCGTTACAATCTGTCCTGAACAGTGAACATGGCATCTAGGCTCCTTGTTTGCCTTCCTTGCTTGTCCGACATTTCAGCTCATATGACTAGTGAATTTCATTGGCTTCCCATCGCCGTGTGTATCCAATGCAAGATCTTGCTGGTGGTTCCAGAGCTCTGCAAACGCTTACATTCAAAACTCAGAAGAGTGGCATTATTATTTGTGGCAAATTACAAACTATCAGGAGTGGATATATGGTAAAATGCAGTTTGAAAGAATTTTAGCTATTTTGAAACTGAAAGTACTTGGTTTAATATGACGAAGACTGTTCAAATTAAGCGTGGGTGGACAGTTCAGTTTTGTTTTTCATTCAGTTGTGAAATGACGAGCTGCATGATTCTTGTTTCAGATTCAGGAAGAGGCAAAGTTTCGGCCGTCGCAGTTGTTGGCTGTGAGACTGATCCAGTCTGTGTTATGAAGAAGGGACAGAATGCATCGTTGTCCGTTACTTTTGTCATCAGTAAGCTTCTTTTGAGTTCTGTGTTGCGCCTCATGGTGTGATATATTATGCATTAGGCCAAAAAAAATAATGTTGTGTTTCCGGTAACAGAGCTGTAAAAAATTGGGTAGGTAGGTCGAAAAATATTTTTATTTTTGGAAAATATTTTTGTACAGTGACTATCCGAAAAATTATACCCAACTACTCTTTTTTGCATAAAGGTTCACACTGCAACAAAGTATGTGTTCATGTATAAACTGCTTATTTCCCGACTGTCTGTACCTAAAATTGCTCTAGAAAACAATTCTAGTAATTTCATTTTGTTGACATCTTTTCTGGTAAGATAATGTGGGAAGGGAAGGAGAAGATGAATGCGAACAGAACGTCACTGCTAGGAGTCATTCCAGACTGGCTGAGCCAGTGACTAGTTACACCTAGAGGTTGCTAGATTTATTTTCCCTAGTCATCGCTAGAGGTGGCTCAAGTGAGAATGATAAGGCTAGAGGTTTTTCAGGACTGGCAACCAGCAAATAGTTAGGCAGGCTTGAAACTCTAAGGCAATGTTACTGTAAATAAAACAAATTGCACAAAATTTTCCGAGTCTCGGCAATAAAAGTGAGTCGGTCGGGTTACCGAAAACACGACATTTTTTGGCCTAAGATCCAACTCTATACGGAAGGCAATGTCACCGTATTATGTCAGTAAAAAATGTAAATTTAAAAAAATTAAAAAATTTTTTGTTTTCATAAAAAAAAATTTAAATAATTTTTTTTACAAAACTATTTGAGTCGCGGCAATAAAAGAGGGTCGGTCGGGTTACCGGAAGCACAACATTATTTTTTGGGGCCTTAGTTTAAAAAATGTATTTTTTATGTGTTGTGTTGTGTTGATGCCAGTCATTTTGCTACAAATAGATTATTTGGTAATGTAGCAATACAATATTTGTCTTGTTAGCTGTTGCGCATATAGACTGGCTTCACTAGATGAGAATTCATTGATACTAGACTGGAAGCATGTTTCACGTGATGATGTGTATATCTATTATGGGCTGTCCATTATTGTGTATGCAATGACGGTGGGGGTGGTGGTCAGGCACTGGCAACTTTGCATATGGGGGCATAATATGGTGGAGAGAGGTCTTGACGAAATGTGTCTTCTTCTTTCCCTTCTTGGCGAAATGTGTACGTTAATTAAATAAATGTCTAATTGTGTGATGTCCACTTTAGCCTCCTATATTTAGTTGTCTGATGGCATTTTATTACGGTATATTATAATTAAATTTTGGTCAGGTCTAAGCAGTAAATGAGTGGCTTTCAACCTTTTTATACTGACGGAACCTTTCTCAAACCATGTATTTGCTCGCAGAACACCTATCCATTTTTTCAAGAAATTTATGAAAGTGGTTGACTGGTTGGGATGGCCTACTATTTAGATTTACAGTTTCACACTTTTAATGTAATCTGTATTATACACTTCTGTTGCAGTCCATAATATTACATTACAAATAGGCGTACATGTTTTGAAACTCAGTCGAAGTGTAGGCCTAGTGCACACAATCGTTGCCTGATTGCATGAACATCTCTGTTGTATTTTTCTAGCAACTACCGGGTAGACATGTCTCTGACTGATGGATAGAATAGGCCATTTGAAATTACAAGTTTTTCTGGATCAGTGTTATTGATGCATTGTGTTAAATTATCTTTCAAGTTTGGTGCGAAATTTGTGCCTGGTAGCTTCGACGTAGGCCTATAGATCTAATGTCAAATGAATCATGCAGGCACACAGCTGTAACATGAAAATTATATTCATCCTCAATTGGCAATTACGGTAAATAGGAATCATTATTGCTTTGCACTTTGCATGGTCGTCCTGGTAGAAAATCTGAAAACTACAATTGAAAGCTGCATTTAATAGAAACCACATATCTGTCTGAGCAATAGATAGAGATATCCCTTGAAAACGTATTTATAGATTTTCATTTGATGCTTGTCAGTGGCGGCACCAGGATTTCAGTTTTGGGGGGGCTGAATTTGCGGTAAAAATTTTCCGTTTTCGGTCGCCAAAATTTCTGACGACCTTTTTAAAAATTTTATTTGTTTATTTATTTATTTTTTATTCATCGACCAAAATCTCAAGAAAATTTTCCATTTCAGCATTCAAAATTTCTGATGACCTTTTTAATAGTCATTTGCTCGAAATGGTCCTTTTTTCGTGTCCGCCCAAACTGTCTGGCAAAGCTCGTGCGTACCTTTGCGGTTATTTTTGGGAGGGGCTTAAGGGGGTTTTTCGTGCGAAAATTTTATTTTTACATGGGAAAAAAATGGATGGCTTGGGAGAAAAAAATGGATGGCCATTTTTAGGGGACTTAGCCCTCCTAGCGCCGCTTCTGATGCTTGTCTCTTCCAAATGACAAATAATGTGTAGATTCATTCATCGAACGTTGTGTTTTGCGTCTTAGATGAAGATTCTGCAAGTGCCAAAGCAGTCGTTCACGGCGTTATCGCTGGAGTTCCCGTGCCTTTCCCCATTCCCAATCCAGACGGCTGCAAGGACTCAGGACTGACATGTCCTCTGAAGAAAGGAACGCAGTACACCTATGCCACGAAAATCTTTATCAAAACTGAATACCCATCGGTAAGAACAATTTACTAGTGGTTGATTCAGTTTTACATATTTATATATATTTGCATATTTACTATGGTTTGAAGTGATCTGATTATATGATTTCTTCGCATTATGAAATGCTACGCAAGTTTTGTGTGGCACGGTGGTGTTCTGTGTCTTGTAGCCGAAGGGTTCCGGATTCGAATCCACGTCAAGCCGCCACGTTGCAACATAAATCCTGTCATTGGCATTTCGATATGGCTAGCAATGACCAATTCTATATGACTTGCTAGAATCTGATACTGGAATTGTTGGTTAATGGAGAAGCTATATAGCACTCGACAAACATTGCTGATATTTTCAGTTTAAATTAAGTTCTGTTTTTTTCAGACTTAGATAGGCCCCTATTAACATTATGCAGTAAAACTTTGGTATTTTGAACTTCCGGATCTTGAATTTACGTTTAAGTTGAATAGCAGTCATGGGCCTGGCCACAACAATTGCAAACACATGCAAATTGTGTTGTCGAACCTGTTTGTATCGAAGTCTTGGTTATTGCAAAGGCATTCTGATGTACTTGTTGAACTGTTGATAGTAGTACACTGAAGTTACCGCCACTCCATTCTGACTCTGAGATGCATTTGGTCTAGTTGTAGCTGACTGATGAATTGATTATATCGCGTTTTGCCATATGGTACGAGACGAAGGCTGTTGTACGTATTATGTCAGGTCACTGGTAGTTGTCCGCAGGGCTGACAGTGAGCCAGGTCTGTCCGGGTCCGCGACCCGGCATTGATTTTCGTGACCTGCTGTTGCCGGGTCTCAGCTAGGTCGTGTGTTTAAAAATTTGGGGCAAATGACTTTAAAAAGGTCGTCAGATACCAAAAATATATTTTTAAAAATGGTATGATTAAAATTGTAAAATTTTGGCCAAATGACTAAAAAGAAGGTCATCAAAAAAAATGGGGTCAAAGGTGTCTGTTCGTCCACCAAATCAGACTTGGTGTTGTCTGATTTCGCCTAAGTTGTACCTTTGTCTCGTTTTATTGATACAAGAGCTTTTAAAAGGTGGTGTGAAAGAAACAAGGGTGTTTTGGTGGCAGTGACACAAACGACACCTACGCCAATTGCATTAGAAGAATGGTTATTATACGATGTATAGAATTTAGGAAGCGGAAAACCGGCTTTTGGCCCATTGTGTCTGTTCTCAGTTATTTGGTTGGTAAAATTTTGATTAATTTTATTTTCTGCAGATCAAACTCGTTGTTAAGTTTGAGCTTCAGGACGAGAAATCGAACGACATCTTCTGCGTCCTGGTCCCTGTGGAGCTGGCGAGCGTCAACAAATACAATGACAACAAACTCCGCTTTCTGCGGAATCTGAAATAGCTGTCAACTACCGTGTCTTTTGTTACGGCCATTGTTTTCTGATTCTCCTTATATTTGTTCTGTCTATCGTTTTCTTTGGGTCAGTTTATTCTGTTCAATATTTCTTGACCGGGATTGTCGGTTTGCTGGTTTTGATAAGAAACGTCACGCGATATGTGCGTATTATTCCAATCTAAGCCTGTTATAACCCTGATGAATGACATCATTCTGGGAGAGAGTATAGACAAAACAACTCATTCCGTTTTCGCAAGTTAATGATATTGCTGGATTTATATTATAATATATTGTTGTGCCTTATGAGATGCACAATGCACATGTTTGTGTGTTTTTAGGAATAAGTTTAATCAATTTATAGCTGTTGATTATTTCTTATTAACTCTTAACTTAGATGTACATTGTACATGACTAGCTTCTCATTGTGCTTTGTACTTCGTTGTTTGTAAAATCATTTTGATCTGCTTTTTTGTCAAATAGTTTACTTGTTTTCAGAAACTCTTCCGAAAGTTGGAGACCTGAACTTTATAATGAATCCTTACAGCTTTTATAGTTTTAATTTGTTGAGATTGGTTTTAATTTTGTTGATTTGGCAATAATTACATTATGAATATTAAGATCAAAATTTGTTCTCCATTGTTTGGTAACTTCCTATGAAACACAAAGTTGTCTTAATTACGTTATTAATATTGAGATCAAAATTTGTTCTCCGTTGTTTGGTAACTTCCTATGAAACACGCAGTTGTATTAAAAACTTGATATATGAAATAGTAAAAACAGAATTGTTGCCACTCAGAAGTTGAAAATTTAATTTAAAATATTTTACTGTAGTGTTTTGTTTTGCCTGACTTTATGTTCATTTAATGTAGTTACAAAACATTAACTTCTCTGTGTTAATTAATTTTTAATTCTAAATATATTACTTTGCAATAATTGGTCGTAATCTCGTGTAAAGTTAAAGCATTTTATATCCCCAGGTGCGTGAATGCGTGTAAGAAATGTGTTGCAATGGTGCGAGGGTTTTCTGATATTTTATATTTACTATTTCATAAATATGTGATTTGAGACGGTCTTAAATTGAATTTGGGTGGGATTAATCAGTGAATGTTTCATAATATTTTCTGTAAGAATTAGTTTCTATGCTTAAACTATATATCTATTAGTTTTCAGTGAATTACGACTTGTTAGAAAATTGTTAATCAATAAAAATGGATCACATTGTCACAATGAAAGACTGTTCTTGAGTTGTATAAAATTCGATTTAAAATATTTTTAGGCACTTGTGGTAATCATTAATTAATTTTTGTAATGCTTGTATTCCATTTGTAGTAAAAAGTATTAGTTTAATAGTGTTTGTTTTCCAATCTTTCCCTTCTAGCGAGTAAGGAATATCTTATGTATCATGTGTAGGTTGTGATATTTTACTTCTTCCTCTCCTCAAAAGTGAGTTGCATTATTGATTTTATTGGCAAACACAAAATGCAATGTGTGTATAGCAGTTATGTACTGGAACTGAAATTTTAGATGCAGGGATAACATATACGCATGTTATCTTTTTAGCACATGCAGTAGCACATGATGTTGATCTGCCTGTATGCTAGCAAAAATACAAGTGTGCTAGTGATGTTGCCAGCTATAGCCTACAATTTCAGCAGGTTGTGTCAGGGTCATGGGAGTTGTTCAGCAGGTCGAAAAATTAGATCCTAGGATATTGAAAAAAATTCCCAACGAATTTTTGTAGGCCATAAGGCATGTTGAGATTAAAATTGGCAACCTGCTGTGTCTTGTGGTAGTGCAGCCAGTGAAGTTGGCCTACTTTCACAACAATTGGTGGAGTCCACTCATGAGCAGTAAAGTACATGTATGAATAATCCATATAATTATTACCAGGTTTATGCAGTTCTTTAGCTAATGCTGAGGCAGGCAACTTTGGGTAACTATAGCATTAGCTAGTACTTCATTTGTTGAGCCATGGTGGATGGCCAGTCCTCTCCCTTGTCGTCTCATCTGCCCACCAACAGTTTACAGTCCATGTAATCGTTGTAACTGAGTTGGTGAATGGTGCATGTGGAGCTGAAATCTGAGAATTAAATTTCTGCCCTGGTGGGATTTGAACCCTGACCTCCATCATCCTCTGTGCTGTCAGACTAGGGACTATTATCACAAACATATTCTTAAGTCAGACCAGAACTTGGCAAAGGTGCAAAAAATTTAACTAATTGAGGTGTTGTTAGGTAAAGTTGGAAATAACTTGGCAACTATAATTTTTATGGTATACAATATTCAACTCTAAGTGTAGTGTTCGGTAAACCTACGGGTCTACTATAAATTCATCCAAAAAACGAGTAGGATCAAGAACATACCATATGGATGCTGCTAGATAAAAAAAGAATTTGGCTCAGAATTACATTAATTTACAAGGTTCAGCAAGATCTGCTTTAATTAACATGATCACAAAGTAAACAGTGTACAAGCATTTTGAGCAGATGATGCAACACAAAAATCCGATTTTCTGTTTCATTTCGACAAATCGGCAAAATTTATGAATCGAGGTATTACATTGTATTGTATTGTAGGTCCTATCTGACCATTTATAAAGCACTTCATGGAGCAACAGCCTTTCAGAGGTGTTCTCAGTGCGTGCAACTCGAGAGAAAAGGCAGGTCTTGAGACAAGAGAAAGAGGGGACTATACCAGAGAGGATGACAGAGCGAACTGGTGGGGGGGAAGTCCATTACATAGGGAGGGCAGTATCGAGTACAGACTGTAAAGAGCTAGCCGAACCTTAGGAAGGTCAACAAGGACACAGTTACAATAGTCAATCCGAGAACAGACGAAGGCGTGAACAATAGAGGTAAAGATTAAAGATGAAACAGATTTATGAATAGTCCTGAGGTCGTGGTGTCCTTGACTTCACTCCCTGTGGTGAAGTCAAGGTCACTTCTAGTGCCAAGACTATCTGGCATGCGACAGACAGACTTCTTGTGGTCTTCATTTGATACAGAATCAGCCACTATTGTGTCTTTGACGTCGCTGCACAAGATATGACCCTTGTGAATTCTTTTAAGGGTCCAAGGCCTATAGGGAGCTGAGTGAGAATGCAAGCACAGGCTTCCATAGGAAAGTGTAAAAATTGATCCATAGCAATATTATTAATTAGGCCTAACATTGTTGTTAAAACGCATCATACATTCTCTGCTGGTTAAATCGGATTAATATGTTAAATCAATAGGCCTAGGACCGGATTATAAGATGCATAGCCTATTTATTGAATAGGCTGTATGATATAATATTCTACAGAGATGGGCTCATAAGAGCGTCAGAGATAATCTACATCCATTATAAGCTTAGGGCCTGAAGTAGGATATTCTACAGATATGGGCTCATAAGAACGTCAGAGATAATAATACATCCATAGGGCCTAATTATTTATTATGATTTATATCCGGCCTGTGGGCTATAGGCCTAGGCCCCCGAGGTGATGAACTTAGACCGCGGGAAGTCTGCATAATACAGAAGTTGGACTTTTAAGCCCCATCCATCCATCATCCATTCATACATCCATCTATCGGGCCTTTTCTATCCATCGTATTTGACATAAGATGATAAGTGGTTATTTTAGTGACTTTCTGTTACTAATGGTCGTTTAGACAGCGTTTCTCTTTTCCCCAGTGGTATTTCCACGATTTTACTTCCTCGTTTGCTATCCAAACAAAATTAACCAGCAGCCCTACCTCGAGGGAAAGTTTCTTCGATGATCGTATTATTTTCGAGAACTTTTACGCTCTCAGAGGATTCAACAAGAGATATCGACAGTCTTAAACTCTTAAACGTACGTTTTTATTCGACCCGAAATGGCAGACCGAGAGGAAAGCGAGGACAGGGAATTGTTGTTGCGAAGGAAAAATGCTGGAAAAGGAAATCGATCGCGGTATGGCTCCGTTGACAACGCTCGCATCAACAACACCATTCCAGCGGAGAATTGCGATGAAGAGGACGACGACGAAGAGGAGGAGGAAGAGCTGGACAACTCGGACCAGGCGTCCGTCAGATCCGGATCTGGAAATGGTGCTAAATCCGGGTGCTGCTCTGCGGTTCATGGAAGGGATTCGTACCACAGAAGACTTCTCGTCTTCGATGTTCTCGTCATCTGCCTGGGAGTGGTGACGTCCGGAATTCTCTTCCTCGAACTGAAGCTGGCCTATGGTCAGTGCATCATCGGAATGCCCATCTACGAAGGAGGACTGCTGGTTGGTCACACGTTCATTTATGCTTTCTTTCATTTAGAATTTACAATCATGATTTAACTTGGCTTCGATCTATAAGTCTGTCTGTGTCTGTCTCAAGCACTCTGTCTGTCTGTAGAATTTATATAGCGCCATTCGGAGATAGTTATTCAGAGGCGCTCCCGACCCAGGCACGGCCAAAGATGGAAGTCTTGAGTATTCTATGAAAAGAGCTAGACAGGTTGTGCGGAAGAGAATGCAGATCAAAGGTGAGAATATTTGAAACAGAAGGATTCACAGTGAAGAAATCCCTGTTCCATTTGAATGCAGTGCATGCATGTGGAACCACAGAGTTGCCTCTGGAGGGGGTATGCAGAGAGTAGTGACCAGAGCAAGTCGAAGCTGTTTCTGTGGCAGTTGGAATAAAGACTTTGCTTTATTGAACGAACTTAATGCAGTGTAGTTTGCTGCAACTGCTACCGTCACGACCTTTGCCAAGCAACTACTATTACAACCACTACTAATGTTCACTATTAAACTGGACCAGTTATCTACATTGGATAGCATGCAGGCTGCATCTCAGGCATTTTTGTGGTGGATAGCATGTGGATTGTGGTTTACATCGCAATGGCTTATTTTCATAGGTTCAACTATACTCTGGGCCAGCCCATGCATGGGGCCTTTAAGGCTTTAACCCTTTATACCGACTGAAGGTATAGGATTTCCCATGTATACCATTTACTACACTAGGTTGGTAAAGGGTAAATGGCATGGCACCCATTCAAAATGGCAAGTGGTGATGAAGGATCTCACCCGATCAATTCATTGAAAACGAGTGAGTCTAGACCTTATACAGACATGATGGTCTCTATTGAAAAACATGTAAATTTACATTTCTATGGACACAACTATAGGACCTATAGGTACTATGGCTACTACTACTACCTGACCCATTCATGTGGGCAGCAATAGTGAAAGATCTTGCATGATAAATTCAGTAAAACATTGCATGGGTCCATACAGTTGAGCTCCATAAAAACTTGCTCAGTTACATGCAGTGCCTAAAGTGTGGAAAAATAAGTACCTGGACGCCCCTTACCTCTCCGAAAGAAGCGCCTAGACGCCCCTTACCTTTCCAGTCTGTGCTCGTCAATAAGTGGCTGGATGGCGTTCAGATTTTAAAACAAGTGCATGGACGCCATCCATGAACGTCCAGGCACACTTTAAGCCCTGTAGGACCTACACTTTGTTACGATTCTGTATTTAAAGCTTGCTCATTAGGAAAGGGAATTTGAAATACATGCTAGTCTAAATTCGATGTTGTCTGTTTCTGTTTCATATTTCGATGCTTGTTTTGCTTTCATTTTTGTTTATTCTCATGAATTTATCTTTTTCTCTTTGCAATGGAAAAGCTATGTCACTATGCTTTACAGCAGCACATACATTGACCATCCATGCAGGGAGTCAACATAATAATCTGTTTCATCATGTCAGTCAGCAAAACAATATTTGACAATAATTAATACAATTTATTTTGCGTGTTCTGGCAGAATTTTGCTGTGTGTTTACGTTTAGACACGAGGCGTAAAGAGGTTTTGGTGTCGCTGTCCATTGTATACGATTATGCTGACGTCAACCGTTCCCTGGATTTCGATCATGATCAACTGGGTTTCCGACCTCTTCTCGAAGAAATGCGCTTTCGGCAAGTATGTAGCCAATCAAATGCAAACCTGATTTTGCTCTTCTGGAGACCATATTTTCTTTCTTCGTGTGTTTAAATAATGAATAAGTTCTGTATTCATCAGGATTTATTTCGTAGAACAGAGACTTCTTTAGACGTTAAGAGAGTCCATTTTAGCATATTGATGTTCTTCTCTCTGGATTTAATTCTAAATTCAGAATAGAATGCCAGAGACCATTTGAAGACATTAAATGTCTTCAAAATAAATTTTAATTGACACTGCGTTTATAGATGACGGTCTGATGATTAATATTCTAAGGTAAGGTAATTGTGAGTTTGGGTGATATTGCATAATTATGGCATCTGTGAGTTTATTCTACCCTGAAACTCCGAGGTGTGTTCTGTAATCATCATCTTGATCGAAATTCAGAGGCTATTTCTCTTCAGAGGGTATTTAATTCAAATATGATGCCAATGGTGACAAGTGATTTATTCATGTATAGAAGAAGACGAGGAACAGTCCTATTTGAATTGGTTTAAAAGAACTTCAGTTTGGAGGGTTTAGAGATTTGATTGGCAGCTAGGGATATCCTTACATGGAGATCATAATGCCCGCAGATCATGATCCATTTGAGAAACCATGCAGCTACTGTTTCATTTGAAGCGACCATCAATTTATGCATTCTAACATGTAGCAACGCTGTAGAAGTCATTGGATTTAGATTGGATTTAGTCATATGATTTAATAATAATAACGACAATTTATATGGCGCCGTAACGCGGCCATACCGCTACAAGGGCGCCTCACAAACGGCCAACTGCGGGATACGCCGATTTGTCTCAAAGTTAGCAGGTCTCAGTCTTGAGGCTGATGATGGAATCTGTCCATGTATGTCGCTAGTTCATACCTGAAATTAGGATTCATTGCTAGAACTTTGGAATATTTCGAGTCTTGGTGGTGAAACAGTCTGTTTTTTAAAGACCAGGTCCGTCTGTGCATTAAATCAGTTTATCTTTTAGACTTTTAGAATCCTATCAATATTTCAAATGTGTGTAGTGAACTAAATGAATTGATTCTGCAGTTTGGCACATGAGTTTCAAACTGGGTGCTTCATATTGACAACCCATGTTGTTGTTTGGATATTGTGTTGGTGAAATAAAATAATTATTCTGCACAGTGATTTATTTTGTTGTCAGGTGGTTGAAGTGGCAGGCCATCATCACTTGTCTTGGAGCAAGCTGTGCTTTGGCGGCAGGAATCACAAGTGCCTGGGGATTCGGCAACTGGTGCACACGCGTCATACATTCCATGGACTCTGACGACATGTACACCAACACGGTTACTCCGGCTTCCAGGGAACACAGAGTGTGAGGAACAGCATATTACAAAATCTGACTTGTTAAATCCTACTCACACACACATGGAGGTCAAATAAATAAGGAACTGTGTTGATACTATTATAAATATATTATTATAAATATAAAATATTGTTTAAGTTATTTTTCTTACTCAGGGAGAGCATAATCCCTCAGAAGCATTTGTGTGGACTTGGGGTTACAATGAGGACTTTACTATGGGTACTAGGAAAGACTGGGGTTGAACCTCGCAAACCCCTGACAATTCTGATTAATGCATCATTTATTATTTGAAATAGACTTTAATTGGTTTTCTAAATCAAGGCAGTTCTAAGTGTTTCTGGATCTGGAGAGGACTTATCTTGAGAGGTCTTTTTATAAAAAGGATTTCTTATGGCATTAATTTATCTAGCTGCTTGTTTGTTCATGTGTACAGCAACATTTACTTAAACACACGTATTTACTTGTCAATGTTATAATTAATGTAGTGTCCACTGATGCTCTCTTTGCAGATGCTACTCTGCGGCCGGCATGTTCGATAGAAAATTTAACGATGAGTTTGTGAAACTGAAACATACTTTTTTGTTCACCCTTGGTATTATGGTGAGTAGCATTTTTTGATTCTTCATTCTTGTTTGAATAGCAGTAAAAGTAAACATGAGTGAGCTCTGAGTGAATCACTCAGAGTGGCACATAATGATACCAAATGATGTGTCTGATGGTAAATATTGGGACACGGTAGCCGATTGGCTAGAGCAAGTGGGTCACTGCAGCCGATTGGCTAGAGCAAGTGGGTCACTGTAGCCGATTGGTTAGAGCAACTGGGTCACTGTAGCCGATTGGTTAGAGTGCTTGCTATGTAAAGTAGAGAGTATGGACTTGAGTCTACCCTAAGACAACTACCGTGCAGGGCTTGAGCAACTGCTTCGCTTATAAATACTTGGCACCATCAACTAATAGATTAAACACTTAATAAATACCTAATAATGGTAATAATAATAACAACAATAACAACAAGGACTTTGTTGGGGTTAGGATGAAGGGTGACTGATGCAAAACACGCTAGAGACAGGCCACCTGCTCCAAAGACTCTTGGTAGTTGTCCAAACCTGGAGCGTCATCTGCTTTTCTTCGACAATACCATGCTAGATTTAATAATAATAATAATATGCATTGCTTTTAAAATTTCTATGTCCATGGGGGAATGAAGCACCTAGGGACTAAAAATAAAAAATAAAATAATAAAACAACTAAATTTATAGTGCTTATAGTCAGTGCTTCTGACAAGTGTACATGCATGATGCATCATACTAAACCACATTGCATATGTGCATACGTGAACATTAACTGGCATATAATCTGATACCTGGTACTAAATGTTTACCAGATTCTGCAGCTGCTGCTCATCTTGTGCTGGGCCGGGTCATGCTACTACAGTGTTCGCATGTGGGCACGTCTACCAAAGGACTCGTTCTTTGCCCAGATGCTTCTGCCTCCAGGCATCAGCCCAAGGGACCGATCCGGTGGACGCATGAATGGTGGTCATCAGTTTAACCAAGCGGGCAGCATAGTTACTGACCAGATGACCACTGCTCCAACCAACGTTGGTCCTGAAGATGGTTCGGGTGAAAACCATGCACGTGTTGCTTGAAGTTTAGTACATCTACGTCAGCGTGATAATACCACACGAGTACACTTGTGAATTGTGCATACACCAGAGACTCATTGTAACATACTTCATTATAAAACGAATGCTGATATGATACAGTTAAGGACATGGCTCCCAAATTTAAGTTGGCTAATATATTGACCCCTAATGACACAATCTATTTATAAGATGGTTGTTGATATGGCTTAAAGACATCGCCGTCAGGAGTTTCCAATGTACTATAATATTGGTTTATTGTAATAAGTTCATTTATGGATCTTTCGTTTTCTTTACTTTGGGTGCATAGGCGCAACCACCCTATGGGACCCACGGGACACGTTCCCCCAACTTTTAAGTGGTCCCCTAACTTTATTATTATGGTCCCCCAACTTTTAGGACGTGATTGCACCTATGTTTGGGTGAGAATATCTGAATATTTGTCATACACCCATAATTCAGTAAATTAAGTCAATGTTGTATCCCAGTGATTCAGTGAAACGGAGCTAGTCAAATTGTTAATCTTGATCATGGCCATGACTAATTGTTACTGTTGATCGACCCATTGTCCTCCGAGTATTTCTGTAAGACTTGAAATTGGATAAATTAGAAGTGTTGAATAGTCCGGATTATTTCACTGTCGGCACTTTCCGAGTCCGTTGCATTGTAATCCATTTATTCAGCATCTCTCCATTTAGTGAAAGAGAAAACCGATAAAATTTGATTTCTTCGTTGTTTCCATGTCTATTCGTACTAGGGAATGTAATCCCAGGGCACTTACTCAATCCCGGGATTCCGGGATTATAAATGAGTCAGTCCCGGGCTTATAATGGCAATTCAAAAAATTCTTAGACATAGTATAATAGCAGTGCCGGCGCTAGGGTACCTGAGGCCCCCCCCCCAAACAAAAACTTGAGAACCCCCCCATACCTTGAGCTGTCATCTCAGCAAAATGTCATAGGCCTAATATAAGGGCTGTAAGACATGGTGTAAGACTTCAATAAATGTCCCTTCCCAATTGTGAAATTTTTTGGAATGTCCATGCTGTAATGGTAGAATTTTAAGCTGTCATCTTTACCAAAAAATTGCTCCTTTTTCAATGCTGTTAGTCGTGGTTCAGGACTTCAGAGTGTCCCCTCTCCATTGTTTAAATTTGTCCGATTTGCCAACTGTAATGGCAGCATTTATAGGTTGTCATCTTAACAAAATTGATCATTATTGATGGGCAGTGGATAATACTTATGAAATATTTATGAAATATTGTGGATATACAAGGATTCCGTCCCAACCACAAATTGTGGGACCGTGTCCCTGTCCACGTCCTCTTCCCCCAAATCTCCTTTTTGGTTGAAGGACAGTGCTCTATTGGTTTGCGTAATATTATTTTGTATGCTTTGAGTTAAAACATAATTCGGTGCGTGATTTCAGGAATGAACCGTCATGAAAGGTATAATTGCCAGCTACATTTGAGGCCCTTTGCAAACTTGAGATCAGACACATACCAAGGACATCTGGGACCATACACAGGCTTTAATGTTTGGGACTCACGCAGGTTTTATTTTGAGGCCTCATCCAATTAGCAATTACTAAGTTACAATTTATAAACGTTGTGTTTGAGAAAGTGGACGAAATTGCCTGAGTTAGTTTATATGGTTTTATACTTACGCCCAAAATCAGTATGACATTATCAGTGCCATATGGTTAGTTGAGGCATGCCCCACACAGGATCTGTACAGTCACAAATAGGCAAAATGACCAGCTAAATTTGGGGGCCCCTCTCAAACTCTAATGGATTTTTACTTACGCCCAAAATCAGTATGATATTTGCATTAGGTCTGCCATGGCAGTGCATGCCATATGGTTAGTTGAGGCATGCACCAGACCGGATCTGTACAGTCACATATAGGCATAATGACCAGCCAAATTTGGGGGCCCCTTTCAAACTCGGGGCCCCCCCGGCCGGGGGTACGGGGGGTGCTAGCGCCGGCACTGTATAATAGTAGGCCAAATACAGTACAGCTTTCTCTTTGCTTAAAGGCCAAGCTTGATATTCCAAATTCTACCAAGAGAACGGATTTCGGGCGTGGCTTATAGACCCAATGAGAATCTGCATCACGTTTGGCCGACAGGTAGGCTATCAAGATAATCCCACTAATGAATACAGGGATGGCCGTTGGTAGACCCTATGTCCCAAGGGGGCAACGACGGCCGCGACCCACTCTGTGCCGTGACCAATATGATAACATAAAAAATTATAGGCCTATCTAGGCCTATGCGTGTCGCGCCACTCCATTAATTAATTAAAATACGTGACGATAATTGTATCTTCATTATTTAGTCCAGTCAATTAAGTCTTAAACCCGGACATTTACTATGGCAAGCAAATTTTTGCACGAAAAGTTTCTAAATGGACTAAAGAATATGTGGTAGAAATCCTAACAAAATGCGATATGGGGAAATAATTAAAATTTTGAATTTAGTTTTGAGCAGACGACCAACAGCCATGCCTATACGAGTTTGTTTACATTTCAAGGACTGGCGGAAGTACGATTTATCTGCTGGAAACACAGTAAAATTACCGATTAAATAAATTAAATATCGATTAATATATTTATTATCTCAACTATGTAAATGCCGATCTTGGAGACAAAAATAAATAAAATTTTATGCAAAACTCTGCAGTGTGTGGTCGATAACTACCCCGCACTTAAGGCCACGCTCATAATGCACAGGCGATGACTAAGCGAAAAGCTATACGCACAGTCATAATTTGTACCACACTAAATAACGATTTAAACATATTTCCCCATGTTGGAATTTATTAGGATTTCTACTGTAGTTTAGTAGGGTATTTACGTACAATATTCTGCCAAAAAAGGTCTGCCATAGTAAATGTCCGGGTTCATGATGAATTTCCCGTATTTTTGACTGGCCTATATTAGGCTGTTATAAATGCCTAGGAAACATTTATGACGTCATGCAAAAATTCTGGTAAATATAATTTACTGGAAATATAATTTATCTAGCGCGATATTCGCAATTGTCTCCTCCATTATTGATAGTTAGCTGAGCGTCATAGCGCTGGCGGTTTAGATGATTCTGAACTATTTATATCCGGATATAAATAGCTGTAGGCTTGCTGATGTTGCGCTTAACAATTCAATGATTTACATTTACGTTACTTAGTAGGGCCTTGGTCTAATTAGCTTCTACAAATTCTATGAAATTAGTAGAATATTATTAGGCTTATCTGAAGAGACATATATATATATATTTATATATATATATATATACAAACAATTTCTTATTATCGCCACGTGGATATCTATATACAACAGGTCTAGGTCACAATTCGTGTGTTTGTCTCATGCAGATACAAAATGCCTTTAGGCCTACGTACATGCTTCGGACATGAAATCGTGTCTTCATATCAGACACAATATTTTTAATTAAGTATGTATTAACCAATCATTGTCGTAGAACCTCTTGAAGGGTGATGAGAAAGTGTATAGATTAAAAGCCAGTCACCTTGCTCTACATGTTGTCTCTATAACAATAACTTTCTCCGGATGTCGAGCATAAGAGTTTCGCATGTTCGTGGTCTTCGTATGGCCCATGGGTGATAAGAGTGTGCAGCACACCGCGAGCCTCTTCTGTTAGGACCATAGTGGCATCCGTTCTATCCTGTCGCTTTCCCAATGTGCGATCAAATCAAGAGATTTTCTTAATTAAGAGGTCCGATAATCTACTGTAGGTGTCAAGCGGAAACTATAAGTGTTTATATTTCTACAGGCCACTGTAGAGCCTGCAAGATCCTTGGGTGTAATTTTTGGTGTAGTGCTAAATATTGCAGCACTAGCAATGCTCTTTTCTGCGATGATCTATAAGCGCATCTATTCGGCAGAATACGCGAGCGGCCTTCATATGTAATTCTTTGTGAGCGCTCTAAACGAATTTATATAATACATACGTATTTACAAAATACATACGTATTTACACGTCACACCAAAAGGCTGTCTGTCTATTCTCGATTCTCATTTAAGATTCCTTACATTTTCTGTCTTGACAACTAATATAATATATAAAAATATATATAAGCCTAGTGACATAGTTGAGATAGAGGAATAGGCTATCAGGAAGGAAGAAAAGAAAATGAGACACTAATTAAGTCACTAACAGTTGTAGCGCGGTGAGGATCGAGGCACTCGTTCCCCTGGACGAATAGGTGTGCCAGAGGGTGCTCCGACGAAACCGCATTTGCTCGTGCAAGCTGTTTTGCAGAAATGAAGAAATCAATGGCTGTCATGATTGTATGCCAAGTATGGCAGCTAGGATTGTCTTGGAAGCTCAGTGCGAGAATGGTGTTAGGCTGGGTCCTAATGCACACTGCAAGCTCGTCATTTGCATAATGTAGCCTATGAATTACTCCAATTTTAAAATGCAGGTAACCTGATAGTACAGGAAACATATGCACTGAGCGACTGAAAACATTTTAAGAAGTGCAAATGGTAGGTTTGCTACAAGGGTTAACCTACCACTTCATCAGCAGTTGAACATTCCTACTCACCAGTACTCGCAGGGCCGGATTAACCAGTATGCCATGTCTGCCATGGCGGCGGGCCCCCCGCCGTCAGAGGGCCCCCCGCGTCTGCAAAAAAATAATTTTATTGTGCATTTTCCCATTTATTCTAATAATAATAATAATAATAATATCTTTTCTTTAATTAAACGCCTGCAAGACGCACTGCGCTTTACATTTACAAGTTATGCAGTAATCTTAAACTTAACTACCAACTGAACAGACAGCTTTGTAATTAAACAGTGCGTAAATTTACGTCCATTGGTCATTGTTTTCTTCTCTGGGAGAACAACAATTTTATTTATGTTGGCCTCTATGTTTGTGCCAGCTCTGATTTATGATTTTGTCGGAATTCCATTTGGCCTACTTTTAAAAGGGATCGAGTTACAGACAGGCGAACAGTCGGAAACGAGAGGGAGAGATCGGCCTTTTAAAAAGAGTCAGACATACATGTAGACGAACAGACAGACGGAGACAAGGATAATTATAATCATAAAGATTCGGTTGAGCTAATTTAAACATTAAACACTGTTATTGGTCTACCCATTCATGCTCAAGGTGTATCATATAAATATATGTTATCTGTGGAACATTACAAAGGCAATCTATAATAATTATGTCGTAGAGGAATGCTATTAGACTACATGGATGTGTGGATTTTTTCACGGCCATCTCAATTGAGGGTGGACGCAGAGATAAGATGGAAGAGTGAATTGTAAATTGTCACTTTGCCTCAGAACTTCTCACCCACTTTCGTATAACTAGAACGCCATATTCGGCTAATGGGTGTAACAGTTGCAGGCACTCGCTGTATGCCACGGTGACTCATTTGGCATCAGGGAGGGTCGATCCTGAAGAGGTTAGAGGGAATTATCGCTGAAAGTTGTGCAGCCAACGCAGAGGCGTGGTGGGGGTGGGGCGGGGTAGAGTGGGTGGGGTGGAGGCGGGAGGGTTGGGGTGGAAGTAGGGGAGGAGGCTTGGACGAGGAATTTTTCCCCAAAACCCAAATTTCTCGGGTGGCGTAGATATGCCTAGATAGATCTGTCATACGGTGTCACAACTCGTCTAACGACAAGTGGTCTCCGGACAATTCGTCTACGACAACTGGTCTACAGACAACTGATCCAGCGCTTGAGAAATGGAAGCTGGATGAAAGTTTTTACAGGTGAAATGGAGGTTGGATTGATGAAAAAACGCAAGAGAAATGGAATCTGGATGATGGCTCTTTTACAGGTGAAATAGAAGCTGGATTGATGAAAATAACGTATGAGAAATAAAAGCTGGATGAAGGTATTTCTTGATCTGCAATAGAAGCTTGATTGATGATAAAATGCTTAAGTAATGGAAGCTGGATGAGTGTATTTTTATATCTGAAATAGAAGCTTGATTGACGAAAATAACGGGTGAGAAATAGAAGCTGGATGAAGGTATTTTTAGATCTGAAGTAGAAGCTGGATGCATGTCGAAATACATGAATGAAATCATCTATCCAGCTTCCATTTAAGCTAAAAAACATTTTCATAAATCCAGGTTCTATTTCATCAATACTATTCGTCTGTAGACCAGTTGTCGTTAGACCAATTGTCCGGAGACGAGTTGTCGGTAGACGAGTTGTCGGTAGACCAGTTGTCGTGGAACCGTATATATACGTACATACATATATACACACACACAGGCATACATAGTATAATCGTAAATAAATGTAACGTTTTTGACAAGTTATTCCAGATAGTATTGTAATGCTAAGGAGGTTAAAAGGTATTGTTCGGTGCGGCACCATCAGGTCTTGAGTCATTTGTATCACCTGTACATGGTGGATCTACAAGTGACCGAAAAAAATAGTAGAACAGTGGCTTGCCCAGTTTATGTTATTTTGGCACATAAAGGATTTGTTGTAAAGGACATGTTTGCATCATTCAATGTGATGATGATGGTTCTCTGTCCGAAGGCAGGTTCATTGGCTTTACGCCCCTGGGGATGAGATGAGTGAGGTGGTTTCCCGTTGCCTTCCCCACAGACAATGATGGGTAAGCAACTTGTCCAAGGTCGCTCCGCAGCAGCTTTGTGCCCCTGCGTCACACACATGCTAGCCCGAGATATCTAAATCTCTGAATGTCAACTCCCAGCCCGGGGCTTGAACCGCAGTCCGCTGCAACCAACAGATGTATGCTGCTCTCGCTTACCGGTGTAGCTACTAGGCCAGTTCATTCAATGTGTAGGTTACTATTCCTACGTTCTTTATACATAAAAATCAAAAACAAAGCAATCTTACATGACCACAAAGTAAGTAGCGAAAAGAGTTCACATTGGTCTTTGCAAAATATACTAAATTTTAACACAACCAATGAACCATTCTGAAACACAATTGCCATCGGATATAATAATTGTTTTATGCTATGTAATTTTCGCAATCGCATTGTTTAATAAATGCTTAGAATGTGACATTGCTTGTGTAGTGCAGGTTATGATATTACTATCAGATCTGCATTAAATATGTTTACGAAGTTGAATGTGTAATAGTCTATAAAAGAACTTGTTAAGGCAAGCTTTTTTAAAGCGATAAAAGAACTGTTCTAGAGTTGAAAGCACTGCCGCAATGAAGTCAGCATCATGTGAAACGCTAATACAATTCATGTCCGCTAAAGTGTAAACAACAAAAAACACATGTGTATTCCTAAACAGAAGAGTTAACCCTGAACGTGGTAATAATGGTTGAGTGTTCTGCTCAATGTAATTTGGCCATCACTGTCTTCAAGGAAGTGAACAGAAATGGACGAAATACGGTGATCTGTTGCACTGAAAGGGCACTTAACTCCAACAGTGGTGAGCATCAATCAAAAGTCTCAAGAACTGCAAAGGTGTCCATGGGTGACTAGCTGAAATGAAAACCCCACAATCTTTTGTTTTCATTCCAAGACTTTGCGGATGACTGTTCAAAGTCTTTGATGGCAACTGACTCATGTTTCATTCCATGACCTGTGGCTGCAGAATGGACATGCAACTGTGAGATCAGATGCCGTGCAAGCTTGTGTAAATCTGTTCTTACGGTTGCCTTGCAAATGAAGTCCTCCTGGATGTTGTGCACCTTGGTGGTGAATGAGGTTAGGTAGTCATCCACAGTGAATCATGTAACATCCTTAGAATGGTTACCTTGTCCACGGCCAACGAGGGCGTTGAAAGTCGCCCATAACCGCTTCGGTTGGTCAGTGTTTGCAACGATTCTGGCCTCCCAGTGGTCCCGTTCCTTCCCTCGGTAGCGCCTGTGCATGTCACGGACGGATTTGATCCAGGCATTATGATCCACAGGAGATCGTGTCTTCCTATACCACCTCTCTAAACGGCGAACTTCACGCCACAGAGACCGGCACTCTGCGTCAAACCATGGGGAGAGTGGGCGGCGCCTGGTGAGTGGGAAGAAATCGGTTGAGGTCTGTCGTGGTGGATTCGTAGATGGCGAAGATGTCGGCAACCGGCAGGTCCTCCAGGGTAGATGGATCAACGATGACTGGGATATCGAGAAGCGTAGACTTGATAGCTGCCCGGTCAAGACTCCGCCAGTCACAGACCTGTCTAACCAAGTAGGATGGTGCTTCGAAGAGGAACGGGATGGATGCTATGATCGGAGATGGTGGGTGGATGGAATAAAATCAAGTATGCGTTTAATGCATTGTCTTCAATAAATGGAATCTGTAAAAAGAAACAGACAATTTTTGCAGTGATACCTGCTTCTGATACCCAAGTGCTTGAAAGCAAACGAGAAAAACAGATTAGCTGCTTCATGAAGGAAAAACATTAATTTTTGAGGTATAAAAATCTTTGTGGCAGTTGACAGGGGCGGATCCAGGGGGGGCCAATCCGGCCATGGCCCCCCATTTAGAAATTTCTTTATTTTTTACCAGCTATTGTGTCCCGAAAAGTTGACTTGGCGTCCCCCCCCGCGAGTAGCTCCGTATGTCCGTGCCGCGCAGTAGCGAAGAAGATGTGTTTCGGGTGGAGGCTGGATGGGAAAAAGTATCTTTTTGGGGAAATTCCAGGCTGATGACTAAAAAAACAAAAAAGGTCATCAACTTTTTCGGCGGATAGAAGACGAAATTTTTTCCTGGTTTCCCGGACCAAGACCCAAAATTTTGGCCCCCCCATCGAAAATTTCTGTATCCGCCTTTGGCAGTTGATCCTATTCCTGGGGAGAGGCACTGAATGCACGAGCCCATGGTTGTTCTGCATCATCATGGCTCAGCAGAAAAACCAGTACCTTTTTTGTGACTTAAGGAGTTAGTAGTGATTGAAGGTTCGGAGGTTTGCTGGTGCTCAGGGCTTGTAGGTAAAACATGTCAAATTAATGTATACTCCAAGTAGAATTTAATTCGATATAAATATTGTGAGGCACTATTATATAAATTTATAGATACACAGAACATCAAATGGGCTGCAAATATTACAGGCGAATCAGTACTTTTGTGATGTACCCATAATCATGGGCAGAGTTTGGTTTCCGTTCTTGGAGGGGCTAACTTATGAGTCTGCGCCTTCTTGGTGGGGGGGGGCTATGTCCGGGAAAAGATACCGTACACACTGTAAAAAAACTGAATCTGGGTCTTCTTGGGGGGGGGCTTAGCCCCCCATAGCCCCTGATAAACTCCGCCATGCCCATAATGTACTTAGTGTCTTGATCAAGCCAGACAATGAACTCTAGTTCAGTGCACACATTTAAATAACAATTTCGTGTTCAGATTTGGATAATTGTTCATATTTTAAAGCAGTAGGCAAACAGGACTGTCTCTAAATACAAATCAGCAGCACCTTAACCCTATGGTTTACTCATATGCGTTTTTACGGCTGCATTAAAACCGTCCTTTATAGCCGATTTTGGGAACACTCCTGGAGTAGTTACATTTCAAGGGTGCTGCATAAATTTTGGTCAAGGTTTACCTAAATCTCCAAACAGAATGAGTGGTTTGTACTTTGTAGTATTGCGTGAAGTCAGTTGCGTTTAGTTAATTTCATTATCTTACAGCTCAATAAGCTCGTGTTATCTTCCAGAACTCTTGGTTTCTCCTTGCCTAAACTCGACTTTCAATATTTCTTCCAATTTGCGTAATTAACCATGATGGTATTAAATTTTAATTCTAACCCGAAGCAATCTATCATAACGACATAAACACTGAAACCAAGACCGACAACAACAGAACTGCCTAGACGTATGTACATAGTGGCGACATCTATTTTCACTTAAAGGAACTGCTCAGAGTCCCCTTAATGAAAACACAACACACGTGGCTTAAGTTTACGAAGTCTTAAAGTTGTCCGAGATTTCCAGCCAAGTTTTCTTAATGCCTTGCCTTGCCTTCAACCTTCCTCGACACGAGGGTTGGTCGCATTTTGAACAGTTCTTCTCCATCCTCTCCTGTCTTCGGGTGCTCTCAACAATTGCTCTGTTGATAATCCCGTCCATTCACACATGTTGTCGGACAGTTGTCCCACCACCTCTTCCTAGGTCTTCCCCTTGATCTTGCTCCCGGAACCGTTCCTTGCATAATCTCCTCTTTCTTAATACATCAACAATTAAATCCAACGTTTTGACCACCTAGAACATAAAAACTCTGCAGCAACTAGGCTGTTATACCATTAGAGCAGTGGTTTTCAACCTTTTTCTAGTGACGGAACCTTTTTCAAGCACTCATTGGCTCGCGGAACCCTCCGCATTTCACCTGCCCAGTGCTCCAAGATAAGCTTATGTATGCAGTTGTCACTTGTAATTTTTTAAAAATAATATTAAGTTTTAAACAGTTCAAGACTTTTAATGTGCGTTATTTGCACTGGTGCATTATTTAATGGTACATTACAATAGCATGCCTTAGAGTTCTATGGAGTCAACGAGTAAGTCCAGTGCACAAATCACGATCAGAGAACAGCTGCATTTCTGCTGTAAACCCTATTTCGCCAACTATCAAATGGATAAAATATTGAAAATGGAAATACGATGCATTCTAGATTAAATCTAGATCAGTGCTCGAACAGTTTATGTTATGTTACAAAGCATCCTTCAAAGTTATTGCGAAATTTGTGCCTGGTTATTTATAGTGGGGCAGAGGGAGCTCAGTCTACATGGGAGTTTCAGCTTCGTTTGAAGGGAAGTCCCAAGTCCAACGCTGGTTACATCCTTCGTCTCGTCTGAAATAGTGTCTCTGTCACAATAATCGACCATATGATTCTTGTTTGACACACATATTGTGTGATGTTCGAATAGCAAATAGTAGGCCTACAGGGCTTTTTTAACGTGCAGTTGTACACAAAATGTGCAGTTGTAGAAGCACTTTTGTACAGTTAGAACTATTAAAAAAGTTCATTGTCATCCGATTGGAAGTAATTTACCATGGAGGATGGGAAAGGAAAGAACGGGTTGTGCAGTTGTAAAAATTCCTTAAAAACAGTCCTGAAATAGTGCATAAGCCTATTGGTAAAAAATTCGTGAGACAGGCTTATAGACTTTACAATTGCAAAACTTGGTAAATCCGATACCTCTGAATCAAAAATTAACAACTATCTCTTCAATGTTAACTGATCCAAAGAAGAATTAACCTAACCAGTCGTTGGCCTATACAGTGCTCAATAGATTCTATTGGGAAGAAAATGCTAATAGAGTTTCCATTTGAATAGTTCAAAAACCAATTAGATCAAACTTATAAAAAAATTGTGTCTTAACGACAGTTGAAGATGCAGGGCATCTAGGCATTATAGACTTCCATTTGATATAGCCTACGATTCTTTTAAATGGCAAGACTAACGCGCAGATTCATTTATGGGGGTCATTATTATATGTTGTAAAACAACAGAAACAGTAATGGGTTATTGTTACTGACGTCTCGGTAGGAAGTAAACAGTATGGCGGTCACAGATACACGCAGAATAGAGCGGCCTCAACTCGGGCGAAACATTGGGGTCCCGCTTCAGTCAGTGATGTTGTGTGAAGTAAGTAAGTAAGTGATGAAGGTATTTCTAGATCTGAAATAGAAGTCGGATTGATGAAAAAACGCTTAAGTAATGGAAGCTGGATGATGGTATTCTTATATTTGAAATAGAAGCTGGGCTGACGAAAATAACAGGCGAGAAACAGAAGCTGGGTTAATAAAAATATTATAGCTTAGATTGGAGCAGGATTGATGAAAATGTTGCTGATTAAATTAGAGCTGGATGGATAAGGATCTTCTTAATTAAATAGGAGCTGGATTGATGGAAAATAATCATTATTGAAACAGAAGTTGGATTCATAAAACAGCTGATGCAATTGAAAAAGCTGGACTTTTACTTACTTACTTATTTTTGCCTGCTGTCTTATTGCACACTTGCCGTGTCTTTTGACCATTGACTATTAAGCGGAAACATTGGGCTATCGATCGCCGGAGTTGAGACCGCTCTATTCTGCGTGTATCTGCGACCGCCATACTGTTTACTTCCTACCGAGACGTCAGTAACAATAACCCAGTAATGCATTCACGTAGGCCTAATAAAGTTATTTAAGTAAGAATGACTTAAAGGCAGTTAAAGCTGTGAAATAATTCGACTGAATGTTAATGATTTCGGTTGATGTTATAAAAATTTATATCAAACTGCCGCGGAACCCCTGGCCGACGCCTTGTTCCGCGGAACCCCGGTTGAAAATCACTGCATTAGATGATTAGAGGATTGACCTGAACTGCAGTGTATATATATAAATATATACATATATGCATGTTTAATTGTTTATAGATGTCAAAACGGCTTAACAAAATGTCAAACATTTGGTTTATTTCTGTGCAGCTATTCTTCAGGTTATAAATCAGAAACTCGATACTCGCCATCAGTAAAAAAAATCCGAAAAAGAACGAGCGAGTTTCGCCACAGACGTAAAAATCTGCCATAACAACAGAAATAAAAGGCAAGATCGTCCACCATATTCAGTGTTGCCACTGAGGTTTCAGAAATAAACCCAAATTTCCTTCAGAAAAACACCCAGTAAAACCCAGACTATTCTTATAAGCTATTATAGACCCCCCTTTGTTCAAATTAAGTTGGTTTTTCACTTGTTCATATGAGGGTAACAAAATATTCGTCGAAAGAGTCGAATAAAATGTAATTACAACTTTAAAAATATCAATTGCTAAAGTTGTCAGAGACTCGGCATCCATACTGACAATAAGCTTAATCGATATATTCGTGTGTGCATGCACAGCGGGTCGAGCCTACCAGTAAACACATAACACACGTGGCTTAAGTTAAGTTTACGATGTCTTAAAGTTGTCCAAGTTTTCCAGCCAAACTTTCTTAATACATCAACAATCCAATGTTTTAACCATCTAGAACATTAGGCCTAATACTCTGCAACAACTATAGGCTATATATAATAGGCCCTATACCACTAGAGGATTGACCTGACCTACAGTAGGCCTATATAGGCTATATATTATGCATGTCATAGATGTCAAAACGGCTCAATAAGGAGAGATCGAGGAGTGACCTCACATATTCTGAGGTGTCAAAATGATTTATTTCTGTGCAGAGCTGTTCTTCGGGTTATAAATTATTTGTGAATTGACAACGTGAGATCTTGATTGTGGAGTTTAAAATTAAAATTAGTGGGAAAAGTATGTATCACAACCATTTTACATTGAATTTCACAGAATATTCATGTGTTGTAAATACAAAAATACAGGATCGAGCAGCTATTATCAAGAGTCCGTCGATCAGGGTACTTACCAAATGACTCGCCTACTGCGACTGAAATGGTTGATCTTGCTGATGTTCGTCTTCTAGCTGCTGTTTCCAGAAACGACTTCCATGTTCTTCGACCGCTTTTCCCACCAGTTGCTGATCGTCCCTACCAATTATAAGGCCACGCCCTCACAACTTTATATTGCCAACCAAAGATGACAGACATTACATCTCTCGGGTTTTGTATAGGAAGGCACCATATGCTCATTAATGATGTTTAAAAAGTCTAATCTCATTAATCTATAGTAGCTTATATAAGCATAGAATTATTCTTTTTGTTATTTATGTCATTTAAATTGTGCTCTCTTCCGAAGACAAATCCAACCAGTCAAGACTAAAGACATTCTATAGGTATTATATTGTATTTGATAAACTGCTTTTTGTACCTGATAGCGGTGTGTCTATCAGTTTTTGTTACCATTAAACGAATATAATAATAATAATAATAAAATGTCAACTCACCAAAATAAACCCAGATTTTGCCCCCAAACACCCAGAAACCCAGACGAAGGCCCAAAAAAACAGATCTACTGAAAAAACCCAGCTGTGGCATCGATGATCTCCACTGGTGAACGTAAATAATATGAATCATCTTCTGTGATTGGTGGTTCTTTCATGACGTGTGATTGGTTGAGCTAAAAATATAAAATCTTTGCTATAACCTATGGAGCAAAACCTAATTTGCATAATGCTAATGAGGCCGTTACGTCACTATGCAAGGACTGTTATAATAAGTTTTTTATTATAAGATGATATTGTCGTTAAACGTGACAATATATAAACTAAGCTTTAGAATCTTTATTTTATGAACAGGTCAATACTAGCGCTTAATTAGTTATTAACTAAACAAATTTTTAGAATAAATTGTCTGTTTAGTTCGATCATCTATAGTAAGATTGTGCGGCAAGATTTCAAGTGACATAAGAAAATACAATGTTGACTTGGGAGGAGGTTTGCGCCCCTCTCACACAGGATCGGCGATGTCTTCAGGTGGTTGACTTCTGGATAGGCGAGATCACCAATTTCTTACGGTCACGTCGTTCTGCAGTTTTCACAATTCGTGATATCAAGATCGACTTCATGGAGAGAGGAATGTTTCCACAATGCTTAGATGAAGTTCTTCAGAGAATGCTGAGGTAGGTCATCTTTCTCCGGAGTTGCAAGAGATCCTAAAAAACCTAGAAAGTCATGGATATCAGCTTAACAAATTTAAGGTCTCGAGGTTGCTTTCGAAGAATGTGGTGGAAAGACTTGGATGACGATGATGATGATGATGATGATGATGATGATGATGATGATGATGATGATGATGATGATGATGATGATGAAAACCTCTTAAATTTAGTGTCCTTGCTTTAGTCTATGGAAGAATATAATAACATCCGGTAAAATGCTGGACCTTGGATAAAATGAGTAGGCCTAGAGTTGCTTGTTACTTCTCGAACATGGCCATATTTTGAATTTCGCTAAATATATTCCGGTACAACAATAAGACAGATAGAATACTGAAAGTATATACTTTTTTCGTAAGTTCTAAAGTCATTGAAAAGGTAATGGAATTTCGGCGTAATTGAAGTATGGGGACCGTGAGTGTCGCTTATGTCTGGTAAAACGTACTCAAAACGTCGTGAGGGTCGGTTATAGTTAGTGTCGTCAGTAGATTTCTATCCAAAGATACTGCGGTAGAAGTTTAGGTTAGATTCTAGAATGGCTCGGTAGCAAGTAAGCAATATGGTGGACACAGATCAGCGCAGAATAGAGCGCTGTCATGTGCGGCGATCAATAGCCCAACGTTTCCAACAGCCTACGGCGATAAATGGCCCAATGTTTTCGCGAAAGTAAGCACGTCAGAATAATATTTTATTCATGGTAAAAGTGCATTTTAGCGTATTTTATTATTTCGAATCGATATGGTGCATTTTAGCGTATTTTATTATTTAGCGTATGTATTCACATAGTTCGTTGATGAAAAAGAAGAAGTTACAAACAGACAAAATTGAGTTATATTGAAAGCTGGATTGGTGAAAACTTCTTGGTGAAATAGAAGCTGAATTGATGAGAAAACACTTGAGAAATGGAAGGTGGATTAAGGTATCTAATGGCTGACATAGCAGCTGGATGGACAAAAATAACGCTCGAGAAATGGAAACGGAACTGATGAAAAGATTGCTTGAGAAATAGAGGTTGGACTGATGAAAATTATTTCCCTTAAATAGAAGCGGATTGCTGAAAAGATACTTAATTTAATGAGAGCTTGGCTGATGACAAATAATTGTTATTTAAATAGAATCAGGATTGATGAAAAAAATTGTTGCTGCAACAGATGCTGAATTGACGAAAGTGATACATGCCAAGGTAGAAGTCGGATTGATGAAAATACCTGCGGAAGTTCGAAAACGCACCAAAAAAAATACGCCATTTATTTTTAGCTATGCGATTTAGAATAAAATACGCTAAGATGCACTTTTACCTTATTCATTTAATAATAACATGTAAATAATGAGAAGTTTTATAAAAAAAATTACAAAACACGAGAATAATGGTTCTAGGCCTTTGCCCCGGTCCATTATCCTTGCTATTCCCCCTTCCCCCCCGATATTGATACGCGTAATTCCACAAACGAAATAGAAAGCAATTAAACACGTTACAAATTATATGTATTAGATTGATGATTTTAGGTAATGTATTTCAACATGTATTTTCGTTAATCCAGCTTCGATTTCAGGTCTAAAAATACCTGCATCCAGCTTCCATTTCAGGTCTAGAAATATCTGCATCCAGCTTCCAGTTGCAGTTACTTCTAGACCATAAATAGAAGCTGGATGCATGTATGTAGGCTGTTGGAAATATTGGGCTATTGATCGCCGCACGTGACAGCGCTTTATTCTGCGCTGATCTGTGACCACCATATTGTTTACATTCTATAATTTAACGCAGTTAGCTTATACGGAACAATTATATTCTATCAAGCGATATGCTATTTGAGTACAGCGATGTATAGGACTTAACCTAGTGCTGTATGAACACAGACCCTAATTATATTGTAATTGTGTCTGAAAAGGGCTAAAAATGAATCACATGCTGTCATTTTGTACCGGAAAATTATGTTTTATCAAGCGATATATTACCCGAGTACTGCCATTTTTGTTAATTTCTGCTATTTATTCATGCTTGTACATGCCTTGTTCATTAGCCTATTTAATACAAGCTATTTTTCTGAGAGCACGTTGAAGACCGCGAACAACTTGGATCGAAAACATTATGTCTTGGACAGACTTGACTATGACTGAACTACTGAGGATGATAGAAGATAATTTTTTAAAGTGAACTCCTCACAAACATGTCTTTTGGTGCTTCAATTCTTCATGAATCAGCGAATCACTGGTTTAAGTGATTGATAAGTTAATTGTTTAATTAATTCATGCACTTAGTAATTAATTGGTTCATTCATTTATCAAATAGTCAGTCAGTTCAACAGTCAGATAGCCAGTATGAATTTCACTGCTCAATCACTGCTTTTATTTATTAATGGCATTAATCGTTCTCTAAATTTAATTATTTATTGCATTCATTCACTGCATTTAGTCATTCCCCGCACTCATTCACCGCTTTCATTATCATTTTATTTCAGTTCTGGGGTTGTTTCCCAACTAACCTCGATCGATATGAATCTGCGCAGTCCTGGCGCATTCTCAACAATTGTGGCGCCAATTGTGGATACATGGACCCTCGTCTATAGTTGTGTTAAAAGGACATTGGCAGGTGCGGAGGATCCAGACGATGTGGAATACTGCTTGACAGCAGCCGTTAAGGTGTGTGTGCATTGAAGTCTAACATTAGAAGTTGTCCACTTTTGACAAAAAATTTTGTTGTTGTTGCTGGAAGGCTTTACTAGGCTTGCATAATTGAAGGTTCTTCAAAATTCATGCAGCTTATGGTGCACATCGCATAAATTTGCTTTATGTATTGATTTTACTCAGTTATTGCTCATGCAGAGTTGGTAATCTGTATAAGAAGCATTAGACACATTGTGCGGCTGAACAAATTGTCCAAAATCAAAGCACAAGGTCTGTTCGGTGGGACCAAACCCACAATCCTTGGAGAACAGCCTTGATGATATCGAATTGATCATTTTGCCACAATGTCATGGCTGATGATTTATGTTGATAATAAACGTAGGGCTGTTATCAATTATTTGCCTCCGTGTAGGTTTCTTGAAAGAGTGCTGTGAAAATTTTTGAAATGAATGAAAAGGGAATTTAATTTTCTTAACAGTTGACTATTTTTGAATTAAAAATTAATTTATAGTTAATTATGATTAAATTTAATCCTCAATAAGTAATGACAAATGCAAACATATTGTCATTCATTGCTTATTTCTTAATAGTATTATTAATTTTTTTACTGGTCAGTTAGGGCCCAGAAATTTGCGATCTTGCTCCTCGCAAATTCTGCGCAAAATTACAGGTTTCGCGCATTAGCACAAAAATTGGCAATACACACAATATTTGCACAAAATTTGCTAAAATCTTGCTGATTTATCTAAATTGGGCTTTGATTGACTTAAAAATCACTGTGGCGCATTGTCAACATAGCAACGACAGAGTTGAGCGATAATCAAAATGGCTGCTGCCCAAATGGGATGAAATCGTAGAGGAATTTTTGGTTAAAGGTCTTTATTTTGGTAGTTATGCACAAACTGAAAGTATAAAAAAATTCCAGAACTTCAGGACCACACACACTAAAATGTGTTAGACAAAGTTTCTCAAAGCGGTGACACCGGAGTGTCGCATGCTGTCTCGGCTTTTGACGGAGCGAATGCATTTAATCTATAGGCGTCAGGCGTCCACACAAAGACAGAAGGCTACTATTCAGTACGTTGTGTAACTTGGTGATTGATTATAATATATGCATATATAATACTATCTAGAAGTTGTAGGTTAAACCACAGTTTAGATTGTTAAATTATTTTAGCATTTTCTCAGGTTGTTGAATTCAGGCCTATATACATATAATGGTCCCTTTAGGAAATAGCAAGCTTTTATTAACAACTTAATATGCTCAGCATGGATAGTTCTCGGCAATCACAGTCAGGAAATGTGCGAACACTTCCCTCTCACCAACGTATTGACGATATTGGAATTATCCCAAATATGAATGAAAAAGTTGTGTGCTTGTTCCAATTTGTATGCACACTTTCCTCTTTGCTAGCATCCAAATGTTCTCTATGTTTTAAGTGTGTATTTCTGGATTGCTACGTTGAACGAAGTTTCGTTCATGTACTACAACTCAGTGTTTGTAAATCCTATTCCCAAGCTGATTAACGTTGCGATATACAGCCCATCCGTCACTTATGATGTGTGTCCCTGGTATATGTTGTAAAATCAACCGTTGCAAGGGAGGCTGGACTTCTATCCTTAACAACAGTCAAGAAGTATCTACGGGAAACCTTTTCATGAAGCCTGTGAATATAGCGTGCTATATTCACGATTTTGGGTGTTTCTCAATTTAGCAACCTAAACCACGGGATGTAGAAAATGAAAGTAATTTAACAACCTAAACTATGGTTTAATCGAAGTGGTATATATAATGAGCATTGATTTCATTAGGCGTAAATTTTGAAAAATTAAGATTCTTTGCAATCATCTGAATACATTTATCTCATGGTTATAGGAACTTTATAACTCAATTTTTTGCTTGATTGTCTAATTTCTAGAACGCCAAAGCTATTAACTAAATAACAAAGTACTGTTAGATACTTTGGTGCACTGATTCATTGAAAAAAATAACGTACTTTATAATTTATTTACTTGTGCAAAATTCGCGTATATTTATCGTTTTTGGTGCACATTTTAAAGATTTTTTTGTCACAAATTTCTGGGGGCCTAGTCAGTAGTTACTTAGTAGTGCATTTTGTTCATGGAAATAGACTAGTAGCACTTGGTCTTGTTTAAATTTTCCAAATTTTCAATTTTTTATTTGTTTAAAAATTTTTGAGCTGTCTTTTCTCAAACCAATTAAGCCTTTAAACCTTTCAGGGTCTAGTGAGTAACATGTTTTTGTTGACAATTTGCGCCTGAGCTAAAAGTATTTTGTGCTATAATACCGGGTCTCCTTATCATACTTAAGTATTTGGTTTAATTTTTGTGAATAAATTTAGTCATTGATTTTAATTAACAATTAATCAATGAATGAAATGATTATTCCACAACCCTAATAAAATGTTGATAATCTGATGATCTGGTTGTAAAGGAAGAATTTTTTGAAGCCTAACACCTCTGGACCTGAAATTTACAAATTCTTGTTTTCTCTGATAATCTTGTAGAACCTCCAGAGTATGTCTCAGGTTTCTTCTGTCTACCATTGTTCAGTCTTTATCCACTATTGTTCAGTCTTTCCATTCAAACTAGTCCCACCTTTTCAAGAAATCACCCTGCTGCATTCAATCTGCACATTTCTTACACAGATTTAAATCAGTTTATTTCAAGCAGCCTACTGCTGTAGATCTTTTGTCTACTGTCCTTTTGGTTGTTTGACAATCGAGTTTTGTTCTTCATTCTGCTCAGTTGCTTTTGCCATGTTCTCAGCATGAGACTTAGGCTAAGCTTTATTCAGATTGCTTATACAGCAGTTAGTGCTGCCCGCCCCAGTACAAACTAGTTCTTCAGCCCTACTCCATGGCATCAACTGCATTGGCTTCCTATTCAGTGCAGGATAAAATTCAAATTGGCATGTCTGACCTACAAATCCATCAGTACCAACACACCTGCCTACCTTCAGTCACTACTAACTCCTTACATTCCTCCTCTTTGCTTGCGTTCATAGGGTACAAGTCTTTTAGCTGAACCTCGATGCAACACAGTTATGGGATCGCGGGCATTCCACACCTCTGCACCTAGGGAATGGAATAGAAGCTCAATTTCACTTCCCTCCTTCAAAAAGCGGCTCAAAGCTCACTACTTCTCCTTAGCTTTCAAGCACATGGATATCTAACCGCATCTTCCTCTGGCGGCTGACTATCCACGCCTCAGATTCACATTTCGGTGTGACCTTGTGCGCGTTGTAAATTTATTTAATAATAATACTAATAACTCTTAGTTGACAGATCTTCATGACATTAACCTGATTGTGGTTTGGTTTTGGTTAATGCCTTGTGCCTTGAACACCAGTTAGTCAGACAGTCACACAGACAGAGATGGGTGCACTGAAAAACAGCTTTGACAGACAAATTTGTACAGGCTCTACGAGTCTACGTTTAAGCTGGCACACTGCAGATGAGGTAACTGGTTTAAATAGTTAAGTTGAAGTGATGTCATGATGTTTTAGGCTATGGCAACCGAGATTGAATACCATATGCTGCATCGAGCTTGTTCTATTCCAGTCATTGACGGGCTCATCCTCGTAGATGACTTGAGAACTTTCCTAGTGGATGTTATTGCGGATAAAGTTTCATTCACAATCACTGTTGCTCATCTGCTCGTCAAAGGGACGAGTGTAACTATTTCTCAGGAACCAAACGGAGCCAGGGTTTGTAAATAAATCTGAATTTTTCTTCTTTCATTGAATTGTTAACCTATAGATTCACAGATTAATTTATTTTTGTCAAAATCCTTCCTATTAAAACAAATGAAGTGCTTAGAAACATGTAAATTAAGTTTTGAAAAAGATTGCTTATTTATGAATTATTATAAAGTCATGCCAAAACATTTTGAAGTGAAATGATTGAAGTCACTAACGCTTCATTCCCATGGACACTTCATTCCCATTGCTGCCTCAGGGTATCTTCTTCTGTTAAGTGTGAGTCATTCAATGAAAAGAAAGCTATTTTTTTCCATGTTGTCATTATGATAGACCAGTGGTTCCCAACCTTTTTTCACTTTATGGTCACTTTTCTAATGTGGAGGACGCCGAGGCCAATTTTCTTTGTAATTGTAATTGAATATTTATATAGCGCCGCTCACAGATTCAGTAGCGCTTCCGACCCCAACTAGTGCTCCCATCAAATAGAATAGTCTTCAAGCGTATACGAAACATGGGAAGAGAAAGGCCAAGGAGCTCAAGACGTATCTTGTGGGGAAGGCGATTCCAACAAGAAGGACCAACATTTCTTAGTTGAAGGACATCATGGGGCCACAAGGCTAAAATTTAATTAACCTAAGGCATTTAAAATTGTTATAATTGAATCAAAATATAATGTTTGATGTTATTTATAGATGTCGAAATAAAATAATTTTTAATAAGAAATAATAATGTGCTCTATTCTGTCTAAAGTGTCAAATTTTTTCATATATTTTTGTTAATTCCTTGAGAGATGACGGCCAGTTGTTTTAGGCCTGGCAGGCCACTTTTGGCCTGTGGGACAGGGTTTATGAACCACTGTGATAGACCATATCGGAATGTGTTTTCCATTGGCAGCTTCTTTACTTCAGTAAAGGTCTGGCCACGACTCCTTCCCAAGTTCAACTTCAAATATTCAGGTACCAGAACCAATAAATTTGAGCTCTCAGACACACGCCATTCGTACGTGATTCATTCGCTCATTCATTAATTCGCTCATTCATTCATTTATTTTTACTTTAATTCACTCATTCAGTAGTGGTCAGACGTATGAATGGCTGGATGGATGCAAGGATGAAGATGTGAATCAATGGATGAATGAATACTGGAATAAATAAGTGAAGGAGCTGCATGGATGAATGATTACATTTAGTAGTCAAATAGCATCTCTAGAATCCACGGACACCAAGAATCTTGACATGGTACACCGTACATGTATCTTTTGACTTTTTGTGGACTTATTTGACTGAATTTTTAACGAATTGCTCTGCGTAGCGGTACTTTGCATTCCTGGAAATATTTTGAATGGATCTTGTTATTTGTAGATTGTTCAGGATGGTCCAGTCACTTGAAATAAGTATAACAAAGAATCTTACCTTGATCAGGAGGTACAATGTACATTTATCCATTAACTAGTTGACAGCTTTTTTCACATCTGCTTGCTTAGTCCATACTAGGGCTCTAAATGAATCATGGACTATTTATATTAATTAGTCAATGTTATTATGCCTATAAATTCAATTCGTAACTTCTCTTGTGGTAGTGTATACTGGCGCAGGACATGAGCTGATGATGTGCTAAAACCAAGTCATTACTACATCAATATCCATTAAATCAGCAAATTCAGCATGCCAAGACAAAGTCAGTGTATAATCAGTCTGAGGACGGTTAAGTCTAAGAACAAATTACTTCAGTGACTACAGAATGAATAGCTAGAGGGAAATGAGTTCTGCAATCTTGGTTCAGCAACCAAAGAACTAGTTTACCAAGAACATATATCAATTTGGCTATTGCAAGAGAAAGATAAATTTTCAGTAGACCAGGCTGAAAAATTGTTAATTTTTAGTTTTTTTTTCTAAAAATGATTTGATCTAATCTAAATGTTTTAATCTCAGCCCTATTCAATCCAGAAATCTGATGTCCTTTTTCTTTCTTTTGTTCTCTGCCCTCAGGCAGGTTTGTATGTCCAACGATGCCACTCATCTCTATTCTGTGCCTCTAATGTCCATACTCCTCGTTTTATTATTTCAAACTGACACGTCAAAGTATGATTGCAATTCATAGTATGAACGAAAGATCACAGGTTATTACATTAGTCATTTAACTGTTTGCAGCTGTGCAAGGTGCCCATCACTTCCTACTGCTCATTTTGACAATGCCATCTGGCAAATGAAAGCTGAGTTGACCTATTGGAGGAAGGGTGACAGGAAACAGTCTTGATCTTGAGTTCTTCATGTCAGAGTGTTAACATTACCAAAAAAAAATCATTATTCCAAAGACTACTTTCTAATGCAAGTTAATCCATTAGATGTCTTAACTATTTTGTACAGTAGCCTAAATCTGTTGTTTTTGCGGTTAAGCAGAGTGCTTGAGTGTTTGTATGGCCATAAAAGTTGGCCATGAATTTCGTACTGAAAATTTAGTCCCATAGTTCTGTTTTTCATTAATATTTAAAGTGGTATTGTGTCATTTCTTTAGTTTTGAGCTTAAGATTTTGGAGGCTAAGAGGAACGGAACAAACACCGCGGTACGACACTTTAAAATCACTTTCAGAATGTCTGATCAGAATCTACTTTTTATTCATCAGGTTTCTATTGCATTGTAAGAAATAAGGTAAGATCGAGGTCAAAAGACTGGAGAAATTCCTGGCTAAAATAAAACAAATCGGATACTTGCCGAGGGTAGTGCTCCAGCTATTGAGGGACAAGTCGGGGTTGTGGAGGACCACCTCCTCCAGACAGTTGTGTGGAATGGTACACATGTATTACGCCTTTTCAACCTGCAATCCAGTGGCATTAAGAACCTTTGCCCTCGGCCCCTCGTGTTTATAAATTCAAACTATTATTAAAAGATAATAGAAATTTCATATCAAGAATTCAATTATAACTAAATTTCTCTTTTATTGTAAGCCTTCCGTTTTTATTAACTTTCCAAACTTTCTTTCTTGCTGTCATTTATGGCATTGCGTGTTTGGGTGGTGTTTAGTTCCAGTTGTTTGAATCTATAATATAACGATTATATATATAATTATATATATTTATTTATTTATTAATATTTATATCACAGCCCTACTAGCATTTTTCAGTGGTGAGATCTGTAAAGAGTTTTTCTACAGATGGTCTTTGATACTGTCAGATGCTTTTGGAGCCCTCTTTCATCTGCTCTAGGTGTCAGTGCTAAAATTGAAGAAAGTAAGACCTAATTTGATGATGATGTTGATGATAATACATAAGGCCAAGAACTGGATGGAACAATTTGCACTATTGTATTCTGCAATGTGGCATGCCAATGATGAGGAGCACAAATACAAGGAGAATGATGACCATTGTTCAATGATTTTTGTTGTAGGTTGCACGACACTGCAGATCAAAGCAACGGCTGGAGGAATCTTTGAGTGCAAAGGAAAATCAATTAGAGGCAGTTACTCTTCTTCTTGAAGACTTAGTTGAAACGGAAACCCATTCCGAGGTAACTTTTTAGCATCAATGCAGATGACTAAACATTTTCATAAACGCATATACATTTGAACATTAATTTTTCCTATTCTCTGAGTGTAAAAGAAGTAAACTGATCATTTTGTTTGTATGCGTACTTGTTATAGCGCCCCTTCAAGCTCCTTCTACTCAGAGGCGCTCCCGAATGCAGAGCGGACACTGCATCGGAGTTTCACGCCGAAGCGCTGAGCAATTGTGAGTGAAGGACTTGCCCAAGGTCCTTACGTGGCGAGGTGGATTCGAACCTCGAACCTTCCGGCTTCAAGGCAACGACGCCACCACTAGACCACCGCGCCCCACATTGTCATCATACACATTGTATGGTTACTAATTATTACTCTCACTTTTTATTCTCTTGCTATTCAGTTTTGATCATTAATTTATTTTGATCAAAAAGGCACTTCTGAGATGTAAAAAATTGATGCTATAAATGCCTATGAGAAAGCAAAGCAGGTTTTTCTCAGCAGTCTAAAGTTACAAAGTCTTTCGGCATTGTTTATTCCATTATATTGTACTGTATCTGTAAATTTTTAAAGCGCCTCTAACAGTACAGACCAAGAGGTGCTCCCAGTGCAAAGACACAAAGAAAAGAAAGTCTATGAGACAGCAGAGGGATGCACGTGGGATACAAGTTAATAGCAAGGAATGTGTCAAATGGAGAGAGCTGATTCATTGTCCCATTATGTAACTATTTAATTATTATATCAATTTGGTAAATTAGTTTCATGCTTATTTTATTTATATGTCCACAAATTTTGTTGTCCACTTTTTCTTACTGTCTCTGTATCTGTCTGTCGATGCTGGAAACAGTAGATGATATATGATATGGCTGTATGTCTGTACGATATGCATGCAGGTGTGTCTGTATAATACATTATCTCTAAGATATATTTTCTATCTGTCCGTAAACCTGCCAGTTTTTTTCAGCACATGGTAATTGTTGTAGTTCCTGCAGACCGTTAACAGCGGAGCCTCAGCTCTGAAGAAAATGAAGAGAGAACTTGGTGAGCCAACATCACCAGTTGACGAAAACTTGCGCAACTTGAAAAGAGTAAGTACTTGGTTCTTAAGGCCAGGCAATAGATCATAATATAACAGTAATTTATGGTAATGTAAGGCCACACAAAACTAGACTTGGGGGATAAGGAGGAGAGTACAGAAGGCCGACTTTAATGGGGGTCATGCTTTACTTGCAGCATACTCCTTTACTATATTTAATTATTATTAATCAGTGACAAGAGAGGAGCTGGGCGCAGAAGAAACGGTAGTGGATAAAATCAGGAAAAGAAGGCTCAGATGTTTCGGTCATGTGGAGCGAATGGCGGGAAAGACTACCACTTGCGGTCCTGCACGGGCATATAGAAGGAGAGAGAAGCAGAGGAAGACAACCAAAGACTTGGATGGACAACATCAGAGAGGATCTGAAGGAGATGGATATTAGTATGTCAAGAGCAAAGGATCTAATCAGAAATAGACAAGTCTGGAGAAGTCACGTGGGAGCCTCATCGTCGTCACATGACTGATGGAGGAGAGCAAAGAAAGAATCAGTGGCAAACCTCGGCGAGGCCAAGTAAAAATACACTAAATAATAATAATAATATTCAGTTTTTATTCAAACCGAAAAGAAAGCAGTAAGATTTAGACTAGGATGACATTAGATTGGAAGTAGTAATTTAGATCCATGTACTTTGTTTTGAAGAGTCTGCAACAGCCGAACATGACCTATCTTGACAAGTTGAATGGTATTCTGCAACAGCCAAACATGACCTATTCTCTTGACAAGTCTGCTGTCATTTTCAGCAAAGAGAGTGCGCCGGAGCATAAAGAGGATGGTGCAAGAGGTACATTGAACGTCTTCACAGAGTATAATCTAACCTATCGAGAGTACCCGGCAATGCCGGTACTTTGCCGGTACCACTAATGTTCCTCCTCCTTGTGGCACATTCAAGAACATCATGAGACAACAGGTCATGGCTTTGCACTGAGTTGCTGTGAAGCCTTACATTATCTATTATCTCATCATGATGGACTATTATGTATATAAGCCTATACTATCTTTTTGCCTTATCCTATCAAGTGCTATCTTATCCAGTCTTGTCTTATCTTGTATGTATGATGTATGTATGAGCACTTGCTATAGCGCCCATTCTAGATTACTACTCAGAGGCGCTCCCGACTACTGCACCAACACTTTTATCGGAGTTTTACACTGCGCGCTGGAGCAATGGCGAGTGAAGGACTTAGTCAAGGTCCCTATGCGGGAGCTTGTGGTGGATTTGAGCCCACAATATTCCAGCTACAAGGCGCCGAACATACCCCCTACACCACCGCACCCCACGTATCATATCCAATTAAGTGCAAGTCTTTTTATATTCTATATCCTGTTCCAACCTGTATTGACTTTGCCTATATATTGCTGTTGAATATACTGTCATTTGTGACCAATCTGACCAAAACCAGGCTTATGTCGAAACAACAGATAATGGCCAAAATGTGATTAAAAACTAAATTTTCCATTATTGGTTTTTGACAGAAAATAATAAATAAATATGTTTTGAACACATTAGAACCTGTGAAAACATTTAATTTTTAATATTTTAGATGAATTTTTGCTTTAATGATTCGGTGACTTCCGGAAATTTGCCACTCTCCCGCCATTAATAGCCATATTTAGCTTAAGCATAGCAAATGAGGCACGAGTAAAAAGCCTATTATGCAGCTTGTACACTGTGTCCCAATAAATCGGGCACCCTTTTTCGAATGTGAATAAAACAGGCAAATCTTAATTGATTTTCACAATTTCAAAACTGTTTTTATCCTGAGATAATTATCTTACACTGATTCGAATGTGAAGTTTCTGGCATGAATATTGACGTCACAATTACGTCATTTGCATCAGAGAATTCAAATGTTAAGTACTGAACACAACTTTTTCCCCGACGAACCGGTCAAATCAATTTTTCTTAGCTTATTTAGACCGTCCACTGTCCATCCCTTGTCCAGAAATTTTCGAATAAACTTCTTTGCGCCGTAATGTTTATTTTTCCGTAAGAATTTTATTACAATTTTGTCTTCTCGGCTGAACGCCATTCTCTAACGACTTTTGTTGATATTTGGTTTCGATGTGTAAATTAACGACGTCATTATGACATAATTTTTTAGTGAGGGCCGTTCATAAATTACCAATTTGTAGATAATTATCTCAGGATCAAGCCTTTTTTGAAATTTTGACAATCGATGAATATTTACCAGTTTTATTCACGTTATAAAAAGGGTGCCCGATTTATTGGGACAAAGTGTACATTTGTTGCAAATTTCATTCACTTCTGAATTTGGTTATTAAAGAATTTTGCATTCCAAAGTTATGCAAAACTTCAAATGAATTTTTCTCAGAATTGTAATTTGAACAGTTGAACCATATTTTTTTCAATAGGAAAATAAAATTTGTGTTATTTTAAAGAAGACACTTTACTCTTCAAATTGGTATATGTTTAAGATAGGAAAATAAAATTTGTGTTATTTGAAAGAAGTACTTTACTCTTCAAATTGGTTTATGTTTAATGCGTTACCTAAATTGTCAAAAAATCTACTTAGAACTAAAATAATACATTTGATTTTATTCTGTATTTGATTTCAGGGTTCGACTTCGGTTTGAAACCTCCAGCTGCTGGACATGGAGGAATTTAAAGTTTGGACAAGTACTCTGGAACCTGACCAGCCCGATTTCTGCTTTATAACTCGTTGTTCTTGCAATATGACTATTCGCCATTTAAAATGAACCTTAATATGCTCAGTAGCAGTACCTATGAATTACGATACAATGCTTCCCAAAGCACCAACTCTGGACATCGGAATAGTGTAATTTAACGGATCGCATCAAGACTGGTGCAGGTTGACATGTTGTATAACAGCCCCTCCGAAATCCACCATCATTCATATAATTATATATATATATAAAACTGATTTGGTTTTCTTGTTTTCTTCGTATTGTGATCAAAATAACCGTTATACAAACAATTTCAAGAAATTAGCTCTACACTTAAGAATGTTTGGTAAAACTACTGATATGTTTCATGTAGAACCAATATAGAAGGCCAAAAGTTACACTTAAATTACAAATTTCAACGTTGCAGCCAAATATATATATGATGACGGCAAATTCTGCTAATTTAATTACCCAGCAACGAAATGAATTTCCCACAAACTCCTTAAACACATTCCATTTAGAGGGAATAATATAGCAAATGATGGAAATTTTTTGTAAAAGCAGAACTGATGACACAGTATATTTGACAACATTTCAGATACAAACAATTTTGAGAAATTTCAATATTTTACTGTAAATTAAACAAAGAATCCGCTCTCACATACATTTGGCTGCAATCTAAAACACGAATGATATGTAACGAAAATTAAATTGCTGTCAAAAAACACACAAAGCACGTAGTAGTGCACTCTAAAACTGTAAAAATCTTAACGCATCAAGAGTAAAAATGATAATCATCGCCGATACAATTACTCAACACTAAAGGAAATGTTTTATGTGAAGATACACTTGCAATGAGCACAGCCAAAAAACAGCAACTGGGGCCTAATTTCTACTGTTTTTCTAGCAACTACTTTTCAGAAAAAATACATAACTAATCCATAAATGACCCTTCACCTAGAAAACACAATCTCTTGATTGAGCTCTGGTTGACTGGAATGAAAAAATTGTTGGACCTTTCCAAATTAGCCACTTGCCTTACCAGACGTCTCTACACCCTCAACAACACACGCACACTCAGCTGTACAGTGCTCCAGCCTACACAAATTTTACAACTGCAAACCAACACACACTGAATCTAGTCCCTATGCAAGTGACTGTAAAACATATCAAATAGCAACTAACAAGTGCAAGCCTTATCTGCAACGTAGTCTGAAATCAGTAAGTCATTCTTAAATCAAAGCGTTATTAACACAAAACTACTATCCAAGATGTCACTGAAATAATCTCTAAGAAACTCATAGTCGACGGAATCAGAGACTTTGGGTTTTGCAAAGGCAGCATTGTCTAGTAGCTCTTGTTAAGCTTTTACAAGCAATATCGTTTTAAGTGCGCTTACATCTAATTCACTAAAAACCAACTCCAATTTTAAAAGCCATTAAAGATAAAATTTCAAAGAAAAGCAAATAAGTTCTTCCAAGCTCTTTGTATCGTAAATTGTCCATTATCAAAGGCTCAAGTTTCTTTCTCTCTGCAAATACACATCAACATATTGAGACTGTTAATAAAAGTTGCTTGCAAAAACAATCACTGCTACAATAAAGCACTGCAAATCTGGTAAACATACAAAAGCATCCCTTAAACTGAGCATAATCACGGATTTTCTTATGTTTCGGTAGTACAACTTGCATGCAAGTCTCTATAAGAAAAATGCTGTTAGCAATGAGAATTGAATGTTGCAAATTTGGAATGCAACCATCTACTGATGAATTGAAAAATATCAGGTCCAAGTAGGAGCACATAATTCGCTACACAATATTGTAACTAGGAAATGCAAATAAACTCATCCCGCCACAACTTCTCCAGAATCAATTCTCCTGATCCATTTAGTTCATCTAAGATTTGCTTGCTTGCATGTTTTGATAACTTACTTCTTCTTGCTGAGAGTGAAGAAGCTCCGGCGTTTTGGTTCGTCACGTTTGCCTTCTAAAGACGGAGGCAGCGTCTTGTATCCACTTGGACTCGCAGCTTCTTCACCAGCAACCGCCTTGATCTTGGAAACCCAGTCATTCATCTCAGCCTGACATCAAACATTTTAACATGTCACGTCTTAAATCAGACTGCCACAGAGTGAGAATGCAATGCTATAGAACCTTGGTGATGTTCTCAAAGGTTCTATAAAAACAGCGAGATAGATACAAACACACGTAGAACATGGACTAATAAATGTAGAACATGGACTAATAAATGTAAAACATGGACTAATAAGAGCAGGTGCAATATACATTATACAATTGGTCTTTGGTGGATCGTTCACGCATTCATTCATTCCACTTTCTATGGCACTGTTCAAGACTCCTCATGGTCGCGTCAGAAGCATACCTTTAGGCAGAATGCAGTGTTGCCTAACAACCTTACAGTAGTAATCACGTTCCAAAGCATCAAGAAAGCATGTCATCTTGTAACACCAGATACATACGACATCAGATATATGAAAGAATAGGTAGAATGTCTATTTCACTGTTAATAATTAATCTTCGTTTAATTAGACAAATCAGGGTGACACACCGCACCCAGTTACATGTCAATACACTTTAAAAGTAAACAGCAAAATAATGTGCAAATAACAATGTCATTAATGGGTGTCAAAGAGAACCCTCGGAATAAAGTTTCTAACATCTTTAACTGGTAGAACAAAGGGATGTGGTCTAGGTCGCAAGTTATAGGTGGTTTTTGCAAGAGGTGGAAAAAGGTTCCTCAGGACATGATTGGCATTTAGAATTATATTACGAAGCAGCCCAGCATCAGCTCCGGCAACTAATTTCTCAATGTTCGGGAACATCGTGGAAAGGAATCCCAGTCGTCGCATCCGATTCAACATTCGAAACTGAATTCATTCGAAGATGAATGTTTAGAAACTGTATTTCAGTAACCATGGTAACCAGCACATACCTCATCTTTAGACTGGAACAGATACTCGCCCCCAGTCGGCAGCTTCAGTCTGAATACATTAGGTCGTTTAACATAGTCAGTTGCAGCCTCTGCATTGGATCCAATCAGGTCAGCTGGTGGCTCATGACGATGGTAAGTCTTTGGATCCTAATCAAAACAATGGCACAGGTGTAAACATACAATACATCAGTCTAAGTCCCTTCAAAAATATCAGATGGAATTATAATTCTTGTGAACATTCTGTCCTGCCTGTGATTCAAAAATTTGAATTTCATCAAACAATATTTGCAAACATTATTATAATTAAGTGCCTGATATCGCGGTTGTAGCAATGTTTCTTTGGGTTCCTTGCACCTGCTGGAAAAATAAAAGATTTTTTACTCTGCCTCCAAGCATAATAAAGAAAAATTCCCTAGAAACCTGGGATATTCATAATGACCATTACGCGGTCAAATTTTGACTCCCGTCAAATTTTTATGAGCAATTCAAAGCAATTCATTAATAAACAACACAATAGCTGAATTTACTCACTGCCTTGGCATGCTTCTGGTCCCTGTAGAATGCTAAAGATCTTCCTGCCAACACGACAAAGACTTTCTCCCAGGACCTACAGATAATCAGATTTAAAAGATGCAACGCAAATACAAGATAACTTTCGGCAGTTGAAGTTGAAAGATTCATATCTTTCTATCCGTTCAAATTTATGAAATGATATTTTGGAATCATATTCTTAGTTCAATTCTCTAGATATTGAGAAAAATTTAGAATGATTAATAATCAGACGTTGGAGATATTGAAAAACAGTTTGGCTTACTTTTTTTTAACCACGGTGTAAATACAGTATGTGTTGGCATGTATCAAAAAATAGCATAACGAGCTTGCAAACGTTTTAAACAACAAAACCCTGTGAAAGATAATCAATTATTCTGGCACATCAAAAAACAATTTTAATAACATAACACTCACGCCATTTCCCCACATATAGCCAAAACATTTGCCCAATTAATGAATGAGAATGAAGGGGCAGATTTCAACTAGCATAAGATGTCTTTGGCAGGCACCTGTTGGATGCCTTCTTAACAGTCGACTCCCATTCGTGCTTCCTGTTGAGAGTTGCCTCCACCACAGTCTCACCACCAACCGCTGCTCCAGGAGAAGCACTGGCAGATGCTTGGACTGATTCTAAAAACAATGATCATCATCTTCATAGTTAAGACAACGATACAAAACATCAGCACTGTCATGCCAACATTGAATATGGAAATCACCATACTTGAAACGTGCAGAATCCACCTGCAGGTTGGGTTAAGAGGCTAAATTCAATCAAAATAAGCAGTCGTTGATGGAAGGGCAAAAAGTAAAAACGTAAATGTTCGTGATAAACGTGCAAAATAAAAACTTGTGCAATTGTTCTTGTATGAATGAACTGAAGAATGAACCAAAATTAATCCTTTACGCGTTTGCCCCGAGTATATCCGCTGAAAACGAGCTTAAAATTTAAAAATGAACGGGTAAAGGGTTAAAGAAAGACTACCATAAACTCAATACTATAAAACTTGTTCTAGCTTTGCATATCAAACTTCATACAAGCGCATCCTGGTTTTATTTTCAAAGCTATTACCCATGCAGTACCAAGAAAACTACAGAGCATTCAGACTAATACTTCAGCTGTACCTGAAACCCTAATGGCTATACATATTACATATGGGTCCCATCTCAGATATTTTAAAAGGCATGCAATCATCATTATTTCATGATATGTCCAGGGACTTACAAAAAATTTAAATGACCAGCATTGCAATATGCAGAAAGCTGTAACAGAAGCAGAATTGCAATGTGGAGCAGGACTAGCAAAAACACTAGTCACTATATAACATGCGTTCTTTACTTTGAAGCACAGCTACTAAAATTCATTCATTAAGACAATTCCTTTGCAATGGATCTAATTCAAATTCTTTGCCAGAGAGACTCATATCTATGCCAATGATGGGCGATTCAATTTCACTAGAAGTCTAAGAAACGACTGGACATTATAACGGAAACTTAAAAAAATCATGTCCATATTATGCAAAATAAACAGACAAGTAACGGGTTATCAAACGATGGTTAAAATTAAAAAGCAATCTCAATCTCAGCCATCTCAAACATAAGCACATCTGTACTGAGAGCAAATAAAGCTGAAAACTATTTTAAAACACATTTGCCAAAACAGCTCCAAGAAACAGAACGTAACGACAGTTGGTCACCAGAGAAGGCCTAAAGCAGAGTTAATATAACTGCTCAAGGAGCATTCATAAGTTGACAATTTACACACATAAAGCACAGAAAAACATTCAGTTTACTATATGGAATATGGAATGAGTACAGACACATCAGTCAACAGAAATCGAAAACACCAATGCCCCATTGCCCAAACATGCATTGAAATAGCCTGCAATAAGAACCACTTCATGAAAACATGCAATACTCATTAGGTAACAATGAATAAAGTGATAGATATGGTACACAAAATCAGCAGAGGACAAAGGCAAAAAAGGTATTTCACATATGCATAGAACCAATTACAGATACATATTACGGTATTACATAAGTAATGAAACAAATTCTTGAATAATCTGCATGCAAGCAAACCAAGCAACAAAACAATATGTCAAAAGCAAAAAACAAAGCAAATAAAAACAACCAAATTTAACTATTTCACACCACATGATCTTAGGGAGCTTTGTGTGCCAGTGCTTTCCATTCCAGGTCGCAGATTCCTTCACTCTGCCATGTAAGGTGACCTTGTTAAATTGTCCGTATGGCTCCAACTTCCACAGTGCTGCATAATAGTCTTTCTATGGTCGGTCCGTCTTTCTGGAATAAGTTCCCTAGCAATCTCGGTGAACTTCCTGGTCTTTCTTTGCCCTTTTTCCCGCAATCATTTGAAAACCATTCTCTTTGACTGTGTTTTGGTGCTGTCAGGCCAGGAGCACTTCTGAGGAGATTCCCTTAAAGTGGCACGATTAAGAAAGCAATTATGAAAGTCCACAAACAGAAAAGCCCGAACACAAACACTTGCAAAAAATGCAGATATGTCCCGGATCTGTTAAAATGCCACCAAACGACTGTTAACTAGGTTTTGTTAGACTGCCACATGCCCCAACAGAACACTCCAGCCGAGACACATCCTAAGTTCTACACCGTCACCTGCTTCTCTCTTCTTGTCCTTTCCAGATGACGAACGACGAACAATCTTGAACGGAGACTTAGAGCGAGATTTCTCCGCTGCAATTGCATCGCCAATAGAAAACTTTAGGCCACACTTACATTCATTTACGTGAAAATCGCTTTTCGAATGCGGCCATAGAAAAGCACCACACGTCAGTTCTTTTGCAGTGACCATTTGATTACTTAAGCGCATAATGCACAACTCAAATCAACGTTTAAAATGATTCAGGAACTAAAGGGAAAATTATCCCAGGCAGGATTAAGCACAGTGGGTAAAATGGAAATAATTGAGAAACAGTTACATATGCTTTTCTTCCACCACTGACAAAATTAATATCTGGGTAACTCCATTAGTAAGGACTGCTCAGCCTGTTTTTCTTTAGTACACCAAATATTGTTTGATAGTTTCAAAAGACCTTAGTCTCACTGTGTTTATGCCATTCAATTAACAATTGCTTCAGATTTTTTTGGGCAATTACTAACTTCTACTATCGTTATGCACTTACAACTCATCTTGCAATATATAAAAATTAGTTATAACTAGTAACAAACAAGATATTGAAGATTCATGTATAAAATAGACTGGTTCATAAAACATAATTCTGTTGCATAATCAGCAACATAATCAAGTTGTACAAATATGAAAAATTAGTGACGATGCCAATAAAATCAAACTAGATTACTGTGGCAAATTGATTTTATACAATGCTCAGCATGGCCAAGCAAGAAACTTTGATCTTAGAACAATGTAATGTAATTAGTAATCACGGTACAAGAACAGACTGCTAAATTTCTAAATGTATGGGAAGTGTATGAGAGCTGTCCTAGCTGCTGACTGAATGCAATTAACTGCAACTGGAAACTGAACACAAAGAAGACGAAAACTAATGGATGGTATCGGAAACAAAGGAGGTTTTCTTAACAATTTAAAACAGAAGGATAACGAAAGAAAATAGGAAATTGAAGCAATTTATAATAAAGGAAATACGTAATGATATATGACAAAATTAATCTGCGAACAAGGAAACATGGAGCACAGAACAAAAAGCAAGCATGGAAAAGAATTATCATATGCACTCAATTAACGTAATGTAACTAGTAATTTCTGTAGCACCACTCACAGCTGTGGCCGTTCAGTAGCGCTCCAAGTGCAAGAACCACAATACAAGAAATAGGTTTTAAGAAGAGGGAGAGATGCAGAAATGAGAGTCCCATGCAGAGTGGAGAGAAGGGCATTCCACAACAAGGACTCAATGATAGAGCAAAGGATAGAGCTTTCGAACATGTGCATCTGTTGCACATATTGAAAGCAAGCACTACAAGAAACGAACTCTAATCAAAGGCGCAGTCACTGATAGCTTGATCGAATTCTGAATGTTGCTTCATAATATTTATGCAGTGATGCTGAGAAGTCATCTGTTCAACAATTAAGTGCATACATATCCATACTGATTCACAAAAGCAGACCGGTAAGCGCAACAGGAAAGAAAAGGGAAAGCTCTTCTCTTCAATGTAGGATTCTGCCATATTCTTCCATAATTATAATTGTACCAATCAACATAATAACATAGCAGTACTAATTGATCAATTTGATTGTATTCTCCATCAACTGATATGCATATTACATTGGGATTAACACTTTCCAATTCCATGAAATCCTAATAGCTTGATTCTTGTTGAAAGAAACAAACGGCAGTGCACTAGTTCACAGAAGCCGATATACTTACGTTTGCCTGACTGCGATTCAAGCGTCTGACCTCTCTTTGGTGTCTCCGACTCAGCTGTTTCTGCTTTGGCAGGTGGGGTCTCTGGTGTGGTTGGAGTTATTGGCTCCACTAATTACACATCAAACGTCACATACAACGCTCACCAAATCATTTACGTTTTCACACAGACTACTACTCTACACTACAGGCAAATGTCAAAGTCAACGGATTGATAAAACCGATATATTATTGTTGAAATTAATAAAATTCTACGTCTAAAAAAATTCTGTTAATGCTATCTAAAACTATTTCTCCATGCCAAACAAACAAAGAAACTTGCAAGAATATTAGAACACAAACAAGAAAAGAAATAACATTTCTGTTAATTCTGATACTTTCAACTTGTTAATGAAATCTAAAAAATTGCATGCAAGTTCACATAAAACGTGAGGCGATCTGTCAAAACCAGGCTCAAGTCGAATGAACGCATTACTGAGATAATTGCTAATTTCAGTTTTACTAGTTTTGATCTTCTTAAGGTTCACTGTACGGTCTACTCATTCGCCAAATGTTACATCCAAAGTCAGTCCAGAAATATTTAAATAATCTTATTTATGAACATTAGTTCTGTGACGTAAGCCCGATTTTGTCAGATTTTTACATCACAAATGCGCTTTCGAAAAGCACACGAAAGTCAACAAGTAGAAGTATCTAATAAACTTAATACTGAATTTTCTTGCAAGAAAATTAGAACACAAAACAATATTAATGAGTAACGAAACAACTATGTTATTAGGGTTATAAATAATCTACTGCTACATATATAACATAGCACATTACTATAAAAATCAGTTAGGAACATTGTTAGCTAGTAATCAGATATTAAAATGATTGAATTTTGCTAGATTCCGATTTGAAATAAATGCCGTCATCATAATAGTTGTATTTAAAAAACCATTAAAAAGTAGAATGATTTGGAAATGCATAAGTGGTGGATGTTGCAACTCATAGAAAAAGGATAAATTGATAAGCAAAGATACTAGTTGCAGAGATACTAATAATTGCTAATGCAAGGTATAGATACGGATAGGTAATGTAACAGACAATGAATTGGATATTGTGGTACATGTGCACAGACATTGCAATGCAAACGGAAGGTTATTTGAAATGCAAGGCAACGGATAATGATATTGAAATTAAAAAGAAGTCAAAATTTGGCTCAGGCAACCATTGGATGTTGCAATGCAGAGGATATGCAACCAAAACCAGCTGCAATGGACAACGTAATGCAAAGGCAATGCATGACAGAACATGACAAATATATTATTAGTCAACGCTTGGAGCCTTTCAAAACACAACTGGAAGTTTTCATCAATTAGACTCTTAAAGAAAAGCTTTGCTGCCCGTAGCCACTTTGCAATTAAATACCACTTAAGAGGTCATCAATTGAGCTAAATGTACAATTTAATCAACATATCTGATTACTGCAAACAAAGCCATCCAAACAACCTTGTGATAAAAATGAAAGAAGAAAATTGTAACCAATATCGATGTTGAAATATCATAAACATACTAAAAAATTGAATGTTTATCGCTAAAAGGAAAATACGTATACATTGCATTTCATGTATAAAAGTAACTGTATTTTTTAAAATAATTTTATGTTGTTTTCACTTCTCAAAACTTTAAATTGAATAAGTTCTGGATGTATATAAAGCCAAATTTATCCTGCATTCAAGGTCGTGCAGCTATAAAATACAGTTATTTTCGTACATAAATGTAAGACGATGTTCTAAAAAAGTCATACAATAAAGAGACAAAGATGGAAATCAACTGGCATTACCTTTTTCTGGTGGAGATGTCTCTACCACCTTTGCCTGCTGCTTCTGTGTAGCCGCATCTTCAGCCTTCACCACTTCTTCCTCTTCGCGGACAACTGGTTTGACAGGAACTGCAGGAAGAACTGGAGTAGGCCTAGAAGCACAACAAACAAATAATAAACCACTTGAACAACTGGAGTAGGCCTAGAAGCACAACAGACAAATAATAAACCACTTCCACAACCTCAAAAGGAACGTTTCACAAGGCAGTGTTAAGAAATATCTTGGAACGGACTGACTTCGACTGGACTACTTCGAAAGGACTAGTTCAGAGGACCACCTCTTAAGAAGAAATCTTAGAAGCACACAGGGCTAATTAACAGGGACTATAACTAACACTTTACAGACAACTACAGTGCATAAGAGGGTCCCTGCTGAACCACACCTAAAGGATAAAATAAAAGATGCACACTTTTGCACAGTAAAAGAATAATCTCTTGTGTTAGTTCCTAAGGTTCAAGTTCCTGGTTTTGATGTCTAAATTGCACTCTCATTTTCAGTAATCACTTAACAACACTATAACAAAATGAACTCATAGCCCAGACTTGCTGGTGCAAAATTTTACTTCTCAACTTCACATCCTACATCCAATGTTACATTGGTATCACTACGGAGTGGTAAAGATAAAAATAATTTCCCAATGACTGATTCATTGAACCTTTCAACTCAATTATCTTACAAACCCACGACCATGCCTAATGTAGCTGCTTAAAAAATGAAAATAACATGCAATTACCTTAGCTTAATTACTAGACCATTCACCAACTTACCTTAATTAACTAGCAATCACCCTACATTAGTTTCGAGCAATGATAAAAAGGTTCGAGTATTTCAGAGAGACGTCTGTACTCCTGCATTGAAGAAACGAATTCATTAAGAGGCTTACTCTGGTTCCGGCTTTGGTTCTGGAGGCAGATACTCTGCGATGTATTTCTCTGAATAGGTCTGCTTTCGTGGCGTCTCAGAGTCCGGATGCTGTTGTCTCTGTTCCTCCAGCTGCCGTTTCTTTAGAGCATTCAGTTCCAACTAAACACAGACACATCAACAGTTCCGTTTAAGCAGCATTTACGCAACCGAACATTAACCAATATATTTCAGAAAGATTTTTAAAAATAACATCAAAACACCAACAATAATCTGTGCGTTTAAGAAACATTAACCAGCATTACAAATTCAATTGCTACTCTGCGCAGGTCTGTCAGTAATAAACGTCTCAATTTCCAGTCCTGTTATAGTAAAATGCAGTTCCCAGTGCCAATAGCTATACAATAAGTCCACTACGAGCACCTAGTGAATGCATATTTATAATATAAATTATGAAAAATATATCAAATAACATCACTAGATGATCAGCAGATATAACCACTAACAGTTGTCAAGTTCTCTAGTGCAGTGAAGCGTTCTTCCTGAGTAGATAGTGTCTTTTCGAAAGCTTCATGCTTCTTTATAAGAATTTCCAAAGCATCCAAAGTGCTCTGAAATGGCAAAACAGACAGACATCTAAGAAATTAGGCTCATAACATCTCATGTAATCTCATCATATAACTGCATAATGCATATTTTCTGATGATGATGACAATGATAATGAAATTAGGCTCATAACATCTCAAGTAATCTCATCATAACTGCATACTTTCTGACGATGATGACAACGATAATGAAACCAACAAATTCTACTGCGTAATGGCACAGTACATGCTATTACAAGTTTTCTATATAACAAATATGACCTTTGGCTTGTTTTTCCATCCATTTCTCTCTACCCGCTTCTTACTTCTTCACTGACCACTGGCCAGATTACTCATTTCTTTATTTAATGTAAGCTATCGTCAAAATAGCATAAAAAAACTGAGGAACTGATCAATGCACACTAGGAGTCTAGAAGTCAGGAGAAGGTCAAAGTAGTTGGGAGCACCTCTGAGTAGTTTCATTGAAGAGGTGTCATATAAATACCTGTATAACATGGACAATAAAATGGAAAAAGTAAATATGTCAAGCAAGACCAGAATTTTTCACAACCGCTTCAGCACTGGCATGCTTGAAGAAAGATTGTCAGCTGGATGTTTGCATGTATGTTTGCAAGTGTGTCTGTGTATGCTTACATCCACATCCACTGGTATTTAATTTGTTCTTGAAATGCAAATTATGTGAATCAAGTCCTACACATAGGCAATATTGCCGCCATTTGTCTCGAAGTAAACTCGACAATTTTTCATTAACCTATGAAGAGCACGTAATAAAATCACAAATGATCTGAATAATGGAGATGCAATGGTTCCAGAACGTACGCCGATGTCTTTGCTGTTGACCAACGGCTCGTGAGTTGAAAGCCAGGCTTCGGCAACAGTTGCATCTCGTGCAAACATGTATACCTCCAAAACTGAAAAGGACACAAGACAATGCTCTTAGCAAAGTTATTTCACTAAAGAAGTAAACACTTACAAGAAAGAGAACTGAAGTTAGATAATCAACAGTGCTAATAAGCACAACAATGCAATGAATGAATTAAACTACTTCTAAATAGCTTTGCATGTATTTGTATACAAACCTGCTAATTTGCATATAAACCTTTTGTATTTGATATCATTCGTGTATGTACTCTTATATTCATACTGTAAGCAAATGTCCATGCAGCATGCAAGTCATATACATGACAGCATACACGCATGAAACTGAGAAGCAACAGAATAGATTCACCCATTTAAAGGCGATGCTCATTCCAGGTACTACTGAATCTCAGAGTTCAACGAAAATCACCAGGTCATTTATGCAGCAATCGTAGCAGTGTTTGTATGTCTGATATTTATGTAGGAACGATTTTCACCGATAGAGGCGCCAGCCGTGTTCGTGCGCAACTGTTCTTAACATGGCTTGTACTTGCACTTGCTGTAGCGCCCCTTTAAGCTCACTACTCAGAGGCGCTCCCGATTACAGCGCGGACACTGCATCGGAGTTTCATGCTGAAGCGCTGTGCAATTGCGAGTACAGGACTTGCCCATGGTTCCTACGCGGCAATTTGAGGTGGATTCGAACCTGCAACCCTCCGGCTGCAAGGCAACGAACATACCCACTACACCACCGCGTGAAGTGGTGAATATGAACTGAAAGAGACAATCTGAAAGAAAGAATTCAAGTCCAAAAAACTTTGGACTCACTCAGTTTCAGGTAATCCCAACGTTCCTCCCACTGCGTTCTCATGATTCCATGTTGGTCACCAAGCTGGTACAGTTTATCCCTCACCTGGAATTACAGTCATGTGTTAGAATAACAGATATGCAATAAACGGAGAGCCAGATAACCAAAATAGTGAATTGGCATAAATTTACACAAAAGCAACTTCTAACATTGCTGCCACATCATAGTCTGTCATATGGTGATCCGAAATGTAAGCACAACTCAGGATTAGCAATTCTGTAGTTCACATTCACAATCAATAAAACCAGAATCATCCATTACATTGTTCGTTGAGGACTGTTTATAATGATACAATTAAACGATAAGCTCAGATAATATACAACACTTTTTCTACCACTCCCTTGCACAACTAGCAGAACACATTACTACCCTCTACTAAATGTGCACACATTAAAAAAAGCTACTGTACACTTTAGACACAGTTGCACAAGCATACATTCAAGCACTTAGTACCTCTTTCGACCGTTCGTGCCTGCGTGCCAAGAGTTCTCTTCCAAGGTTGACACAGATAGTGAAGTTCTCATCTCTCGAATCAATCTCTGCCTTCAGACCCTGATGGTTATTCATGAGCAGCTCAACTCCTGATACGTCTCTGTTGAAAGCAAGAAAATCTGTTAAATATGGCCAGAAATGACGACCGCACTTAGCAAGAACCTCACATCTGTGCGTCACAAAAAATCTGAATAAAACTTGAGTGAGTGTGTGGCCTGAAGTTGCAAAAAATGAGAATTTTCTTCCAATTATTTACATTTTAATTCTATTCTGAATATTGTACAACACACCTTCCACAATTCACCTGGTCACCTGGTGCCGTCAGCTCTTGGAGCTCTGGCGACATTCTTGATGTATCCTCTCCAGTGTCTCCTCTCTCTTGTTGCCTCTCTCAGCTCCTCTAGGCTAATGCCAGACTTTTCCTGTACCTCATCCTTCCACAATTAACACCTCAAAATACCCATAAAAATATCCATCATAACGACTCAAGAAATGACTTCAAGCGCTACTGTCTGAAAGACTGAGCAAGAGAAAAAAGGCTGTTCTAAGATCTCACACAGCCAACTCTCTTCTTAACCCTTTAATGCCGGAGGGCATAGGATTTCCCATACCATTTATTACCATCTCGGCATTAAAGGGTTAAACAATGAAGGCTCAAGCGAAGCAAGCATTTCACAGATAAGGACTAAATTTCTCCACATCACAAAGACAAATCATATTTACAGTCCTATTCTTCCTACAATCCATTCTTAGGTTGATTCGGTAGATGATCTGAACCGAACCTGGGTTTATCTGACGTCACCATCTGTCTGTTGATGTCGCTCATCCAGGTCAAAAGGTCACGCACCATAGCGAAGAAACGGTGCACGTCGCCCGAGTCGGCGAGGTTCTTCTTGCGCTCTTCGAGTCTGAACTGCAGATTGCGCCAGGCATTGACGACATCCATCTCGTTCTGCTGTATCTCACGAGCCTTGTCACCTGAGTATGAGACTATTATCCTTGCTGCCTCCTCTTGTATCTGCTGAACCTGTGATTTCAAATGACAAGCTTTAGACTTTATCGCAAACACAGATAGAAACTTGGACAATAACTTTGTACAATAACTTGTACAATAGCTTTTATAGGTTCTCAAAGCTCATGCAATCATATTATAGTGTGGTCAATAGGTTTCTATAAAAATTTCAGTACTAAAAAGCAGCATAAAGGATGTTACAAATGAATGGAAAAATCTTAAGCTATTATCATCACTATTCTAATTTTAGCATCTCCAAAGAAACATCATAATCAAGTCATAAACAGGTCAGTACCAGAAAACCAGTTTCTCCTGATAAGAAAGTCTACCTATGGTTAAAGGGAATAGCTATTCATCTTTATATGAAGAACTGTAATCTCACACAAAGGAGGATGCTACTACTCTTCTTTGCATCACATCACGATGAAGAAATGGCATCTAATGACAAACAGTGTAAATAGCAAAGTCTTACCTGCAGTCCCAGATTCACAAGGTCATGCTCAAAGTTTGCCAGTCTCCTCTGAAGAGCTGCGATGGACTGGGCATCTTTACCGATCGACTCATCGGGAATCACGAGCTGCTTGTCCTGAAAGAAACGCAGACCAAAAACACATCAACATCCTGAAAACTGTTCTCATTCATCAAGGTGTGGCTGGATGGATGAATAAATAGATAGACTGAACACAGATCTATATGCTCTGAAGGAATCACGCTAATTATTCACTAAATCATTATCAGTCATTAAAAACTGTTTTATGTGCAACTAACTCAGTGCACGGCTAAACCAACATCTAATCACTTCATAATGCTTTGAAACATTAAAACTCATTTTGTATAGAGCCCAAGCTCAAATTTTGTGAACCGTTCTGTTACTGTCACATGAAGAAAGTACAAAGCTATGGTAGAAAGACTGTTGAGAATGGCATGCGATAAGTGAACTATCGCCTAGGAACGGAACCAGTGACTCTTCTGGGCATGGCAAGAACAATAGTCTGGCTGTCCTAAACTGCATTCATACTGCATTTCCTCTTGCATACAATGTCCAGTGCACTATAATAGGTCATTCATTCGTTCATTCAAGAATCTACATAGAACCTCTTCCCAGAAGCCACTCATACCTGCTCCCGATTCCAGCACGGCCAATAAGAACAGTTTTCAATGTGTCAGAAAGTGACTTCTAAAGGGAACATGTGCAACCCAAGACAAAGGTCATTCCACAGAGCACGATAGTAGTCAGTAGATTACATAGACAACATAATAAAAATCACTCACTCGAATTCTTTCCAGAACCTCGTGGCAATCGTTGAAGAACTTGAACAGTTCCCAGGACGCTCTCAGCGCCTCCTTGCGCGTCTGCATCAGCTCGAGTAGATCCGTCCAGATTTCGCTGATCATGTCTTTGTATTCGGCAATGGTTGGCGCCTCGCTGTGCCCGGCCTGTATTAGCTGATTGCAGACCTCCGTAACCGCTTGAACTCGTTCTTTGCCGATGCTTTCCGTTTCGTTGGCGAATTCATCGAAACGATCACGCAGCATCTGCAAACAAATGACACATTCACAGCATATGGCAGAAAATGAGTTTAGCAATCTTTATTGGTGACAGACAATTCTTGTAAGTTGACTTAACACATTTCAAAGGTACTGCAATACAATTTAATGATACAAAGATATGACTACAATAAATTGTCTTACTCTAGCAGCAATCGCGGAAATTAAACTATAATCAATAAATTGTCGTACTCTAGAAGCAATCACAGAAATTAATAGATTATTATCACAAATAATAATAATAATAATAACAATTTCTATGGTGCCGTAACATGGGCACCTCAACAACAAACATATGAATTCAATGCTGAAAGCAGTAATCTGCACCAATCATGTCCTTAAATTTGACCGCAAAGGTGAGCCTGATGTGAACGACTTACTGTGATGTGTTCAAAGTCCTGACCAAGTTCGTGAGAACCAGCAACGACTTCTCTCTCGTTGATCCACTGCTCGAGGTCTTGGTATTCACGGCGCAGCATGTACAGCTTCAGGAAGTCGTTGAGTCGCTTGCGTCGGTCGTTCGTCATGTCCTTCAGACATGCGTACAGCTTGTCGAGACCGCTCTGCTTCACGCCGATGGCATCGCTACATCAGACAAAGAAAATCAATACGTCAACCGCCACACGCAATAATAGACAACTACTAAGATGTAAACACATTTTCTGGGAAGACCTACACTGTACAATGCCTGGCCTGTATAAACACGGAAGTATGTATAAGCAACTCTCATCTAGTCAATTTAAAATTTCTGCTGACACTTGTGTTGCTCTTTAACTCGCTGAGCACACTGACACCAAATTGTCCATAGGAAGATTGGAGGGCAAGGCAGATGAGCACCACTGGCAACACATTTCGAGTGGGAAGCTCAGGTGGCAAGGCAGAGAATGAGCCATAGGCTTCTTGGGCTGATGCCAAGAAAACTGAAGCTTAATATCCATGATCCATACTATTATTCGTGCTCAGATTTTATCTGGAGGCTTTACTTTTTCTGCCCGTTGTCTTAAGACTTTTCTTTTTCCAGAAGATTTTTGCACTGGGAGCGCCTCTGATTAGGTTGTACTGTGAGAGGCGCTTTATAAATCCCATAATAGAATAGAATAGAATGATTGCTTCTAAAAATTAGACAATGAAATTCCTTGGTTTAATCTCCTATGCATATTTGGGCTGAAGGCAAAACGCTGCTAGGCACACCGCACATATCTTACAAATTACGATGCTGTAAGAACCGCCAAATGTTGCAAATTTAACAATTCTGGAAGACCAGTTAGTCACCTGTCGGGATGTGTATCGTTGATGAATCTCTGACATCTGTCGCCAAGGTGTCTGATTGTGTTGGCGTAATCATCCACCAGTGTCTCCGCATTGTCGTGCTTCTTCAGGAACCGGTTGGTGCTGAACTCGTCCTTGCCGTAATCGTCGTTCATCAAGTACAACTCCTGTTCACCCATCCACGACTCGGCTTCGGATGCATCAAAGAAGTACTGAAACAAAACAATCACAGAATTACTACCACAATCCAGTAATCAAGAACATACTAAAATAAACCAATTTGTGAATTGCTAGAGGATTGCCAAAACACAGAACCGAGTAATCAAGAACGTACTAAAACTAACCAATTAGACAATTACTACTACAATGCAGTAATCAAGAACATATTAAAATAAAACCAATCTGTGAATTGCTAGGGGGAACAATATTGCTAAAATACATTAACAAGAAGCATTAAAAACCAAATCAAAGAATAACAGAAATACTGAAACCAATCACAGAATTTCTAAAGTGCAGTATTAAAAAAAGAACTTTTAAGACACAATACAATGATGGCATTGCCAAGAGGCATTCCACCTCAGAACCATGATCCTCTATTTACTTCGTCTGCAAGTAAACAGATCTTCACATCTTTACAACACGATAGCCTGTTCACCAAAGGTCAAACACTATTAATTAACAGCAGAATTTGATCTTGCCAACCTGTTTAGCTGCTTCCGACTGTTCCAGCATGTTCTTTCGTTTCTCAACCGCCGCAAGGAGTTCCTCCCACCCAGCATTCAACTCATCAATGCCCTTCTGGTAACTGTCTGCCTGCGGATGTCCATTCTCAATCAGCGACAGACCCTCGTCGATGATTCGCTTCAAGTGTGTCTCGTGGTTGTCAATCTCGTTCTGCAGCGACCCGTTCTTCTTCTGTAGCATCTGAACGCTGAGCAGCGAATTCCCGTAATCGGTCGAAGTTGCCAGTCGCATCTTCTCCTTAATCCAAGACTTTTCGTCTTCGATGTCTTGCAAAAACTGGCGAGCCTTCTTCGCGTTATCCAGTGCTTCGCGTCTCTGCATTAAAGGTATCAGGATCTTCGCAAACCTGTTACACAAGCAATAAAAATTCACATCACTGTACACATTAAATCAAATTACAATAATAATATTATATATTATTAAACAGGAACAAACTATCCTAAGTAAAATCTATTCAGTTACAGCAATAATCCATCCATCCACCCCTCCATCCATTGATCCACCCATCCATCCTTCCCATCTATCAAACAAGCCATCTATCTATCAATCTATCTATAGATCTATCTATGTTTACATCTCACCCACCCTCTTTATCTTTGTATACAGTGTGATCTCAGTATGAAAAAACTGATAAATGATGCCGCACGGCGTACTTACGTTTCCAATCAGAAACTTTGCATTGTGCCTCTGCACACCAACACAACCAGTACAGAATAGCAGAACAATTCTTAACATACCGTTCTTCGACAATCTGTTTCTTAGCTCTGATCTTCTCCTCCTTCTCTGGCTCAAGTTCCTGCAGAACACCTGTCTGGGTTTCCAGCTCCAGAACCTGGTGCTGCTTTATCTTCAGCTGACTCTCCAAGATCTACAACGCAGACACAACAGGAACAAGCATTTTACCAAATATTTGTGACTTGTAAATGTAGATTCGTGCTGTTCCTCTTTAACCCTTTAACGACCAGGAAAAATTTTATCACCTAGGGCCCGACGACCAGCGATTTTGGCGTATATCAGCTATACAGTAGACAATATTGTACATGTGTTATCTCAGTCAATTCTTGACCCTTATGCATAATGTAAATATCGTTCTTTAGCATTTTATATCCTCTCCTCATCCATCCGTCCAGAATTGGACAAAAAAGTTGTAGGGGTACTCAAAGCTGCCCCCAAATGTACCCCACCCCAATTTTTTAAATTTTCTATGTTCAAGGCCAAATATAAAAATATTGTGCAATATATAGGATACTTGCCCTATGGGACTTCGACCAAATCTAAATTCCGGGAATATAACCTTCTCAATGTTTATCAAATTAGGCATGTGCAGATAGGCGAGTTCATGTTTAAATATTTTCATGGTTTATTACCCTCGGTGTTTAATAATTTTTTCCTCTCTACTACTGAGGTACATTCTTATCATACCAGACAGGCCAACTCTTACCATCTGCCTTACGCCCACACCAATATCCGTCGCTTCTCTGTTAAATACAGTGGGGCTCAAACATGGAATGAAATTACGCTTCCCATCAGACTACAACCTAGTCTTAGTCTCTTTAAGCTAAGATTGAGAGCCCTGATACTTGACAAATGCCAATAAATTATCTTAACACACCTTGGGTATTCATTGTTGCTAGCCACTTAGTCGTTAAATAGTTTATCTATTAAATTACCTCCCTTCACTCTTTCTGAATTAATTTGGTGAAGACTTAGGTTATATCCAATTTCAACCTATTGTGCAATATCCCGACCATTCAGTAAATTTTCGGCCTAAACATTTTTTCTTCGAGGCCCTATGACCTTCGAATGTGTAACCGTGCTATTAGTTAAGGTGTTTGATGTTTAGTTAAGGTTTTTCAGAACATTTTCTTTTTTCAATGTTGTTTGTCTCGTTATATATCATATTGAGACCATTTTATAGCAACCTAATGGCCATCTTCATCATGGTACTTCCGCCCAGGGGGCCCACCTAGCAGGGTTGCAAGACCCCTTCCGAGTCCCCTGTGCAACCAATTGTAAAATATCAGCATCATTTCTTAAGCACTGTTTTATTTTATTTTGTTAACTTTGTTTCGATGATGTTTCATCTAATCTATTTTGTTGCTTTGTTGCTTTGGTTGCCAAATAAATTGATTTGATTTGATTGATTTGATTTTCAGTGGCAACATGTGTAATGTGAACGTAGAAAATGTGCAGCAATTAAAACTAGACAAAAGGCAAAAACAATTGTAAAGATACATTCATAAATGATGGAGTTATAATTTATTTAGTAATTAGACCATAGTCGATATCGGCGGAGAAATTAGGGGAAACACGCGAAATATCAGCTTGGTTACGCTCGTCATATCTTGTTCAGTTTTTCTCAAAAAGACATGATTTTAACAGCATTCTTCAGCATTTTATCTCCTCTTCCAATATATTTTTCAACAGTTACGGGTGAAACCGGATAATCTAGCTATAATTTGCCAGAATAGCTCGCCTGTCGCTAAATTCCATCCCACTTTTGCGCTAGACAACACGTGCCGAAAGCCATCCGTGACCTCGTGTCAAAGTTGTCATTTCCTCTGTCCAAATGCTTTTTATTTTCGTTACCAGAAATAGCAGATGAATTTTAATTGTCAGATTTATCAAAACTATCGTCATTTTAATCTAATTCTTCACGGAAACGGCGTGTTTATTCTCGAATCTATTCGACCGCACGGGCTGCCATTTTGTCACTGGACCAATGTGTGTTGATTCAAATGTCCGTTTTCATTGGTCAAATGACGCGTTTAGGTTCCCTTTCTAAATATATCTTCCACATATATCTATGCTTATTTATATTACCTTGGACTAAATGACGCAAGGTTTCAAAAATATAATGCTTTTGATAGGTCTGTAAACGTCATTGTAATAGCATGCGGCTACTACACTTTACTGCATGCTGGTCGTCACCCCCCTAGTACACTTTAGTGCACGGTGGTCGTTTAAGGGTTAAGGAACTCATCAAGTGTGTGCTCCAACACAGACAATAGAAAATATAAGACCAAATTCAAATGCACAGATTCTCAACTACTTGAGATTTAAAACCAAATAAAAAGTATCAGCTCATGATCACAGACTGCACGAAAGCCTGTTCTACAAGGAGGAGGGGAAAATCGAACCTAATAATAATAACCAAATTGTATTGTATTAAGACATTTATAAAGCGCACGAGGCAAAAAAATTTGAAATCGAGTAGATGGGGACAGCGTATTCCAAAGACAGGAACACCATGCCTAACTTTAGCACAGAACCGCTTCATTAGACTAGTTAATTAAACTGTCGATATTGGTTTTTTCCATCCTGCAGAGCAGCTGCTTCTGGTAAAAAAAAAATATGTAAAACAAACGTCTATACACACAAAAATACTAGTACAGAGTGTTTTGGAGTGAAGTATTATTATATATGAAGAAAATCACAACAGATATAAATTTAAAAGGTTCACCTTCCTTTGAGCGTAACAATCTATGTCACAAATGGCTGCCTGGTTGATCGTTCGCTTCACTAGTTGAAAGGTAGGAGTTAATTATATGTGTGTGTGTGTGCACACGCACAAGATCCTTGATCAGTCCACTCACAGACAATATTTAGCTTAGCAGCATTGCTCAATAAAATGCAGTGAACAGACAGTGGCTGTGTAATAACATCAACAAAATGCAAATATATTTATTGAATTTCATATACTAACGTTTTGCTTCTGAACAAGCAGACTGACAGTCGTCAAGTCGTGGCCGACATCTTCAGTGATGATCTGCGATTCGATCTCGTTAATCCAACCATCAATGTCGTCACAGCTCTGTTCGTAGAGGACATGTTTGTTCGAGTCAAAGAGCCTCTGGCCCTTGTTTTCTGTCAGCGATTCTAACTGCTCCCACAACTTGGCCAGCTCATCCAGTTCAGGCTGCACTTCCTGAGAATATCATAAAATCAAAACGACTTGTATAAGCAGGGCATTTTTAAGTAGCACAAGATGAAATGCCCACACCTCCCACATGTATAAGCAGTGTATACAAATAGTACAAAAAAGAAAGAGAAATGTCAGAAAACAATATGCAAGTTTAAAAATTAACTTTACCTAAAATCTGAGAGCAAATGAACAGCATGACAGACCAACAGAGCACTGGAGCAAAACAAGGATCTAGTATGCACACCAAGTTTGTATAGTGAGCCAATGATGAAGATTTTCATATGAATTTTATCAGATAAAATGCTTATGAAAAATAAGAAAACAAAAAAGAATATCCTAGCCATGTACAGCTTCTACGTTGACAACATTTAATTCTTTCCTAATCCGTCAACAACAAAACCCAAAGCAGCTCAAGGTCAACGTGTTAATTTAAACTACCTAAATCGCTTATAGCTTGTGGTGGATAGACAGCTGCCCTACCGTAGCTAGATCCGGCTTCTCCTGAATAATTTTGTTGCCCTTTTCACTGATGTCTTCCAGTCGATTCTTGTTCGACTTGATCTCAGACTCAAACGCCTGGTGACGCATGTATTTGCTGTGGATGTTCTTCGCATCTCTGTACGTCTCGTCCTGAGCTGCAAGCACCTTCTCACCGAGCCAGTCGCGCAACTGAACAAGAATTCATCCAAAAATTGAAATATAGTTAACACAGACATCAACACATATACCACAAAATTAGCTTATTTTATTTTATATCGATAAAGGGCAAAATAAAAGTAATAGGACTTAAGAAATACAGCTTACCCCTGCCCACAGGAGTTTTTTAGGGAAAATTTCCAGATTATGTTCCTTGCAGAAAAGTTTGAGAATATTTTGTGAAACTGTTCCTTGACAGTCTCATGCATGTTCTGGAGTTCTGCTGTATTAATCACTGACTTGCCTGGCTTCGAATAGCTTTCTTGCGCATTCTGGGGTATCACACGCAATCATTAATAATTAAAAATCATAATATAGACAATTTATATGGTGTCTCACATACAACTAACAGCAGGGCAGGCTTAAGAAAATAAGTTTTGCATCAAGTCCAGCTAAAGAAGGTTACCTAACCAAAATTGTATAATGATAAATTGATAAAGTACTTAAAGCAATTCTAAAGTAGTGCATTTTAACTGCAAGCACTCACTTCATCACAATCCTGATGAAACTGGAGTAGTGCGAGTTGGTCCCGAAGTCTCTCGAGCTGTTCATAGGCACGCTGCCTGTTGCCATCTCGTCTGTTAAAACAAAGAAAACCAATGCATTTATTCAAAACTAACGCAATGTCTATATATATATATATATATACCACACTCCATCAAAGCTAAGAGTGCCACTTCAATTTTTAAATAAACAATGTATAGGCCTGTTCAAACATAGGCAGATCTTATAAAGAAGAACTTCTCAAATATCTATATAAAAATTTGCAAATGATTAATCTCAATTTTTTTTATCTAGATAATGACTATTGTTTTAAAAGACAACTGAAAACAGAGCACAAAAAGACATTCTCACCTTTCCCTGGCACTGTCCACCTTCTGCTGTATTTTGTCAGAGTTATAGTTGTTGTTCTTGACGAGGGTTTGTCCAAGATTGAGGACTCCGTTAATCTTCTCATCATTGGCATCCAATGTTGTGATGAATGCCTCATGCTCCTTGATAACATTCTCTGCTTGTTCAATGGTATGCTATAACACAATATGAAATCATCTAAGATTAACCAGTCGATAAAAGTCCTCACAATCAACAGCTTCAAACAGAACTACATTAAGCAGTAACCACTTACAAAGTACTTAGCAGAAAGCATGGATCACTGGATCAGCATTCTTGTTGCCTCCCTATCACCAGGGTTGCACTGCTAATGATTCAACACCAAACATGTCATACAAAATCAGCCATCTTCATTTGTAAACTAGTTCCCGCAAATCATCTAACTAGAGTATTTTATTACTTAGTTCGATATACTGTACAACAGGGGTCTCAAACACGCGGCCCGCGGGCCGCATGCGGCCCGCGAACCCGATTAATGCGGCCCGCGAACAGCTTCCTGGTTTTTGATTTAAAAAAAAATTAGAAATCGGTTTTAAAACATTTTGCAGTTTTTTACGATTTGAACCAAAGTTTAAACTGCTTTCTACTCCTTTTGATTGGAAATTGGGTCCACACCAGCAGATATAGGCTAGGAATAATAATTATTATATACAGATGAAATTAGTGGACCTTCAGTGCGATGCAACGCCGAGCGGCCGAAGCAGAAGAATGCACAGCAAAGTTTGTATGCCTGTGTCGCAAAATATAGTATCCCCGGAATAATCGTAGGCCTATCTCCCCAGATGATGAGAAGTTAAAAAATGTCACTTCCGCGTGGGCTTATTTTTGCAAGTTGACTTCCATTTGCTTGGTTTTTGAACAATGTCACTAACGTATGTTTATTCCTATAATTTTGGTGACTTTTGTTTAGAGGACTTAGAACATTTAGAACACTTAAGAACACTCAGAGTCTCCAGGCCCAACTAAATTCGAGTTGAATTAAACCTACTCTGTACAGTGTACATTGCTTACGATACTTTAAAAATTTATAGTCATTTTAAATTTTGATTACCGCATAATTTCTTCAATTATAGCGCCCACGCATTTTTCGATAACTACTATAGAATGGCTTTTCAATTTTTGTTTGTAGTACCATTACAGTTAGGCTACACTTAAAATATAATATTATGTGAATTTTACATTGCTATGTCATCATTACAGTATTGTATGCTGCAATGACACATAGCTAATTCCAGTTTCACGTGCACGATTAGCCTATATTTTTATGTTGCGGCCCGCGAGTCATTAAAAATTTCCAATGCGGCCCACATGCTGACTTGAGTTTGAGACCTCTGCTGTACAACATAAGCCTTGTTTTCAGACTCATCTTTCAGATCATTTAGCCAGTATAAAGAAAACGGTTGATCAATATAAATCGACAAATGCTCACAGGAGTTTTTTCCTTGGAGAGGAATTTATCCTGTTGGCTCAGCAACACTTCCGCTTGTCGAACATCTCGCATAAATTCCTAAAATCACAATAGTTCATCGTCACTACCCACAATACATCATCAAAGCCATAATAAACTTCACTGCAAATATTTTCATTGTATTATTATTAGCACCAATAACACAATAACGTGCACCAAATTTTAAAAAAACTCTCATCATTTCTTTTAATTCTGTGACACTGTACCTGATTCTGGTGTGCAGATCAGAGATGTCTTTTTTACAATAAATGAATAATAACTTCTTGTTTTGTAATCTACCATTATCACCTATATGATGATTCTCACCATGCCTCCAACTTTCTTTATCATGCTACGACTGCATTATGATTATACCACTAGAATAACTTGCAACAGTCTTGCGCTACAGTATTCGCCTGATTGCCTTTAAATGCCACAATATCGCCATACATTACCCGAAAGAATGAAACCAAACAAATTCAAGTACGCATTCACTTAACAAACATAAGACTGGCTCATAGCCAATATAAGAACCGACCACATAGTGGCCATCATTCAACAGTTAATCATTAAATCACTAAACCAATTATCCAATGACAATGAAAAGAATTGTCATTGTTTTGCTACATAATGACATTTCTAGACAATTACATTCAGGTTGAGACTCTGCTGGAAGATATTCTGCTTCTGTTTCCACATCTTCTGCAAGTCGATCCAATCGTCATTGAGTGCCTTCAGTCTCTGCAGTCATTAAAACAAAGAAAACAATGCCTTCAGTCTCTGCATTCATTAAAACAAAGAAAACAATGCCTTCAGTCTCTGCAGTCATTAAAACAAAGAAAACAATGCCTTCAGTCTCTGCAGTCATTAAAACAAAGAAAACAATGCCTTCAGTCTCTGCAGTCATTAAAACAAAGAAAACAATGCATTCAGTCTCTGCATTCATTAAAACAAAGAAAACAGTGCCTTCAGTCTCTGCATTCATTAAAACAAAGAAAACAATGCCTTCAGTCTCTGCATTCATTAAAACAAAGAAAACAATGCCTTCAGTCTCTGCAGTCATTAAAACAAAGAAAACAATGCCTTCAGTCTCTGCATTCATTAAAACAAAGAAAACAATGCCTTCAGTCTCTGCATTCATTAAAACAAAGAAAACAGTGCCTTCAGTCTCTGCAGTCATTAAAACAAAGAAAACAATGCCTTCAGTCTCTGCAGTCATTAAAACAAAGAAAACAGTGCCTTCAGTCTCTGCATTCATTAAAACAAAGAAAACAATGCCTTCAGTCTCTGCATTCATTAAAACAAAGAAAACAATGCCTTCAGTCTCTGCAGTCATTAAAACAAAGAAAACAATGCCTTCAGTCTCTGCAGTCATTAAAACAAAGAAAACAATGCCTTCAGTCTCTGCAGTCATTAAAACAAAGAAAACAATGCCTTCAGTCTCTGCAGTCATTAAAACAAAGAAAACAATGCCTTCAGTCTCTGCAGTCATTAAAACAAAGAAAACAGTGCCTTCAGTCTCTGCAGTCATTAAAACAAAGAAAACAATGCCTTCAGTATCTGCAGTCATTTCACAGCAACAACAAACAAAAAATAACAATCAGTTATCACTTAAAGAACACAAATGCATGTATAACACATATAACACATTTTGAAAAATTTATTTACTACAATAATTGCTTCATCTCCTCTGCTAGCCCTTCTCGCAATTATAACAAACATATTCGTCTTATGTCCAATCATGAGCACCAATTAACATTATTTAGTGTTATTCATTGTGACACAGCATGCATGGATTTTTACGTCTGTTATCTAGAGTAAGTCGACTATGAAGTCCATTGTAAGGCAATTAAAATGTGGTATATTAAATGAGTCAGGATAACTACCTAACTAATAACTCTGAAATTGGTTGCATTCTGCCAGTGCCACTCCTAAGCCTGGATAAAGGAGGAGGGCGTCGCTAATGATCTTTGTTATTACACAATGACGTTGAACTGCAACTACTACTACTTACCTACCTACTTACATACATACATTACATACATACATACATACATACATATAACATGAAAATACAAACAGACAAATCCCTTAAACGAATAAGTGTGTGACTAGATTTTCATGTGACGTACCTCTCTTAGGAACATGTGCTGAACGTCCTCCTGACCCTGCACAAGGTTGTCACCATACTCCTTCATCTTGGCGTACTCTGGCGCATAGTGGTCGATCTCTTCCTTGATCTGCTGGTGCTGCAGCAATGTCTTCTGCGCTTCGACAAGGTCTTCCGGAATGTCCTCTGACGCGATGGCTGTCTGCGTGCGTGCCAACCACTGCTGGAAATGGTCGAGGTTCTGGAGGAAGGTCTGCAGGTCGCTAACTGTTCCCAAACGTTCATCACGAACCTTCAACTGCAAATTAAAACATTTCACCCTCCGCATTGTTACTCAGTTTCGTTTTGTTATTAATCGGCCAATTTACAGTTCATGTAAAACCAAGCAAGTAGTCAGGGCATATCAATCATGTGTCAAACATAAGTTGTGTAGTAAATTAAACTAAAGGTCCCGTGAACTAAAGTGAAATCTACAGGAGGTGCTCATTTCCTTCTTGCCAATTTAAACTTCTGCAAACCATGTAGGCTCTCAAAGAAGCCACGGCATATCAGTTGAATCAAACAAGAGACGTGTCATCAAATGAATTTCAACTGTCATTTGGTGATCACAATAGAATAATAAGGATAAATAAATAAATACATGGTCCCTTTGCCTAGCCAGACATGGTTATCATGCAGATGCAACTGCTTTAGTTCTGGAGTAGTCAAGTAAACAATGAGAAAGTAATTACATACCATTGTCTTCAGTTCCTGCCACAATTCCGTCAGCTGAGTGATCTTCTCTCGAATGACCTCTGCTTCTTCTGGTTTCTCTTCCTGAAGACGCCCAGCCTCCGTCTGCAGAGAATCCAACTGAAAAGAAAATCATCGAACACGTGTACATCACCGCACATTATAACAATTACATGCACATGTGTACATCACTGCACATTATAACAATTACATGCACACGTGTACATCACTGCACATTATAACAATTACATGCAAACATGTACATCACCGTGCATTATAACAATTACATGCACACATGTACATCACCGCACATTATAACAATTACATGCACACGTGTACATCACTGCACATTATAACAATTACATGCACACTGTCGCACAGACATATTGGTAACTTTAAGCTGGACTCAAAAATTACAAGTATTAGAACCAACAACCTGGTACATCCACATACAAGTTGGAGAAATACAGTATGGCATATTCTTTTATCTTAAAAAGTACAACAGATATTAATTATGCGTCATTGACAACAACACATCATTTTTGAGATGGGGTAGCACGCGCCTCAAATAGCCTCTGCTACCCAATTGCCCACCACGCCACCTACACGTGGTCCCCCTGTTGGAAGCCGAGTGCGTGGTGGACGACCGAATAATCGCCGGTATATGCGATGCCCCATGGGCGAAGAAGCTGAAGGACGGACGATAGAAGACATCGACGCTAGGAGATGGTGTCTCCAGGAAAAAAAACACAGAGAGGAAGGCAACGGGAAACCACCTCTCTACAACTCCCAAGTAAAACGTATCAATGGAACTTAAGGACATGGCACAACAGCGTGAAAGATGGAGACATGGACGTTTGGACCTGCCACTGGGCAGAGAACCTAAGAAGACAACAACACAGAAAGTGAAATCCTATATTCTTTCCCTTTCAAGAGTAATATACTAAAGTTTTATAATTTTTATTTTAATGTTATAAATAATAATATGCAAAATATTCTTTAAAAGCACAGATCATTATTTTTTAAGTACAGTTCTGTAGCAATCTTTTAATTTTATTAGGATGGTGTTAGCTCATATAATTAACTGGCAATTGATGCCAGCAACAAGCTGCACAAGCGCATCAATCAAGGGTACCTTAGCCTGTATGGCAGCCAAATCCCTCTCGAGTCCACTGAGACGGCGCTGGAGAGTGATGACACCACCAAGGTCGTTGCCGAGCTCATCAGTAGACTCGATCAATTTCCCTTTGTCTCGAATCCAAGTCTGAAAGTAAAATGTTCAAAAATGACACAACATTTCTAATCACACGTTGCTCTACCGCTGAAAGCCTACCATCTTAATTTCTCCTAACAGACGCTGGTGTGCTTAGGATATACACAAACTGTTTGGTGTATATTTACTTTTTATCTGCTATTTCTAGATATTACTTAGAACTAAGATTGCTTATTTTAATTTTTATAAAACGTAAGATTTCCTCACACAACTCAGAATCCATCAATAGGCTCAAAATCCTAAACCGTATCTGCCCGCAATATTACAATCAGCAACCTAACAGCAAACAAACAGACCTCTAATGTCAAACAAAAGAAATGCCCAACAAACACAAACATGACATCATGCAAAAATAATATTATTAAAGGCCAGATCTGTCTAGGTTCTTAAAAGACCAACTACAGATAACATGAAATTGAGCCAGACAAAAATTTAATGCAATTCTCATTTAAGACACTTCAGGATCAGATTCGCATTTTGGTGAGGCCTCATGTGCACCCCCAATTTATTTAGCAATAATAATTCACAGGGTACAGGTCGTATTGATGCATAATTACCATTGTTTCTTGACAATCAATCTGCCACTGATTAAGATCATGTGCCAACATCAAGTTAGTTCTCTTGTCATCTGCAACACCTTGAAGTTGTGACCACCTGTTCAGAGCAACACATTTGCATCTTGCTTTAATCACAGTTACTTATTAACTAAACATCATAGATCAATGCTCAATATTTATATATAATATTTGACATTATAAGCCTTAAATTCACCCTGCAGTCTGATTTAAAATGACTATATTGTGCATAAAATCTTTACAACAATCACTAGTGACCAATTGTACCCTCTTAAATTCATTCCTGCAGCCTGCGATATTTGAGTATGTGTCTTCCTGGGGGCGCCAAGGTCATATACATTCTATGTTGCTGTCCCAAGTTACAGAACTGATAACCAATCTTTCTCCAATGTTTGAAAACTTAGTAATTACTGGCATTTTGCATTGGGATTCAAACATCAGGGTATCTATCTGCTCACCTCCTGGTAACTGACTAAATTTTTTGCGAAAGTAGTAATATATGAAAAGACTTGGATCGTGATTGTTCTATATGCTCTAGTCAGTTGCCATTCACAGTAACTCACAATGTCTTTTGCACATCTCAGAAACTAAGCAATATACTAGGGTTTGCTTGTGCAACAGCTACTGCCAAATAAAAACACTAAAAATTGAATGAATAAATAATATATTTTAAAAAAACTACACAATTAACAACAGAAATCTACTTTCATATGCAAAATGTGGCTTTTCTATAGCAGTGCACTAAAGCAAAAATGACCAACTGATTTCAATGTTCAAATGTCAGTAAAACTAAAAGGCTTACTTTTCACCGAGTTCTTTCTGGCGCTCAATGACTCTGTCTGAGTCTGGGTGATCATTGTTGAGCAGCTGACGTGACAACTGTCCGACAGTTGTCACTTTATCGGCGTTGGCTTTAAGTTCGTTGTCGAAAGTGTCGAACCTTGCCTTCAGGATCTCAACTTCCTCCTCATCTTCTGTTGCCACCATTGTATGCAACAGCTTTTCCTTCATAAAAAGGAAATAACTAAATATTAAATACTGCAAAAAAATGAATAGGCTAGACATCTGAGAGAGTGTGAAAGACATAATTAGTAATTTAACAATAGCCAGAAACTGTAATGATATCCAGGACCTTCAACAATGCTTAGCATCTCTAATAACTTTCAAAATCTATGAAAAAAATGAAAATATTCAGAATCCTCTGCAACAGAACTAGAACTCAGGAAAACACTCTTATAATCCTTGAAAATGAATCTTTAAAAGCAACAAACAGATACCTGATATTAATCAAAATTTAGAATCATTTCTAAAACTTAGAATCCTTGAAAATATTCGAAAACTAAGTTACATCATTTGGAACCTTTGACAACACTTACAATATGCAACGTGATTATCAATCTTTACAATAAGCAGAAGTCTGAAAACAATCAGAATCAAAGACAAAGCTCAGACTCCACAACAACATTCAGACTCTTTGAATCATCTTGAAAATGCTCACAACTACTTTAGAAGGCAATACAACTGTACTTTTTCTGTTATCCACTGCTCCACTCCATCTGCCTCGTTGAAGAGCGTGTAGAGAGCAAGAGCGTCTTGCAATCGCTGTCTACGCAGTTCTGCCATCTCCTTCAGCTGTCCATACTTGCGATCGACAATAGCCAAGCGCTCTGTCACTTCTGAGGAATCGCGATCCTACACAAATACACGCATACATACATACATACATACATACATACATGTGCACAACGCCCAACCTCACTAACAAGCTGCACAACTTAGTTTTGATACATGTTTGATAAGAAACATGAGTAAGTACATGCTTGCGAACAGCTATAATCCTTTGCAGTAACATGTCATGTCCAGCAATTAAAGAGACTTTTTAAAAGGGTGCCAATGAAGAGTCATTTACTGAAGTTTAAAAAAGGACCAAAAAGGACCAGGAACTCAACTTCATTCTATGCGAGTACTTGACTATCTGAACGCTTAATGCAGCAATCGCCTAAATAATCATTAAGACTGAGCTTGGATCTGTGCCCACGCGGTCTGGGAGCAACCCATTGGGCACGCAAAAATGTTAAGAAATGTCACAAGTTATGTAAGACTTTTAAGAAACTTGCACACATGTAAGAAACACAGAGGGATTTTACGAGTAAATTAAAATCGCACAGAATTTGACACTTGACCATTTGCTGCAAGTCATGTAGAAAGATGTCCTGTTGCTGGAACATTTGCTATGCAGCATTTAATCCATCAACAGCATTTTAAGTAATCACACGACAAACAACAATGAAGTAAAAACACATCAATGTTTAACCAGATACCTGTTCGCCCAGCTCTGATGCTTGTTCATGTAGCTGCTCAATAACATCCCCGTAGTTCTTCACTTCATCCATTAGGTTCTGAAAGAATAAAGCAACAACGGTAATCATAAACCTACCCTAGAACTAGAATTCTATTTGACACATAGAAAGATTCCAACACATTTTTGCAGGAGAGTATGGTAGCAACAATGCACAAATCACAGGTAACTCAGTTAACACAATTTAATAAGAGCCTCAGACTCTGATTGCAGATTCCCTTCTTGCCATTTAATCAATGGGCTACTCGGACCACTTGCTAGCCATCCCACAGCTGACTCGGATATGATATTAGCTCACAGCATTGTGGTCCTACAGTAAGGAATCTATTCACCTTAGCTAAAAAGTATAGTCCTACAGATAAGACTCAAGATGGCACCGTAGTGTGTTATGAACTACAGCTCTTAGCAATATATATATATAATATATATACAAATCTTATATAAAGACAACTATAGCACCTAATGCACAAGGATTCAGTCAATGGTCAATTGAAGTAAACCATATGGTTAAAATCAATCTCTAGGAGAAGCCTGGTCAAAACCCAATCGAGTACGATGAGTTGCCTGGTCAAAATTCAACAGCAGAGCACATACCAACTAACAACCATTCATAGAAGCCATTTTAAACAGTCAACTTGCTACACATTATGGAATGCATCATAGGGGAAGACCGAAGAAACGATGGAGGGACATGATCAAGGAGGACTGTCAGGAGATGGGGCTGTCGATGCAGGAGGCTGTACATCGGGTGGAGAATAGAGGGAAATGGAGAGCTTCCATAGATGAGTGGCTTCTGCGTGCTGGAGCATCGCCAAGGCCATACATAAGTCAATGGAATGCATATCTCACCTTGTGCTTCTTGACAAGAGACTGAACGCTTGCTTCATCGTGACCCACGTCTTCACTTGACACAACACGGAACGTGTCCGTAATCCAAGTCTCAACATCTTCCGCATCAGCAAAGAACTGTCATCCATAAATCACCGCAAGTTAAATTTTTACAACAGTTATGTAATGCATAACTAATAAAATGATTTAAAGTTAGATCTGATTCAAAAGATATTACGCAAGCATGCCTGGCGTCTCTGAACAGATAGTAGGCACTGATGAATATGTCATTGCCTTGTGATTAGTTTTTACGGAGTGCTTTAGAAAGCTCCAGATTGCACCTACACTCACTTGAAACTTCAAAGCTAGGCAAACAGTCCATGGTCAACAAATTTTCGTTAATATACTTCAATGTAGATCTATAAGATGGATCGGGCACACACTCAGAGGAGACTCGATGCTACGAACAGTCATCATAGAGGGAAAAATGGATGGAAAAAGAACGAGAGGCAGACCAAGACTAAGACTGTTAGACTGGATGATGAAAGATGGCTTTCAGAAGCTGAAAATGAAAGCGCAGAACAGAGAAGAATGGAGACGTCAAACATTCGAACCTGCATAAGGGCAGAGAACGGAAAAGAAGTATATCTTCAAAATTTCTCCGTACCACACCCCTTGAAGGAGTGCTACATCAAGCTTGAATGAATGAATCAATGAAAACACAAGTTGTGTCGAAATTAATTAGAAGCATTTTGGTCAATGTCAGAGTGACGAACCTGGTAGAAGTTGAGTGAATCTTGAAGTCTTTGTCTCCTGTAGTTGGCCAAACCCATCAGACCCTTCCACTGTTCATCGATGTCACTGATACGGCTGTTGATCTGTTCGCTGCCAAAGTTTCCGGCGCCGATGAGATCACGGCCGACCTGAAGAACGTCCTCAAGATGAGCGCGACGTGAGTTCAGCTCATCCTCAATCGCCTGAAAAGAAAGACAGACCCTGTGCAAAACTATGCCATCACCAGACTATCTCTTCTATTCTTGCAGCTGGATTCCCAACGAAAGTTCGTTTAGAAAGTAAATTAGAGTTTGATATCGTGCAGTAGCAAAACTAAGAGGTATGACTTTCAATCGAAATTTGTTAAACAAACTTAAAGACATCACTAGAAAGCTTCAAACCTCAGTCAAAAGCTCTAAAAATTTGGCCAACAAATTTTTCCATTACCTTTCACATAAAGGTGCTTTCATGACAATTCCAGTTGCTTATCTGATGGAATGTCTGGCTTGTTTATTAACAAAATACACTCTTGCGCACACACACACACACACACACACACACACACACCACAACCTTGACCGGGTGTTGCGCTCTGCTGCGCGCCTAATTGGGAAAATCCCTAAATATGGTCATGTCTCAAACTACATGCTTGAGGTACTTCCCTGGCTCCCTATTCACCAGCATATTGAGTTCAGGGTAGCTGCATTGGTATGGCGATGTTGTCAGGGCCTCGCCCCAATTTACCTCAGAGAGCTATGGAGCTTTACATTGGGTATCCAAGGACGTCGTCAGCTACGCTCTGCTGTTAAGGGAATCCTCTTAGTTCCTTTTGCTCGTACTACCACCATGAAGAATCGAGCCTTTTCTGTGGTTGGACCAGTGGTCTGGAATGGCCTTCCTTTTGAGCTACGCCTACACCCTGGGACTCTACCAGGATCCTTCCTTACTAAACTTAAAACTATTCTTTTTGGGCGCGCTGGAGTCGGGAGCGCCTCTGAGTAGTTTTTCTTGAAGAAGCGCTATATAAATGTCTGAATGGATGAATCAATGAACCACACATTAACATATAAGAATTATAATAACAGAAGAATAAGAGATACAATCTAACTGTAACTTATGCACAGTATTGATGCAGACTTATGCACAGTATTGATGCAGACCAACATGCTAGTGGTATATTGGTATATAAGTAGTCAACAAGCAGCAGTAAAGAAAGATCACATAATACACTAAGTCCCTATCATTCACAAATTGTAAAATGAGTAACACTCAAATAACACAATCCAGTAAGTATCCGAATGTCAGGAGGAAACAATTTCGATACGACCAGCAATCTGTCAGTTACCTTGAACTTGGTCAGCAACAGCTGGACACTGGTCAAGTCATGTCCAAGATCTGGTGACGACATGATCTGTTCTTTCTCCTTGATCCATCCCTCCTCATCTGCCATGTCTGCATAGAACTGCCACATCTTGCGCGACTCTCCAAGACGGACAAGACGGTCAGCAGACAATTGCTTCAGCTCCTCAAAGGCGGCCGTCAGATGATTAATCCGATCGCTCACTATCTGTGGGTCACATGGCTTATAGCCTATTGAAACAAAGCAACAGACAATGATACATTTCACAAAAATTAATTACACAGCCGTTCAAATCGCGAAACACATGAACCACTTTAATGCAACACTACATCTCCAGTGCTCCAGTGACCAGCAAACTATAATAATAGCAACAACGCATTTTAAAAAATAATATAGTATACACTATACCAGTGGTTCCCAACCTTTTTTGACTGTCGGGCCACTTTTTCTAAGTTGGAGGACACGAGGGCCACTTTTTTAGTTGAAGGACATTTGTGACCCATCTGCGCAAAACCAGTCGTAAGTCGAATTTTTGACTTTTTAAGTTTAATGTACTGTTTTAAAGAGGAACAAATTCTCTTTAAAATGATACCAATTTTATCATTCTATCTTGATCCAAACTGAATTTATGGAAGAAAAACTACTTGCATTATGGATACTATTTATCGACAAAAATGCATCTAAGTTGACCTAATAATATAAATTGCAAATCATAACTTTCAAGAAATCATTCAAATAATACTCTTCAATGTTATCTTAACTCAAACCTTTTAGTTATTTGCAAAAAAATTATTTCAAAAATTATTTTCTGCAATAATCTAACAACTGGAAAATATTGACCTTGCTCTAGTTTTTGATTGTTTTCTCGAAACGGAAATTTTCGACTTACGACTGGTTTTGCGCAGATGGGTCACATTTAGGGGCCACAAGGATAAAATTTAATTAACTAAGGGCATATAAAATTGTTATAATTGAATCAAAATAGAAAGTTTGACGCGTTTTATTAAAGTCCAAATAAAATAATTTGTAATAGAAAAGAATTATATATTCCATCATGTCCAAATTGTCAATTTTTACATATATTTTTCTTAATTCATTGTTCCGGGCCATTTTTGTAGGCCAGGCGGGCCACTTTTGGCCCGCGGGCCATGGGTTGGAAACCGCTGCACTATACAGAGTACATATTAAATACAAAAAAGAAATAAACATATGTCTAAGTAAATATGTATGTGTGTCTCTATATATATATTTTATTATATATCACCTGGTCACCTGGTGCCGTCAGCTCTTGGAGCTCTGGCGATATTCTTGATGTATCCTCTCCAGTGTCCCCTCTCTCTTGTTGCCTCTCTCAGCTCCTCCAAGTTCATGCCAGACTTTTCCTGTACCTCATCCAACCATCTCTTCCTTGGTCTTCCGTGTCTCCTCCTTCCCTCACCGCATGCCGTCATCAGCTCCTTCTCCAAACCGTTAGATCTCATCACATGGCCGAAGTAGCTCAATTTCCTCCAAGTCGCTGTTTGCTGTAGTGTCTCATCTCTCTCTATTCCGAGCTCCTCACGCACCGATTTGTTAGTTCTCTTCTCCGTCCATGAAATCCTTAACATTTTTCTCCAAATCCACATCTCGCACGCGTTGATTTTCTTTTCCATATCCACAGTGGCGTAGCCAGTTATTTTTTCATGGGGGGGGCAGTGGGGTGGCAGCTTAAAATGATGGGGTGGCTACCGTTGGCAATTAAAGCGTGCATCGGCATCGGTATATTGCCATAGACTATGTCTTTTTAGATTTTGTATGTATTACAGTATTGGACATAATACGCATGCAAGCCTCACTAGCTTGTCTGCCCCACAGTGCACTATAGTGGCCTGTCCCACTTTCCCATCAACCACCCTATAAGAAGTTGTACAGGAAGTTGTATAAAAAATAAAATAAGTCAGAAATTATATAACATTCTTTAATTCTTTATCACTCGTAAAAGTAAAAAGTAAAACAAACGCAGGGATTGGGGGGGCAGCCCTCTCATTTGGGGGGGCGGCTTGCCCCCCGTAGTTACGCCACTGCATATCCAGTGTCTTTGTCCACGTTTCGCATCCATATATGACGACCGGGAAGATCAGTGCTCTTACCAGTCTTTTCTTTGTTTCCCTGCTCACATATTTATCCTTCCAAATATTTCCCAGACCGTTCATTGCCGTTTTTCCCATTGTTACCCTCCGCCTTATTTCCATATCACATCTTCCCTCCTTCTCTAACATAGATCCCAGGAATGTGAAGCTCGATACTACCTCTATCGTTTCTCCATCCACCTCAAAGTTTTCCCATGTTGCAGTTGTCATAACTTTTGTTTTCTTTACATTGAAGTATAGTCCCGCCTTTTCGCTTTCCATCCCGACTCTTCTTATTAACTCGGCCAGGTCATCCTTCTTACCCGCCAATAATGTGGTATCATCAGCGTACCTCAAATTATTCAGTATTTTCCCCGCTATCCTTACCCCCTCTGTTGCCTCCTCCAATCCAGCCCTCCTCATAATTCTCTCGGCATACAGATTGAACAGGAAAGGGGACAAAATGCACCCCTGCCTCACTCCTTTCCTTATTTTAAATTTTCCTGTGTCTCCATATTCAGTTCTTATAACCGCCTCTTGATCCACGTAAAGGCCTTTCAGTAGTTTAACCAGATGCTTCGGAATTCCCATCTCGATTAGTGTCCTCCACAGTAGTGTATGGTCTATGCAATCAAACGCCTTGCTGTAGTCTATAAAACACATATGCACCTCTTGCCCGTACTCCATCTGTCTCTCCATAATCCACCTTATATTGGCGATGTGATCACGCGTTCCTCGCGCCTTCCTGAATCCCGCTTGGTTGGCTGGTAATTCTCTTTCAATTGTCTTCTCCATTCTTTTGTGGATTATTTTGAGTAGTATTTTGCTCGTGTGCGATATCATCGCTATCGTTCGATAATTTCCACACTCTCTCGCGTCTCCTTTCTTGAATATTGGTATGAACACTGACCTTTTCCAGTCCTCCGGCCACTCCCCAGTTCTCCAGATTTGATTGCATAGCTTTGTAATAGTCCTCACCACTGCTTCATCTCCCGCTTTTACCAGTTCTATAGGTATTCCATCATGTCCTGGCGCTTTGTTGTCCTTTAACTGTTTTATCGCCCACTCCACCTCTGCCTCCAATATCTCTGGTTCATTTTCAACTTCCTCTATTTTGATGTTTTCCTTCACGACACGTTCGTCCTCCTTATACAGCTCTTCCGTATACTCTCTCCCCCTTGCCTTCATCTCCTCCTCGTCTCCTATTATCTTCCCATCCTTTGACTTGAGTGATCCCATTCTAGGGCCTGCTGTCTTTGTTATTTCCTTTATCTTTGCGAACAGTTCTTTAGTTCTTCCTTTCTTCCCTTCTTCCTCCATCTCCTTGCACATTTCCTTGAGATGGTTTTCCTTATCCTCCCTTGCCTTCCTTTGGAAGGCCTTATTCAATGTTTTGACCCTATCCCTGTTCCCTTCCTTTTTTGCTACTCTCCTTTCCATTGCCACCTCAATGGCCTCTTTGGATAGCCATGGTGTAATTTTCCTTGACGTTTTCTTTGGTACATGTTTCTCCGCCGCCTCCTGGCCTCCTGAATCGCAGTTTTCATCTTTGCCCATAACTTGTTTGCATCCTCCTCTTCCGTTGTATCGTCTCTCTCTAAGATCTCAAACCTATTCATTATCTCCACCCTGTATTCTGGTGTTATGCCTTTGCAATCAAAACTGGTCAGTCTTTTGCCTCTCTTCAACTTCTTCAACTTTAGCTGTAATGTAGCCACTATTATATATATATAAAAATATATTTATATCACACAGAAGGAAGGTAAAGTACAAACAGTAAATCCAAAAACACTGAATTGACGCTTTGTAAACTTGTGATTAACGTAGAAAATTACTAGAAATAGTTGATTCTGAAAATCTCTCATATTCAACACTGCGGAGTTCAAATGCATATTCCAAAGTTAAATTTGCTCTGTTCTAAAGCTCTGGTGAATCTTATACGGATTACATCAAACAGCATCAGTAGAAAAATAAGCGAAATTTCATGAAAGCTTCATCGCAGCGATAGGAAAACAAAATAAAGAGATGAAGCCATTTTCTCCTCAAAAGAAACTTAACCTGAGAAGCTACAGTTCGCTCAGACTAACTTTGTTCACACAACAAAACATGAGTCTCAGACTAACTTACCTTCGACATCCGGGAACTCGGTGTCAACGTATTTCTGTGCTTCAGTCGTGATTGTCTGAACTCTGTTTCCGATGACATTGATGTCCGATTCGAGCAGACTGTGTTTCTGGATCAGATCATCCACACCTATCAGATGCTTGCCGTAGTCCTCTGACTGAAGGCGAACCTGTTCGAACAGAATAACTTATCTGATTATAAGCAATTAACAAAACGCAGTGCTCAATTTTCAGCACGAGTTTTTCACCGTGTCTTTTAGCACAGCATGTCCAAGCACATCGCAAAATGTTGTAGAGTTAATAATTAAAAGGCAATATTAATAGTACACAAATGCCTATGTGTACTCAGAATTTTTATCCCGCAGAGTAGATGATCACTGCTGCTATTTGGATCTATCCACCATGCAGTAGCATTATAGCATAAAACACATAATAATTTCCACAGACACAATAATAATAATAATTTAGTAATAATGACAACAATTTCTATGGCATCGTAACATAGCACATGCCGTTACAAGGGCGCCTCTACAAACAAGAGCGCAATCAGTCAGAGGTACGTCTTAGAAAATAGATATGCCTTGAGCCAAGATTTGAAAACCTCAACTGAGTTGGCCGAACAAACAGAACACAAATCATACAAGTATAATTTTGCATAATGACTTCATGCCTGCTTCACAGGAGTTTCTCTTGAAGCTAAACAATTAAGATGTGTCACTAACATTAAAGGTGAATATTCGACCGCTAATTACATGTACAGTGCAAGATCTGACCTTGATCTCATCCATCCAGTCGAGGATGTAGAGCATCTCCTGAAACGTCTTCTGAAGTTCATGCGACAGTTCCAAGCGTCGACGGCGAGAGCGCAACAGATCGAGAAGCAGATGCCAAAGTGCGAGGACATTGTCCTTTCTAGAAAAAGAAACAATTCCATGTGTCTACACTCTACACCCTGGGAACGGAATCAGCTTCCGCTCTTCTTTAACAGCTCAAATTCATTTCCTTCCTTCAAAAAGTGGCCTGAAACCTACAATATCTCCTTGGCTTTCAAACAAATGCATATCTAACTGCATCTTCGTATAGTGACTGACTATCCTCAGATTCACATTTCAGTGCGACCTTGCACGCATTAAAAATTTATTTAACAATAACAACAGCAACAATGAAACACTAAAAGAAAGACAGTCTTGTACGATGAAAACAAACAGTCAGTCAATACATCTTAAACCACCTATGGCATATATCCCGAAAAGCCTTCCAATTCAAGTGAAATTTTATTTCATTTTGTAGAAACCATCTCTTAGCCAGATGCAGTTATTCAAGGCCAACAGAAAGCGAACTAATGAATCGCCTGGGTTACCTGGCATTGATTCGTTCAATGTCGTGGTAGTTCTGCTCCTCGAGATCAGCTGCCACTCCTACGACTGACTGGACGCGTTCCTCGTATGCTGTGATGTCGGTTTCGATGGCTTCATGTTTCTTAGTGGCAGCCTCAACCGCAGCCAGATCGTAGCCAAAGTTATCCTGTGAAACGAGTCTCTGGTTCTCGCTTAGCCATGTCTCACGCATGCCAGCCTTTCGGTCAAAACGCGAAGCAAGGAGCTCCAGTTTCTCCTGTCTAAAATATGTAAAACAATTGAAAGCTATAAATGCAATTAAACAAACTGTAATTAAGCAGTGCTCACCAATTACTAATACATCTTAGCATTATAGATTAAATAAAAGTTGAATGCAAAAAATGCAGAAGAAATTTTTTATCATGTCTCACGGCTCTACTTGCTAATACATAGTGTTCCCCTCAAATTGGTCAAACTGGTTCTTCACAAATTACTAATTCCAATCAGTCACCAGGAAGCAATTTCTAAACAAATTAAGACAAAAGTTAAAAGGGAACTGTCTTTTATTTAAGAATTTCTTCACATTTTGACTTAAAAGGCAATTTTGATATGCAACCACCTTGAGAAGTACAAAGACATCTGTAAATCATCATCATTCACAACAAATCAAATCAAATTAGATAATTACTTACCACCTCAGCTCAATTAAACGGTGTTTACATGTAAAGACAATTAAAAACAAATCCAGTGACAATGGGCAATAACCCGACGGGCAACATAAAGTTCTGCTAATAGGGTAACATTAATAAGTCCATTGGTCTAGTCTATAGAAAGTTCCTTACAACCAGTCTCTACACAATTGAAATCTTTGCTCACCCGCAAACTTCAAGCTTAGAAATAAAAAAACTCAGTCAATGTCCACCAACAAACATAAGCCTTTTTTCTTTGTTCGTGGTTGGGCTGGGAGCACCTCTGAGTAGTTTCTTGAAGTGGCGCTATATAAATGCTCGGAATGAATGAATAAGCCATAATTAATTAGAAAACTACTTGATCTCTGAAAAACTTTTAGTTCTTTACAACAAAGAGCTAGCTTTGACACAGACCTGATGAGCTCTTCACGAAGAGACAGTTCCCTCTCATGTTCCGCCTTTTCCAGAAACTCCCACGCTCGATTGATGTCTCCGAGTTTCTTTCCCTCCTGAGGCAAATACGGCTTCTGGTTGTTTGCACGCATTTTGCTCTGGATTGTGAAGAGCAGAATCTCCAGGTTTCCTTTCTCAACAAACCTTTACAAAAGAAATTAAATAAAAATAAATGTATCTAAAATAAATTAAATAACAAAGATCAAAACACTACAGACACATGTAACAGACTGCATCTAATTCTTATACAATTTCTTATAACTAATTTCCTTGTACCTTCCCAGATCTGCATGTATATTTCTTAAATAACTAGTACCTGTAACAAATTGTTTTAAAAAACAAAACTCAATTTCTTTTGAATGAATGAATGAAACTAATCTGTACTTAGCTAACCAGATTAGACTGATTCTGGTACTAACTTGACCGGCTTTTCCACAGTTCTGTACGTGTTGAAAGCAGCCAATTGCTGCTGTACACCAGGAAGAGAGTTGGCAAACTTTCTCTCGTTCAACAGACCGATCATATTTCTGATCCACTCCAGAAGGTCCGTTGTTAGTTTGTCGTAGTCCGTAATCATATCCTGATATTCTCGGCATTGGTTGATAACCTATCAATGTGCACATGTTGTACAGTGAATATAAAAATGCACAGTAAAAAATACAGATTTTGCTCATTCTAGCTAATAACAGAGATCTATTATTACTGCTATTGTTATAATTTAATACTATAATGATGTGAGAGATCATACTTCCACTGGCTTTCAGTACACGCTCGTCATTAGTGCTGAATTTATTATTGCTTTTTTGCATTCTAAATTTTCATTACTGTGACGTACTGTTCTTAAAGGGTACAGAATAAATTAAAGCATTTAACACGTTCACCGCCTACACGCCATGTTAAATGACTGAATCCGGTACGAGATATCTCGTACTGGGTGGTGAACGTGTTAAGTAAGAATTGGTTAAAAACAACAGACTGGCATGGATGGTTTTCTGCTTAAAAACCGGTCTGTAGAGATAGTTGACTGTCGTTTACCTTTCCCACTCTTCGTCCCTGCACAGATTCGGCCTTCATCTTCGAGAAGTAATGGTAATATGTGACGACATATGTAATGATCGACTTCTCGTCTGGATAATCAACGTTCACATCTACAACACACAAACCAATAAATAAATAAATAAAGCAATAAACAGCCATTCACTTGAAAAAGCGTTATGAAATCCTTAACATGAACATGATACCAGTACTTTAGACTCGGTTCATTCATGTTCTGTCTGAATCAGTTTACTAATTCTTTACATGCAATGCAGCTAAAAAAACGTAAGAGATGCACAAAATTAAATATAAAATAAAAACAGCATAATTCAAAGTATCTTAAATATGCAACCGCATCAACATCTGAAATACATAGCTATAATAATCGTAGCAGTCTATACTCCAATACGAATCTCTGAAGCAGTTCCGACAGACAAAGACAGCTGTGCAACAAGTTGTATTTTAGAGTATCGATAAATTTACACAGCGCCTCTTGCAGTGAACATTAGTCAGAGGTGCTCCCAGTTCGAGAGACCAAGAGAAAAGAAGTGGTCTTGAGACAGGACCACTTTTTTCTTGAGACAGAGAAAAGAGGCACTTGGCCCTCCAGTTAACAAGGAGGAATGTGTCGAAGGAGGCAGCTGGCTCCACAATGCAGGGTTAATGAATGCAAAAGCTTGCATTTTAGACATGACAATCCTAGCTGGAGAGACGAAGAGATCATGCTGGTCAAAGTTAGTATCAATGCTGACAAAAGCAGAGCTCACAAATAACTGCAAAGTTATATCACCCAGAACTGCTGAAGCTAAGATGAAATCAAACTAGACAAAATGATTAAGACCAGTTTGCTCAAATTGATGTCATAATTATAACAGAGAAATAAATATTAATTAAACATATGCATACCTTCAGCATCAAGCAGTCGAGTAAGACCCAGTTTTTCTTCGGCAGTGTTGAAGGCATTGTTCAGATTGTGGGTTGGATTGCTCTTTGCAAGTGTATTGTAGTCTATCAGGTCAGGTCTAAAATTATCAACACTCTAACTGTAAACTATCAATTGATGCCAGTAGTTAGTAAAGTTCTTCGAATGATGTAAAGACTGAGTAGCCATGTAGCCAATACCAAACATACCTGAGACTGAAATCTCCATGGATATTAGGTTGAGAACGTGGAAATAATTTGTTTAGCTACGTAACCTATAAGAGTATCCACGTGGATCTCAACAAAATCATGGCACTTGCAAAGCTGCAAATCATCACCAATTTACAGAACTGTACCCCTTAATAACTAATTGCTATAAGATTTTCAAAAATTATTTACCTAGCCGAAGATTAATCACAGAGTTCTTTAATTGGCTTGAAATATTTAGCACAAGGTTGGTCAGCGGAAGCCTTTACCAGCACTGGTGAAAAGTCATATATTTTAAGGTTTTAAAAAGTAATAATATGAAAAATACAAAATGTGAGAAATTTCATCATAAACTGAAAAGGTAAATACCTGTGCTTGTGAACGAGCGCGTTAAAAGCCAAGCCATCGCGCCAACTGGTTGTGAAATTTCTGACATTGACATTGGGATATCCAGCCGTCTTCATCTGGCACCATAGAAGTAAGGCATCTTTGGCTGACTTTATCTCACTGCTGTCTTTCTCTTCGATCGTAATGTCTTGTATCTAATTAAAAAAGAGCAAAGACATTTCCATTACGGATATCGCCCAAACATAAGCGTTCATTCCTCACTTTCAAAGATAGACTTTTAAGCAGTTGCATCAAATATATGCTAGCCATGAGGCAACTTTGTTCTGACGCAATCAATCAAGATGGGGTTTTGAATATAGTCACAACAGCCTCATGATTTCAGCTACATTAATATTGTCATGAGTTAGTAGTCATCATTTGAGCTACCTTGACTATTGTCATGAGCTAACTACATAGAGTCACAAATTGAGCCATCTGAAAATTGACACGAGTCAACTTAATAGAATTGCCATTTGAGATGCATGACTATTGTCACGATTTAGCCTCAACTGAGTCATAAATAGAGCTACATGACTATTATCATGAGTTAACTCAATAGAGTCATAAACTGAGATACCTGAAGATTGTCATGAGTTAACCCAACAAACAAGGTGGGCGCATCAACTCATTCTTACATTCAGCAAATCCATTAGTTCTACAGTGCAAAAGGATTTACTGGGTCCTTAGTCACTATCTATGCTCAACTTAAGATGCTTTTGTTTATGCATGCCAAACCAATCTGTCTTATCAGATTGACCTTTGGTATTTTCTTAGCTACAGATCTCTTCCGGAGTGCCACTGATTGATGACTGGTGAAACATTGCAGCATTATAGCTCTAAAGAATTGCTACTTAGGTAAAGTTAGAGTTGGAACTCTTAGGGGCAATCCATATATTAATCGTATTTACGCTAAAGTGGACGTCATAATTAGACATTCATCTTACTTACGTACATTTTGCCGAGGCCCCTTCCCCCGCGCAAATCGCCAAAATCCCCTCCCTCCCTCCTCCTCCGTGTGTACGCAAGATATGGATATCTCTTATCTACATCCTCTCTTAAAGAGGAAAGTCCAACAGGAATTTCCTAACACTGAAGATCAGTTTACACCAACGGAGAGCTCTGGTTAAAGCGTTTAAAAGCAGGTACAGCTGGAAAAATGCCTAGCGAATGCAATTTGCCATTGGGAGCGAGGGAAGCGATAGGCACCTGGAATCGTAGGATGATGGTCCAGATGAGGCCAAGAGTGAGTCTTGGATTGCCGTCAACGATGTCGTGCGCCCCCATGTTCTCCAGGTGAACCCTCTGCTCGTTGAGGAACGTTAAGGACTTGTCGACGTTCTCCAGACAGTGGATCCTCATCTTGCCCTTCGTTGGATTCGGCTGTTAACAGACAAACACAACGTCGATCAATGACGATGACTCATGAACTGAAAGCCCAGTTCACAAAGTGACACATGTGCAGGCAGGATCCTCTGAGGCCCAGATACACTTCAGGCTATTCCACGGAGACACCATAAGCCACCAGAGATACGGTGCCATTAAATGAAATACATGCATAGTTGCATACATATGTTACACATGACCACCTTACATAAACTGATACAAAGTCTGTAAATGTTTCAATACATAAAATTATGTTCACTAGATATACACAATTTACTGATTATTGGAACTGGAACCTTTCTTTTCTCCAGTTAATTACTGGCATTCACAGAAAAACCTAAAAGAAACCTTATATTCCTAAAAACTTATGTTCTGTGTAATATACAGTGAGTCATCGCATAATTTTTTCTATAAATGTTAAAAAAAGCTTCATATGTAAACAACTACAGTTACTACACTCCTGCCAATAAATGTACATAAACATGTGAAACCATGTCAATGCATAACATAGTCATATATATACATACATAGTTTATATACATTATACATAATATATATATTATTATATATAGATAGATTATTCATTGTGCATGCACAACATACAAAAGTCTTTTTTTTAAAACCCTTCATTTTTGCTTACACGTCAATTTCGTGAACAGCATCTATAAAGGCAATTTCCAACACAACCAGATGCCCAACAACACATCTGCCCGTACTTGCATATCATACACTATACCACTACTAATTAGGTTAATCTACGTGAAGTTGCAACCACATAGACTAACAATTTCATATGCCTCGCGTCTATGTAATATGGCAGTGATTTGCTTTGCATTTCAATAAGTCTCCATTGGAATGACAGCCACTCAATTGATGGTTCACTTGTATCCACCTACACTACAGACATACCCCCCAGTACTAATACCCGTGTCAGACACAAGTATTATAGCACAATGGACCAACATTGCCCTGACACACAAAAACGTAACTAGTACAATCGCATAAGACAGACAGCAGTCTGATAATGTGGCAACATTGCCCTGACACACAAAAACGTAACTAGTACAATCGCATAAGACAGACAGCAGTCTGATAATGTGGCAGGCATGTTGCTAAGTACAAAAGCATGTTGTTGAGTTCAACTGCCAGCCGCAAGCTATCATGCAAGATATCATGTCTGTGCATAGACACAGCCAAGTGCAAGGCAGATACAAAGACATAAAGAGATACAGAGACATGCTAAAGGACGCATAAATAACACAGGTGAACAATAGCGAAACAGCTGCCTACATGAAAGAAAGCAGATGAACTGAGTTTCAGGAGAATGTGAAGGAACTTGGCTGAGAATCTCTATAGGACTCCTGTCATATGCAATCGAGATAACAGTTGACAAATACTTTCAAGTGAACCTTAAAATCCAAATATGCAATTCGAAAGATTACTTGAGCAGCTCACCATATGAGCTTGCCAGGTGAGTCAGAGGGGTCGTTTTTAACGAATGTATTAGCTGGATGCAAACTCAAGCTCAATTAAATTGTCAACTTGCCTCTTAAAACGCACAGTTGGGAAACAGCAATCACTTAGGGCTTAAATATTTACGTAGTATCAGCGGGAGTGAATGGAGGAAAAGTTCCAGTCTTGAGAAGCCATAAAAACTGTTGATATTACAAGAACAAGTTCAAGTGCATGAAAAATTGGTCTGCCAGCATTCCACTGAAACATCTCACGGTGCATCATGGGATGCTTGGTGTATTGAATTCTCCAACTGTACATGAAGGTACTGAGTTTAGAAGGGGGTACTGACTTTATAAGTTGTTTACAGTTTACTGTTTAATTCAATTCCAATGATAACAAGGATAAACCAGTTTGTCTTACTGTGTCTTATAGTTTGAAAGTTAAAACTTGTTATTTTACAGGTGGTTTAACTGTGTCCTGATTTTTGCGTTGACACACAAAGAGCTCGGTAGCAACATCTGTTTCCCTAATATAACCTCATGCATGAACTCCCCTGCCCCAGTATCTACAAATGCAACCTGTACTTCTACAGGCTGTTTTAAATATTATCACGTCCAATATACCACAAGCAATGGGTAGGACGGCCTTCAGAGCTTCTCTAGCTGAAATTCATATGCAAGAAATCTGCAGCTTATTCAGTCAAAGCCTCTGGGGTTCCTTCTGTTGAATATTAAAAAATATATGCTATATGACAGTGCACACACTTAAATAATAAGAGCCTCCACAGCATGAGAGTATGCATGTGCAGTGCTGTGCACTCTCTTAACTCCTAATGATAAACAGACCATAATACAATACAAACAGCAGCAAGTTGAATCCTCAGTGCTCACACCCTTGCACCCAGTTGTGAATAGGATAATCATACCCACTGCTTCTCAGGCAGCAACTACAAGCCTGTCAACTCCGGCACATACTTTGAATTCCCATGCAAGAAGTTAGAAATCAAAGCTAAGTGTAAACCTAGTTGGATGTTCCGAAACCCAGTCCATCTAAACTCTACTTGAAAATTCTGTCACAATTAAAACAATACTAAACAACAAACTAATATTTTTAAAAGTCAATAATTAAATTAGAGGCTGCAACCTCATCAAATCTTGTATGGAATCAGAGTCAAATACAAACAGACAACTTAGCATAATATATTTAAAAATAAAAAGTGTGTTAATACAATCAATTGAACAACAATCACGATACTTCGAAAATGTAAAAAAAACATAAATATCTAGTCTACAGATTTCAGAAATCTAAAATTTATGAATGGCATGAATTTAAACACAGTTCTAAGGAAGTAGGGACAATTTTAAAATATTCACCAATCTCTCGCCAGAAAGCACTTCGAGGAGCTTGATAAGCATCTTTCCATCTCTGAGATCGACGTAGAGATCTTGAATTTTGCAACCAACTCGGCTCAGATGGGAATTGACCCATTTGCAGAATGTTTTCTTCTGGACTGTTTCTCGTTCATCTAAAAATGACCAAGAACTGCTTATTAACAGCGTGCACATTATATACAGGACAACTATAGTTCAAAACATAAACAAACACATTCACCTTATATGCTAATTCCCACTCTGAGAAACTGTTGACCAAACCTGTTAATTAGCGAAAACTAAGCTTGCAATCAGAAAGACTCTGCAGCTGTTGGTACAAATTAATTACTTACTAATATCCAACTCTAGATTTCCAAGCTCACAATTCATACAATCACAATTGTCAGCCGGGTGTTGCCCCAGACTACCCAAGACCTTTGTTGCTACTCGGGTATAAAAGGCCATTGCCCTCCGCTCTGCACAGAAGGGTGGTCTTGGTTACATTTGCACAAACAGAAATTACAGATGCAGAATTGAGCCTATCCACAATGGGCACAGTTGACTGGAATGTGCTCCCCAGGAGCTGTGCCTGGCTGCAGCTTCCTGTGACTCTTACTGAAGCATTATTTATGCAACTCAAAACTAGCTTTTGCTGTGCGAGAGTTGGGCGTGCCTCTGAGTAGTCCCCTTGATGAAGTGCCATGAAAATTCACGAATGAATGAATGAATAATATTCATATCCACATCTGCATGCATACATTACCAAAAAATTCTGTAAATTTAGCAATATTTCACATTCATAACATTAACCAAACTCAAAGATCCATACAACATGGGAAATCAGAATTTTATTGCTCAACATCATTGGCGCTTCATGAATGTGTAACAAAATGATGATGATGATGCTGATCATTATCATCATCATAATATTTAGCAACAACAATAAAGAATAAAATTTTCTGAATTCAAATGTTTACTGGTACTGTGATAATGCAAACACCAGCTATGTCATGTCAAAGTAAAATCAATGTCTGCTGAACGTACTTCGTGTGCACACACAACAATATGACATCTGGGATATACATAACTGTTTATTTTACTAACATACCATGGATACATATACCAGGGGTGTCAAACCTTTTTTAGTGGCGGGCCAGTGTGAACATTTTCCAGCAAGTGGCGGGCCAGTGTAAATGTAATCGGATTTTTATATAGCGGCTGTCTTATGGCCTCGACCCTGAGGGTGAGATTCTTCACCACCGCTCGTCCGTTTGAATGGACGCCACGCCATTTAGTTCCCCATGGACGGACCGTGCTAGCCCGAGATTTTGAATCTCTAAAATAACCACCTTTGGGATTCGAACCGAGCGCGGCCCTCACGCTCTCTTCCACAGACGCACGGCCGCCAGTTCTCTTACCGATGTAGCTATCGTGTGAACATCTTCCAACAAATGAACAAAATTGGGGAACTAAATGGCGTGATCTGATCCAAATATCGCGAAAAGATTTTGATTCAATGTCCACTGTTCGCTTCTTATTAAATTTTGACAACATTTTAAATATTATAAGACTTCTATAAGTGTTTCGTAACTTCCAAAATTTTGTCAACAGACAAGCAAGGACTTTCTATACATAGGACTGGTTTATTCTTCTATAATCGCTTTGTACAAGTTTTCGGGTGATAATCGGAGTTCCGGAAAATTTCACATCTTGTTTACAGAACAAAAGCATTCAATTAATTACATATATGATAGCAGATTGACGAATGAATGTTTGCAAAAAATAAATTAATGTCTTTGAAGATTCAAAGCATGGTTCTTTTAATGTTAGAAACGGAATTTTAAGTTGGGCATGGCTTTTTTTAACGTGCAGATGTACACAAAATGTGCAGTTCGATATGGATTTGTGCTGTTGTAAAAGCACTTCTGTACAGTTAAAACTGGCAAAAAAGGTTTGATTGGAAGTAATTTACCATGGAAGATGGGAAAGGAAAGAAGAAGTTGTGCAGTTCTAAAAATTCCTTAAAAACAGCCCTGAAGTGGGGCGCCATCTATCATTGAGAGTGAAATCATGACCACAAAATATTCACAAGTAAACTATCCTCTAAGACAGAATCCTTGAGTGACAAGTTAGACAAACAACCGGAAACCATAGATACACAGTCTACACAGAGCTGTGCGTCTGAGCAAAAGTGAAGTCATTAAGAAAAAACCTCCATGTATTTGGCGCTGACTGTAAAATATAAAAATTTGAACTTTTATCCTGTAATTTTGTAATCTGTAGGGAAGGCTCTGCGGGCCAGAAAAAAATCGTCGGCCAGAAATGGCCCGCGGGCCAGCTCTTTGACACCCCTGACATATACGAACACATTTATGTGTATGACAGTAGTATATAACCACTGTAATCACAGATAGCTCTGCAACTACATACATACGTGTTTGTATGTGCTGACACAGAAACCAGCTCTAATTTCCTACCAATCTGCTTACAGCTGAGGTTTTTTAGCAAAAAATGAGGGCTGTAGTTCATGAAGAAATATTCCTAGATAAAGTTACTCTCTAAATTACGTCACACCACTACTATTCCCACATAAAGTTTTTCTCGCTAAATATAGACACAGCCCACCTCCTTGGTTGGCTAATAGGACATTTTCAAGGGTTTAAGAAACATAGTGAACATATGTTTTACATCCAACCAGAAAGCAGACACAAAGTACACAGGAACTTTGAGTCATTGAGCAGAATGACTCAGTCTGGTTGAAGATTTCGGAACAGGATAAACAATTCTGTTTAGAATTTCTAACGTTTAGCTACAGACTCGTGACTTAATCAGCGCTTTGGCTTTTTGTGCACATACAGTGCGTATTCATTTATATGCTCTTGGATTAATGTGAAATCCTGTATAGTCCTCTAAAGCCATAATTACTACAACCTAATTAGTGTGTTAAACAAGAACTGCAGTTTAGTTTAAAATACTGACTTTTCATTAATATCCCTTTTACATGAAACCTGATATGCATAGAGTATCATAAGGCTTATCCGCCTCCCCATATGATTTGAAATTAATGAGTCCAAAAAGATTTCTATGTATATCAGCAGTCTCATGCTTACCAGTGAATATTCTATTCTTCTGGACATTTCACATCGTTTAGGCTAGTGTATATTTCACACCACCTACACTAGCTTAGACAGTGCCTCTAACAACCTTCTATTCTGCAGTGCTACATATTAAATTTAGAAATAATAACCATTGTCATCACCATTATCATTATCTTCTGATGCCAGTCATTTGGCAGCAATGGCTCTTTCCTCAGTGCATAGTTTTTCAGTAACAGCTCATCTTGTTGACCTTAGTATTTGTAATAGAATATATTCTAGCTCATCATGGTAAATGTTAAGACAGACAAATTGATTTAATTGATAACATATGAATGGCTTCACTTGCAGGATTTTAAGCAATAAAACACCCAACAACTAGGTGTGTAACAAAGTCAGGTTTTATCTTTTTAAAATTCACAGACATGTATAATTGTATATAGCAGATCATCATTAAACATAAGGTCTTCTTTGTTCCATGGCCATTTCAAAGTAAGCCACAATCAAAAAAAATTATAAACCAGTGAAGAAGTCCACTTAAAATACAATATGTCAGAGACCAAAAGGTTGCCAATAGCAACAAACGTTAAGCAAGTGCAAAGAGAAGTCATGAGTTAAGACCAGAATGATGTCGATGAAGTAACAAAGGAAATGGACCTTGAATCACGCACCTGAGCAGCAGATGGTTGCAATTTAACCATGTACACAGCATTTAGTGATTAAGTTCTTTTGTTTTTAGAGCACTTTCATAACCACACATAGTGAGTCATCGAACAAGAACTGGCAAGACAACAATGCATTCGATGCAAGTCATTATAGGAATCTAAAGCGAAGTGTGGTTCATCTTGCACCCATCCAGTACTAAGAAGAGGGTTCTGCATATATTTTAATTCTTCCCAAGTCGATTTAATCGGCATAGAAACAGATCTGTTGCATAAATTGACCTTCATCTCAGTATCATGGGTTTCACACTCGCAGTGTATCGCTTTAAATTCATAATTCAGATAAAACAATGACGATGAATAGTCAGCCATTGCACAGCTGCTATTTTTTTAACTTCACCATATATTCCCTAAACCTCAGAAAATCTTACATAGACAAAGAGCAGCCTGCTTTTTAGCCAACCCATTTTTCTTACCCAGCTCTGCCCCTTCCACCACTTGATCTTTCCACTGAGAGGCTGAGAACTGTATACAGTAGTTTACTTATGTTATAGCAAATGTAAATGAGATCCAGAACGGTGCCATAAATTACAGAACTATCTCACTTCACCATCACCAGCCTATCTGCCTTGGCGGGGAATTGAACAATGACTTCGACGTAGACGCCCCAGCACACCAACCCCGAGAAGACAACACATATAATGTTCACATAGCGTGCAATAAATCAGAGAATTATCTCACCATACCATCACCCGACACATTGAATGCTGGAGGAATTGCATCACAATATAATTTACATTTTACATAACAGAATAACATACAAAAAAATTAGCCACCAGCTATATGCTGGTCAATCAATGAGAAAGACAAGAAAGACAACGAACTAAATTGCTGCCGGCAGAATGATGAATTCCTACTGTGCATACCTGCCAAGGCCTTTATTCGCGACCTCTCAAACAGTTTGGCGGAGTTGTTCTCCTGATCTTCAAGATCTTCTTCATTATCGTTGATAATGTTCGTCTGCTCAACATAGCTGCGAGTTCCGTTCTGGTCTGTCATTTCCTATGACTACACTGTAAAAACAAAACAGCCAACGATAAGAAACACGCTAAAACTGTGATTCTACTCAATATAAGTCTGTGGCTCTATGGTTCAAACCAAAACAGTGAGAAACAGACACAAATTCAAATGAACTGTGAACCCATGTGTACGGGTCGTGACCATTGAACCCAAAACTTAACATTAAGAACTGAATAAACATTGGAATCGAAATGTTCAGTAGAATCGTCTGCAAAGACAGACAGAGCACAAGAGAATCTAGATACTCATGCATGATCAGCCAATCATAAAATTACTAAATATTGCCACTCTGAGAATGGCACATAGTAATTTATCATTATACCATACTGCTTGCTCACAGGTGCCAAGAAACCTGCACAACATTTTTTCCGTGGCCAAAACTCATTTGCAACTCAAATTAAATCACAAAGATAAATTAAATTCCAGAGGTAAAGTAAAGTAAGCTCATTTGTATATTATAAGGCATAAGTCTCTACCAACACAATTCTTCATAGATATGGTTCTGAGTCAAGAGGAATTGTTCGTTAACTCTCAGCATCATACAAGGCCAAAAAAATAATGTTGTGTTTCCGGTAACCCGACCGACCCTCTTTTATTGCCGCGACTCAAATAATTTTGTAAAAAATTTATTTAAAAAATATTTTTTAAAAAAAATTTCAAAATTTTTCTAACTTTTTAAACAAAACTTTTATTGACATAGTATGGTGACATTGTCTTCCGTAAAAGTTGGACCTTAGGCCAAAAAAATGTTGTGTTTCTGGTAACCCGACTGACTCACTTTTATTGCCGAGACTTGGAAAATTTTGTGCAATTTTTTTATTTACAGTGGCATTGCCTTAGAGTTTCACGCCTATCTAACTACTTCCTGGTTGCCAGTCTTGAAAAACCTCTAGCCTTATCATTCTCACTTGAGCCACCTCTAACGGTGACTAGGGAAAATAAATCTAGCAACCTCTAGGTGTAACTAGTCACTGGCTTGGCCAGTCTGGAACGACCCCTTGCAGTGATGTTCTGTTCACACTCATCTTCCCCTTCCCTTCCCACTTTATCTTACCAGAAAAGATGTCAACAAAATGAAATTAATAGAATTGTTTTCTAGAGCAATTTTAGGTACAGACAGTCAGGAAATAGGCAGTTTATACTTGCTTAGAACACGTACTTTGTTGCAGCGTGTACCTTTATGCAAAAAAGACTAGTTGGGTATAATTTTTCGGATAGTCACTGTATAAAAATATTTTACCAAAATAAAAATATTTTTCGACCTACCTACCCAATTTTTTTAGAGCTCTGTTACCGGAAACACAGCATTATTTTTTTTTGGCCTAATAGCATCATTACTTTCATATTATCAAAAAATAAGATAAAATAGGACTAGGAAGAGATTAAACAGTGTAGGGCCTTTCATCTACTTCAGCAACTGTAAAACGTGGCACCAGTACAAACTGCTCAACAATTACTCCAAATCCCCAAATTCACCACCCCAAATCTAATCATGTAGTTTAGCCAATATCGTCGAACAACCCTATTAATCTAACTGTAGCTTACTTTTCCAAAGTACTTATCTGCACATTCCTAGATATCCAAACGCAATTCTCCTTATCTTGGGCATCTTGCTGGATCAATTTCTTCCTATCACCATTTTTATTTTTAAAAGTCATGTGGGAGATTATCACTAGGCTCTTCTTCTCTATGCCACAGTTCATATCTCTATCAAAATGACTCATGAATTCCAACCCTAAAAAGTCCACACAGGTAGCAGTCCTAAAAATAGGAACATTGGCAACTGGCACACAACTGATTAGCCCAAGCAAAGGCTCATTATTATTTCATTACCTGGCCGTTATCAGCAATATTTCACATGCACAATACTGCCTGCACAAGCTCTTTCTATACTCATAAAAAAGGCTAAGGCAGACCATGATCAAATCAGACAACTCTCTAAGGTAGATAGCAAAGTCTAGGTTAAATTAAATTCCTCAAAGCAGGTGCTGGGTTTCATTGATTGAAATTGAATTCCCTAGACCAGGTGCCAAGTTTCATTATATCAACTGTTGGTCACTCCACAAGCCCAGCCAGCACAGTGGACAGGCAGCAGTAATCACAGAGGTGTTCAGACAGCAGATCAAAGTCCACCAGCTACCTGTTACCTTCCTTCAGCCTCCAACTGTTGACAGATCTATGCTTGCCTTCTGTGCAACAGTATTAATTAAATAACACACAGCCATTCAGCTTTTATGGTTTAGCCATTCATGAAACAGGATTTCTTTAATGAACTAAAGCACTGTAGTACACAACAGAATTATACTAATGCAATATAATGAACATGGTGATACAGATCATTTAATGATTATTATATATCACTATCACCAGCACCGCCATAATTATTATTATTATTACTATTATTAAGATATTTTAATCACGCTAATTTACGAATTCGTCTCAAAAGCATAATTATGATGGCTGATGGCTATTCTGCACCCTCATCACTTGGGCTTCCCAATGACAATGTACAGTCAGTGCGCACTCATGTTCATGAAAAAGTTTGCTAGGTAAACTTTTTGTGAAATAGAATATTAACTATACTACCTTATGTAACCTGTATTCAAGAAACCTAATTCTAATTAACATTCAGTTGACTTTGTCCACTTTGCACTGAAACAAATTTTAAAGCACTGCATAAATTGCTGACATTAGACATGAACTACCTAATCTAAAGCAGCTCTTTAATATTCGTCCCATCCCAAAATCGTTTAGAAAGACATCCAGCTGGCAGAAGATGAGTCAAGTGTTTGAAGAAATAATGCAGCAGATTTGCCAGCTGCAGACTGCAATAAACTGTGCCACTGGGTCATAGCCAGCTTGCAATAGACACAGTGCATTGATTATCAGCTGAGAAGGGAATTAAATTCAAGGTTCTCCTCATAGGGGAAGGCTTGATAGTACAGTAGCCAATGTGTACTTAGAAGCAATCTTGCTCCAATATTTCACTCTTCTGCCCCAACCAACTCACCAACTCAATGAACTCATCCATTTATTGTACCACACCTTTTCCCATCAGTTTAAGCTGTAGAACCTTTGCAAAGTTTTAAAATGCACTGCAGAAGTATGTGATACCCAAATACACACATGCATGCATACATACAAGCAGAGGCATCATGAAAGTAAGTGTAGTCATGACATATGTATAAAGCATATGTAAATTTTCAGATAGCAGGATTGTAAACACGTATAAGTGAAGTACTAAGCTGCTGCTCACATGTGCATTAATCAGGAATCAAACACAACTAGTATAAATGGAAGAATACTTCATCTTCAGCTGCATAAATAGAACAAAGATGAGCAAATGACAACAGCAAGTACTCACTAGACAGACAATATAAAGGAAACATAAGAAGAATTTAACCTACAATCTGGGAAGCAGCATGCTTCGCAGAAGTTTAGTTTAAAGTGTGGAACTAAAGTGTTACCTTTTTAGACTAAACACAAAAAAATCATCAGACTTGTAATTAGCAGAGGTCATTCATCAACTCCCACCATCGCCTAATAGATGGAGTCAGAATCAACGATGCATTGAAAGCATTTTGCACATTTGATATTAGTTCAACAATGTCTCAGGTATTTTATTATAAGAAGCAATGGCTTTTAACACATAACTCATCTGCACATAAGCATCAAATCTTACAGTAAAACCCCATAACACAGCAAATGTCAGTGAGCTCTATCCTATTATACAGGTAAGTTGTTACACCACACATGCCTCACCTGTAAACAACAAGTACAGTAAATAGCTCAATCTGTGGGCAAAAGCTGGCTGCCATTCAGAAACCACTTTTAAATAGGAATGCTCCATTCTGTCTGTGTTCATTCAATGTCATTCCTGCCTGTGGTGTTAAACGTCTGTGCGCCGAAGCTATTCATTTCAAGCATGGTCGTTCACACATGGTCAGCTTCAAATGAGCATCACAGCACAAACTAAAAATTTACAAAACTAACAGCCAACTCTTTGTGATCATAAGCTATGACGAATGCCAAACATCAACGAATGCCAACCATAGAAAAACAAAGTCACTCCCACACAGAGGAACAAGTAAAAACGCTGTAGACCTGTCATGCCAGCCAGTGTCTTCTTTCTGACCAATCTGCTACAAACTGATTATACAGTCAGCCAATCCCAAAAGAACCGAATGCATAATGCATCCGCCTAAGGAAGAATCTCGGAAATTAAGTAATGCCCTCGGAGACTGTCAGATTGCACCGTAAATGGAGGCGCATGTGCACAGCGGTCAGAGTCCATGAAATTAAAGCAGCGCAGACGGGATAACAGGACCATAACTGATTAGACTGCACCAGACCTCCGAACTGCAGTAAAGACAGCGGCATATTAAAACTAGAACGTCACTGGCGCATGCAAACGCTATACTACCATCCCAGCATGCCCTCTAAAATAATAAAACCCACCTGATAACTAAGGTGACATTGGCAAATGGCTGTCAGGCAAGTAAACTGAAGCTATCACTACATCAGGTTTTGCCTGACACTAAGTGACTCACGCAACAACATGTATATATATTCATAAAACCACTGAAGTGTTTGCACAGCAGGCAAATCGGTGATAATCAGGTCTCTCGTTTGCTGCACACAGAACTGAAGGAGACCACCACAATCATTACTAGTGGGCTGCCCAATAACAAAGTCAGGCAACACCCATACAAAAACTGATACACCATCAGACTCACAGATAATTAGATTGCAGCTTTATGCCCACTGCATTTCTACCGCATCCGCACAGTGAAACTTAACTTCCACCCAGTCTAAGGTCTGCTGAGAACAGAGACAAGCAGAAGACTAAACTAAACATTCTATCCATTATCTTAAATACTTTGTCTCCTTTTATTATTCGGTGCTGTTATCAGCTAAATTGCAGCCAAGGAACTAATCATGACAGGAAAAGCTAGCAGCATTCCATCTCCATGTGCTCAAAAGAGGGAATGCAGATTTTTAAATGACATCCTTTGATCCTGGTGGCTCAGGAACGAGACTAATATAGTACTACCAAAAGAACCTGAGAATTCTCACTTTAAATGGTTTTTAACTCAGGAAACTCATGCAATCTAATGGCAAAACCCAGAGGAGCCCAGTGTGCCAGTTAAGTTGGGATATTGGACAAGAAATTATGCAAATACGATCAAATAAAGTAATAAATGTACTGAAACATAACAAAATGTCTGGTGTCTGTTGGAGAAATTCAGTTCTATATTGCACATTTTTCATAATGAGATGCAAAATTAGATAAATGATCCCCAATTTTGCAAAAGCTCCAACTGTGTTAACCCCTGAGTAAGTAAATGATTAGCATAAAAATCGATTTTAACTCCGAGATTAAGTTAAATTATCAAATCATAACACTGTTCTCATATGAAAAATATTAATGTGTCAGAAGACAAAGTAGCAGTTCTTCCACAACAGAAAATCTTCAGGAATGTGCAAACCGAAGATTCTGGCACAAACTGTTGAGTGCCTATGCACAATGAATACAGCACTGTTCAAAACATTGTTTAAATGGCTTAATTATTATTAGGAGTCAACAGGTCATTATTTTTCCTATAAAACGGCATCGCAAGGGTCCGTTAGGTACCGCGAGAGTCAGGGTTAAGGTCGTCATTAGAAAACAAGAGAAACCTTCCGCCGCATTAGCAATTTCTGCAGGCGTTGCGTGGCGGAATCCTCCGCCACAGAAGCACCACGCTTCTAAAACGCATGCAATATGCATCAACTCAATACGAACCTGTGCGTGAGGCTAATTAACAAAAAAAACAATCCAAGTGACGCGAAACTTGCCCTACAGTTACATGACCTTGGTGAGCATTGCGATGATTTTTATATACCCAGCGATTAAGATACACAGTCCAAGCGAAGCAATGACACGTTAAAGCATGCATTCATTCTAACACATTCCCAGTTAAAGTATACATACACAGGAACGGCCGCCGACGACGGTGTTTAAATCTGTTGTTTTCCTCGCTAATTATAACGAATGCAACGTCCAAAAAGTCAGACGGCCAAACGAAACCGGTTTTAACACTCAAAGCAATACAACGCAACGCAACGCCGCCTTCAAAACTCCCGATCGAAAACTCAACAAGTTACATGTTGCTATCGGTGACGACACTAAAACGCCCAAGATAATTCTAAATTAAATTCACGAACTGCGGTTTAAAAGCGGGAAAATCTTCTTACATGTTTTTAATCCATGCAGATATAATAATAGCGTTCAATTAAATGATTAAATCATTTTATTTCTCGCTTATATCAACAGGCGACATGACAGCTATCGACATTGCTGGCTGGCTGGCTAGGTCAACGTCATCACCAATGCTCTTTAGAAAATGACAGGCGCTTGACAATATCACATACAGGTAAAGATGACCAACAACAACTCACCTGCTGCACAATAAGAAGCGCAATTCTTGTCGCAGTAAATCCCGACCAGATGTGCGTTTGGGCAGTTGACGATGGCAGCAATACTTTGAACGGTTAGGAAAGATGAAAGTCAGACTGAAGCAAAACTTCAACCAAACCTCATCTTGCTCAAAGTTTCAGGTCAGACAGATCAGTCAGCGGCGGCGACACCGGTGACAACCAAGATGGCGACGCCTTTGGCGAAATAGTTCCTCTGAAATGACTCACAAATTGAAAAACGTTCTTCTCTAGTCTGAAATATAGTTCTTAATTCATTCAGAATAATATAAATTGAAACATTCCGGGGAATAAGCATGTAGTTATTCACTTTGGACTTAATTATGTAGAAAGCGCTCTTTATTATTAGTTGCGTCTTGGATGGATTTTAGTAGGTAAGTATCTTACATAATTATGCGTAACATGATATCCATTAGGTCGTACATCTAACTTAATTTTAGCTTCATCTCTTGACCCACGGGAATTAATCACATAATTTATTGCAAATCACAACAAAACTTCATGTTCTTAGGCATAACTTTTGTCTTAGGCTGCATAGATTAGGCCTATTTCGCAAATCGACTAGGCCTACAATAGCTCGATCAGTCGATCTTGTTCCTAATTTTGACCCCGCGTCTGTAAAACAAAACCGATCGAGCAAGTTGCAGAACAGCAGATCATATTACTGAATCAGTAGGCCTATGCCTATGTGTGTGTAAATATATTATAGGCCTACGGTTAATTTATATATCTTAGCAACCTACAGTACCAGCGCAGTGACAGGACTCTTACTCCGACTGTGATCCTGGGCCGATCCATGGTCGACTAGGAGCCGATCAAGCGCTAAAGGCACGGTGTTCGCGCCTAGACGGCTCTCGTCTCAGGCGGGTCAGGAAGACCCGTGAAATCATTAGTGAAAAACAGATGGTGGCATGACGCCTGTGATGTTGATAACGGTTTACTAATGTCGTGGGGATGGGCTTGGGTGCATACGAGGTGTGCACGGCGGGAGGGGAAATGGAGGTGGTGTAAGTAGGGTGAGGAGACCAAGATTGTTATTATTGATGTACATGTACATGTACATGTACATGTACTATACATTGTACATGTAGGCATCCACTGGTGGGAAGTTACATGTAGTTTTAAGGATGGCTATGATTTAATGATTACAGAATACCTTGCCATGGTGTTATTTCTTTTCTAATAATTATATATACTTGAATTGTATGCAAAACAAAATGGTTGACTTGTTAAAAAAGCAAACTAATTCTAGTATGTGTTATAAAATATAACAACATAACAAATTATTGCAGTAATCAGCACCAAATGAATGAATTTGTTCATCGTATCTACGTGAAAGTTTTGGGGTGCAAATTGCACCCCCGATGCAAATGTGCTGGCAAAAATTGACGTGAACTCTTTTTTTATATTTTCTACATGACTATATGAGAAAATTGTACGCTTACAATGTCCTAGATAATAACTGCTGAAATTTTAAAAATAACACGTAAGCAGCCATAAGAACGGCCTTGGGGTGCATTTTGCACCCCAAAGTACCATCGAGGGTTAAGGGTGAGTAAGATTGTGGAGTTACATGTACATGTACATGTAGAATATTAATAGGTGGTTAAGAAGTGAGATGAGATCCAGGGAGATGAAGAAGCTCAGAGAAGCTTATCGAGTCAGTCCCCCTAAATAATGAATCTGAAGGATAAGCAGAGGCTGTGATTCACCCGGTCAACTAGCAGAGCTAGAAAATATTTAAAAGTAACTGACAAAAGTTAACAATCATTATCTTCAGATGTATTTAATAATAGCTGTTTTAGTACTTTTCTGAATGTACATGTATGGTTGGATTGGCAGGCACGAGTAGTTGTAAGGTTACTGTTCCCTATTGGTCCTAGGCCTCTACACAGAAGTCTAACCACGTTCGTTATAAGACGCTTTATTTATTAGCTGACTATACTGCTACGTACATGAATGAATGAATGGATGAATTTCTATAGCGCCCCTTCAAGCCATCCTCTACTCAGAGGCGCTCCCAACTACTGCGCGGACACTGTGTTGGAATTTTCACGCCGAAGCGCAGTGAGCGTGAGTTGTGAGTAAAGGACTTGCTCAAGGTCCCTATACGCAATGGCTCGAGGCGAGGTTTGTACTCGCGACCTATCGATCCTCGATCAACGACGCTACCTCGGAGCCACCGCGCCCCACATGTACATGTACAGCGGGAGACAGCGTCTTTGATTGCGGCGACGATGCCTGGATCATATACATGTACATGTACATTGTACATGTACATGTACATGTACATGTACATTTGTACATGTACTGCCTCTTGGGCCCGGCGTATGCAGCCATTAACCCCGATATGGGTGGAATGGAGACGTTTCAAAATGTCTTCCCTAGCGGGTCCCGGCATAATGACCCGTAGATCCTTGAAAGCCAACCCGCCGCTCGTGATGAGTTCGTCGGCGAATCCGGCATAAGGCTTAATTGCCTCTGGTACGGCCGTCCCTTTGGGTGGCCAGCCCGATTTGATCTGTTTGAGCAGCAGCTTGTAATCTGTGTCTACAGTATCTGCACTGCTGCTATCAAAGCGTCGATTGTCTGCTGTGACGCGACAAGGCTGAGTTCCTCCAGCTGGTGTTCGTCCGTTAACGCGGCAATTTACGCTGGGATCTGCGTTGCCTCATTTGGTTCGAGAGGGGGGTATGCTCGAGACATTGATTATTCTATTCGGTCCTGTAAAGATTATATAATTGGTTTTATTAGGATTAAGTGATAAGAAATTAGAGTTAAACCAGTTTGTAAGTAAAGTGATCTCATGATTCATAGATTTAATAAGGCATAAGTGACTAGAATTAGGCCTAGTAATAAAGGCCGTAGTATCATCAGCAAATAAATATAGTTTAAGTTTGTTATAACAAGTAGTAATGTCATTTAGGCCTATATAAATAAGAAATAAGAGAGGGCCTAGAATGGAACCTTGATGAACACCGCATAATATGTGGGCCAGTTTAAAATGGGTATTAGAAAAGAAGACCTGTTGGGTACGACTAGTCAGGTAAGATTTAAACCAGTCAAGAGTGATGCCTCTAACACCATAATAAGACAATTTATCAAATAAAATGTTATGCTGAATAGTATCGAAAGCTTTAGATAGATCCAAAAATACTCCAATAGAAATCAAACGATTAATTATCAATAGCCTCTGAAATTTTATCAACCACCTCAATTGAGGCATGGGATGTGGAGTGACCTTTACTAAAGCCAAATTGGTACGGATAAAAAAGGTTATTTCTATCAAGGTGATCAGTTAATCTAGTATGCATATAAACGGTGCAACACTTTTAATAATAGGCTAACCACTGTGTCTGCAGGCCTAATTGACAGACTGTTGTGGCGAATGTTGGTCAATCAGAACTGTGGCGGTTTTAGCCTTAAAATCTCAGGGAGAAAATTAACAAATTGACGAAGTGTGACAAACATTGACTGACACGACATGGAATCAGAAGAGGGTTCGAGGGAGGTGACTACCCATCCAAGCTCAAAGTCGTCTTTAAATCTGAGTACAAAACTACATGTACTGTACATGTATGAGGCATTAACATACGCGGAAGAAGATTATTACACTGTCCATTGTGCTATAGCCTGTTAGTATTATAGCTTTTTACTATGAATATATACACAACTAGATGTTTTGTCGGCGCTAGCGCCTATGCCTATAGTGGGTTAAACCAGGGTTTTAACCAGATAAAATGGATAAAAATGGATTAAGTCTTTCCTACAAATTCACTGAAAAATGAACAGGGTCGAGGCCATGTACGGCCGCTATAGAAATTCTTGATTACATGTAGCCTACATTTACGAAGTAGGCGCCAGTACCCCTATTTTTCACTGGGCGCAAGCTGCGCCCGCCATGTATAGGGATAGAAGCCCCTGAATCGAGACCCCTTTTTATAATGTGAATAAAACAGGCTACATTTAGGTTCTTCTTAATTTCTCATGCTTTGACTATATATAGTGGACTAAATGGATATTCCAAACAGTACTGAAGAATTCATCCATTAACTTCCTCGTATCCCGCAGTGCGTTTGCAGGCGGTGTAGTAAAGCTATACTTACTTACTTACTTACTTACTTAAATAAATGAACTATCTAGCTAGGCCCACCATAAATAATCCAGCGCATTTGGATGACGTCATGCATGTTTGCAAAAGATTAATAAATAGTAATAAGTGATATTAAGACAATGTAATTATTAAGTTGTTTACTACGGAGATGAAACCAAACAAAAACTGCAGAGAACACAAAAAGCAATAAATTGCTTATTTATCACGAACGCCATCACACAGCGATTAACTACTGAAAATGAAAACGTTTAAGTCATTTCTGGTTCAAACCTTTCTAAAAGTAAAATACTACACTAATTAAGTGAGAAATAGTAAAATGGAGTCTCTTGTAGACGCAATGTGCTGTGAAAGTTAACAGTGTTAATACGGTCCCAGTTGAAGCCATTCATGCTTTTTAAGGCTGACTTTAAACAGGTAGCGTACATCTGTGTTAATTTTCTCAACACACTTCATCCACATTGCTCTGCGTGGACCGTCGTGTAGCTGAGGATACAACACAAACACTGCCGTCTTGATTATACTCATTTTGGTTTCGTCGAATGGTTTCTTCAGTTCAGAGGTCGATCGACTCGAACCCGCCCCACCCCCGGTATATCCTCCCCCCAAGCAATTGCGCCCAACTAGATCTTGTAGGCTAAAGAGTTCAAAGACTGCCCATTTGGCCAGTGAGGGCGCATCTCGCAATTCCCGACGCTCATTTATGCTTTTAATATCATCCGTATCAAAGCGATATGGGGGTTCATTTTCGAATAGGTTAAGCACTAACTGCTTGCACATGTGTGCTGATAATGCACGCCCTGTGACAAATGCAGCAGCCTTCACACGCATCAGTCGGACATCCGTGAAAACCTCGTCCCGCGCACGGTTTACATGTCTGTTGGACGTGTTCTGTCCACCAATCTCGCCCAGTCGCTTATTTACGTGAATGAACATTTCACTTAGCTGGGAAATTTTCTTGCTCTGTTCCTCAACTGTCTTGTTGATCTGCTGCACTTATAGTCGTTGGTATGTACATGTAAGTACATGTATGCAGGCACGTATATGTGAATTTATGCATGCATGTATAAATGTATGTGTGCATGCATGTATTTATGCATGTATATACATGTATGTATCTATGCATGTATACACTGTATATATGCATGTATGTACAGTATGTATAGAAAAGTCCTGCTAAACGGACCACCTGGAAGTCTGCCATAGTCACCATACATTGTAGCTGTTGGTATGCATATAATTATGCATCCACGTAAGTTAGTATGTATGTATGTATGTATGTATGTATGTATGTATGTATGTATGTATGTATGTATGTATGTATGTATGTATGTATGTATGTATGTACATGTATGTATGTATGTATGTATGTATGTATGTATGTATGTATGTATGTATGTATGTATGTATGTATGTACATGTATACATATATACATAAAAATATATGTGTATAGACAGGTTCTGCGAATTGGGCCAGCTCTGTCTGCTATAGTCACTTTTGCTGTTGGTATGTATGTACATGTATGTATGTACATGTATGCATGTACATGTATGTATGTATGTAGGTATGTATGTATGTAAGTATGTGTGTATGTATTATATATAATATAATATAATAATATAATATATAATATAATAATATATGATATAATTATAATTTAATCAATTTTTATAGCGCCCCTTCAAGTCACCGTCTACTCAGAAGCACTCCCAACATGTACATGTACATGTACATTGTAGGCCTACGTGCTTCAGCCGTAGTTGAACTGATCCAGACTGCACAGCGGCAACGTGGCTATTGACATGCATTCAAGCGTACACATGTACATGTACATGTATAGAGCAGATGGCATTAATTAGTTTATCTTTGACACCCGGCTAATGTCTTCATAATTACGGTCTCCCGGGGAGTTAGAAGACTCACTCTGGTCGACCTCTGAGCTACTCGCTCGCGTTTAAGGTCCTAACCCGGCGTGAATAACGTACTTTCGGCAGCCGTTAGCTATTTTCTCGTGGCAACGTTCACGCCGCATAACGTTACACGTACGGCAGGGTTAGCTGGTCGTTAGGGCCGGAGGGGGTCCAGTAACGAAACTAGTACTGTAGTTGACATGTCATATTCATTTAGGTGATTTGAATTTGCAAAGCATCAAGGCTATAGGGCCAGGCCAATAATAAATGATAGGCTAAAGTAAAGTATTAGGACCTATAAGCCTTGGTCTATGCCAAATGGACTATATAGGCCTATACACTTTGGGCTTAGCCTAGGCCTATGCGATTAGGTTATAGGCCTTTGAGCATTGCGAATTTGTATAGGGTTGCTGAAAGTAGATTGATTTTTAGGATAACCAAGCCTAATATTAAATTATTCGCGATCACTTGGAATTAAGCTATCGGAACCGCAAAATAGAGCCATGTGTGATTAAATAGTTAGGCCGAGAATAGCCTAAATAGTAAAGATAGTCAGACCAAGCATACAAAATTAAGGTGGAAAAGATAAAGCAGTTAGCCTAGTCTTAGCCTAAGCCTGGAGGTGGCGTAAATTCAACTTTCGGTCTCTGCAGATTAGGCCTACTCGAACCTGTCTAGTCTTTTCTTGCTTTGTTATAAAGCTCCGAGCGAAATTCTGTCTTGCAGAGTAGAGTCATCGATATTTATATTTAGGTTTATTAATATCGATGAGTAGAGTAGAGTACATATGTGGGTCCTCGCACCTGCCTGTAGGCTGTAGCCCGGTATAGGCAACCAACTTAAAAGTTACGCTCCATGGCTCTCCAAGATTCCGACATATGATAATTGACATTGTGATTTGCGCAGGTTCTGGCCACTGTAGGACCTAAATGTGAAGCCCGAAAATCGGAATAGCCTATATACAGGACTAGGCCTAATTTATTGTATCTGGGATTCATACTAAAGAAGCCCATAGGCCTATGCCGCCAAAATCCGCCGAATTTGATGGTTGTATCAGACTTAGAATTTAGCGTGGAAAGCAATTAAGGTTAGGTCGACCTATTATAGGAATTAGGCCTAATACGCCTATTAATAAAGAATAGACCCATAGGCTAAATTTTCCAAAATACACAAACTTTATTTAAAAATCTCGAGACTCTTCTATGCATGTGAGGACTGAGGAGGGCAGGAGGCCTTGGCCAAATGGACTTGTTGAGCCCCTGATAAACTCCGCCCATGACTGGAGAGGGGAGTCAGACGTTGATTTAGGCCTACATGGACTTTGGCTGCGCAATGAGGACTTTACTATGGGTTCCTAAGAAAGATTGGGGGTTGATCCCCAGAATTCCCAACAATTTTCACCCTGTAGCCTATTTAGGACTAGCTTAGGCCTATATGTATACATTTCCCCGATCGATCTATGTCGGCAGCGCATCTGCTTCGGAATATTGATAGAGCGCTATATAATTTTGATTGATTTTTGATTGATTGGTATGCCAATTGTTATAGGCCTATTTTAGATCTTTATAATTTAGGCCTATTCAGCTAGCTGTAAGCCAATCAGTCTACCACAATAGCAATAAGCCTATAATGGCGTCAGAATGGGCCCTAAAGAGTAAAGGCGTCAAGTTGCTTAATTGGGCTATGGCCGCTATGCATATGCGCTCAGTCAAAGCAAAATCGATAGGCCTATATCGAAGTATGATTATAGGTCTAATATTCAGTTCCAAGTCAGGATCCAAGGTCAGACAGACATGCAGACAGTCAGACGCTTATTGACTTAGCCTACATGTAGGCCTAGTTTACGATAGACACTTTTGGCAGTGTTAAGAACTTAAGGCAGATAGGCTTAGGCCTAATGAATAGGAAAGCACTCTGACTCAGGATTTGCAGACAGAATTGATTTCAGTTTTAAGTAATTATAGGCTAAAGATCGCGGAGACGTCACCTCATAGAAATTGTTGCAAGCTACCAGAAAATTCTGCCTAGGCCTATAGGCCTATGCTATTATTATTATTATAGGGCCTAATCACAATGGTAGAGGCTATATAGCAATCTCTGCACAGGTCTCATGTACATAAAATTGCCCTAAGGCGAGTAAGGCCTATTCCTATACACCACACATGTTCACATTAGAGTGATGGCTGGTTTGCAAATTCTACGACACTGTATTCGTATTTTTAAAATGATGTCCCTCGATCAGGCATGTATGGTGTATTCACTTCTAACATCCATATGTCGAAGATGAGTCATATGGGCATTCTAAGAACCTTGGGCCACCTGTATTAATCTAGAGCGTACGTAGGGCCTAGGCCTACATGCAGCCACTACAATATTGATAGGCCTGGCTCACCTTCCACGCCGGATGGCTTAACGGCTTAGTTTGCACAATAGGTTGCAAGGCCTCGTAGGCTCAAAATATACATTATACAAGAGCATGACACTATATATATATATATATATATATATATATATATATACATATATATTATACATATATATATATATAAAACTATCTGTCTGCTCACACACCCACATACACACCCCACCCACCCACCCACCCACCCACACACACACACACACACACACACACACACACACACCCACATAGCTGTATAATTTCATGTATATAATTTACATCATATATCAAATATATTGCATCAATGAATACAATGATCAAGTGAATTGTATACGCGCTCTAAGTATACTTACGCGTAGGCCTCGCCTACTTGCGCTGTACTTCGTAGGCTACCTTTGTATATTACTGACATGCTCACGCAAACAATCTCTCTCTCTCTCGCGCGCGCGCGCTCACACACCCACATACACACCCCACCCACCCACACACACACACACACACACACCCACACACACACACACACACACACACCCACACACGCACACACACACACACACACACACACACACACACACACCTGAAGGTGACTCCGCAGAGCGTATAGCCTGCGCATGCCTATAACACTCAACTCATCCACTGTTCGTACTTTAATAATTGGCAGTACCAGTCTCAAGGCTGGAGGGAGGAGGAGGGCGGCACTGATCATATCATTGATAAGCCTCAGTGCCATAAAACAGCAACAAGCAAAAGCGCATAACACACGTGTCCAATGGTTGCATGAGGTATGATAACGTTTTTTTAACGACACTGCCACATCAAAGATGATTAGTGTCGCCCTCCTCTTTTATCCAGGCTTGGGACGGGCACTGGATAACGCAGGCAATACATGCATTTTATAAGTGATATTGTGGCTCCTTCAGTTTGACTTCCAGGCAACGTGGTCAAGTTCTGGTCAAATAATCCTACTAATATAATAGGCCTACTATTATTGTCCCTTTGTTTTTGTAATTTTAGGCTAAAATTACTCTTAGGCCTATGGATTAGCAGGCCTGTAATTATAATCATAGAGCTTCTAAAATAATTCAGTACACAAAAAGCTTACTTATGTGACTTTTCTTACAAAGGGCTACATTTTACTTGATATTAACTCTACAATTACATGACATTTACATGATCTCTACTTTAATTCACCTTACAATATGTGTAAACTGTTAATTTCGACGTTGTGGCTCTGTAGGATTCTTGAGATCACAATATTAGCTTACGACCACAATGGCCACTATATAAGCAAAGTGAAAGTAGACCTGCTACATAAATGACAGTTTAGACATATGTCACTATAGGACTTTAGTTTATCTGACCCTTCATTACTTAACTTGATTTTATCTGTACTTGACCTCTATTTGACTTGATATTAACTTTACAATTACATGACCTTTACATGACTTCTAGTTCAATTCACCTTTACTTGACCTCGACATTACTTGATAGGCAGAAATATTATTTGCTTTACACGACCTCTGGTTTAATTTACCCATACCCAGGGTGAAAATTGCCGGGGTGTTGATGGGTTCAATTACCCCCTAGTCATTTCTTAGGACCCCCCATAGCAAAGTTTTCATTGCAACCACAACTCCACATAAATCAATGTCTGACGCACCCACCCAGTTTTTTTCTTCTGCAATTCTCATACTGCCCATACCTTAAATTAATTATATGACCTCTATACGTCTACTTTGCTAGTCTTCACAGTATAACCTTTGAACTATTATTTCACCTACGGCAAGCACGCAGGCGCGTCCACCATATAAAGATAGTGCTTATCAATTGTGTAGGCTCCTCTGGCATGGCTACAGCCTTTAGACTCGTGTTTGCTTATGGCAGATGGTTAAAGGTTAAATGCATGAGACTGCCTATGGTCGACAAGCGTAAAAAGAAGTCCTCATAGACGACGTGGTAGTGATTAGGTCGGATATCTCCTCTTCTGTGTATATAGTCTACTAGAAGCCGTTCGATATAGTCGTGAATCACTGCGCCTGCTATATACGTTCTTAAGCTGTCAATAAAAGTCCGTCGTCTGATAGAGAATTACCCCTCCCTCCCTATCTATGAAGACACAGACCAGTTGCCCTCCATTGCTTATGTACAAAATAGATACATGTATATATTAGGCCTACATAAATATATATACGCGCATTCATAACTGTCTATAGGCCCTATGCCCTTCTATACATATACACACATACACACGCAAGAACACGCGCACACCTGCACGAAAATGCACACAATCATGTACATATTTGCTGTAGGCCTATGTGGCGACATTATGCAATGTAAACTTTGTATAGTGCCATGTCAGTTATCAATGTCATATCCTCTATAGTTTCTGTAACTTAGGCTAAACATGACATTTTGTGTCTCCTTCAGCAAGTATTTGAGTACCCAGTATAGTGAATGCTCTGCCCCAAAATCCTTTGTCTGTAGATCCGAAACTAGTGCCAAAACTAAAGCACAATGAAACGATGACATCCTGCTTGCATAATATTATACGAAAGTCGAAATTCTGTTGGACCAAGTGCTATGGTAGTCACATTGTTTGCCTTTTTTGGTTCTCAGCACCAGAACTTAGCTGCTCTCTGAATTGTACTTTCTCGTAAAGCAAGTGTGGCTCATTTCTATGTAAGTATCCAGATTGCAGCACATCTTACATAACTCACAATCAGATCGAGGCAGTGATATTGTTTGACAGGTGATGTAGGCCTACACATTAGAACTCAATCCACATTTATTCATGCATGACTGTTAAAAAATTTCACCTCTTTTGCATAATGGTAGAGGGAATTTGCCCCCCCCCCCACTTCCTCTCCGATCTCTGCCCCTGCTTAAGGGGGGAGGGGGGCAGAATATGACGTGACACCCCTGCTCACGATTTAACTAATCTAAATAATTAGCCGTTCCAGAATACAATTTCTTACGTCTCCGGATAATTTTTTAAAATCCCAAGGGATCTGAGATACCTCGGGTAAAAAAAAAAAAAAATTTTTTTTAAAATAAATAAAAAAAATCTAAATAAGTGTCTTTTAAAAACAGTTTGAAAGTGTTTGCTGAAGAGCATTAAATGCAAGTGGAAGCTCAAAGACATCAGAAAGCTGACACCAGCAACAGAATCTTGAACTTTATTCTCTGCACGACAGAGTGAAGAATTCAAGATTCTCAAGCAATGGTGAATTAAACATGAAACTGCTTAACATTTCAAGGATTATGAGCTGCACTGATTCCCCAGTCACTTTCAGTACATTCGTTGTAACTCTCATGACTGTGATGTGATCTGCTTGAACTGTATAGCTGGCGCCGTCACTGGGAATAGGCCTACCAGAGTACAGCAGGCTGTGGCAATTAGAATCCCACAGGTGTGAGCAAGATGTCAAAATTATGCTTTTCAATAATTATTGTGTAACAGTCATGGGAGGAGTTTATCAAGGGCTAGGGGGGGCTAAGCCACACCCCCAAAGAAGACCTAGATCCATTTTTTACTGTGTAAATGGTATCTTTTCCCGGGCTTAGCCCCCCCTACCCAAGAAGGCTTTAGGGGCCGTCCATAAAGTACGTCACGCTCCAGGGGGGGAGGGGGTGTAAGAAAGTGTGACAGTTTGTGACAGGGGGAGGGGGTCAGGCCATGTGTGACGTCACACATTTATTTTTTAAATTCTTTTTTATTTATTTTTTCTTAGTACCTAAAATCCGACCCGGCCCGGCCAGGCGTGTCTAAAACCCGGCCTGGCGGGATAAAAGTTGATTTCCCGTCACTATCAAAGCGTTTAGGGACACACGTCACTATCAGATGGATTAGGGATAGTATGCTAGGGTTTAGAGGTTAGGTAAATGGTTATGTTTTAAAAAATTTTGTTCGAAAGTGTGACGTACTTTAGGGGGGGGTCCGACATTTGTGACAGTTTGTGACAGAAGGGAGGGGGGTCAAAAATGGTCAAAAATAGCGTGACGTACTTTATGGACGGCCCCTTAGCCCCTCTAAGAACAGAAACCAAACTCCGCCCGGCGCCCATGGTAACAGTGAAGGAAGGCAGCTTGCTCTCTACAAATGATAAATGATTTTGTTGTTCCTTCACTGTGGCCTTCTTTCATAATTTCCTCTGCTGAGAAATCACAGAAATAATCCAATAAAAACAGCCGACAAAGCCTAAAGGCAGATATCAATGTAGTTCAGTTTATCATTCACGTCACTGTTCTCGCTCATTGCTCTCCAGACCACATTTTAAGTATGAATAATTTGTGGTTGTAATTCGATTCATCATTTGCAGATCAATTACTTTATAGTCTAATCTTTTTGCTTCTTCCTTTAGTGTGGTCCATATCTAACGGCCTTTGGCAAAGAGCAAGATTGCTTAAGAAAACTACGCAGTTCAGGGCTACTTGCAAGCTATATCATGACTGCAATAGCATGATGAATAACGATGTAATAATAACAATGCAATAATAATGAACAAAATGAATACCAACCACCGTCTTGCCTATCCACAGAAACATTAATTTACGTCTGCTGTTTCAGGTAGGAAACACTTCTCAGAAGACATATTGAAGCTACACTACACATCGATGGATTCAAGGAGTATATCACACTTAATGCACTTGCCTTGCTTTTCAGCATTTGTTTGAAAGGTAGCCTACTACATTAATTATCTTCATACATACATACATACAAATATACATACATAAACATACATACACACGCGCTCGCACACACACACACACACACACACACACTTGAGTTTGTTCTGTAAGAGACTTTATAACGCAATACAATACTATGCAATTCAATATGACAAAATTCATTCCTACATACATACATCATATAATATATTAATTTAATGAACATATATATATATATATATATATATATAATATTATATATAATATACATTACATATTTGTGAATTTCTTTGCAGTACAATTTAAAAATTAAAATCAAAATTGGGATGATATATTTTCTGCATATATAAACTCACTGCTAGCAGTACAATACTGGTCAACACTGACAACACACTTGAAAGTATGCTGCTTTTAAATTATACAAAAAACCTGCTATCAGCAAAATGTAAAACTGTCTTGAAACTTTTCACCATTTCACAATAAATATACATTGGCCGTTAAAGTTAAACTTTAGAGTTGATGCCTAGACTTAATATCACCACCATTACATTCAGCTTGGCATTTGAGAAATAGAATTAGATTTTAATTTAAAAATAGAATAAAATCAGCAGATAATATTATTAGCAGGACAGTTAACAAGAGGCACTGAGTAGATTGTCACTTCTACAAATGGCATTAAGGTTAGCATACGATCCAAAACCCGAAGAAATCTGCTAGTAAATTGCAGTTAAAAATACAATACAACAGTTAAAAATCACCAAGGGACCAACAACAGATTGGCATATTTGATAAATGGCACTAATTTCATCGCCAGCTTTTAAAAGCGAAAAGTTCAGCAGATAGTTTTGCAGGTAAATAAATATTTTCAAGAGGCACATACATAGTTCACAAGTTTAGAAGTTTCCTTTCTAGTACATGTATGTACAACAACAACAAGTTAAAGTGAGTGACAGCAGTCTAGTCACTGAGCTGACAGAGCAGCGCACCACCCATGCAGATCCAGTAATCCTGTGGCTGAAACGAAGGAAGATACACCGTCACAACAAAGTTTGTCGAATGCCCTGCAGAAGAGAAACAGAAAAGAACAGACGATAATCATTTGTTATCAAACAATGAACTGTTGTCACCAGAGCTGTGACAATTGCTTTTAACCAATCCCTTGCTACTTGGCACATATCTTTCTCTCAAACTCAGAACACTCCTTTTGTCAATCAATCAATCAACCAATCAATCAATCAGCCAACCAATCAATCATTTATTTTGTAACCAACAAACGATTTTTTACAGTTATAGATTGCAAGTTCACTGTCAATGGGGAAGGCCGCAAGTATAGGTCCTAAAGAGATCACTGACCCTGCTAAATAGAAATAATAATAATAATAATAATAATAATAATAATAATAATAATAATAGATAACAATATAATAAAAATGGGGAAAGCCACAAATAATTTTATAATAAAATAATAAGTAACAATAACAATAATAATAATGATGATGAAAACAACAATTCACATGGCACCGTAAGACAACAGCCATGTTGAAAGAGATAAGCAAAAAATCGACAAACTCTGACCTGTTGTCGAGAGAACACCGGCCCTGGCTGCCGTCTTGTAGAGTGGCGCCTGGTAGTCGCTCTCCTCCGCCTCGTAGTCCATCACCGGTTCCATGTGAAGGACCGGAAGCGCAGAGTTCATTTCCCCTGGAAGAGCATCCGCCAGCGCACGGTTCTCTCCATCCCATCGGAACCCATCCATGAAGAGACCGTGAACGAGGAGGCCGTCCGTCGGAGATGTCAGCTTTCGGTCGGGTTCGATCTCTTCGCCGAACTGCTGCTTGGCCAACGCCTCGGCAACCTCAACCTGGTCTCGGTAGACTGGTAGCACGTTGTACTTGAACGAGAGGTGATCGACCGGAAGGCCGTACTTGCGTGCGTGATTCTGCAGGGCACCGGTCAAGAAACCTGCAATTATGTAATGTAGGTGATTAATTAATTCAAGAATTTCTATAACACCTCTTTAAGGGACTACCATACCCAGAAGAGCTCCTGACTAGCATAGCATGGCAAAAAAGCAGTTTTGAGTTGAATAAAAATGCTTCAGTAAGAGTCCCAGAAAACAGATGTAGCTCCTGTTGTGGGAGCGCATTGCAGACCAATGGGCCGACCACGGAAAAGGCTAGATTCTGCATAGTTGCAGCTTGCGCAAATCATCAGTCATCGTTTGATGACACTGAGCAGCTGTCAGTGATGGATTTGATAAAAGTTCCTACACAATAATGCAATGTATATGTAAATCTTTGAGAATTTCTCAGTGCCCACAAAAGGCCACGTTAGAGAGACCAGCTTATTCACCGACGCAGTAAACCAATAACCACCAAACTCTCAAACTCCTATTATGGTCTTGTTCAAATGACTAGAGCCATCAAATGATAAGCTAGCATTATGTTGAACAGCATTATATATCTATGCCATGAGAACGAAATAGATTACCCTGTGGGAAGAAGAAGCCAGATATCCAGAACGACTTTGGTGAACCGGTCTTGATCCAGCTGTAGATGAACTTACAGCGCAGCACGAGGTCCTTGACCCAACTGCTCAGAGGCTTCATTGACGGGTAAGCAGATTTTGCCCAGAGCTTCGGCACAAGGTTGTAGAGGAAGGCGTTGTAAACCATTTCCAGTTCTTCACTCATCACAACCAATCCTTTGATGGCGCGCTGTAGCTGCTTCAACGAATTCTGCACAAAATGAATAACGTCTGCTGTCATCACGATAACACAATTATTAGCAAACTGGCCAACAACTCTGAGATGCAATGTTGACAGCCAATTTTAGAGATCACATCAAATCCGTTGACAGTATTCTGCGCAATCTGCAGCTTCTTCAATGAAGTTCCTCCACCATCATTACTGATCACACACCATCACCTTCCTCAGGTTCCTCTATTCATCACACCTTGGGCTTTTCACTCGAAACTGAAGACATTCCTTTTCAAGAACTCTTACCCTGTCTCATCTGATCCTCCACCCTCCAATTCTCGACCAAGACAACACCCGCCTTAGTAGCTGTTCCACCCTCTGATTCTATGGTAACTCGATCCGGACGACCATGGACTATTCTTAGGGATAACCCTTTTGACTCAACGCAGCGCTCGTGAATAAGCTGGTGCCCCGCACTTGGCTTTCGAGTGGTGCTTTAGAAATTTGGATATTACGATTACGATTAACGATGAAGTCTGCAAAGACTGAAAAGTATTTCTCACAATTATAAAAAATTATATGTAAGTATATGAACCTTCTTGAAATTTCACACATCTGTGTACATAGCAATTTAGAGATGATCTAAAAAACACTATGTACATAGATCTCTAATACATTATATTTCTGTTATGTTTGTATGCCAAAATTACAATGCATGTATGCATGAGCATATGCAATACACCCTCACTTCATCCATCCTCGCTCCTACTCACAAGAGAATAGCCTTACCTTGATAACGTATAGAAGTTTGTTAAACCTATCGACCTCTTGCAGCAAAACAGTAGCCAGCGAATTCATTCGACCTTTGGCATCAGGCTAAAAACCGAGAACAATACACAGAACAGATTACGAATACAAAATGTATGTGGCAATTGATTTAATTGCCTATTTCTGAAAGAACCAAATTTGTTTCGTCATAATTTCCAATAGCAAAATGGAACTGACAGGAAATCATAGATCAGCCCAAAGTCAACAGGCGATGTAATCCTGAGGGGAAGAAGCAGTATATGTCAGATTTTATAACATGATGCATAACACACAGATTCGTGAAATGACATGACATGATGCATAACATACAGATTCGTGAAATGACTTGACATGATGCATAACATACAGATTCCTGAAATGACATGACATGATGCATAACATACAGATTCCTTGCACATGCATATGGTAAGCAAGGTCGACTAATACTTTTTAAAATGCACCAATTTGGATTTCTTACATTTTCAAATATGCTACACAGAATGTTAGAAAAATCTCCGCAAAGAAGCTTCGTAAATGTTTCATTACACTAGATAAAATACTTTTAAAATTTCATATTGGTTTCAGTTAGTAGTGAGTTTGTAATAGGTGAAATGTTTAGTATTTTAATCATTACTTATTGTAAGTTATAAAATTATTATTGTAAAGAGTATGAGTTGCCATCTGGCCCAGTAAACCACATTTGCTACAGCAAACGTCCCATGTGCCCAGGTTCGTGAGAATCACAGCTCACCTCCTGAGAGTAGCTTACTCCACAGATTTGAATCTTCGTGCACATAAAAAGTATAAATTCTTTATTGATAAAAATTAATGAAAATATTATTATACTAGAATTATGGACCTTAGATGCATATATGTACGATTGTACGTATGTATGTATGTGCACTTGTTATAGCGCCCCTTCAAGATTACTACTCAGAAGCACTCCCGGCTACAGTGCAGACACAGAGTCGAAGTTTTAAGCCAAAGCGCCTGAGTAATTGCGAGTGTGAAGGACTTGCTCAAGTTCCCTGTGAGGCAGTTTGAGGTGGATTCAAACCTGGAACCCGACGGCTGCAAGGCAATGAACATACCCACTACAGCAGCATGCCCCACGAACGGTGTGGAGCACATTCAAACTTGCAGAAGTGGTCGAGGATTTAACCTGATTAATTCATTAAATGTGGACTTTGGAGGAGAACGATAAAGTGTGCATTGGACACCTACGGGTTGTTAACCCATGGATAATGACGATGATGATGAATTCATTAAAAATACGAGTAAGGTCATTGCCTAACGATCACTACATAAAATCGTCTGTATTTGCATTCACCTCAAACGTATCCTGCTTCGCTTCCTCTATGTCCAGCTTATCCATGAGCTGAGCCAATATATCTGCCGCTAGTTCATAGACGATGTCATCGTTCGACTTCCCGGCGCCACCACCAGTCAAGCGTGGCTGCATGTCCAAGATGGTGGCTATTAGATTGCTTGTTTCTTGTATCTGAAATCATTCAAATGTACTACGTCAGCATGATGCTTAACATCCTGTACCTGCTTGTTGCGTTTTAATTACGCTGCCGTTTCAAAGATGATAGTGTCTCATTCCTCCTTTATACAGACTTGGGGCTGGCACTGGCAGAGTGCAACCAGTGTCGGAGTTCTGTAACATCTTGTAATAGTTGTATTGAATTGTTGAAATGCGTTCCACACTGCAGCTTGTTGAAATCGTTCAAGACCGCAGAACTTCTTAAAGAATCATAATGCTTCGCTCAAAATACTGATCTCAACGAGCAAATGCATAATTATGCTAAATAACAATCGAAGCTGAAACATCTAATTAAGAAACAAAAATATATGAAAATGATTGCACTTAATCCTGAAAATTGTTATTTATCCGATATCATCAAATCTATTTCATATCGGGTAACTTAGAGAGAAATTTGCATTGACCAAGTGTTGTACTGCGAAATTTTCGTTTTATCTGTTAAGTGGATAAAATGTCTCTGGTCATTGTCTCAGCTGTAGGGATAACTGCTCTCTGTTCAACGGAACAGTAATCATAATCGTAATCGTAATCTCGAGACTTCTACAGTACCCACAAAAGCCAAGGTGTGGGAACCAGCTTATTCACAAGCACTCAATCAAAACAAAGTCGATAGGCAGAGGTCAAGAGGCGAAGACTTAGACAGACGGCTACAGACATGGTGGATGATGTTTAGAGTTGAAATGGCATGGGAGGTATGAGAAAGTGGAGTTATCAGGATAAGATCTGTCAAAAAGCAATGTTTTGATAAAGGCCATTCAGACCGGTGAGTCATAGAAAAAAACTATCAGTGAAACTCAAAACCACAATTTCTTTTTTTTCAAGTCATTTTGCCTGCAGCAAGTAGAAGACCCTGAGGCATTTTAAATAGCAGAACACTCTGTGAAACTCTCAGTATCTAAGTTTTGTTCGCTTTTACAACAGTCTCAATGTCACATCCACCTGAATAGGCCTAGCACTGATTAGTATTTACCCACATCTGTTATGAAATGACTCTGAAATTTGAGAGCATAAACAATGCCAAAAAAATACTGCAGGAGAACAGATGTCTTTTTGTAAACTGTGAATACAGTTGTTTGTTTTGCTGGGACAAAGAACTGCCTGCCGAAGAGTAATCTGGTGCACCAAAGCCAAGCCATAACCAGGTCAGCATCCAGTGGATCAATTGGGAAGACAGTGAGGCAGATTATTGTAACATATCTACGGGTTTATCAATCAATCAATCAATCAATCAATCAATCAATCAATCAATCAATCAATCAATCAATCAATCAATCAACCAATCAGTCAATCAATCAATCAATCAATCAATCCAATCGTAATTTATATAGCGCCCCTTAAAGTTATCTACTTTATATAGCGCCTTTATTCAGATGCACACATTGCACGGAAACTCTGGCCGGAAAGAAATAGAAAGAAAGACTGATGATGAAAAATGAGTAATTAATTAGCCAAATACACTCTGGTAGATAAATAATTTGAAAGAGAAAAGTCTTAAATTTATCATAAAATACTATAAGAACGAAATGATCACCTACCAACATCGTCCATAGGAATGGAATGTTGGATGTAAGCTTTTTACTATGAAATGCACAGACTATATTCTATCATATGTACCTCAAATGCAATGTTGGCATTGTCATGCAATCCAAAGATTTCCGGCTGATCAAGCATAGGCAGGTGCTCGATGTATTCGCGGAATTCACTCAGCTTTTCAAATGCTGGTGCGTAATATCTGCCTAAAATTTCAAATGTTCCATGTCTCGGCTGTAAAAATCTTTTACAGGAGCATCTTACATTTATTATCAAACACTCAAACATCAAGACATGTGGTTACATTTATATTCTATAATTAAACAACGAACTGGCTAATTAAACTCTCAGAGAGAGAAAGAGAAACAGAGAGAAACAGAGAGAGACAGACAGAGAGACAGAGAGAGAGACAGAGACAGACAGAGAAAGAGAGAGACAGAGACAAAGACACAGACAGACACAGACAGATGGACAGTCACAAAAGTGCTGACTGCACTACCATGAAAAATTCCACACATGAACAACGAATAAATCCAAATGACACAAGAAGCAGATTGAGCAGCCATCTTAGCCGCATACATGTCAAGATGCTATCAAGCTGTGGACTAAGGCAACATTTGCTGGTGCTATATAAATTCTTCATTATATTACTTGAACAAGCACCTAACTAATGAAACGATTGTTAATCAAGCTATATACCTGAGATGGAGAACTTGTAATTTTCTTCGAGAGTCTTCGGACGGAAGAAGTTGCTAAGGATCGTGCGAAGGCAACGCTGATCCCACCGATCCGTAACACGTCCACCATATGTGATCTGTGGTGAGCAGGATCGAAATTAATCAGCATTAGGTCTACATTACAATTAATAGTTGCACTTAGAGTGCGCTACACAAACAGGCCATGAACGCCCGCACATAGGGACAAGAGGGGCACTGCCCCTCGCCCCCGGAAACTTGGCACCTATTTTTAACTGCACTAAGCAGTTAATGATACGATTAATACACAAAGTGAAACTGAAAAATTTACATCTTCAAAAATTTGTTTGAAAAACAACCATGTTCTAAATTTAATGATTTGCTTTTTTCAAGCTCTTTACAAACTTTTTAACCGTGACCAATGACCATTGTGTTTTGCCCATCCTGCAAAAACATCTGCGAGTGTCAATAATATGCACATATACATATGCAGACACATACGTACATTCAAATGTACTAAATCATATATTCTTAGCCTAATGTTCCCTTGAGTCACTCCTCACAGTAGCACTTGACCAGGAACGTCCACCAGTGAGTTGGATATTGTTTTCAGTTCTGAAATCTGAATGCCTAGACTTTAAAAGCCGAACACTTGGCAATCAGATAACAATTAGAATAATAAAATTAGTAACAATAACAATAAAAGTGAAGCATCATTCAGATGAGTTCGTTTGCTAACTTCTCCTGTGATGTAGATGAGAGCGTCCCATGGAATGACTTCGTTAACGCAAAACATGTTCAGATTCAGCAGCGCACATTCACGATCGCAGTCGTTAAACTCATACTGCACAGAAAGAAGAAGAAGACATTGTAACAACAATAAATAATAATCTGTTTAATTTCAAACTGACACAAAGCAGTATCAAAACATTCATAGTATGAATGGATGATCACAAGTTATTATAGGAGTCGAATCTAACTGTTGGCAGCCATGCAAGGCGTCCATCGTGTCTTACTGCTCAGTTTACCAACACCTGCTATATGGAAAGTTAAATTGACTATTTGGAGGGGGTGTGGGTAGTGGGAAGCGATTCCATATTCGTGTGCCAGAGTGTTCACTATTAGCCAACACCATCGCCAAAATATTCGAAACTTCCCTAACTCTATAAATCGGAGTATCTCTAAGCAGTTTCTCCAAAAGAGCAATTTATTCATTGCCATTAGGATTTGCCATTAAAATAATTAAAATTAAAACCAATTCGTAGGACTATGACAGTCAATAAATATTTGTCATTATGGTATTGTATTGAATTGTATTGCATTGTATATCTAAGTCATAAAGTGCCTTTCAAGTGCACACCAATTAGAGGCACTCCCAGTGGGAGAGGCCCAGAGAAAAGAAAGTGGTTTTAAGACAGCGGAAATATGCACATAGCATACTCAGCATGATGTCATGGTTTTGTGTTGTAGGTACCCTTGTAATAACAAGCTGTGTTACTGTAGAAATTCTCATCATCACCAACAATATTATTATTATTACTATCATTATTAAAAATATTATAATTATTACTAATACTATTATAATTAATATTATTACGATTATCATTATTATAAAGATTAGTCTAGATGCCGGGTAGCACATAAACAAATGGAACCTTAACAACAAACATCATTAGCATCAATCACTTCAGTTAAATTATAAAAAAGAAATAAACATTTTGATTGCGATGCACCTGATTTTATAGCCTTTTTATATTACATAGATAAAAAGAGTTTTATATATATATATATATATCTGAAAAAATTATATTTCTAAAGCTACAGAGTTCCTCAGGTAATGCTAATCTCACCTTGATGTTCCAGCCGAGTGGTCCAAACTTCTTGCGTTCCAGAATAATTGCGTGGAAAAAGCAAACTCCGAAGACTATTCGTCGCCAATTCATTCCTAGGACTGAAATTTTGGAAAATATACAAAATCCTTATATTGTATTTTCTTCAATTTTTATACCACTTTCCAAAAACTACCATTAAACTACTGCCTAATAAACTATTCAACCCTCAGCATACTGAATATTAAATCACGCTGAACATTTAATTATACATTAACGTAATTTAAGGCACTTATATGCGCACATTGAGATAAAGTACAAAGCATAAATGAAATCCTAAGATGGAGTGAATCATCATAATCTGTACAAATACAGCAAATAAAAACATAAAGAGAATAGTTTCCTCAAATAGCAACATTCTTATTATTTTTAATCAGTAGCATCTATTGCACAAGTGTCTGATGTACGATGTACAAGTCATCAAACAATGGGGAGGAGTCCGGTGGCGCATTGGATAACACAATGGCATGGAGATCAGCGGAACTGAGTTTGATTCCCAAAAGCCTCCCGATAGATGTGCTTTGTAGCTGCTATTAGCGCTGTTGTATCGCAGGCCATTTGTTCTATTAGTAGATAAGACTGATGGTAATTAAGACAGCTGTATAACTGTACAATGTAACCAGTTGCGGTCTGTGAACCAGATTGTTGAAAAAACGAAAATTATTATTATTATTAATGGTGCAACAACACCATGCCATAATGAGTTCAATACCAAAAGACTGCTAATTACAGAGAGGCAGCTACCATATTGTAGAAAGGCAGATTGCGGCAAATAGGCAAAAATTAATAGACAGCTTATGGTGGATAAACAAAAGCAGCCTATGGCAGGCAAGTAAAGGCAGCCAATGGCGGATAAGCGATTTAAAAAAGGTAAGTAAGAAGAAAAATTATGGATACCATTCTGAAGTAAAAAAACTAGCTGTATGAGATACAGTACGTTATATGAACCACGCTAGTGAACAGATGCTCAATGATGACAGGCAATACCATTGGTATTTACAGTATCAACAATCAATGCTAATTAAATTTTCTGTGATTAAATTAATTAATCTCAGATCAAACAATTACACAAATTTTGTATAATAATCTATTTGATCTGAGATTAATGAATTTAGTCACAAATTAACTATCTTTTACGAACAACAAGATTTTAAAAAAATACATCACAACTGCATCACAGAGATATTATTATACGACTTTTAATTTATTTACAAAGTTTGTGTTGTTCAAAAGAGATAATAAATTGATAAATAAATTTATAATAGATATTAAATTAATAATAAATTCGTAACTAAATTCATTATTCTCGGATCAAAGAATAAATAAAATGGACCAATGTAGTCGACGGATGATCTGATCAGTTGCAAACGAATGACGTACTGTGTTCTTCAAAGAAATCTGTTGTCAGTTCGGTAAAGGCCCTTTTCAGGTTATTGCGCAAACCCTTCGGTGGTTCATTCGTCACTTTGACGCTATTCTGGAGAACAGAAACTGGGAAGCTGACGTCTGGCATGGAGCTGAGGAAGAGACGGAAGCTCGGATGAACCGTCTGTGGCTTCTCACCCATCTCCTTCACAATATCCTGCAGACTCAGCATCCATGATGCAGCCAGATGACAATTCTATACATAACACAAAAATGGTTTAAAAAAATTAATAGCTGATATACACAATTTTTTCCAAAAAGCAATTCATTTAAGTCATATAACAAAATGGAGAAAATTAATAATAAAAATAGCACTGACAACATCTATGGCGCCGTAACACAGCCAAGAGCATCTCACATACAACTAACAACAGGATATAGGCATTACAAAATAAAATAAATATGAAAAATAGAAACCGTGAAAACAGCGAAAAATTATCAAAGATCGGCACAACCCGCAAAGCAGCCAAATTCAGAGCAGTGGCATTGTGAATTCTTCCCTCGAACATTTTAAAAGCTACACATCAGTGATCAAGTTCCGTTATCTATCTGTCACACAGTATTTCAATCTCATGATGTCACCAATGAATGTACAGCTGAAATTAAATATAACATAGTAAAATAATGATCGACTCTGCTGTGACTTGAATATGGTTTGAAATTCTTAAAGACTACTTGTAAAGTCTGTTTAAACTTCGGACACTCTCGCTTGATGAAGACATTGCGGGTGTTACCTGAAGGAAAACCCAGTCACCAGTTAAATAGGCGGCCAGAATCATTTTCTCTGCAACAGGTCCCTGACCTTGACCTAAGGATATTGACTGTATTCTAAAAGAAAGGTACAACAAAATAATTACAACAGTTCTAGCTGCTTTGTTATAATTAGCAGAAACTTCATCACTGCCGTTGTCACTGACTGCATTTTCAATTTAATTCAGTTTCATTATTAGTCATAAGCGTTTTATTATGCCTAACGGCAAAAAAGAAATCAAAATTGCACAATTGTCAGTCCAGTCATGCTCCAAGCTACAGACACAATGTGTTGAGCATACAAATTGCAAAATGGTTTGTAAATATCATTAGAATTCCTAGAAACACAAAAATACGCCACAAGCCGAGTGACTGCAAACTGCACGTGGATATTTTTATACCGCAAATGTGATATTTTATAATGAGTTTAATTCTACCCATCACATTTCAATGGAAAATTTTAACATATGTGACATTGTCGCATAAGAAACATACAGAAGCCACTTGGCCATTCAAGTAAAACATGGACATTTTCAATCCTGAAAATCCTGAAAGATCTTATCTTAGAAGTTTCACTGAGAGCACCTTTCATAAGCAAAATAACAAGCATTGATCGTTTAGTTTACCTGTCCTGGAAGCCCCTTTCACGTGCAAACCTCTGGAAAGCTCCCATTGGATCGGATCCGGTGCTGAGCACAAAGACAAGAGGAGTGACATTCAGCATGTCTGCGTAGAGCGTCGCAAGGTCTGTCGGTGGAGACTCGATGAACGAAGGACCGAGGTTCTCCTTCACAAACTCAGTGACAGCCAATGTGACCTGCAACAGCATTACCCACATTACGTTCCTATCAATCGCAATGCTGTAAATGATATTTGAAAACAGTGAATACTCAAAATTTCTAGAGCACCATTGTGTGCGACATCTTGTTCATGGCTGAATTGAGGTATCAATTGGCCAGAGATGATTGAAGAACATGGTCTGGTGTCCAGAAAACCTGAAAGGAAAGGAGCCGGATGAATGGCGCTGAAGGGAAGAAACTGAAGTGAAAGATCTGGAGGAAAGGAGCTCCATTCCTGTGGGTTAAGTTCATGCCGATAGAAATAATTGGGAAGGCAGAGAATTACAAGAATTTCAGGGATTGCCAGAGCGAGCAGGTGAAAAATTGCTCAAAAGGCCACGGGTGCAGTGCAAGATATGGATCACTGTCAGATACTTTCCTATTGTTCTGCATCCACAAGATAGAATAGCTATACCGGACGATCACATGGGGTAAACAGAAGCAGCACAATATAAAACTGTACAGACCTTTTCCTCCTCAAAAGCTTTGATGAAGATGAGCTTCTGGAAAGGCGTCAATCGCTTGTCCCAATGACCTTTGACCTTGCCATCATCAGCCAAATCCTCTTTGCTACCTGGGTTCAAGGGAGGGGGCTCAGGTGGCTCTGGACCATACGTGTTACTCCGCTCAGGATTTGCGCGAAACTGTAAGAAAAAACTCTGCCGTAATTAAAAAATATCTGAAAATCATGGCTGTAAATAAAGCACGTAATACAGCATGGTAGGGTAATACAACCCTCCTTTGAAAAGCTGTGTACAACTTTAGGTGGATTCCAACCTCTTAACAGCTGTTCTGGTGGTTGGGGGTCATGCATTGTGTGTATGACCTGCTCCCCATTGATTAATGTCAACTGCGCCTAATGGCCCATAACCGCAGAAGACATGCTGAGGAAAACTTTAATCATTTGGATGTTATACATGATTAAAAATTTAGGATTATGTGTATGCTTAGAATACTTGACTGTCTTGATCAACTCAATGTATTATATATGTTTATTATCATGTCCATCAGTGCTTAAAGTGTGGAAAAATAAGTGCCTGGACGCCTCTTACCTCTCCAAAAGAAGCGCCTGGACGCCCCTTTCTTTCCAGTCAGTGCTGGCCAATAAGTGGCAGGACGGCGTTCAGATTTTAAAATAAGTGCATGGACGCCGTCCATGACTGTCCAGGCACACTTCAAGCCCTGATGTCCATACACCAAAAATGCGGATAGGAATTGGTCAATTAAAGAATACTCTCATCTTTAATTAGAAAACGATTCTAAATGACATTTATATAAAATTGTAGTCAATGCTGACCTTTAGTTGTCCAAACTGCACCCAGCACGGCGTAGCAGTCATATCGCGACTGAGTCCAACAAATGATCTAAGCATAAACTCCATGTTCCAAGACTCCTTCCACAATGCCTGCGACAGCCAGCCGATGTCTGGCTTCCTCGGAAGTTCCTTCTTGAGGCCGGCAGCTCCTCGCAAGAAGTAGTTCCACTCGTCTGTGGTTATCAGTCCACCGATCTTCATGATCTCGCAGCAGAGCATGAAGGAGAAGACCAGCTTGTCCCTCTCAAATAATCCCCTGTTGAAAAGAAATGTACGGTAGCGTTATGACACCGCATTGTATTCAACCATTTATGTAGCTTATCCAATAGGATGAACTGTGGTGAAGTGCTCCCAAAATGGATGCTAAGAAAAGAAGCAGGTTTTGAGAAAGGCAAAGAAAGTAAGTAAGTGTATTTGCATGTGCACTTGTCACAGCGCCCCTTCAAGCACTCTACTCAGAGGCGTTCCCGACTGCAGAGTGGACACTGCATCGGAGTTTCACGCCGAAGCGCTGAGCAATTGCAAGTGAAGGACTTGCCCAAGGTCCCTACGTGGCGACTTGAGGTGGATTCGAACCTTCCGGCTTCAAGGCAATGACACCACCACTACATGACCGCGCCCACAATGTATATGCATTTATTACACCATTTCAAACCACATAATTATTGGTTTACACGTGAATCGCATTGCATATTAGGTAAGCCTATATTCTAAAAAAAATTAAAAATCCTGGAGGTCACCTATCCCTAGAGGAAGAGAGACTTCCAGATAGAATTGAAGGACGTGCAGAACTAGCCAGTGTATTCCAAAGAGATGGACTGATTAAAGGAAAGAATCAAGACTGAGTAATTGAAATCATAATCTACAAATTTGTAGAGTGCCACTCAAAAGTCAAGGGCAGGGCACCAGCTTATTCACAAGCGCTGTGTCTAGTCAGAAGGGTTGTCCAAAAGAGTAGTTCAAAGGGGGTCACAGTCCGGAGTCAACGCAATTCAAAATATGGGAAGGTCGTCTATTTGAAGAGCAAAAGTAGACAGTACGAGGAGCTGAATCAGGCCAACATATCACATAATAGTAGGTAGGAATCCCATAATCATTGTTTAAAAGCTCTCCCTCCAGCAGTAGCCCTGCACAATGAAGAACCTTATTAACAATTAACCCACTGTACTATACTAACCATATTTCACATCTACCTTTAACCGTGTTGCGGCTTGTCAACCTGATTTATGCTAACTGAATATATAATTTATATATACCTGGAAACATTTAATCAAAAAACGGTGGGTGGCCTCACTATAAGTGATATAACTTTTGTTCTGTTTGAAATATTTTGATAAAATCGGGCCATGATGTGTAAATATAAATTGTCTATAAGCCTGTACAATTTCATTTCGAAATTCGTACTTTTGGTCAAGATATTGAAAGAAAAAAATAGGGAAGTCTTTTTTTGGCCCACCCTGTATATACCTGGAAACATTTCTGTAGACATCAACTGTCGTTGCTTGCAGGAGAATCTGAAGTCGCTTTTGTAGCTCCTTGTTACTTTCGCTGTGCTGAATTGTTCCGCTGAAGAGCTGCTTGAAATACTTGAGTGAGAACTGATACATCGGATCCGCTTCAGCCATGTTGGCGACAACAAAGAACATGACGGAGCCACGCGTGGCAACGACGCGATATCGTTCGCGATTCACCGAGATCTTTTCCTCCGTTGCTTCAGCCTCCTTCAGTCTCACTGAAATCACTCCCGAAGTTACCTGTGGATAGTCAGAGACAAAGAAACAGTTTAATAATTAGATGTTACACCTTTGCACACATCTGTTTACATATGTAAACATATAAATATAATATTATGTATATGTAAACATGTACTATATAGCAATGTGTACAGAACTTCTCTAAGGCCCTCGATAGATGTGCCACCTTCATGAGGTTAATGCAAATCTATGCTAAATAAATGTCCATATGCATGCATACACACATACACACACACATACAAAAGACATTATTTCAAGTTTATTGGAGCAGATACTATAAATGCTCATACAAAGTTTATGTTGGTCATTTTAGTCATTTAATGTGGTATTAGAATGTGTGCTGATGTTCACTGAAGCTGGTTATGTACAAGATGGAGTGACTTGAGTCATATGAGTGTGCGTGTAAGAGAATATAAAAAAGAGAGCTTTCTCCCTTGGTTCAGATAAAAGATGATGGTAGGCAATTGCTCTCGTGACAATGGCCAACAACTCAAATGACAAACAATTTAAATATCTTACAACTCATATCACTAACATTTCATATAACTAACTATTCATGTGGCTAAAAATTCAAATGGTCAATGATTCAAACGGCTAACACTTCAAATGGCTAACAATTCAAATGGCCATTCAAATAGCCAACAATTCAATGGCTAAAAATTCATGTGGCTAGCAATACAAATGGCTAACAAGATGTCCATAAGTAGCTTCAATTTACTTTTCCAAATTTTAGCTGCAGACATCAGCATTTATCGCACTTTCAAACGCCTGTTGCAAGAAAAAACCTTTTAAAGAAAAATCTTACTCGGTTCAACCTATGCTTCGACTCAACCAAGAAAACAGGAAAAAATCATAAAAATGAATACCAGGAAATATGTAAAAGTCAGAGGATCTTATTTTTCTAGCTGCTATTTAAATACTCAATTGTCATATACACAGATTCATAAGGATATCGGCAAACTAAACACATTGCCTGAAAATATCTGTAATGAATGAAGCAAACACCTTTGAGTCATTGAGTGTATTAACGAGGTCTTCGTTGTCAAGAATGTTGCCCTCAGATTCAAAGAGAAGCTTGAGGATTCTGTCTTCAATCGCCTTCAGCTGGTTCTTGTCGGTGTTGATCTTGACAATCAGCTGGTTCCTCTGTTCCTCCAGATCCGGTCTTTCAAGGCTCACCACTTCACTGTACAAAGCATAAGAACATCACTCAACAGTAACTTAAGAGAACACAAATGTCCACACCTACACCTACACACACCCACACCTTTTAAACACATCTACCCTATACATACACATCTACACACCCACACACATGACTCAGACTGGATGACTTGTGCAAAGAAAATTCAAATGTTTCTAGACAAAGCAAACCAATGTCACAAATATTGCTCATACTGCAACTTTCCTGCAAGCACTTGAAACCATTCAATTTTACTGTGCTTTGGTGCTGTCAGGTCGTGAGCGAATCGGAGGCATTTCTCTTGAAGAGGCGCTATATAAATTCATGATTACTATGACGTTTAGAATGAAGATAAATGTCTTGAGCTGTCTACCTGAGCAGTTGATCTTCCAGACCAGTCTTTGTGACGGTGAAGTTAATGATCGTCACTTTGATGCAGACTTCGGGAAGATAGTGCGGGTTCGACAGTTTCGTCGTCATATAGAACTTGAAACCCTTGCCGTACTCGATGTTGCTGTCGCCAAGACGTATAACCAGACGCCCTCCCTGACAGAAGAACAACCACAGACAATATTAGAAATTATTACACCACTAAGCAGGAATCAGGAAATGAGCAAACAGAAGATACGATTCATTCTGAAGGTATACACAGATCATAATGACTGGCAGACAATGGTTAAAGTGGTATGGGTGAGCAGTGGGAACGCAGAAAATGTGAGCACTGGGAATTCTGAAGAAGAGTTGACTGGAACTCATGCATTTCCAGGGTTCCAGCAGGGGGAATGCAAGCAACGAATTCAGAGAGCAGAGAGAGTGGGAACGCTGTTACCACCAGTTTCCACCCACTTTAAACCTGCCGGCAGTTGATGAAGCAAAACATGGAAACCGAGACAGAAAAGAACCTTAATGACAATGACAATAATTCATCATTAAACAATGACAATGACAACAATTCATCATTAAACAATCTGCCACTGGAAACAAAAGATCATTCAAGTGTTTGGTGATTGCCACAGGAAGCAAAATCCAAAACGAGGGTAAACATTTCATATGAAAAAATGAAATATCCCCCACAGAAATTACTAATAAAGAATTTCACAATTACACATGTTCAGTAAAAATCAAAAGGAAGATATACTGCATTGGAAGATTCCTAAAGAGCCTCCTACGTCAAACGCACCATTTATTACACTTTAGTTGGTAAAGGGTTAAGTGAAAAACAGTCTGATTACAAGCAACTTACCGACATAAAAGTTTGCTTGAGGAGAACTGGTTCTAAGGATGGATCAATCGTTTCGCTGATGTCTTCCAGCAGAACTGGAATTCCAAGTCGAATGCTGTTCTCAAGCGTCCGCAGGAAGTGCCCATCAGACATTTTGATAATGTTCAGTCCATTAATAGCCTCCTTGTTCTTTATCCATCTGTTGGCCTATAAATAGAAACAACTTCGTTTATTTCAAATGCAAGGCATGCAAGCCTTAAAAATATTGGCATATATTTAATAATAATAATAAATAATATTAAATGTTTTGATACCAGAACCGGCCCTATTCCAAATGATGTCCCACGCAGCACAATCTGCCTAAACTACTCCCAAGTAATAACTATTCTTGAGGTTCAAAGTAATTAATAACTGTTCCTGAGGTTCAAAGTAATAACTGCCTCCGAAGATCAAAGTAATAACTGTTATTGAGGGATCAAAGTAATACCTGTTCCTGAGGTTCAAAATAATACATATTCCTGAGCTTCAAAGTAATACCTGTTACAGAAGTTCAAAGTAATACCTGTTCCTGAAGTTCAAAGTAATACCCATTCCTGAGGATCAAGGCAATAACTACCTGTTCCTGAGGATCAATCATAAGCGGCCAACGGCGCCCCCGTGTGACAAGAATGGCATTTTCCGTTGAGACAGAGTCACGAGGCAGACCGTCCGTGTTCCACTGTCGGATCTCATACGGGTCAGCAAGCACACTGACAAGCGACATGTTTTTGCTGACGGGGATATTCAGTTCAACGCAGCGCCTCGCCCACAGAGCAACCAATTCCTGTCGGTAATTCGATGTGAAGGCGCCGTAGTATGCGATGCAGGCGGCCGAAACAAAGACGTCGCCAATGATGGTGCTGAGCTGAGCCATACAATTCTGCGAGACAAATAAACATCAATTCATCAGCGTACAGTACCAAATATAACCAGAACAATGTCATGTACAAATCGCCGTTCTGCAGTTGTCTTAGTTCGTGTGCCATGCACACCTGGTCCGTAATAAAATGATTGCAGGTTTTGTCACTCTGTTCAATAGAGTTGGAGAAGATTTTTATGTAAAATGATCTCAATCATTCAACCAATCAATCAATTAATCAATCAATCAATCAACCAACCACCCAAACAACCCACCAATCAATCCTTAATCAATTATCTACTGAAATGCTTGTGAACCAAGACATAATACATACATACACACATACATCAACACAACTAAACTGCTGCAATACAAGCAGCAATGGGTCTCCATCCAGAAGGGATAGCAATACCTTTAGACACGGACCCCATTTACAAGACCATAAAGCATATCAGAAGGCTAATAATGTGCCATGGAATTGAAATCAGAAACCAAGAAATAGGAGATTCAATGACTCAGGCAACGCTTTGACACCTGCTCCTCTCCTCCAAAGACAATTCACCCCCCATTTCCTGCCTCCTGGACTGCATGACTGACTTAAACTCAACGAAGAAAAGTTTTTAACAAGAATGCTACACAACGATTAATTTCATGTAAACCAAAGCGTGGTTATGTAGTTGGATAAATAAATCATATGCTTACTTGCCTACTTAATGAAAAAAAACGCTCATCATGAACCGCTAGCCTTCAACAGAATTAAAAGATCAAGCATGAAATCAAAAAGGAGTAGCAGGGCTAACCGCAACACTCTCCTCCCATCTCGTCTTCTCGTCAGCAAGCGCAGTGGTTAGTTTTCCAGCGCGTCGAAGTCGTGCTTGAGTGAGTGACATGCTCTTTTCCAGACGCTGCTTCTCGGCCACGCTTATATCGTACGTCTTCTGCAGTTCAGCAATCTTCGCTTCAACCTCAGCCAACATCTTCTGCTTCTCTCGCAACGTTTTCATAACAACCTCCAACTCAGCCTGAGCAGTAACCAACCTGTCAACAGAAGAAAGTTATGGCTTACTTCATAGAATAATAATACAGGACTAACATCTATGTATCTATGTATGTATGTAATATGTATGTGCACTTGTTATAGCGCCCCTTCAAGCTCTCTATTCAGAGGCGCTCCCGACTGTAGGAGTGGACACTGCATCGGAGTTTCATGCCGAAGTGCTGAGCAATTGCGGGTGAAGGACTTGCCCAAGGTCCCTACGCGGCGACTTGAAGTGGATTCAAACGTCGAACCTTCCGGCTTCAAGGCAACGACGCCACCACTACACCACTACACCACACCTCCAACTCAGCCTGAGCAGTAACCAACCTGTCAACAGAAGAAAGTTATGGCTTACTTCATAGAATAATAATACAGGACTAACATCTATGTATGTATGTAATATGTATGTGCACTTGTTATAGCGCCCCTTCAAGCTCTCTATTCAGAGGCGCTCCCGACTACAGACAGAGCGGACACTGCATCGGAGTTTCATGCCGAAGTGCTGAGCAATTGCGGGTGAAGGACTTGCCCAAGGTCCCTACGCGGCGACTTGAAGTGGATTCAAACGTCGAACCTTCCGGCTTCAAGGCAACGACGCCACCACTACACCACAGCGCCTCACGATTTCTAATGGAAATGGTACAAAGATATAAGGTAGAATGTAATATCAATTAGATGGTATAAAGCTACTTAAGGTAGAATTACCTCAAGAGGAAGCTATGAGTAGACACTGTTGGTGACTTGTTTGGTGTACAAATGTCAGTGACTAAATTTGCATAAACGTGCTAAATATACCGTACTAGCAATTTCACTGTTTTCTTCAAGAAGTTAATGCAGCAGAAGGAAGATGGGAAGAAAATGCATGCATGAGTGTGCTTTTATTGCAGTTATTAATATATTTATAAACTTAATATTTTAACTAATAACAAATGCGACAATAATACCAAAAATAATTATTAATTAATATTCTCATTGTTGCTGTGATTTAAGAAGTTTCCGGATTACTAACTTGATTCGTTTTGGCTCAACTTGTCGGTAAACGCGTGCATAAAGTTCCATCGCACGCACCCACATGCACAGCGACTTTGACGCCTGTGTTTAAAACAATATGAACAAAACAATGGGAACAAATCATGACAAAACCACATTCTATACAACATCAGAAATACATAGATAATTAATCAGATTTTGCACCAGCTTCGTAAAGTTTTTGTTATGCCTTGGGAACTCATCACATGCAGAGCTGGGATTTTGGTTAATAGCCTATGCTAGACGTGACCTTGTATCCCCAGTTTCCATCTGACAGATTGATGTGAATTCGAAATTCAGGAATGAGAATTGCCATTCATGCTGCAGCAATCATCATTCGTCCATTCATTTGGAGCATCACAAATAGTGATATCAGAGATAACTACTCAGAAGTACTCGGGGGTGAGGTGGAGGGGTGGCGAGAACCTGAAATTTAGTAGTCAATGCTGGGTACCCAGAGGAGTAGTATTGAAAACCCTAAATTTCCCGGGCAATGCCGGATCCCACATCTAGTATAATATAAATACGCAATTATGCATGCACATGTTTGTACGGTCTGAATAAAACTGGAAACACTGCACATTATATGATAAGAATCACGACTCATATAGATCAGCTTTGTCAAGTAAGTTGCACCTTTGAAACTTTTTCGACAGCCTCTGGAGTGAATTTTGGATTGTCTGTATACTTTTTCAGCTTCTTCAGCACAGCATCTGGTATCAGATCCTTCTTATACTCGTAGAGACTCTTCAGGAAGCCCTGCTCGCCAAGAACTATTTTGGCCGATGCCCAGTCAGTCCTAAAAACACACAAAACTGGATTTAATCACTTCTTCATGTACTGAACACAATGGTCTTCACAGCTTTAACAATGGGATCTATAACAATGGGATCTATATCAGGATTTGTGAGACATGGAAGCAGATTGTCTATAGTGCTCGCCTTGAAAAACAGAGAGTATGGGTTCAAATCTTCTCACAGATCATCGATCAATCAATTAATCATTCAATCAATCAATCAATCATTCAATCAATCAAACAATCAATCAAACCAGCCAATCAATCAGATTTTATATAGCTCCCTTCATGATTCCTACTCACAGGTGCTCATTACTCAGCCAAGTGGAAGAAAGTAGATGGTCACCGATAAGTCTTTCATCAGTTACCTGACGCTTTACCCGTCCTTAATACTTGCATAATAATTCGCACTACATGTCCCATGTTCAAACTCAGGTAGCGGAGGTGGAGTTAATGTGTCACCAGCTTTGCTACCAAGTCGTGCAATATGGCGGAAAAATTCTGAATCGAGTTGCTTTTAGGATTATAATGAACAACAAACAGTGTAGGAGTGCGATGAAGAAAAGACAGTGCTGCTGGATTATAGTAAGTCTTCTGCTTTGTCGTGCAGCATGCACATAATTAATTATTAGTGGCAACAGATGGAGTAATGAAAGAGAAATGAGATTTGAGAGAGAGAATTATTTTATCGATCATTGCTATCAGTGATGCACATTCCGTGTACGATCACACAAGCTGACATCAAAGCGTAAACCTCTAAGGAAGACATGGTTCCACTATCCAGGTTACCATTACCAAGTTGGCATAACAGATCAAATCGTTTTGAGAGATGGTTGTTTTCTTACGGCCTATTGAGAAGAACACAGACTGCCTCCATCACAGTCTGAACGAGTTCTGGCGGCTTAATGAACACACGGATCTCGGAAATGTCCTTGGAATCCAGCGCATCCAATGCCTACAAGAAATTAAACCGTCATCATTAATCATCATTAATTATATCATCGTTGTCATCATAGTCGTCATCGTCATCATCATCATCATCATCGTCATCATCATAGAAACCATAATCACCGCCGTCGTCATCATCATCATCATCATCATCATCATCACATAAATCATCATCATTTACTTTGTCAGTGCCATACTTACAGTCATGCATCATCCTAATTTTTCAGCATTTACACATTTTATTTAAACCACTTGATATCCTACAGGGAAATGTCAGTATGCTAAATCTTAAAACCAGGCAATTGATAGTGAAAATTTCAAATTCATATAGCATCGCTTGAAGAGAAATGGAACGGTCGAATGCTTGCTAGGAGCTAAAACGCGCAATGAAACGCAATGAAACGCAATGAAACGCAATGAAACGCAATGGCAGAGTGCAAGAGTAGGTTGCAACAAATGATTCAAATGATCCTAACGACTTCACAATATGGGTCTTAGAAGTTACTTATCACAATCTTACCACTCACATCCAATACATTATCAACTAGTACACCACTAAAACACAAAACCTCTTATCACAACAATCACACACAATTTATTATGAGAAATGTTCTTGATGACCCACTCTAATGGCAGCTTCTAAGGCTGGCAGTGCCTCATCAAGATCTCTCTGCGCATCCTCTGCAATCGCTTGTGTCTCCTCGGCTTTCACTTTTGCCACAGCTTCATCTTCCATCACAACTTTACGAACCTACAGTTTTTTGCAATTTGGTTAACACTTCATGCAAATCACAGCCATTTTTAAACAATTCTGAAACATCCTGAACGATGAGTATTAATATCCAAATATGCATTAATATTCAAGTGTGACTTAATATCCAAAAATAAATTAATATCCAACTACCTATCAATATCCAAATATTTAGTAATATCCAAATATGCATTAATATCTAAATATGTAGTAATATCCAAATATGCATTAATATCTAAATATGTAGTAATATCCAAATATGCATTAATATCTAAATATACAGTAATATCCAAATATGCATTAATATCTAAATATGTAGTAATATCCAACCTATGCACTAACATCTAAATATGTAGCAGTATTCAAATATGCTCACATTATATAAGTTTTACATAGTTATACAAATAAACTTGAAGAAGGAAGGAACATATGAGGGAGTGAGGGGTAGGAAATTTCAGACAACTGGAATGCAATAAAATTATATATGCATTATATTATGCACGTATGTAAAGTATACCTCTTTACAGTCGTCCAGCGTTGAATACATACATCCAAACAAACAAACAGCATATTTAAAAGAAATGATGAACTTGACATAAACCTAAATTGTAATTGTAAAACTGAGTCTAAATAAGTAATCAGACCGTATCAGCCTTTTCCTGGTCAGCAGCCAACTTCTCCATCAGCACATTTGTGTCTTCCGATTTCTTCCTAAGCTCCGGCTCCAGGGCGACTAGGTCCCCCTTCATTTTGTCGATCAGCTCGTTCGTTTCCAGTAGTTTCGTCAGACCATTCTTCACTTTGTCACGAGCCATTATGATCTGCCTGTGTTAAAAAAATGGAATCTCATCTAGCAACAATAGCAATAAATAACAATAATAATAATAATTAGCTAGCTTGTTACAATTAAAACACCTCTCATCTTTTATCAACTCGTAGATTTTGGCAAATATTTTGAAGTCAGTTGGTCAACTCAAGGCCCACATGTTGAGAATGAAGCCCAGTAAAACAAATTTCATTTACGGTTTATGGATTCAAAAACAGCTAACAAAGAAAAAATGTTCAATTACAAACAATTGATACAGACAGACTGTTTTAAACCAGCAGCAGAACTTACTTCCTCTTGTCTGCCAACATGGAAAGGTATAGATTAATAAGTTCCAGATAGCTCGTTGGCGTCGTGTAGTAGCGACGTTTTAGCTCGTTGTAGAATCTCTCGGCTACGTCGCTGACGCTTGTGTGTATTTCCATACACATTTCGGCCAGTTTTTTCTATAAAGTATATAAAAAGTAACAGTCTTTAATACAAATGTCTCAATCAAGTGGGACTAAGCATGCGTCTAGGGTACAACAGCTGATTTACACAGAAACATTGACTGAGTTGTAGTCCATGATTATGTCATTCAAACTCTAAATTAATATAGCTTTAGACAACTTTATGTGGCACTGTGTGGTCCAGCAGTATATGTATGGGATGGTGAATGATAGTAATATCTGGTGATAGCGCTCATGAATAAGCTGGTGCCCTGCGCTTGGCTTTCGAGTAGCGCTTTAGAAATTTTTCGAGTTTAAGACCTGGTTAACATTATGAGGACAAGAAAGATAGCAGACACTTTGCAAGAGTAATTTATTTCTAGACAAGTCATTATCATAAACTCAGCCAAATGAACTAAGTGATAAGTGGTTCAGAATTCCCATTAGCCAATACCAAAGAAGGAGAATTCCATTTGCGTGCAGATGATGTGGTCAAGGGCTCATCTAAACTTAAAGGATTTTGAGAGTAAATATACATAGAAGTAAATGTACAGGGTGGCCCAGCATAAATGTCCCGACTTTGCACGCGTATAACCTCGCCAATTTTTAACATTTATTTATACTTAATGCATCATATTAAAGGTATTTCACTCTAGTATTAACTCTAAAAAAGTCGAACTGATACTAGTTTAGGTTTTAATTATATACTTTGAACAGCGCTAGCTACCATTTTTTGTCATTACTGACGCATTATGACGCCGTTTCCTCGGGAAATTCTATCGTTTTTTCCTAAAACGAGCGTAGACACAATCATTTTGGGTGTTTGTAGGGTCCCTACCATGAATATCTTCTAATCGCAAAACCACGTCCTTTCTATTTTGCCAACAGCCGTGCACTGCCATGCGCTGCTTCAGACGCTTGCACGCTGCCAGCCGTTTCTTTGCGTAAGAGCTGGAGAGTTCGCTGGACTTCTCGTCGACAAATTACTTTAACTTTAGGTCTATAATCTTTTCCAATACGTTATTCAGTGCTTCTAAGACTGCCTGTTTTGCGCTGAATTTGCATGCAGGGCCTGACCTGGTCATTGTCTTGACTGCAAATGTATGCGGACACACGAGCAATGTTAGCGGATGTGAGCGCCGTGCGCTCCGATTCCCATGATTTGCGAGTAGAAAGTCCTGTTTTATCAATTTTCCGTAGCAGATAATACAAGATATTGTTTATTCCATCCTCTGTTAGAATATTTGTTAATCATTTCAAACGAATTAAATCCCTTATCAGTTCGTAAAATTCAGATCGAAACGCGATCATCGTCTGTCAACGGCGCCAGTTTGCGTCACAAATGAGGGGCAAAATATGGTAGCTAGCGCTGTTCCGGGCATATAATTAAAACCTGAACTAGTATCAGTTCGACTTTTTTAGAGTTAATACTACAGTAGAGTGAAATACCTTTAGTTTGATGCATTAAGTATAAATAAATGTTAAAAATTGGCGAAGTTATACGCGTGCAAAGTCGGGACATTTATGCTGGGCCACCCTGTACAATTAATCTACAAATTCTCACTACCATACAAAGCCTTCTCAGGTAGACCAGCTTATTAACAGGTGCTATATAAAATCAAGTGATCAGCCCTGATTAAGCAGTAACATTGGCTGGTCATTTCAGATACATGGTTAGAATTCATTGTCATAAATCGATCTTCTCTATATGATCTGTTCTATGATCTTAGCTGCTAGTATCACTGTCTATGTCTATGATCTTAAGACACTTCTTTTCGCATTGATCTTCGCGCTGGAAGCAAATCTAGGTATACATACTGTGAGAGGCACTTTAGAAATACATAAATACAATACAATAAAATACGATACAATACAATAAATTGATCTGATATTGTTTCTATAATTAGAATATGTTAGCGGAACAGTGTGCTCTATTGGGCTTTCTTGTTGTCACTGCTTGCATATAATTATTGAGTAGATTGTTCTTGTACGAAGATTGGTGAACAACGAATTGCATTTGAATTTAAAAAAAATTGTATTCCCAAAGTCATGTCATGATAGAATGGTGCAAATATAATTTAGTTGCCAGACGTTACTAGCCTTGATTTCCTCCGATCCAATATCTGCCGGCATGAAGGCCGTCTGCGAGACGCTGAGCAGCGCCTCCTCTGGCCAAACGGTGAACCAATCGATCGTACAGCAGTTGACCAACGACGGGAACATACGACAGCGCGACCGGAAGGAATTTCCAACGGGACTCATCGCCAGAACGATGTGCAGATTGTTTCTACCATCACAACAAAGATTGTTGTTACAACGTAATTTAATGGGTAAAAACATTTATAGTGTGCCCATCAGTAATTCACAAAAACCCTGCTGTTTTCGCTATTTAACTGATCTAACTTTTGGAGTGATTTTTGTAAACCCGCGCTCTTGTACACCGATGCGGGGTACCCTGTTTCTCATGTATTGGAATTTCATACTGGAACAGCCTTCCATTAACAACTTGCGATACTGCACTGCATGTATCTCATGAAACATCCTCAAAGCCGTCTCACTTGCTTAGATCTGTCGGGTAGTTACATAAAGCACTTTAAGGCACAGTGGCGGTGCTAGGGGGGACTAAGGGGGTTAAGCCCCCCTATAAAAGGCCAAGCCCCCAAAAAAGGTCATCCGGATTTTTTTACATGCAAAACTGGAATATTTCTACGATTTTCGACCGGATGACTTTAAAAAAAAGGTCGTCAGAAATTTTGGCGGATGAAAATGGAAAATTTCCATGAGATTTTGGTAGGATGACTAAAAAGGTCGTCAAAAATGTTGGCGAATGAGAATGGAAAATTTCCTCCGCAAGGACTCAGCCCCCCCAAAACTGAAATCCTGGCGCCGCCACTGGTAAGGCACTATATAAATGTCCACATTCAAGCATACAAATGCAGAATTAGGTTGAGCTGACTCACAAGAGACCGTAGGCATTATTTTTGGTAGGTGTCATTGAGTCGACCCGATAGAGGAGAAGGCTCCATAAGCACAACTGATGTATTTATTTACCATGTTTTACCCCACATGAATGCTTTTTGGTGTACATACCTCATATACACAATTATACAATTTTAGGGTTTCTACGAATGTCTCCACCAGGGTGAGTATTGCTAGGGCTGAGGTTGACCCCTAACGCCAGTCTTTCTTATGGCCCCATAGTAGAGTCTGCTTTTCACACCCCCAACTCCACACAGATCAGACTACGACCTCCAGTTATTTTTCCCCAATTCTCATACTGGTCTCCACCTCCAGACATATTTAGTTCAGTATTTTTTAATAATCATTTAAAAAACTGATCCACTGAATCACATGGTGCTGAAAAGTCCTGACAATAATCAGCATCAGCAGCAATGAAAGTATTGTCAACAATATGCTGTCAACAGTAACTGCAATCGTCGAGTTAGAAACGGTGTCCATAGAAACGGTGTCCATAGAAACGGTGTCCGTAGAAACGGTGTCTGTAGAAACGGTGTCTGTAGAAACAGTGTCCGTAGAAATGGTGTCCGCAGAAACGTTGTGTCCGGAATACACACCTGACCCTGTTGATGAAGAACTCGTATATTCCATCGCGGTTTCCTTCGGCTACCCCAACCTCCTTGGCTGCTGGCCGACATCCAACGATGTTCATTTCATATTCCTCTGGTTCAAACAGATTCGGAACTTCACCAGAATTAAGGATGTTGTTAATGTCCTCGAGGAATTCCTCCACAACAATCTTCATAACGTAAAAAAACAAACTGAGCATGAACACGATATTTGATTAACAAAATCCTGAAATAAAACACCTAAAAATTGATCCAATAAAAATTACAACTGGGTTTTGGACGAGCCCGATCGAAAGGCAATTAAAAGGCATTGCTTAGATATTCAAAAACATACAGCATGTATTCCATGCCTTTAATGAGAACAGCATTCTCTTCCTGCTTTACGTTACATAGATCTGTTGTAGTCTGTTGGACAAACACAGTACAGACGTACTGAGAGACGCACTTGATAGGAAGCACTCGAAAAGGTGCTAATCTGTATCTTCCTCCAGCTAAAGGCACTACATACACCATTAGGTTCTACACTACAATGTACATACACCATTTACAGTTTATACTACATGCACCATTACATTTGCACTACATATCAGTTATAATTACACTACATACATCATTCATATTTGCACTTCATGCACCATTTATACTTACAATACACACACAAAATTTATACCTGCACTACATACACCATTTATATTTACACTACTGGTACATGCATCATTTATACTTACACTAGTTGCACCATTTTACTTACACTACATACACCATTTATATTCATGCTACACACACCAATTATAGTTATACAGCATACATCATTTATATTTACATTAAACAGTACACATCATCAATTACAGTTACACTACATACTTCTTTTATATTTACACTGCACACGCCATTTGTCAATGTTCCAACATAGATAAACAGGAACTATTCTCGGATTGCATCTGCGGATAAATTTCTTTTAAAAGCACGGCACACAAATGCGTTGAACGTAAGAGAAATCTGATTCCAGTTCGACTGTCGCTACCTGTGTGTCTGTGAAAAGAAAGACCGTGTCGAGGTTTTCAACACCGGCCATTGTGTACATCTTCTTAAGATCCTCGTGGAACGCAACGTAATCGTAACCTCTCTTCAGCTCAATCTGATAGCACTTGTAGCCACAGATGCTCGACGCCAATCTGCAATATATTACGTAAGAATAATAATAATTCATTCATTCATTCAATCATTCATCCATTCATTCATTCATTCCATCAATCATTCATTCATCCATCCATTCATTCATTCATTCATTCATCCATTCATTCATTTGTTCATTCATCCATCCATTCGTTCATTCATTCGTTCGTTCATTCATTCATTCATTCATTCATTCAAAGCACTCATATGACACCCCTTCAAGAAATCTACTCAGGAGCGCCCCCAGCACAGCCACAGTAGCATTGAGAGATTTATGAAACCAAGTTTGATTGTTCATATGTAATAAATGCAGCTTCTTTGAAGGGAAGTCATTCAAGAATCAAGATGGACGACCCTACAACCAAGATGTCTATCTATGTCTATTAGAACTTCTATAATATTTTTCAAATGTCTGTCTAATGCACAATACAGCCAAGTCATGGTCAAATCAATAATCAGAAGAAGGTGCATCCATTTTTTAATTTTATTAAATCGGTAACCATATATATCAGCACAGTAATACAGACTTAAGTTGCTGAAGTCAGTGAAAATAATTAAAGCTGGTTGCACAGAGGAACCTAAAGCGGTCGTCGACCCCGCTAACCAGGGCCTCTACCAGTGGTTAAAGTGATTTGTTTGAGCAGTGGGAACACTGAATGTGAGCAGTGGGTACGCTAATGAAGAATTGTAGTGAAATGCATGTGTTTTGGAGGGCCATCATGATGAGCAGTGGGAACGCAAGCCAAGAATTTCGAGAGCAGTGGGAACGCCGTTCCCACGCGTTCCCACCCACTTTAAACCCTGGCCTCTACCAGAATCAAGATCTCCTTTCTATAGATAACATGTATTTTTCTAATTTTTATACCTGGTGAGGGATTGTTTTCCAGTCCCTCCGACTCCAACGAGAAGAGCGTTTCCACGCTGCTGCCGGATCATGCGTGCAATGCGTGACACATGCTCAATTGCGTCCATGAAGAAAACGAGTTTCATTTCTTTTGGTGATTGCAAGTTGTATTCGTCCAGGTACTACATTCATAAAATCACAGAAACATCTTTTAAAGTAAAGTCTAATCAAAAACTTTGCAAAACATGTCATATTCTGGACACAAATAAAGAAATACTACACAAACATCCTCACTGACCCCGGGCATGTACGGTAACTCCATGATGTTCTCCCACCAGAACGTGTTGCTGGATACTCCCTTAGGCCTCTCTCACACAATCTTGAGATACCTACCTCACTGTGATTCGTTGGCTGGAAAGGGATTTATCACCAGAACGCTGTATAGATGACTTATCTGGCTTTAATATCTTAATAATTTCATTCAACTTGTGATTTTAATTTGTACCTTTTATTACCAATTATTACTACGATGTGCTATAATGATGACATGTTTTATGTCCCACTGTGCGTTTGCAAGTGGATTAATAAAGAAAACATGTACTTACTTGCCTACACAGCATTATTAATTATTGTAAAATCAGTGGAGTTGACTTGATCTCTTATTGCATTCCAAGGGTGATTCTTAATTTCTTAGCTTCTGCACGGATTGATCTTCCTGGTATAGTCACATTAATATGTCAAATCGTAAATATAGAAAATATCATGATTAACTGTTTGCTTGATATAATTTAGCACAATGATTTGCACAATTGAAATGTTCAATTATGGAAAATAGATGCAAATAAGCAAAAGAAGTCTAGGAGAGTTTCTCATAAATAGCAAAGCAGAAGATCAAGCAAACTATTTCTTAAACGATAGCAGCATACGATTCAAGCCATGGATACAAAACAAAAAGTAGCAAAAGAGTCATAGAGGAATTAATCAGCTGAAATATGGATCAAAATTACAGTCATTAACTACAAGTTTAGTCCACACAAGTTCTACAGAAACTTTAGAAAGCAACAGGGTTAAAATGCAACTCTACACAGCCTTCCAAACACCACAGAAAGAGGTCCTTCATAAGCAGCTAAATCTTTCGATATAATATATACTTCAGAAATCTAAAACTGAGTTATAGCTCAATTGTTACAAGCAGCCACACAACTAAGTGAATTTAAAAGTTGAAGCTGTCACAGAACTGAAGTAATTTTGTTGCAGCATTACGGATAAAGGCTGGTAACTGCGTTTCGCACAGAATCTGCATATCATTGTTTAGTTAAGGCGTCATCATAAAATATTGCCAACAGATTTCAACATATGTATACTGGTGTATGTAATAAAATTATATCCTTGCATTATGCATATAGCGGTAGATAACATTGCACCGGTAGTTATGCACATAATGGTCTATAGATAGTAAAGCAAGCAATGAAGGTAGGAAAAGCCCAATGGAAAGTTCATCGAGTAGCCGGAGTATGCATTCAATTCATAAACATACTAGACTTATAATTTTATATGAGCCTAAATTACATAAGAACTCAAGCACACAGTAGATAAGCAATAGTTACAGCAGAGAAATATTATGCTGTGACCTCCTAACTCTAATACAATAATATCCTAATAAAGTATTAAATCCTAATAAAGTATTACATCCTAATAAAGTACCATAACCTAGTAAAGTACCATGCCCTAACAAAGAGCCATATCCTATTTAGGCTACACTATTATTACTATAGGCGAAGAGCAGCATGATATCGAGTAGGAAACCTGAGTATGGAGGAATTTCTTGGAGAAAAAAGAGTTTCTAGCATTTAGGAAGTATTGATGAATTCCAATCCTTTAGGTTGCTACATGGAGTTCAAAAGAGCCAATCAAATTTGTTTGCATCATGGCAGTGCAGTATAATGGCACTGCAGCCAGAAGACCAACATCTAAAGATCTGTTGCATGGAAGGAAGAAGTAGGGAGAGAGTCCCACTGATTGAATACAAGTAGAATTGCTCTTATAAGGCCTTTATAGAGTAAGCAAATGGTGAAAAAGAATTCGAGTTGACAGATGAAATAAACTGTTTCTTAATCTCAAAGTATCATGTATGGTAACTTCATTTATTAATACCCATTACATTACATGGTAGACTAAGGCCACATTCTGTCAGTTGTATAAAATTCGCACCTGGCATGAAGTGCCTTTCTACGGAGGTTCCAGCAAAGGTTTTTAGCATAGTATTGCGATAGAGCAGAAGCATAAATATCTAAGCAGGTTAGCAGCAAATACAGTCGGGTATGCTACCGGACTCAAACGTTCATGATATAAACCTGCATGCATACATTGCATGTATAACATGTAGGGGTAGAAGAAAGAAGCTGAGGAGAGAAATGAGAGAGTTAACTAGACCACAGCCAACAATCGCAGATGGATAATAACTTACAGCATTCAAAACCTGAAAACAGAAAATTCCACAATTGAGATAATCACTATTAGCAGAAATCAAACTGCCACTGGCATGAGACAGCCATAACTTAACGGTCTCATCATATCAAGTGACAAGACAGACGAATAAGGAAGCATTAATGCTTCTAACATCACAGTCGTTGTTGCCTTGTGCGTTCGCAACATCAACAGATCAACTTTAGACCACAGTGTTGGTCTGGTGCTAGCAGATTGGCCATGCTTGCTGAAAATGCTTCCAAAGTCATCAGGCTGTATATGTGTATAATGTATATGCTTTTCTTCACAAGCAGAGGTGAAGCAATTGTTCCTTTGCACTCAACTTGATAATGCACAACTGTGCTTTCTCATTAAGTAGGCCGTCTACAGGGATCGCCTAGATCTATCTGATCCCTTGGCATAAACCTTTAGCAGACCTATTTATCTAGTCAATATACCAGCACTGAGCACTCAGTCACTTACTTGTACAGATCTAGCACACTGTCCCTTCAGGTACATGCCCATTGTTCCCACATAAACAGTCTAATAAATTCTGGTAGTCAATTATTTCTTTCTTATATTTGTTCAATTACAGTTTCTGCTATCAAAATTGCTTTTACTCGGTTCAAACAACAAATTAACAACAAATTAATTCAATTGAATTGTATTAATAAAAATTATTTAAAAAGCAAAAAAAACTCATCTTTCAAAAAGTAAAAATAAAAGTAGAAATAAAGAACACACCAAAGAATAAAAGTATCTCTGAAACAACGTTTAAATGCAAGAATAATAACCAAACGAAAAACTAAGTTTTAGCATATTAGATTCACACAAAATAGTTAAAAAATAATTCTATACTTAAATTGTCAGGAAATAGACGTATCAGTCTTAACCCTTAAACGATGAGAGGGAATGGCATTCCCTGCATTTTATCACATGCCAATTGTGAGAAAGTGTTAAGCAAAATTTCATGTTGTTTCAACATTATACACATTACATCATCTTAAAAAAAATCCTCCCATAAACACTAGATCAGTTCATAAATATCCAAATGATCATCCAGAATAGATTCGTTTACGGAACAATCAGTGTAGCTTACATCCTGCAGGGCACCCTTAATTTTATCTAAGTTGCCAAGGTCTTCGTAGACTCGGTCCTCTCGCGGTGCAGCCACCTTGATGAAGTCACCGAAGATTATCGGGTGCTTCAGGAACGACTGTGCATCTGCATTCTAAACACAAATAATATATCTCAACGTAGCTTCACATTACTAATAAACTCAGCACATAATTATTATAAACAGTCTTAGAAATATCGAGAAAACAGTTACTTGCATGCATATTGCATAGACTACATTTCAAATAAGTTGTATATTTATTACTGTTGGTCTTGTATATAACATATTTAACACTATTGCGCTTCCAGTGGTCTACAGCAACGCGCTTGGTCAGTCAGAGATAATACAGTTTCGGGTTTGGCTCCATGTAAAGATGCTGGGCAAGTTGTTAAATAGCGTAAAAATAATCCTAATATAATGTGCCTCTGCTACTAAGCAGTGTACCATAATTTAGTACATCACTAACCCTTACAGGAATATAAACAGGAAGTTCTTCAAATGTGTCGGCTCTGTGTCTTGGGATTCATTCAAGTCTAGCTGAAAAGGGTCAGGTTCAGAAAATTAGACCCTCCTTTAGTTGCCACAGCTGATATATTAGAACTTCAAAGTACTTTTTAAAGGCGCATATCAATAAGCTTCTCCAGTTGTTGGAACTTCCTCCTTGTACCTATCCATTCAGCTCAACATGCTTAGAATATGTGACTTGTTCTCAACCTTAACGATGGTTCAGAGAACAGATTAAATAAAGAAAAAGAACAGAACTAATACCTCGTTGAAGAACTTTGGAGCTATTTCTGCTAGAATCGCATAGAAAGACATTTTGTCTTCTGAAGTAGTCAGACGGTCGTGAAAGACACGCAGAGCCTCGTGACAAAACAGTCGGAAGACCTGCTTTGACTCTCGCACTGAACCCACGTCAGCTTGCAACACACCTACAAAGTATATATTATTATTACTATAATATTATTATTATACAAAATCATTTATTTGATAAATAAGATTCAAACTGCTTTTTCTCACTGGGAACACTTCTGATCAGTTCACTCTACTAGAAGTGCTTTACAAAATGTCCAATACAATACAATATAATACAGCGCACTTTTTAAAACCATAACAGGCTCTCAAGTAAACCAGAGATTGCTGATATAAAGTAATGTAAGTGACATATAAGAGGAAATGCGATCGACATCTGCAGCAAACCTTGAATGCATTTTGACAGATCTCGAAGGTTGAAGATGTAGTGAGACTTGGTTGGAGTCGGAAGGAAGTCGGAGCTCATTCGGTTGTAGACTTCGGTGGCTGCACCAACGATCGACTCCGTGCAGAGGCGAACGGCATGAGGGAAGTCTTGGAAGAATCCGGTTACAATGGCCTTTGCATGGACAGAAGGAAAGAAGGAAGGAAACAACAGCAAAGTGACAATCAATTAACTTCATCACCATTATGATCAGCATGACATCAACATCATAATAATAATCATCATAATAATCATCATCATCAATATCATCACCACCACCGTTGCCACCGCAATCACCACCACCAACCATTGTGATTTCATAGTCTAAAGCAGTGCTGTCCAACCTTTTTGGCACCATGGGCCACAGAAGCAATTGTTCTTGAAGCCAAAGGTTGCAACAGTAAACTCAAAAGCAATAGCTATAAAATATTTATAGTTAATTAACTGCATTGAAATTTATTATGAAATGACAATAATGCAAAATAATTAATAATGATGAATAATGACATGCCTACACAATTAAACAATGCCATGTTTGGAGTGCTCTATAATGTTTGAGCACCAAAAAGACTACTGTGACATATATAAATCCACCATTTATGACACGCAGACTGACAGATACTGACCAGGAACATGTGCTTCATGCTGTGTTCCGATGGAGCAGGAATCGTCAGCATGGTGAAGTGTCTGAGGAGCCGTGGAGTTACATAGTTACGACCACCACCAGGGGGAGCACACGCAGCGCAAATCGACATGTCCTAACCGAAAATATGGCTCATTAGAAAACTAATAATGCAATAATTATACTCAAAATATGCCAGTGATGACATATCATTGATTATTATCAATTGGGACGACAAACCACAACCCATTACAACGCAGACAGATTATTATAGTCAGACAGTCAATGGGTAGTAGGTCTAAATGAATAGTTTTGCAAAATTCTGATTCCTATGTGGTTAGCTGTTTGCAATTGATGTTATTGACTAGAGTTATCTCTTTGTAGACAGCATACAGATGCCTGATCGTTAATTACTTACATGTGAATACCTTACTTAGTTTAAACACTGCTTTGACTGGGGTAACTGTAATTCTCATTAGGAGCTTCTATTGCACCGGTGCCTAACACACAACGCATCAGCTGCTCCAAAAAGAAGTAATTAATCAAGACAATATCCAGAAGATCAGTCATTAAGACAGAAAAGTAGTCTAGAGTGGATAAACAATTTGAAAGAGGTGAGTGGTGTTCTGTTAAGTGTTGAGACTTGTGGGGCACCGTCATAGGCGTACGGGACATTTCGGCAGTGGGGGGGGCAAAAAAAAATTTTTTGCCCGAAAAATCTGACGACCTTTTTTTTTTTTTTTTAGTCATCCGCCCAAAATTCTTAAGATTTTCCCGTCCGTAAAATCTGACGACCTTTTTTTTTAGTCATTTGCCCAAAATTCTAAATTCTTACGACCTTTTTTTACCCCTGCGTGCCCGAAAAATCCCTCCCGTACCTGTTTTGCCCGAAAAAATTTCCGAAATTTTTTGCCCGTCCAAGCCTCTTTTGCCCGAAAAACACATTTGCTCGAAATTTGGGGGGGCATTTGCCCCCTCTGGACCCCCGCCTCGTACGCCTATGGGCACCGTTGTATAGTGGTGGCGTCATTGCCTTGAAGCTGGAAGGTTCGAGGTTCGAATTCACCTCGCCGCGTAAGGACCTTGGGCAAGTCCTTCAATCCCAATTGCTCAGCGCTTCGGCGTGAAACTCCTATGCAGTGTCCGCTCTGCAGTCGGGAGCGCCTCTGAGTAGGGAGCTTGAAGGGGCGCTAAAACAAGTGCACATACATACATACATACATACATACATACATACATACATACATACATACAAGTTCTGTATTAGAGAACAATAGCAATAAAAAAATTTAGGAGTCATCTCACCCTATTTGGCTCAACTATGAACTGTCGATGTCATACAAGGCCTCACAATTCAAATCAGCCTTCAAGTATTTATAACCACTTGGTGATTAAAAAAGAAATCACACAAAATAACTGCCAGTAACATACCTAACATAAAATTAACAGAGCTGTAAGACACTAATTAACTAGAGTATTAATCAGAAGCTTTCAACAGATTCAGGTTTTCACATTTGCCGAAAGGATTAGAAACTTATTTGGAAATAAAATAACGCTCAGCACATTTCAAACGAGTAAAGTGATCAGAGGAAACTCCCGCTAACATGAAATTCCTTCCAGAAGAGCTTCTCACGATCGTATAAACCACCAAAGTCCATGAACTGCCTGAGCAGCTCAATTGGAGGCTGGGAGCCATACGTATCCAGCTTAGGCATGTTCAGGTCGTCGACAAAGATGATGACACGTTTTCCAGCCGGAGCGCCTAAAGCAACAATCATAAGCCTACAATGAATATCGTCTCGACACCTCTTTGGCATTTTAAAGGTGCTATATAAAAGCTGAGAGAGGCAACAAGAGAGAGGAGACACTGAAGAGGATACATCAAGAATGTCGCCAGAGTTCCAAGAGCTGACAACACCAGGTGATATAAAAGTCAGGATGCACAGATCAGGAAGAAAGAATTACTACCTAAATCACCTGTAACGTAATATATATCTCTGAAATTTCTCAGCACTACACATAAACCGTATGCTTGGGATTCCAGTGCACTGATTGATCAAGTCAGAGGTAGGTTTGGTGCCAGGTCACAATCTGGGGAGATCAAAGTGCTACAGTGGAAATCCCTGATGGTGGTGGTGGTGATTGAGGGAGTCATTGGGTTATTCAAGTTTTAAGATGCAACAGATTTAAACACACAGACCTACAAAGCAATGTCAGTGCTAACAGAATATATGGCAAATAATATTACCTGAAAATTTAGAAAGGTTTGAAAAGCTATTTATGTACACGCTTTTTGCATCGTGATCATTGTTATAGCCTCATCCCTGCTCAGTTTTCAATTATCATATCAATGACGTGTGTAAGAAGTGCAATAAATTACTAATCATTGAGAACTGAAACAAAACCATAAACCACTAGTCTGTCATTTAATATAAAGCTATTTGCACACTGTAATAGAAGCGTATGACAACTCTAAACATCATCCACCCTAGCCAACTGTCTAACACCTTGCCTGACTTTTCGGATCATGACCCTCTGCCTATCGACTTTGCTTTGATTGAGCGCCTGTGAATAAACTGGTTGCCATGACTTAGCTTTTGTAGTGCTGTAGAAGTTCCGAGTTTACGATTACAATTACGATATGACAGATAAATTTTGGATCAACATACCTAGTATGTTCTTGCGTTTCTTTTCCATTTTGGCCTCAATCATCTCCTGTGTTCTTGCGCTGCTCGTCTGAGCTGAGAAGTTGATGAAAGCAGGAACGTAGTTGTTCTTCTCGGCCAGACCAAGCAGCGCTGCCCTCGCAATCACCGACTGACAATCAAACAATCAAGTCAATCAAAGAAAGAAAAACTCCTCTGCCACGACTACAAAATGAGAGAATACTGCTGTTGTTTCAAATCTTCAAAATGACATGTCGTAAAATTAATTTTCCAATTGCGTTCTTAAGCTTAATCGATCAATCAATTAGAATTTATATAGCGCCCATTTAAGCTCCCCCACTCACAAGCAAATGTTTAATAAATAAGTAGATGGGCAGTTTTCCCCAATAAAATGTTCGAATGATGAGTTAGATACATAGAAATAGCAAAATACTGCACACGCACATCCTAAATCACTTTATATGTCTTGTATGAGAAAAGAAATCAGAAAATATCTCAAATGATGTTACATCAATAAGTAAATATATATCTGTGCACATGACCACACACACACACACACACACATTTATAGTAATTAATTAATTAATTCATCCATTTATTCATTCTTTCACTCATTCATTCATTTAGAGATCTTAGATAATAGCTGCCTCCAAGATAACCTACACAAAGGCACTCCCAGCCCAACTACAGTGAAAAAGACGAGTTTTCAGATGATTATAGTTAAAAGAACATGCAGATCTGAATATGGTTATTCCAGCTTGTTGGCCCAACCACGAAAATCCACAATGTTGCATTTCTGAAGTGCATGCAAGGGTACACAAGTTCACCTCAAGATTTAAGTGACCAGCCAAACCTGATAGGTGGGACAGCAAAGCTGACACAAGTAGGCAGAGGTAGAGTACAACCTAACTGGCAGCGCTAGACTCGGACTGAAAAACTTAAAATTCACTGCGGTGGGAAATATGGAGTCGTTGAAGCACGTAACACATATAATAATATATATATAATGCGAGAAAGGATCAAATTTTGAAAAACCACAGAGCAACTTTATTTAACAGCATGATAGTTATCGTTAATATATCTGCATCCATCACTGCCATTTGGCTGATATAGAAATTGATGATCAAGATGATAGTGATGGTAATACTGGTGGTTATGATGATCATGATGATGATACTAAACAAATTACAAAATACCTTACCAGACAAACACACGGCACAAAGTGTCTCGGTAACACAATCAGAAGCATAACTAGTGCTAAATAAATGCAGACAAGAATGATATAACCTTCAACTGACCTTGCCAACTCCAGTGTTTCCTGTGAACAGCACGGAATGATTGACCTGGAGGAGTTTACCCATCAGGTAACCAAATCGAACTGTATCCACAGTCGGAACGAGCATCTCAAAGAACGGTATTTCCGGCAGGTACTTGAACTGGGGAACGACCTTTTCCCAGGATTCCATGCGGCGCAGATCAAAGTCAACAAAACAGCTCCACAGGTCACCAGAAAGGGGCAGCTACAACAGTGAACAGAAATGTAGCTGTTATTGTTGGTAAAAATCTGTAAAGAGCGACTTCAAGAGAATATAATCACACGTGCTCTCTAGATGTCAGACTAAATGATGTTAAAGTAATCAAGGAAAAAATTCTTAAGAGAGCAATCAATGCCCAGAATAGATTTTTAGAAATGAAATTGGTGAATACTCTCATCTATCGGCATCAATAAAGCAATTGGATTTTTTACAGGAACATATGATAGGCCTACATATCCAGTTTTTTCCAATCGTGATTGAGCCAGGAGCGCCTCTGACCAGGTATCTTGATGGAAACTATATCAAGTTTTATAGTGACTGACTGTCTGATATCTAGACATTTTTCAGAGGCTCCCAAAGATTTTAAGTAAGCAAGAACACTGCTAAAAGATATAAATAATTAATACACAAAGGAACGGCAGCAGAGACCACAGGACTTCTTCTGCCAGCAAAGAACGATTGTAATTTCATCTCTCGAATATTAAACCAACGTGAAGTAAAATCAGCGTCTCATCTTTATGCTTAACAGAACGACCTGTACTAATGATGCCATTCTTATTATACTTTCTTTATGTACGCATGTGCAGTTGTGTCACTTGGTTTTTTCCATCAAATGAATATAATATATATTATATACAAATAATTATATATATATATATATACACAGGCATCTAGCAAACAATCAGATAACTAGCAAAGACAATGGATCACTAACAGAGAGCAATGCATGCCTCGTATATAAGATAACTGGGTCGTTTGCATTAAGGTATAAAAAATTACATACATCCTAAAACCAGAAAGTCACAAGCAGGCATTTCGTGCTTTCTCAGCTGTAGGTCCATCCAGTGCTTAAAGTGCAGAAAAATAAGTGCCTGGGCGCCCCTTATCTTTCAAAAAGAAGTGCCTGGACATCCCTTACCTTTCCAGTCATTGCTGGCCAATAAGTGGCTGGACGGCATTCAGATTTTAAAATAAGTGCATGGACGCCGTCCATGGCCGCCCAGCCACACTTTAAGCCCTGGGTCCATCTGTCTGGAACAGTCTCTCATAGGAGCTCTGACTGTTACCTAGAGTTGACCCATCACTGTTTTACAGGCTCCGTAAACTTTTTGTATCACCGTGGTTGGACTGGGAGCACTTCTGAGTGGAATCCTTGGAGAGGCGCTATATAAACACTTGAAATGAATGAATGAATGAATGAATGAATGAATGAATGAATGAATGAATGAATATGAAAATCCATTAATCCCCAACCTTTGCTTCTGCCGTATCTTCAAACTGCTGACGCGCAAACGTATCGAAGACGTCCCAGTTGTTCTCCGCTACGTTTCCACCGACTGACCAGAGATAGCAGAAGGCGAAGACGGTGGCAAGGAGAGGGTGGAGTCGACCGACTTCCTGCGTCAAGTCGACCTCATCGACAAAGACAAGACTCTCAATCAGCTTACACAGCGTCGTCGCCTTACTGATATCGACCTGAAATATAAAATACAAAATGTTACAATTGAATCTGTCATCAAACTTATTTACTGCCGTAATCATGAATTTGTATAGCGCCACTTCAACAGAAACTACTCAGAAGTGCTCCCAACCTGACAGCACCAAACCAAATTGAAAGAGAATGGCTTTCAAACGATTGTCGAAAGGGGCGAAAAAAGTTCAAAAAGTTTATTATGGAGGCCGCTAGGAAAGATGGATCGACCATAGCGAAGATTTTATGGAGCACCGTGGAAGTTCAAGCCATAGTCCCAACCAAGGTCACCATGTGCGGCAGAGCAAAGGAATCTACAACCTGGAATGGATATCACTGCCACACAAAGCTCCCTAAGAGATAAGTCGGGGGCATATAAACATACCCGGTACTCTTCATGAAATAAATAAAAATAAAATAGGAAAACTCTTAGATAGAGCTTCAGGATTAAGTTTATAATCAGCTTTCTACAGATATTGTATCCAATACATTTTTTTAAATAAAATCAGTGTTGTCCCAATGCTGAAAAATCCTTTGAAGATGTGTAACAAATGCAAAGAGTAAGGGTATATCGTAATAATAATAATAATCTTCGTTTATTAACATTCAATCTGACAGAACGCAGAATGATTACAGATACACGTCATACGAAATACGGCCAAGTTTGCACGACATGCAGGTCAGCTACACAGCAGGCTTGGTAGCTTAACACTAATGGCCTAAGTGCTGGAATGCTCCTGGTACGGCCAAGTCAGGAGTGGGAGGGGCGATCTTATTTTCAACAGACCCGAGGCAAGCAACACAACAGAAAGCGCCACTGGCAGCTAACAGAAAATTCAAATAAATTTTTTGCCCTGAGCGAGGCTTGAACCCAGGCCGCAATAATGACTACTCAGTTTATCGACCAACGCTCTCTCTCAACTGAGCTACGCCCCCCCCAATAAGAATAAGTTACACAAAATGCATTAAAACCCACGGATATATGTGGGTTTTGGATTCGGCATAAGATGAAAAAACGAAAATGAAGATATTATATTATATTATTATAAATAAATCTGTAACACACGCATGGCCTAAGCAACCATTCACGGTTGTCTGCTTAAGCGATTCACAGAGTTTCATTAAACAACATTGCATAACTAATCTAAAACAATGCAATACTAAACCCAAATATTAGTAATTTCCGTTGCATTGTCATCCGCTAAGAGTCACATTAAACACCCTAAAATCCGACCAACCGACCTGTTTCATTGCTTGTGTGCATTTCTTGGTGACAAATCGAAGTCCAGTCTCGACATGTTTTGTAAAAAGTGCAAGTAAGTAATCCCTTGTCTCTTCAGAGATCCTCTCCTCAAACTTCTTCAACCAAGTCTTCACATATGGCATCCACTTCAACTCCTCTGGATCCACGTAAACCATACCACAACTAGTGACAGCAAACAACAGCAAATCCAAAATCAATATTATAACTCAAACTTTGCACAAACCTAGTACAGTAGCAAAGACAATGAATCTTTAAAAAATGTAAGGTGAGTTTTACTTAAATCATAATCACAAGATTTCTAAAGATGCTCAAAGAAAGCTAAGTCAATGAACCAGCTTACCAAAAAAAACTGGTTCAGTGCTAGATAAACTAATACCATTCATTATCAGAACAAAAAGTGGGCAGAGAGAGAGAGAGACAGACTGAACGCACAAATTTGTCGCACTGACCGACTGACAGTGGCTGGTGAGGCGACGGCCAAATCCTGAACCTCGAACAGCATGTGGATGTAGGGCGTGAACTTGATGCGCTCGCTGTTCGCAAGGCAGAGCATCTTGTTGTCGTCGAGAACGGTGTTCATGTTCTCGATCCACAGCGAATCGACCGGTCCGTCGCAGATGACCCACTGATGCGACTCCGTTGTGTCCTACAACACGAGACAACACGAGAAACGGCAGCAGTGCACAAAGGTGTCAAAAATAGACAGTGCTCAAAGTGTAAGAAAAGAAGTGCCTGGACGCCGTCCATGACCGTCCAGCCACACTTTAATTCCTAATCCCTGGAAATAGAGTAGTATCGTTAAAATATTATGTAAAGAAATATAGTAAAACATTAAAAGACATGAAAATATCAAAAGAAACGAACATGATCACAATGTTAAGAAATGAATTATCAAAGAAAAGTGTATCATTTCCACATGTATGCCACCTAAGACAAGAAGTGGCTCACATCCTTATCCTGGGAAAGTGAACCACGAAGGCATGCATCCTAAAGTACTGGTCCATGGGGAAAAGTACACTGCAAAATAGCAATGGTATATGCTGGTTAATAAAGGTAAACAACTCCAGTTTTTATACAGTTTTAAGTATCTCTATGGCATGTACTTTCCCCAACAGTTCACGTCACCATCCTCTCTGGTAGCCGTTCCTCATCTTTCTCTCGCCCCAAAATCCTGTCCCCTACTCTTGGGGTTGCTAGCGCTCAGAGCGAGCTTCTGAAAGGCTCTTGCTGAGATAAGCGCTTCATAAATGGTCAAATATAGCACAATACAATACACACATTTACTCTCTCCTTGCGGCATACTTCTGCGAGCAAAGACATGCCCACCAGATGACACCACGTCTATCTGTCCTAGACAGCCCAAGCAAAGAGCAATTTGCTTCACATTGAAAAGAAAAAGTCTTCAGTTATATCAATACAGCAAAACTTAAGTCACATCAATACAGCAAGACTTAAGTCATATCAATACACCAAGACTTAAGTCATATCAATACAGCAAGACTTAAGTCATATCAATACAGCAAGACTGAAGTCATATCAATACAGCATGACTAGATTTCAATACAACAAGACTTAAGTCATATCAATATAGCAAGACTTAAGTCATACCCTCATAGATATTTCAGTTGACTATATTTCAGGACCAATGAGAGAAAGAGAAAGACGTAGATATCCTCTTAAAAGTTACTGTTAATAAGCATACACACCTGTACGGCATGCCTTATCGTTAACCCCATCAGGCCGTCCCTCCATTCCAGAGTCAGTTTGTTGACTTCACCGTAGAGTTCTCCCATCGTGATTGACTTCGGATTGAGAATGTACGTGTAGACGGGCTGATAAAACGGATCGGCAAAGAAAGCGGAGTGCAGATTCTTACAAGTGTCTGCCAGTAGCTGAAAAGAAAATTCAGAAAAATATGAACACCATGACTTTTTACTCTCTCAACTGCTTGCATATTATACCCGGTACATTGTGGTCAATCAGCGGACTGCCAGCAAATATTGAATCCCGTAAGCTCGTTCAATATACAGGACGTCACTGAAATAATAAGTCGGGTCTGGTTAAAAACAGTCGCAATAGAAATCTGTGTACACTTACATTTACTTGGACAATGTAAGACAGTATTTAATTTCTGTCTCTTTAATCCTTTACAATCAGAAGGCATACGATTTTTGATACCATTTACTACACTGTGGTCGGAAAAGGGCTAAAGAATCATTGCGAAAAACATTTGTTTGCTCATTTATTTATCACGGTTGATACCATTTACTACACTGTGGTCGGAAAAGGGCTAAAGAATCATTGCGAAAAACATTTGTTTGCTCATTTATTTATCACGGTTTAAAGATTTTTAAACTCTCATTTCTAGATCTCTGTACACAGAAGATTAGCCCAACCCTGAGAGTAAGAACAAGATTGAAATACCAGGTAGTGGTAAAGAATGTACATAGAATTGGTCACAGCAAAACAAGATCTATAATTGTAATTGTAATCGTACATTTATATAGCGCCCCTTCAAGAGAACTCCTCAGAGGCACTCCCGACCTGACACCAAACCACAATCAAAGATTAATTTTAAAAAAGATTAATAAAGACTCTTCCATAACAGAGGTCAAGGAACTGGACGAACAACATGAATACACCAACCAAACAACACCACAGCATTGACAGTGCCCCCTCAAAACATTACAGTCTGCATTAGACCAATCACACACATTCAATATATGCATGAAATCGTTTCTATTTTGTAAGAAGAAAGAAGTATTGTTGCATGTAAATGACCTAAATTTTAGTAGCTTTGCATCTATTGAGAAAATATAAAATACCACTAAATCAATTAATGGAAAACCAGTCAAATAATTCCCAACATTTCGTCAAGTAATTCAAATTCTATCATTTTTGCTGTAAACTACATAATTTGCAATTGGAAACTAAATGTCATTTAGCTCAATGAAAACGAGAAACAACTGAAAGAAACCGAGAGGCGTTCGTATCCCACTGGAGAAGCTCACCCTGTATATGGTTGTCTTTCCACTTCCCGTTGGACCAACCAACATGACGCCATGCCTGACAATCAGTGTTTCATACAGTTGAATGACCTTTGTGACCTGCGTTGGCACAACCTGTAAGCCCCTGTTCAGTGACACTTGTTCAATCTCTTCTTGTAGGCGTCCGTAGTCATGCGCTGGAATTTCAACACCTGGGAACAAGTCCTGCAGAACGGCCTACAACGAGAAAAACAAAAGTTAAATGTCGGCAAGTTCAATGACAAGGAACAGGTCCCACAAAATGGCTTAACATAACATAATCTAACATAACACCATGTACAGTAACTAGCATAACATTACATGCAATAACTAATATAACATCATGTACAATAACTAACATAACAATAACATACAATAAATAACATAACATAATGTAAAATAACTAACATAACATCATGTAAAATAACTAACATAACATCATGTACAATAACTAACGTAACACAACGTACAATAACTAACATAACATAATGTAAAATAACTAACATAACATCATGTAAAATAACTAACATAACATAATGTAAAATAACTAACATAACATCATGTAAAATAACTAACATAACATCATGTAAAATAACTAACATAACATCATGTAAAATAACTAACATAACATCATGTAAAATAACTAACATAACATCATGTACAATAACTAACGTAACACCACGTACAATAACTAACATAACATAATGTAAAATAACTAACATAACATCATGTAAAATAACTAACATAACATCATGTAAAATAACTAACATAACATAATGTAAAATAACTAACATAACATCATGTAAAATAACTAACATAACATCATGTAAAATAACTAACATAACATCATGTAAAATAACTAACATAACATCATGTACAATAACTAACGTAACACCACGTACAATAACTAACATAACATTACGTACAATAACCAACATAATATCACGTACAATAACTAACATAACATCATGTACAATAACTAACGTAACACCACGTACAATAACTAACATAACATTACGTACAATAACCAACATAATATCACGTACAATAACTAACGTAACATTACGTACAATAACCAACATAACATCACATACAATAACTAACATAACATCACGTACAATAACTAACATAAATTACTGAAAACGATCTTTTCCTCAGAAAGTTACTGATCGACGAATAATTAAGAATTCTCACCTGGAAAAGAACGGCATCGTCTTTAAGGAATTTTGGGAGATTTGAATCTCTAAGCGCCCGTATAAGGACCACATCCTCATCTTTGTCCGGACTCTGACGTTTCAGCGCTCCGGCCGTCACCAGGACCGACTTGAGAGCTCTCATTCCAAAGTCGTAGTGATCCTGTTGAGATAGCTGCTCGGAACAGAGCTTGTACATCTGAGTCATCTTCTGAGCAAGGTTCTTGGACGACTCAAATCCCTCCGAGTACAAGATCACCTCGGCAATGAGCTCTGAATAATGAAACAGACAGAAAACTTATAGAATATAGATAGATAGCCCCACAGATAACCTCTTCAAGACTGCAGAATTATCTGATTCAACAAATTACTCGGATGATTTAATCATTAGATTTAATTGGGTGTGTTAGTTATGTCAATAATATTCTAACAATTGAGTCAAAGCTTGTTTATTATTGTATACCTGAACCGATCTGAACATGCTGTCATGCATAATTGCATCTTTCTATTATCCTTCTTGACCTCCATCTTGGTAACCTCTATCAACGTTAGTTACTGTCTGTACTGCCATAATTATGATTACGACATGCTTGATGATGATGATGATGATGATGATGATGATGATGATGCTGCTGCTGCTGCTGCTGCTGCTGCTGTCCATCCTCATTCCTGAGGGTCGGAGACCAGATGATATGCTTACAGGATATAAATTGATTTGGTTTGATTTGATGGGGCAGTGAGGATTCGAGACCAGATCTTCAAACTAATGAAGTAATTAGATCCTCCAGATTTCTTAAAAAGCAAAAACACAGCTCATAGGAACTGACTTATTTATATACACTTAGCCATACTTTGAGCTGTACTTTAACATACTGCTCCTATATTACCTCACAGATGACCTCATCAACCACCTCTGACTAACCTTATTTGATCTTGTTTTACGCTAAGTTGCCTTGCCTTCACGTTACACTGACTTAAAATACCTGGAATCAGTCACAAGTCAGCACCAAGAAAACTGGGATAGCTGGAAATCCAAACCACAACACTTTTACTTCAGCAGGCAGATTATTTGCTCAGATCAGAGCGACTGAGACATACTGTAGTCAGGGACCATCATTGAAAATGGTCTGAACAGAGCTTTCAGGTTGTCAGGGAGCTCAGTTCGGCCTGCGTAGCCCGGGTTCATCGTGATGAAGGCGGCACACGTACTGACCAGGCTAATCTCTCGACCCTCAAACATGAAGCGTGACAGCTGCAAAGAAAAGCATGACCTTGTCAAATGCTAATATGAAAACACGTAGCCGTACAAGTACACGTTTTCTCTATAGTAACGGTAGGGCCTTAATGATGTAATTATTTTTCCTCTCACATTTGCTATATCGCCCCCTTCAAGCTCTCTACCAAGAGGTGCTCTGGACTACAGCACAGACACTGCATCGGAGTTTCACATCAAAGCGCACGAGAAATCGCAAGTGAAGAACTTGCTCAAGGTCCCTGTGTGGCGGATTGAAGTGGATTCGAACCAGAAACCCTCCAGCTCCAAGGCAACGAACCCACCACTACACCACCACACCCCAGAAATCTAGAGAAACCCTCCAGCTCCAAGGCAACGAACCCACCACTACACCACCACACCCCAGAAATCTAGGTGAGAACCTTCACCACTGCTGCCTGTTTTAATGTATGCCTCACCATTTAGGATCCTATGCACAAACTCTGCCAGCCTGAGAATAAAAACCTATGTAAGAGAATATGACACAATGCCTACCAATCAAATTATTTCCAATCTATAAGCAATTATCAGCAGTTTTTATCTAAAGTGAAACTAATTATTTAAATAAATCTGCAATAAATCTAAAATAGAGAGTAAATGACCAATACTAAGTTCCTCTGTAACGGGAGCAGTGCGTAGAATTCCAAATCATCATGCACTACATTAACTATGTCAGACAAAGACTGCAATATAAGATCTTCTCAACAGAAAGCACTCTGAGCGCAATCACGAGTCACACATGGAAAGATATCTTCTGGGTTCATGTAGCGGTAACTTACCTTCGCAACCTTAGCATTGCGAATGGTGATGAGCTGCTGGGCAATGACAGACAAGACTTCAATGTCGATTCGGTTGAACTCGTCGAAGCAGGACCACGCCCCTGACTGGGCCAGACCCGAAAAGAACCGACCCATCATCTGCACAATTTAGTTTATTATTATTTATTTATTATTATTTAATAGTATAAAATCACGACCTTACCAATCACACCAACCCACCACACCCTAAGTCTACGTGACAGATATAATTAACATACGAGAATAAAACCAAACCTATCGCATGCATAATCTGGTGTATACCTATCATCAACATAAGAGAAATGATACCTAACCTATCATGTCTATCATATGATATAGACACATAATCAACATAAAAGAATGATAACAAACCTATGAGACTGACTCAGGTCTATCATCAACATACGAGAATGATACCTAACAAATTATATATATCATCTGATGTAGACCTATCATAAACATCAATATATGAGAATGATACCTAACATATCATATATATATATATAACCTGATGTAGATATATCATAAAATAATATCAACATAGAGAGTGATAGAGAGTGATACCTAACATATCACATACATCATCTGATGTAAACCTATTATCAACATAGAGAATGATACCTAACATATCATATATATCATCTGATGTAAACCTATTATCAACATAGAGAATGATACCTAACATATCATATATATCATCTGATGTCCTAACATATCATATATATATATATATATCATATTTATACATATACATCATCTGATTTAGACATATCATAAACACCAACATAAGAGAATGACACGTAACCTTGAAGTCCAAACCCTCTGAACAGTTGAAGACAACACATTGCTTAGCAAGGGACTTAGCGAGATCCTTGGTGCTTTCCGTTTTTCCAGTTCCTGCTGGACCAGCGGGAGCTCCACCTAGATCCAGTTGGAGCGCTCCCATCAGACACAGGTAACATCGATCCTACATCACAAGAAAATACCATTTATGCAGTCGGAAAAACAGAATTGTTATATCTTTGTCTTTTGACTTGCGATATGCAAAGAACTACATGAATAAATTTTGAGGTGCCCAATCTTATTTGATGCCAATGTCATAAAAAGATTTAAATCCACATCAGTTAAAGTGTAGACTCAAGTCTCTAGGTCATGAGGTGCCCAGCTTAGCTGAAAGCCTTTATGAAATTATGTCACTACAAAAAGAACGCTTGATGGGCATGGTGGTGTAGTGGGCATGTTCGTTGCCTAGCAGCTGGAGGGTTGCAGGTTCGAATCTACCTCAAGTCGCCGCGTAGGGACCTTGGGCAAGTCCTTCACTCGCAATTGCTCAGCGCTTCGGCATGAAACTACGATGCAGTGTCTGCTCTGTAGTTGAGAGCGCCTCTGAGTGCTTGAAGGGGCGCTATAACAAGTGCACATACAAACAAGTGCACATACATACACATAATACCAGTCCTCAGAGGAAAGTACAGCATCCACTGTTTTACAAGACCTTGTCAAAGTGTGAAGGCCAAATGTTTATATGCTACTCTCCCACTTCCACTCATGACCGCAACTCGTCAAGCTGCCATATTATGATTCTACCACAGCACCTCCACATGACCACTGCCATCACTGATTATCATTGTATCACTATGCCGTCTCCTCGGCTTGACCTCCCCGGATTCAAACATGGCACTGGAATGGACAAAGAAGCCTCACCATTGCAGGCTTGACTTGATCATAGTGCCAGTGAACAAGATAAAGATAGTCTCCCTTTTTGTGTGGCACTGAGAATTTAAAAGATCTGCATTCAGGCAAAACTGGGCAATTCTGAACGGTCAGTTGCTGAAGTGCGTGTAGTTGCACTTTTACATCACTGTGTGGTAACAAAGACCATAAGCGACACCCTCCTCCTTTATCCAGGCTTGGGACTGGCAATGGCAGAGTGCAACCCGTGGTGGAGTTCAGTTGCTGAAATGGTTTGGATAAGCAGTAGGAATGCCTGCCAAATGCATAAACAGTGGGAACGTTGAAGAAGACATTTAATAAAATGCATATGTTTTTAGGTTTCCATACATGATGACCAGTGGATACACAGGCAAAGAATCTCAAAAGCAGTGGGAACGTCGTTCCCACACGTTCCCACCCACTTCAAACCCTGCAAACACTTCACCTCACCAAACAGCGCTCTACAAACGCTCAAACACAAACCAATTTACATTCACAAACAACCTACGGTCAGCGGTGTTATGACGAGCCGTGGCGACGCTCCGAGATACTCGTAGCCATAGGCATACTTGGAATTCGACATGTAAACAAAGCATCTGTCCTGCTCCATGTAGTAACGCAGCTGCTTCTGCCATTCAAAACTCTCCGTATTCATCACTCGGCCCTTAACCATCTCCGTGACGATGTCTCGCGAGTGAACGTCGAGCGTGATCAACGCGCACAGAACGGCTCGTTGCAGCTTCCCAAGTTTTCCGCGGACGAGGGCGGCCAACTTGTTGAGGTCAAGAAAACATTTCTTTTCGAATTCCTTGACGCCGAACAGTTTGTCGCCGTTGCCCTCGAGAATCTCGTGTATGTCTTTGCACCACATCATCTGAGCCACTGTCAGAACAATCTGCAATCAATAACAACCAACAGATCAATCTCCTTCAGCCACTTGTTTATGAACTTGTTAATAAATTTGCTTATAATTATATATAATTATATATATATATACACATATATACAAATATATTTGTTATTTATATATCAATATATATATATATATAATATACACATGGCTGATATAATCACTATCATCATCAGATCCTGATGCCAGCCATGTGGTGGTGATGAGTAAAAATGTGACCCGTCATGACGAAATGAGTCGCTAGATCCTTTTTAAGTATTTTGAGTTATGTATTCCACGTTATTCCATATGCATCAAAATCGACCAAGTGCTTGTGGAGTTAAAAAAAAATTTAATTGGTCGACCTGCCTAACAGAAACTGTTGGGAAAAAGGCGATTTTCTGAATTTTTATATAGGTTTTAAATGTTATTGGGCATTTAATCTGCACCAATAGCATGTTAAAAACAGCAAAATAAAGTCAGTTTTAATATTTTTAGTGAGACATTATATAATGTAGATTCCAAAAATGGAAAAATCAATAATTTGAAAGTGAACACCTTTAAAAGCGATTTGCAGTGTTCTGCATTGTGCGACTTCCGACTCATTTCGTCATGACAGGTCAGAAATAAAGTAAAATGATAAGGTCTGTTAAATGATCATTGACACTATTTGATTTTGCGAAATCTTCTCAATGAGTCACATAAGAAAAAATCACATCATCATCTTCCAGCACCCTCTGTAAAGTTCTGAAGCAATGCCTTAATTGAATTGAATAAATTCCAGGAGTGACCAGACGTAACTAATGCAAATTAACGTCAATCATAGCTATTCACAGACAGTCTCTACGCTGGAATAAGTGAAATAGACCTGCGATGCATGGACCAGCACCCAATCCTCTCGTGTTTTCCTCTCGTAGTCAATCAAAGCCACTTTCAGGAGCTTCTGAAGAGTTTCAAACATGAACTTCTCCACTCGGCCGAGCCACTCCTCCACGTTTGGCCGTGTCTTAAGTCCCTGTCATCAGCAAACAACGTACGGCAATCATTAACACTCTAAATACAGTCTATGTTTACGTATGAACAAACGCACAAACATAATACCTTTATACACACAAACATGCAACTAATAATAATAATATTTTTTTATTCAACAATCCGGTTGACAGAACGCAGTGTACAATCATGCAGTTGAAACAATTTACAGGAACTCAGATCACAGAATACATAAATCTTAACTACTAACAGAACAAACAGCCTGCAATAATCGGTGCTAATAGCAGCCTGCAAAGCATGTCCGCCCTATACAAGGCATGAACTCATTACCTCCTGCTCTCTATGCCAGCGTGTTAACCATTGCGCTACCCGGCCCCTCCCCCAAGAAGGCATGTATACTTTAAGGGGACAGAAGCGGCAGCAGCAGAGGTAGTGGTGGTGGTGGCACTGGGGTGTAAAAAATGTAATGTAAATCTTCGAGAATTTCTCAGCGATCACAAAAGCCAAGTCAGGGAGACCAGCTTATTCACCGGCGCTGGTGGTGATGGCACTGGTAGTGAAGGTGGTGGCACGAAACATATCGGTGATAATGTTTGAACATGGGTGATGGAAGTAACAAACCTTGGGGAACGCGATCTTCTCTCCCTCGGGAGACAGCATCGCCAAGATGTCGCCGGTGAACTGAATTTCTTGCTTCTTCTCACCTGGAATTTACCAGCAATACAAAAAAAATCAAGAAGGCAAGAGTGCACAGGTTAAGCAGGATGATGATAAGCAGGTTAAGTATTATTATTCTTCAGTTATCAAACTGCATAAATGCACTGTGGCTTACAAGAAATTAAACATTATAGAGCATTACTGTTAAAAATGTTTACATCTTTACTCGTTTATTAAGTTATCAGTAGCCAATTTTCAGACTGACAATGTTAGGACTTTGACCTGTAATATAGTACAGTGCTACACATAACTTATGTAACATAGTCACTGTTTCAGATATCTACTTAAATACAAACCAATCCAATATCTGTAACAAATAACAGTTTTCTTAAAGGTGACACTACCACAGAATACAGAAAATTGTTTAGGGGTGCCCATATATATCGTACGCACAGGGGGAGGGGGATTTAGGCGATATGCGTACGTCTATATTACCCTATAATTATCCGATGGCATTTTGACTAAATTAAAATTATATTCTTTTCTTATCCAAACAGTAAACCATAACAGTCAACAAATTTTAGCCAGCAAATATGATATTTAACTAAATAAATAGTACCCTATTCTATCTTGGAATAGATTTTTGAGTATGAAGGTGATGGTAAAATACATATTTCATATGTAGCTTTAGCTAAATGACCACACGATCTGAGAGTGACCAATTCCGCACTGTAAATCGTAAGCAGGTATTCGATGACGGATAGATAGGTGTTCGTGGAACATGTGGAAGGGGGTCGAAAATACATTTTCTTGCATATGTAATCATATGGAAGGCCCCTTACTGAGTGTTATGCATACTATCAATTATTCATGAACCTAATGTGCAGCCACAGTCACGACCCATACTTGGATACATTAGCAATATGGAACTGCATAGGATTGAAATCTCATTAGATAATTCTAATTTTATCACATGACAAGACAACTGACCGTCTCGGTCGGTGACCTCAACCGTATGCGTTCCAAACTCCAACTTTGAGATCGCATCGAAACACTTGCGAAGATGCGGCTGAACCGCCTGAGGATTTCTCGTCTGTGAAAGGATCTCAAGCAGCTCATCGTTCGACAGGAAGTAGAACCTACAGGCAGCAGAAAAATGACACAGAAACATGTTACAAGCGCAAGACGAAGAAAGGAAAGGGACGATGAAATGTTGTTTATTATCTACGCTACAACAATCATCCAGTTAGCTACATTTGTAAGTGAAGACATTTACTTTACTGTCTACATTTGCAAGTAAAGACTCCTAGCAAACAAAAGTTGATGTGTCCAATACTATGCTGTGTAAGAAAGTGTACAGATCAGAATTAGCATCCAATGGTGGCTTATGTGAAAGATTTAAATCTCCGGCTAGAATGGTGGCCCGTGCACAGGGACCTTAAATGGCATCCCGTGCATTCAAACAGTCAGTGGTGGTGAAGGATCCCATCCACTGAAAATGAGCAGGGTCAAGGCCGTATATCCACTATATATAATTAAGTTATTTTTTTGAGAACAGGTATGATGCATGCAAAGAAGCACGCAACTGCCTTCAGGCTTACAATCCTGAAGTTGAAGATGATTACACATGACTGAAACAAAATGCACCCACTGCAAACCTTTCCCTCAGGGCTTAAAGTTTGGCTGGACGGTCATGGACGGCGTCCATGCACCTATTTTAAAATTTGAACGCCGTCCTGCCACTTATTCACCAGCATAGACTGGAAAGGTAAGGGCGTCCAGGCACTTCTTTTGGAAAGGTAATGGGCGTCCAGGCACTTCTTTTGGAAAGGTAATGGGCGTCCAGGCACTTATTTTTACACACTTTTAGCACTGCTTTCCCTTAGGTTCTAAGCAGAGAAAATTGTCAGGCATGGAGCAGCCACAGGGAATGGATGACAAACATGCAAGTAAAGGCTCCCAGCAAACAGCAAACAACTATCAAACGTAAGGAGCAGAGCTCAAAATGACTTACGTAAAGTTTTTTGTTTGCTTAAATTTGTTCCAAAACAGGGATATGAATGATTACCCTAAAGTCTTGCGTTCACAAAAGCAGACAAATTTCGCATTGATCTTATCATAGAGTGCCAAATGGTATTATGATACTTCATGTGAAGATGCCAAACCCGGATTACCTTGGAAATAGCACTCTTTTGCTTTCCAGATATCCTTCCAGGCACTTCATAACCAGATCCAGGAGAGCATTATTGTTCTGGAAGGCTTCAAGCAAACCTACAGACAACAAAGTGAACACATGATCTTTACTCTCAAAATCCATACAACTAGAAAGTGAGTTAATTCAGTTCAAAAGACATCAAGTAGCAAAGTGATTTGTCGCTTCATGTCAAAATGAACCATTGACACAACTAGACATAGGCTAACTCCCACATTACAGTCAGTTTCAATCATCCTTGGGACACTGCCGATTTCTCACATAGTGCCCTTTCAAGCTCGCCCTACTCAGAGGTGCTCCCGACTACAGCGCAGACATTGCATCGAAGTTTCACGCCGAAGTGCATGAGCAATTGCGAGTGAAGGACTTGCTCAAGGTCCCTACATGGCAACTTGAGGTGGATTCGAATCTGGAACCCTACAGCTCCAAGGCACAAAACCCACCATTACGTCACTGTGCCCCCCCCAATACATACATACTTCAATGCCCTCAAATAGCAGCTTTAATTCCCAATCTACCAAAACAATACAAATTATGCAAACTCATCATAGGCTCTAATTTTATCAGTATAAACTCAGTTCCTATAGATGCTTCAGCAGTTCACAACCAACCATATCCAACAAATCAACAATGCATCCATTCAAAACAGCGCTTGCATAAAACGAATCACAAAATCATGCAAATCAAGTCCATAGAGGAACTGGGATCGCTTCTTTGAGAGAGAAAAGCGCCTGCACCAGCTTATTTACAAGCACTGAAACTCAAAAAACATAACAGAAAAACACAAGATGGAGACCTGGTTGTGTTCCGGCTCTCATGGCAAGCGGCACTTTGTTAACCTTTCTCATAATCTCCTTATATGATTTGTCAACGATCTGGAAATTGGCCGACTCCTGCTGGAGCTGGCGCTGGATGTCAGGCGCGGTAAATATACTCTCCAGGTACAACCAACTACGCTGGCAGTTCTGCCAGGAATCCTGAAAGCATAAAATGATCAAACTTCGACATATATCAGGTAAAGTAACGTAAAGAGATCATCAATCAATCAATCAATCAATCGATCAATCGATCAATCAATCGATCAATCGATCAATCAATCGATCAATCAACTTTATTGCTCACTGCAGAAGTACAGTAATACACACAATGACAAATTCACTGACAAAGGAACAACAATTCTACTAACACGCTCATTAGCAGGTAGCACTATGCAAGTAAAAAAAAACCTTTGAGACTAAGAGCTAAGCTGGGAGAACAATTTACTGTCCAATCAAAGCACGTTCTGAGCCAGATGTGGTTCTAAGTTGATCGTAAAGTAAGTTGTCCACAACGCAGTGTAATGTAATCTATGCAATTTCTAAGTGTACGGCAAGTTAACTGTCCCAACATTGTGTGAAGTTCCTGTTTCATCGTTAAACTCTTTCATTTATGTAAGACACATGATTAATGATTGCGGTCAACTCGAATTTATTATAGCGTTAGGAAAATCCTAGTCGTAGCAGTTTTTATGAATGGGGAAACACTGACTAGCTATCAAGTGTTACACCCACAGCATTATTTAGTGATCGTTGGTGATTAAAATAACTGGCTTTCAATCAATTTGAAGAACAACCAGTAATGCAAGAGGGTTCACAGGCATGGGCTTTTGCTTGAAAGGTGAATAGGGCAAATATGAGAACATAAGATAATTGTAATCGTAATCGTAAAGTCTGCGCTAATTCAGCATTGCTAGACATACACAGACTACAAAAACAAGACATAACAATAAACACCAAACGTAGAAAGAGACAACTGATTTACAACATCGTCAAGACGCTAAATCTAAGCTCAGTATTTCAAACAGCCATATCTAATCTATGTTACCAATGTCTTGCCGAACAGGTCAAGCTGTTTGACCCATTCCTCGACCCGCTGTCTGATTGGACCGACGTTCCTGGAACTGGCGATGGTCGTGATGTTGATGTTGCTATCATCCAGTAGCACCTGGATGTCATCCGTTCCACCAAGTATGTACACATCCTTGTACTCTTTGTATTGCAAAACTGGAAATTCCATCGACTTCCAGCCGTCTTCCACCTGATCAGAAATGCAAATCAGCTGGATGTAACTTTTATTCATTTTCTCAAGTGCTGCAATTATTAAATTCTGGATTCAACTGGTCATGAATCTTGAGAAAGAATTATTTCAATGATGATGATATGAAGAGCAAAATCATCAAAACTTGAGGAATAAGTATCTTTTGAGTTATAGTAGTAGTTCCGCTTAACAACACTGTGTGAGATAAAAACATCATTAGCATCACCCTCCTCCTTTATCCATGCTTGGGACTGGCACTGTGAGAGTGGTCTCAAACAGCAATGAGTTATGACATGCATGCATTGATTTGCAACATCAGAGGCAATGCAGCCACCTCACACCGAAACATGTTGCTCAATATGTTTCTCTGTCAATCTTCCCGCCTCAATTCACAGTAAGATTTTTGTTGGGGTCCCACCCTCATCCCCTCCACTGCCTGAAGACTTTCTGAGAGTGCCTCTGGATAGTCTCTTCCAAAATAGGTGCTGTATAAATTATTGGATGCAATATGATATAATTCGCATTCAATGAGTGCATACCTTCTTAAGGATGGCTTCCAAGCTCGATTCAGAGCTCGCCTGTCCCGATATCTCCTGGACTGCCTCAGCATGCTTGAACGCGTCCATCTTCTCCAACTGACCCAAGGTCATCGGCTCCTCAGGCGTAAAGTGAAACTCGAGAACTTGTTCAATCATCTCCATGTGACGCGGCTTCAGCGTCGGATTTCTTAAATCGGTTATCATGGGCAGCTACCAAACAACCAAGACACTGCTTTCATGAAATTATTTCATAATAATAATAATAACAAAATAAATATGATATAACAATAACAGCAACATCCGGATAATTTTTTAAATCCTCAGGGATCTGAGGTAACTCGGGTCAAAGAACAACATTCATATATTACCAGGTAATTCAAACTCACAAAATACACAGCCAGATTACATGATTACAGTACTAACAGATGGTAACAATTTTAACAGGAGTCAAATTTAACATATAGCAGCCTGCAAGCAAGGCACCCATCTGCCCCATTGCCCATTTGATCATGCCCACAGTTCACCGTAAGTTCTTCTCTGATAGGCATGCTGGCAAATACAATCTGCGTCCCAGGCCTCATCCATTTGAACTTGCCAGTAAGAATAATAAGAACTTCACTACACGAATGCTTAACACGCGTGTAGTGAAGCCCGCTTAACACGACACGCAGGTCGGCTACACAGCAGGTTAACTTAAAACTAAATGGCCTAAGTGCTGGAACGTTCCTGGTACGGCCAAGCCAGGAGAGGGGGAGGGGCGATCTTATTTTCCAGACCCGAGGCAAACAACACAACAGAAAGCGCCACTGGCAGCTAACAGAAAATTCAAATGAATTTTTGCCCTGAGCGTATAAACAATCAGTTAAAAAGCAAAAGAGATCAGTGAGGAGAAAGAATTTGACTAAAAACTAATAATTGTTCAAAAATTAAATTAATGGTATGCTAACCACACAATTTCATTATTCCGAACTTTACTCACCTTTTCCTTCATACTCTCCACACGTTCCTTTAACTTTGGAACAACTCCATTTGGTGGAAGTCCTTTCTCCAGTTGGTAGACGGCCTTGTAGTATTTCAATGTGGTCGCTGACAGCTCATCTGGATCAAGACTGTCTAGTCGCGCCTGTAGAGGTAAGATCAATAAAATTCCATATAAATTCAAAGGAAACGATTAATCCATAAGTATTTCATTATCCATAATAAGCATTTAAGTTTGAAAAAAAAGAAGACAAATTAAAATAAAACTGATACCACACTCTCATTATGAAATTGTCAAGTTGATAAGCACAGAAATTATACATTTAGATCTAAGGATTGAGTGCATGGGATAGATTTTTGAGTATGAAGGTGATTGCTTATTATATAAATGATGTATTAAACATGGTTTTTTCAGTTGGTTTAGCATAAACGGCAAGGAGAGCAATTTTCCTAATTTTCACAACCAGGAAAAGAATTTTATACTCCAGAAATAATGATGCAAATCAATTATTTGATCAGAGACATGGAAAAATGTTAGAGATAGAATTTTAAGAGTAAAACCAATCAGGCACTTTCAGCCACTTGAAAATATGGCACTGGACACAAATGGAAAGACATTAAAACAGAGAGCTATGCAATGCATCCATAATCCAAAGATATCTAAAGACATTCGCGTAACTTATTGAAATTATAATTTAGATCTAAGGAGTAATAAAAAGTCTTAGAAGTGAAAGAGATACGAACGTCTTTCCAGTGCTTCAGCAGTTCATCCCATTGGTCGATCGAGTCCCACAGCAACTGCTTCAGTTTTAGTTCAGCATGCACTTCCTCCAACTCTTCGTATTTAGTTATAACAACCTAAAACGTCAACAATCACTGACTCACTGGATCAATTCAATCAATAAATCAGTCAACTGATCAATCAATCAATCAATCAATAAAACTAGTAATGCACTGGTTCCCACAGCAGTCAGCAGACATAATTATGTGACATTCAACACACCAACTCTTAAAACATGAAATTTAAGAAATTTAGTTTTTTTTACTGACTCAAGACAAGACTAATGCACAAAAAAACTTATTAACTGCTGCCTCTACAAGAAACTTGAAAGCGTAACTCTGGCTGCAAAGAAAAGTCATATAAGCAACCAACAAACAGTTGAATCTATTTAGCCATTATAAAAGAGCTCTGCAGGACTGAAGAGCTTCCAGTCCCATAATAGCTACCCGTAATAATATCTCATTGTTAATCGCTTCATTCCGAAAGCAAGTTTTTCTACTGAATTAACGCATATGCAATACAATACGATGAAAACGCTATTGCTTCACTACAATTCTCCTCTTATCTTAAAGCCATTTGTTTCGTTCCTTGGTTAAATAGAAAAGTCAAATAGATTAAATAGCATGAAACAACAGAAAATAACTTCAGCAGAAGACCTACCTTCAGATTTTTCTGATGATTCCTGAAAGAGAATGCACGTTTCTGTAGTTCATCCATTTTTCCCTGCAGTCTCTCCAGCGTTTCGCGGATAACCTCCCGATCTGTGCTGGCATCCAAGATGGCAGGGTTCTGTAGCATACCAAAATAATTAAAAATTTAAAGTCAAATGTATGCTCATGAATGTAGCAACTTCCTCTTTGCACACTGAGTGAAAGAATAGCCAATAAGTGGGTGCACAGGTTCAAATCTTCCTTAAGACAGTTGCCATGAAGGAACTCAGAGAAATAAGTCCTTCCCACAAATGGATCAGCATCATTAACTTATATTTTGCCATTAAACTATGGTAATGGTAATTGTAATGGTTATTAGATTGTGGTGCTTCATAAATGCTGAATAAACAAAACATAAATAGATCACTTCGGTAGACAGAATAGTAGTGAGCACCCTTCAAGATTTCTACTCAGAGGCGCTACAGACTACAGCACCAACACTGAATCAGAGTTTCACATCAAAGTGCATGATCAATTGTGAGTGAAGGACTTGCTCAGGGTCCATATGCGACGCTTTGTATAGCAACGGCATAAGAAAGAGCAAGACGAAGACGAACCTGTGATTCCTGCTTAATCTCTTTCAAGTCTTTGTTCAATTCAGCGATGTCTTTTTCGATGTGCAAGCAGAATTTTGTGACGTTCTGATCCCGATCGGCCAGAGCCTTGTCGATCGCATTGAGCGCATTGTTAATGCATGGAGTCAGGGTCTACAAAGAGAACAACAGTTCTAAAGAATTTCAGATTTAATTAGAATCTAATATTAATTAATGAACAACTGCTAAGCACAGTGAAAGAATTATTTGAGGAAGATCAAGCAAAGGCCACTTGGAAGAAGTTTGAAGGCAGTTCAAATGGAAGCAGTTCAAATGGAAGCAGTTCAGATGGAGTGGAAAGAACGGCAAAAGTTCTCAAGAAAACCTTCTGTTTCACTGGAGATTAAAACATTTAATAGTAATTTAGTAATCTAATCATACACATAAAGCGTGACTAAACCTTTTGTAAAGGAAGAGAACTGTTCGCCGTAACGTTAGCTTGTGAAAATGAAAATCTAACTGCATGAGTTAGAATTGAGTGATCATCACTGAAAAACATAATTACTCAAAAAACCTATGCCACCATTTGGAATTACCTTCCACCCACCAGACTACCAGATGAAGGAGAAGTCTGTTGGCTTATCTCAATTGAATGGTGTCCAGTCAAAAGCGCGCACGCAAAAGCGCGCAGACAAATGCGCGCAGACAAATGCGCGCAGAACAAAATCGTGCACGACAAATGCGCGCAGACAAATGCGCGCAAATAAGAACACATAGACCCAATAAATTTTACTTTTATTTTATTGAATCAGCATCTAAACATAATGAAAGAGATTGTTAGAAATATAGAAACGGAGCATATAAAGTTATGCTCATTGAAGTTCAAATTCTAGGCTCAACATATCCTATCGTCATTGTTCTTCAACGTAACATTTAATCCTAAACGCAATGAAATATAGACGAAACGTTGTTCTTAAACGCAATGTAGTAAAGACGAAACGAAGTAAATCGAATAGAGTCAAATAGCCGCCGCTGACCACTATCAAAGACTCCGATGAGAAAACATACGAAAGAATAGACTGCGAAAATAAGGCGAACCTTTAAGGAATATACGCCGAAAATCAGCATAACAAGTCGGACATATGGAGAGCCTATGAGGTAAACATTGTTCTTTTTAATTGTTCTCATCATTTCCTTTTTTGCGCGCTTTTTTGCGCGCTTTTGTCTGCGCTCTTTTGACTGGGAAGGTCCCTGTTGCGCGCTTTGCGCGCAATTGTCTGCGCGCATTTGTCTGCGCGCATTTGTCTGCGCGCTTTTGCGTGCGCGCATTTGTTACGGCGCCCAATTGAATATGTGAAGCACAAAATGGTCACTATGGATGTATGTGATCATCATTTGAACATACATAAATACTGAATACAGTGTCCTTCGATCGTGGCTGCCTGAGCATAACTGTACATAAGTTCACAAAAACCAGATACAGGCCAGGTTACTTTAGCATCATGTTTTGAATGGATTAAACTGTTACTCGTTATTTTTATGAATAAGTTCACATGGTCCTAAAAAAAACTTTTCAGAGGAAGACTGTGCAACTTTGGCACGTTTACCTAGAGTCACAACGCACACTGAATGAATTCATGGAAACAATACAATATATTGAGGCACCAACCAAGTAGACAGCAAAATCTTCTGGTGGAGCAGGAACTGAGTACTTCTCAATCAGCTCATACATGTCGCTCACGACTTGTGCCTCCTTGAGCAAAGGTTCAATCTGAAGAAAGACAAAACATAAATTCTTAAACTCTTTTTCTGCCATTCCCAACAGCCAAGCACATTTTAAACAATCCACCATGAGCTCAAAGATGTCATTTTGAATAGCCAACTCTTTGGTTAGCAGTTTGGGATGTAACGTAATGTACCAGACAATTACAGTGCTGTAGTGATGTTGATCAAATTCTGTACAATAACAACACTCATTGTTATCTTCAAATAACAGACTTATGAAAATAATTGTATCTATAAAAACAGACGATAAAGAGCACAGAATGCCTTAAAATGAAACTATATCACCTGCATATTGAATTCACCAACTGAATTTTGATTCATGAAAACTGATCTGTGAAGTCAGCAAATTAAAACGCTTTTAACATGCAGTTCTACACAAAATGTGCAGTTGTAAATGAATTTGTGCAGTCGCAAAGGCGGTTCTGTGCAGTGAAAATCATTAGAAAAAAGTAATTGCAGCCGGTTAATGATGGAAGAACGGCATGGAACGAAGGACATGCGCAGTGAAAAATAACAAAAAAGGTGAAATAAAACAAATTTCAAGTGCATACTTTAAAAAGTCCATCAGTTTTTCATGCAGTGACTTGCGACATTTTCTGGTAAAACTTGGGAAAAATTTCTGACAAAGAACTAAAAAAGGTCATCGGTTTTTCCGTTGCCAACTTCAAATTTTTTTGGGGAAAATTTGGAGACATTTTTCTCCAAACAAAGCTGTACTAGAAAAACTTCCTGGTTGTGAAGTTCTACAAATTTCTTTTAAAAAGCCATTCAAATTAGGAGGAGTTCATTAGCGGTGACTCTTCCAGTAATCTGTGCTCATTGTTCATTAATTAATTATTGATGAAACTCATTGTTTCTCGTTGCCTACACATTAGTTAGGATGCCAGAGACAGCACTTCTGTGAAGTACATACATTACATGGCTATAATTATCATTGTAATGAAACATTTATAAAGGCACCTATCAATGCTTCAGATGCACTCAGGACTCATAAATTAATGATGCTAACAAATAAACCCGACTTTAAGGCAGTTAAATATTGCAGCAGTCAACTCAGAAGCACAAAAGGTTATTCATCTACACACTAATCATTGCGTCCTAACTGACATTGCCACAACAATTAACAACAACTATCGCAAGTTTTGCAATGTCAATAGCAGCTGGTTCTCGTAATACTTAAGCTGACATGATATCAATGATTCATGATTAAGAAGATATCAATGATTCATGATTAACATGACATCAATGATTCATGATTAACATGACATCAGTGATTCATGATTAACATGATATCAATGATTCATGATTAACATGATATCAATGATTCATGATTAACATGATATCAACGATTCATGATTAACATGATATCAATGATTCATGATTAACATGAAACCAATGATTCATGATTAACATCATAACGTGAATCTCAGAGGATGATTGACCACACGAACAGAAGATTAACAGCATCCATAATACCGTACCCGATCCTGCACTTGGTCAAGGAACGTCAGAACATTCACGAACTCAATGGTGCTTGCTGGAGCCGACTCCAATCGATTCTGAGCATCTTGCAGCTCAACGGTCAAACGGTCAAGCTCCCTGCGAGCCTTGACCGGTAAGATATCATTGATGACCTGCAACGACACCATACGATATTGAATCACACAAACACTCGGGGAATGAGAAGTGATGACACCGATAATATTTATAAGAAAATTGTTCTAATATTTTTATGCAAAATAGTTCCAATATTTTTATGCAAAATAGTTTTATGCCACACTGTCATTGACTATTACCAAGAACTTTAGGCAAGCAATATTGGACAAGGTAGTAGACTAATTGGAACCCTCACTTTGTAACATACAAAGAATTTGAGCATACCCTTGAGATGGTTATTGTCTACGGACTTTGAGCAAGTCCTCCTTCCCAGACAATTGCTCAGTGCCATCAGTTGATGTTAGTCAGAGGATAGTCATGTTTAATAAATGCATAGAACTAATAACAATAGACAGCAATACCATGAGTAACTTTAAAAGGTGCTCTATATAAAGTATCTAGATGCATACATACTTGCATATCTTGATGCTAAAATACTGACTCGGCAAAATCACCTCTGAACAAGTCAATAAGACAATAAGATAATAAGTCAATGAGTCAGTCAGAAACTTGCTTGTTTGTATATTGAATAAAAAATTCAGAGTCCAAATAATCTGTGTTAACCAAAATAAAGTTTTCTCTTTTTCCTGGTGATACAAAAGCACGACGAAGAAGAAATCATCTCCTTTTCAGTTACCATTTTGTGTTTACAACGCAGAAATCTAAAAGACGCGGGTATCTGACAAACCGATTGTGGAATGATGGCTAACAAAGAATCCGTGAACAATCGAACGTCTTACGTCGAGGCATCTGAGAGGAGATGGAATGAGAAGATTCTTCATCTTGATCGCATCCAGCAGCAGCATCCCGATCGGCCGCTTCTCGATGATCGCCTCGGCCATTCTGTGCTGATCGTGGTAAGTCTCAAGCGCCTCAGCAAAGAACGGCACACCTGAACACATAGCACATCAACTGTTAAAATCAGCACAACTTAAACACAACACGAACAACAAACAAAACAGATAAGATTCATGTCGCAACTGCAAATAAGAAAGATTTGTCAACAACAGATCACATGGAATCAGCTTCCTCACATTACTCCTTATTAACTGGTGGGAAAAGTGCCTCTTTTTATTGTCTCAAGACTACTTTTTACCCCTCTTGGTCTCATCACTGGGAGCACCTCTGATTGGTGTGCACTACAAGAGGCACTGAATAAAGTTATAGACAAATATAATACAATACATGTGAGATACATCACTAATAAAACATCAGTGGCAATGCCACAAAATATGTCACCAGCAGAATGCAGCGAATGTAACTCCAACTAACTAGATATCTAACAAACCCAAATAATAATAATAATAATATCTTTTCTTTAATTAAACGCCTGCAAGACGCACTGCGCTTTACATTTACAAGTTATGCAGTAATCTTAATTAAACTTAACTACTAACTGAACAGACAGCTTTGTAATTACACGGCGCCGATGGCAGCCTACAAAGCAAATCCGCCCAACGGGGGCTCGAACTCACTACCTCTCGCGCTCTTGGTCAGCGTGCTAACCACTACTCTACCGGGTCCCCATCTTGGTGATGGTGGTGGTGGTAAAATGAGAAAATAGAAAAAATGCAAATCATCTGAATGCAACTTCTAGTAGAAATCCTGAATGGTTGCTAATAAATGCTCTTGAAAAGGACAGACTCAACAATATACCCGACACATAACAAGAGACAATGCTAGAGAAGCCCTGTACCATGTTCTTGTTTTCTGACAGCTTCCATGTCTGCATTTTCGTTAACCTTAAAGAACTGTCTGTATGGCTCGAATGTATCCGCATACTGGGCGGCTGCATTGAAGGCAGCACAGAGGGCATCCTGTAACATACAATACATGACATGATGCAATAATCATCATCATCGTCAAAGTCACCCCTACGACCACCACCACCACCACCACCACCACCACCACCACCACCACCACCACCACCACCATCACCATCACCATCACCACCACCACCACCCCCACCACCACCATCACCACCACCATCACCATCACCACCACCATCACCACCACCACCATCACCACCACCACCATCACCACCACCACCACCACCACCACCATCATCATCATCATCAAAATCGTCAGCGTTTGTCAGATGTGACTATTTTCAACCAGAGACGATAGAAACAATATAGCAAGAGTTTTATATAGAAAATAGCAATCAAACCTTTCTTATGAAAACAATGAAAGCAACAAGTCTTATTTTTCATGTAACCTATTGTACCTGGATCTAGAATCGACAATAAACGAGGATACTACTACTACTTACCAAGACTTTTGAGATCTTTTCATGTATAACAATATTAATAATACTAGTACGCATTTATGAATGAGAGCACTTAAGAAAGAACATTACGAGCAACTCATAAAGCACAATCTCTCTCTCTCTATATACTCTCGAACAGATCAAAGAAATAGTGTGAGCAAGACCAGAGTCAATGGCATCACAGGCATCCAATATGAGTTTCAGTAAGACCATCTCCACAGAATGATTAGTAGTTGCAATAGAAGTAGCAAATGCTTTTTATTATTGTTATAACTGCGTCCCCCAAATAGACGATCGCCTTTTGTCGTCCTGCTTACCTTAACGCTGTCGATGAGTCCCTGCATGTGTTTGTCGTCTTGCAACATAAACGCCAAACTTGGTCCATCTCCGCACGTCTTCTCTTCAAACTTCTGATTGATGATCGGCCTAGAATAGCAAAGAGAACAACATTACTTACTTACTTCTCTGGTCCACAGAGCATCTCTATGTGACATGATAAGATGTGAGGGAAAGTGATGGGCAATGCAACTGCAACATAACATGATATGCATTTAACTAATCGTAAACATTTAATCATAATCATCAATTCCAAATTTCTAAAGATCATCTGAAAGCTAAGTGCAGGGCACCAGCTTATTCACGAGCACACCAAGTCACAGATATTGTTTCACAGGTATCATCAGTCAAGCAACCCAACAAATATTTTCAATCCGTGTCAAACTAAATTTAATCGTCATTTGAAGCATCAACTTGCCTCGTGAAAGCATCAAAGTATGGGTCTGGTACAAGGTTCTGAACCCTCAGCACAGTGTCCTGGAAGCCCTTAATCACTTCGGCCAATCCCTCGAGATAGACATTCTCGTCTGGTTGGAAGAGCAGCGACGTTGTGTCGAGGATGAATTCGGTGATGAACAGTGGAGGAATAACCACTTCCTCATCACCCAACGCTAGACCAACCTGCGGAAAGAAAGAAAGAAAAAAGGTAAGAAATTAAAATGTTAAAATAGAAAACAGATGCACAAACAAATCATCCAAACCCATGAGACAGAACTTTATGGCAAAAGCATTGGTGACTTCATTCTCTCCGCCTAGACATCTAATAAGGGTGGATCCTTCTCGGACTCCCCATCCACGAAACCCCCTCCCATCAATGCAGTGCACACGCTAAGCTCAGTTGTATAATAGCTGATTTTGCCAAAAGCCGCTAGTACTGCATAAGAAAAGGTAATTCCTCGTTTCATAATACTCCTTGTAAGCAATGCACAATATGCATGCATGCAGGTATGCGTGCACGCATACATCAATATGCATCAATGAATGCAAGCATGTATGTACGTATGTACATATGCATGAACGCATACACATGTACAATTGTACATACACGTATCAACAAAGTATAGTAAACATAAATAGTATTCAACATGCTGCGTTCTGCCAGCATGAAGTGCTGATTAACACGTTCACCGCCTACACGCCATGTTAAATGACTGAATCCGGTACGAGATATCTCGTACTGGGCGGTGAACGCGTTAAATGAAAATTGAATTGAATTGGATTTCTTATAAGCCTCTGAAAAGCGCAGCGTACATGGCTAAGTAATGGCAATGTTGAACAAAGAAGACTATCTAATGAAATTCATTCCGCACTTACCTTAGGGTCTACCTTAGCGCCTGGCTTCTGACCCTGCTGACTTTTCCTTTCCTCTCCAGGCTGCAAAATCAACATCGATAAGCATTGAAATGCACTGTGATACCCATATGGTATCCACACATGGTATCCATACCGAAATTTACCAGACTTTTAATACTCTGCCCAGGATTCCCATAATTCTCTGCATCACATTTTGCATAGAGCTTCACTGTCATCACTTGAGTTTCAGTCGAATATTTAAAACCATCTACTAGAAGCCGATAATACACTAAATTTCTTCTGTACTCATCAGAAAGACATTTTCAGCTACATTTGCTTCAAAAGGAAGGTAAGAGGATGGCAAATAATCAAAAGAATGAAAGACCATGACAATCTTAACAGTTACTGCATTCTTACTAAGCACCTCCAATTATTAGTACGAAAATCTGTTAATCATATATATACGTGGGGCGAGGTGGTGTAGTGGGTATGTTCGTCGCCTTGCAGTCGAAGGGTTGCAGGTTCGAATCCGCCTCAAGTCGCCGCATAAGGACCTTGGGCAAGTCCTTTACTCGCAATTGCTCAGCGCTTCGGCGTGAAACTCAGATGCAGTGCCCGCTCTGTAGTCGGAGCGCCTCTGGGTAGTAAGATTGAAGGGCGCTATAATAAGTGCACATGCAAACAAACAATATAAGGTCACATTTGGAATGAATCAGAGGTACAGGCTAGTCACCTGCTCCTGCGTATTAGATACCATTAGACATACCAGTAGGTATCCAATGCCATTGCAAGAACATATGAGATAAACATTAGCAAACAAATTAAAGTTTACAGGTAAGAATCAGACTGGCTAGGTTAAGTAGAAAAACAGGACAAAGCAAAGCCACAGCATAATAATAGAGTGGTGAAACCATGTATTTAAATTCAAATGTTCTCCATCTATATTCCGTGCATGAAAATAATACTGCTATACATACTTTCAGTGGTACCGAGACCCTCTTTTCGTCGCCAGGCTGCACAAAATTCAACACAGTAAGTCAGTTTTCTAGGACTTAATGAGAAATTGATATTTTAAACCAAAAACAAATGCCTTATAAGGCTTATATGTTATGATACTGGTACTAAAGACATCACAAGATAAGATTTCAAGAAGTTACATTTCCCAATTCTAAGTTACACAAGTGTATGGGTATCTGAAAAAGTTATTGAAAACAGAACACTGACTAACAAGATCAAGTTTTTAGATCAGAATTATGCAGGACTAAGTAACACAGCAGATAAGGACACGTCTAAGCAACGACAAACGTGGATGATATAATGGTAAAACCATGCATTTAAATTCAAATGTTCTCCATCTATATTCTGTGCATAAAAATAATACTGCTATACATACTTTCAGTGGTACCGAGATCCTCTTTTCGTCACCAGCCTGAACAAAATTCAACACAGTAAGTCAGTTCTCTAGGACTTAATGAGAAAGTGATATTTTAAACCAAAAACAAATGCCTTATAAGGCTTATATGTTATGACACTGGCACTAAAGACATCATTAGATAAGATTTTAAGAAGTTGCCATATATAGAAATGTAGGCTCCATTATCATACATTGCCGCTTCTAAGTTACACAAGTACATATGTATCTAAAGAAGTTATTAAAAACAGAACACTTACTAACAAGATCAAGTTTTTAGGTAAGAATAATGTAGGACTAGGCAACACAGAAGATAAGGATATGTCTAAGCAACGACAAACGTGGCTGATAAAATGGTAAAACCATGTATTTAAATTCAAATTTACTCTGCTTACATTCCATGCATTGAAATATTACAACTGTACATACTTTCAGTGGTGCAGACAACCTCTTGTCATCACCAGCCTGCAAACAAGTAAACACAGTAATGTTTCAATAATTGCTTTTAAATTCTTCAAGCATTACAATTGATATTTTACCAAGACCTTATGCCTCATGTATTAGGACAATGAAATTATAGATATAATATTATAGGCCAGCACAGAGAAGATATCTTGAAGAGGCGCTATATAAATTACCAGAATGAATGAATAATTAGATAAGATTTTAAGAAGCTGCCATGTACCCGTATATGAAAGTAGGTTTCATAGTGACACCTTAATTTTGTCTCCTCTGCAAGTACAGATCCAATTAAATTGATAAAATCAGATCATTTCATACTACAGTTGATTTGATTGAAGCTGATTTGATCAAAAAATGATTTGATCGAAACCTTTGCTTTATCTGGCAGCGAAGATGATGAGTCGGACTCGGGATAAAGAACTTTGATCCAGCCTTGTATTTCCGCCAGTGTTGGCGTTCTCTGCAGATGATCAGCCAACTGATTAAGCAGAGTCGTAATCGAATTGACGGCCAAGACTTGCATTGTTGAGACAATCAAGTAGTCGACCAAGCGAATGAAGCTGAAACAAGTTTCAGGTACTACATCCAAAAATGCACCGTCATGCAACTCGTAAAGGTCGCAGGTATGAACAGCAAAAATCATGAATACACAAATGTAATATAACAAACTCATGGGTGGAGTTTATCAGGGGCTAGGGAGGACTAAGCTCCCCAAGAAGACCCAGAGTCAGTTTTTTACGGTGTAAATTGTATCTTTTCTCGGGCCTAGCCCCCCACGCGAAACATACGAATGACTAAAAAAAATAATAAAAAATAAATAAAAAGTCATCAACAATCAACTCTTCTGGGCCGAGGAAAATTTTTCCCGTTTTCTGGACCGAGTCTCAGCCCCAAAAAATTCAGCCCCTCCAAGAACAGAAACCAAACTCCGCCCATGAACAAACTCCTTGTTTATATCAGAAGTTGCAGAGTATATCTGTTGGCATTATGTTGATTATATAATGTACTTCAAATGTTAAATGTATGCAAAAACAAGTATGCTTCTACTTGAGCTTAGGCACAATGATCTCTCAAAATACTGAATGGGTGCATGCAGGATCTGCACAAGTGCCTCTTACCTGCACATGTACAATTTTACGTTGTACATGATTTTATATATAGGAACCAAATGACCTCAACCCTGCTCACATTTAAAGAAATTTCAGTTTAAGCAGAGCAGACACTTAAGCTATTTCGATCTTATAACCATCTCGACCTTTTTGTTCCCTATATCAAATCTGCCACGGCTCGATCCAGGGGAGGAAACGTTTGGGTATGGTTAACGCTCTGTCATGAAGAGCGCACGGACACAGGATTGCTTCCCGCTACCCTCCCTAAGGTCCACTCAACTGTCTACTTGGCAGATGGCACTGGTGAAATGAGTAGTACTTGGGCAAAGCAAAAAGCAACCAGAGAGAAGTCAATGAGGAGAATCGAGTACTTAGAATAATGTGTTGAACTGAAGTAGAGATGACCTTTGGATTGAACTGACCTTGAAAGGCGTTTGCAGTTGGTTCGTTTGTTCGCTTGTTCTGTGTAGGTCATCTTGTCCGGAGCTTCACCAAAGATATCCATGTCATACTGGTTGGTATTCATATATCCAGGCACCTTGTCGGCATCTGGGAAAAGCACGAGAAATAACAAATGCGATTTAGAATGAATTCTACAAAGGAAAATACCACTTGATAAAACCAGAGTACATCTACTCATTTGAAGACATCTAACTTCACAGGTGTTTTACAAGGATTTTGAATCCAGGTGAATTAAGTAATAATGATTACAGTTTCAAAAATTCAAAATTATTTACTTACTAAACATTCCCAAAGTACAGACACATAGTGTTACACAAGTATTTTGGCATTACCTCGTGTCGTAACAGTGGTAATAACATTGGGGGTACAGTTTGGGAGCAATGGGCACTCCAAAAGCGACAAAGTCCTACTTACGGAACTTTTCAAACTGTTCAATCTAAAGAAAAGCATACTTTTATCTGACACAGGAACAACCATCTTTGTCCATTCATGCTCTATGTGCAATTCCACTGCACTGTTAGCTTGAAATAGTAACTGAATATTACCTACTCCACATATATTCAAATTACTTAGCTGTCATCACATAGGTTGTGTAACAACCTAACGGCTATGGAATATCCTCCAAGCACACTGCATAGAACTGGTACTGGTGTGTAACAACCTAACGGCTATGAAATATCCTTCAAGCACACTGCATAGAACTGGTACTACAGAATAGTTCTGGTGACAGTTTCTCTTACCTCCTCCATCCTCCAGGCCATCATAGAAGTAGTCATCTGGAGTGAAACCAGCCTCCAAGAGAGCTGTTCGACAGGCGCTTCGCACCACCTCCTTCACCAGATCACGAAATTCCTCCAAGCGGTTGGAAACCTAGACACAGCAGACACAAACAACCCAGTTTGTATCCAGACAATAATTCCCTGGGTCGCCTGAAAATATTATTTTTTTATAGTTTTATATCTAAAGTTGAAACCGTCAGGTGCTCAGATCACATGAAGCATGGGCAAATTTAATGTCAATTGCGTTATAGAAAGATCAATGATCATATGCTAATAGTTGTATTAACTCACACTCTGTAAATCTTCATATAACGGTATTGATGTAATGTTCTCTAGGCACACTGCATAATATTCTATGTTCAATGTGACATGGTCGGCGGTAGATAATTAGTTTGAGTGTTCACTTTGTAGCACAGAGTATCTCCTGTGACTGGTGATGAGTAGGGAACGTGAGCAAAGTCCTTCATGCAAGCTGTTCAGTGCAACTACCGGTAATAGATGCCATGACATAAGATGACTATACTTCAAAACTTTCAAAACACTAGACAACAATAATAAGAATGCCCAAGCATAAATGGAAGGTGATCAGCAACTGTGTGGTGATGACTTGTTCACGTTCTAAAATGGCAACCATACATCCGAGCTGAGGATCAAATCTGCACACGCCACACAACAAAGCATTTATTTAACCCAGTGGTTACCAACTTTGCTGGACTCTACTAGAGCCACTTTTTAGGGCCCCTTTTTCTTAGTCGAAGAACATTAGAGGGCCACAAGGCTAAAATTTAATTAACTAAAAGCATACAAAATGTTTTAATTGATTCAAAATAGAAAGTTTTATGCTATTTATAGACATCAAATTAAGATAATTTGTTATAGAAAATAATTATGTGCTCTATCCTATCCAAATTGTCAATTTCTTCGTATATTTTTGTTAATTCCTTGAGAGATGAGGGCCATTTTTTAGGTCTGGCAGACCACTTTTGGCCCACGGGCCACGGTTTGGGAACCACTGATTTAACCAGTAGGCCACCAGCCCACCACATCATGCATAGCCATGTAGGCAAAGTCTGCCTGGTTGTGACAAATAACTATACCCTGATATGATGATTAAAACTTATACAAGCAGGAAATAATCACGCTTACTTCTTTGAGCTGTGCAAACTGTGCTTCTTTGAACTCTTGAAGAGTGTAGGTATGACCTTTGTCAATCTTACACAGACCCATGTCACTGATCCGATAGCACATCTCACGGACATTGAGCAGCGCAGGGCGCAACGACTACAAGACAATTTAAGCAGACAAAGACAAGATTTATGCAATGTGTTAATTGTTCTTGTTTGAAGATTGGTGAACAAATAAAGTGTCTTTTGATTTAGAAATTCACAATTTTCACGGAAACAATACATGAGATTAACGCAAATTTTGCTTGCAGCTTCTTATATGACTTGAATAATAATCTGATGAGTACAGATCAACTACACAGCATAACATAAAGGCACACATTTTTATGCATATGCACACTAGTGCATGCGTCCGCACACGCACGCACATACACGCATGCACACACATGCACACCTATTGCAATTAAGGTAGTCTTGCTATATTCGCCTCTCACCAAGGTTCTGGAGGCAAAAACATTCAACTAAACGATAGATGGAGCTAGATTTCAGGATATAAATATATATAATTATATATATTGTATTGCAATTAAACACTCCGAGCACCTCTAGTAGGGTGAACAGTTGAGAGGCGCTCCCAGTGCCCAAGGACCCACAGAAGAAGCAGGTTTTGAGAAGAGACAAGGTAGAAGAGAGACTGCCAGACCGAAGTGAAGAGCGAACAAATTGAGAAAGCGAATTCCAGAGAAAAGGACCAATTGAGGTAAATGATCGAGACTGAGCCATAGCAGTTCTAGAATGAGGAATCAAGAGGTAAAGTCTGTTGGATGAACAAAGTGAATGATTAAATGATTAAATAGTTAAATACAGGGCTTAAAGTGCGCCTGGACAGTCATGGACGACGTCCAGGCATATATTTTAAATCTGAACACTGTCCTGCCACTTATTTGGCCGCACAGCAGGGAAAGGTAAGGAGCATCCAGGCATTTCTTTTTGTACACTTTAAGCACTGATTAAATATATATGTATGCTGTTGTGCACCAACTGACACCTAACACAAAGCCAAGCAGCCTTCAAGGAGTTAACTAATCATATTCATCCTTCCCCTGCACAACTACAATTAAAAATAATCCAGAAATTTTTGCATCCAAATGAAAATGAGACCAGTGAATATTTTATCGACATGATAGCCAATAATTACTGACTGCATTTGTGAAGAAGAGACCGTCTGCAAGGGCTTTTCTTCTCGTCATGAATCTCTTTGTCTCAACGTTGTGCTTCCAGACGCTAAACGCTTTCCACTTCCGATAGTCAGCAAAAACAGGGATCTGCAAAACAAAATCTGATGAACTTGAACTGGGCAACAGTATGTATGAATGTATCCATGTATGCTAACTGTTGTTGCGCCGCTTGTGGCTGCCTGCGTTAGAGTGCGTTGTGTTTGGTTTTTTGCAGTTTTTTCTATGTTCTACGGTTCTCGAGGCGCCCTTGTAACGGCATGTGCTGTGTTACGGCGCCACAGAAATTGTCGCCATTATTATTATTATTAGCATGTAAGTATTAGTATGTATGTATCCATGCATGTCAGCATGTAAGTATTAGTATGTATGTATCTATGCATGTATGCATGTACGCATGCATGGATGTTTCTAAATTTTTATGCTTGTATTTAAGCATGCTCTATAAATAATCGTATGTTTATATGCAAACATGCATCGATGCTTGTATGTATGTTTGCATGTTACTAGGTGTGCTTATAAAGAACACACATGCAATGAAATTATGGTGATCTTTACACTAGTTCAGGCAACTCATGGGGCTTGTTTTTGTATCTAGACTCATAACTAATTAATGAGTTTCTCGAACGAGCAAAAGATTAACGAGTAATAAATAAGCATTGTCATAAATACAGCACAAAATTATATCGGTAAATTATATCGGTACCTTAATGAGTTTCTGGAATGACGTGAATTCCTCTTCCCATCGATCGAGTGGTATAAACTCTGTCTCATCATCTGCTCTCATTCGTGTTACTCCTCTCTGGCTGATCGTGCAGTAGTCGGCCTTATTCACACGCTCGTGTTCAGCAACCCTAAGTAAACCAACGACAGCTGAATCGGCTGCATATGCAACTTTCCATGTCACATACTAACTAAAGACTGGTTCGGGTGATCCTCAAGAACGTTATATTCATTCATTCATTCATTCCGAAAACTTATATAGCGCCCCTTCAAGAAGCCTACTCAGAGGCGCTCCCAGTCCAGCCACAGCTAAAACGATAGGTCTTGAGCAACTTGTAGAAAGCAGGCAAATTTTTCCGAGGTAGTAAGCGTAGTGCAAGCGGAGCCCATTCCATGTGGACGGGCCAACAACCGAGAAGGCTCGACGCTGTCTGGTAGCAGAGCGGGTTCGAGGGACCAGCAGCTCCCCATTGGCCGAAGAGCGCAAAGTTATATGCCACAAATGCCAACTACTCCCTAGAAATAATGCTAATACATTTTACATACTGCTGAAATCTAATCTGTATTGCCGTGGTTGGGCCTGGGAGCGCCTCTGAGTAGATTTCTTGAAGGGGTGCCTTACAACATTTTGAAATGAATTAATGAAATATTTGTCATTAAAAAACCAATTAGCTATCATTGTTTCAATGATATAAGTTAAAACCAGTAGTCATTAATCCTTTACGCGTTTGCCCCGAGTATATCCGCTGAAAACGGGCTTAAAATTTAAAAATGAACGGGTAAAGGGTTAAGTCTCTGTGTGCTCAGAGAACTAGAAGTGTATGCATGAATCTGAGGATTCTTACCTGAGGTTGTAGTAATGGTAGCGTACGCTCAGCTTGCTGACAGCCGGTGTCAAGTACATGAACCCAACTTTCGGATACTCGCGAATGATGCTGATGATTTTGACCATATCCTGAAGTCCATTGAAAGTACTTGCATCTGAACAAACAAGAAATTAAAACAAATTTGCTATTTTATAAACAAATAGAGTTGATATTTTAACAATATTTACAATGCCTATCTTACCTTCAGAGCTACAATTTGTCGATGTTAGCACTTGCAGTTGCAATTACATGATTAAGGACTACACTCTACTGCGCCTGGTCGCACGTTGGTGAACATTCAGCTCTGATTTCAAACGCATATTCTCTACAATATTAATATTTGAATTTCATCAACACCGCTTACAAGTACTTTTCTACGGTAGTTTATGTGGTTTATGTGATCTCAGTAGGTATGTCTATGTATGCACATCAAGGCTGTGACATTCATTTTATCTGCCTGACAATTGCTTTGGACATCACCAGAGTTAAACTCAATTCTGCATTCCTACCAACCTCTCTTTTTTATCGTATCCTTATAGCACTCATCACTATCATAAAATGAGACTGGATGAAGGAGCATAAAATTCACACATTATAATATCATATGAATGTCAAAATAACAGATAATATGATAATAATTGACTGCATGAATATTATTTAACATAAGATTATAATAACGGCACTGAATGGCACAACAACATATCAAAGCCTAGTGCACATGAATTCAAAGTCAACCGTACCTGAGAAACACCATATCACTGGGATCCACATCAGATTAAAAAGTTGTAATATGAGTATTGAAGAGTTCAATAATAACATTAACAATAATAACACTGATAATAGCATTACCGACAATTACATTAATACAAGTAACATTAAAAACAGTAATAATGCTCCTGAAGAAGGTGATGATCACCACCAGTCAAAGCTGTTGTCCAAACAACATTCCAGGGTAAGTTTGCCAAATGTAAATGCTAATGCAAATGGTGCACCTATCACAAAACCTATTCACTACTGCACTCCACAAATCTATCACAGTGGCTGCAGTGATAAGTGGTGTTCATGCAGTTCCAGTTCTAGGAAACTCTTCATCAGTGCATTGCTATATTAACCTAAGCAGCTGTGTTCATGTGATTGAATAATTCTATAAACATGCAGCAGACGAAATATGTGTTTTCGTAAATGAGAATGTGTCAAGCTACTTAAATAGGTGACTGTGTAGAGTAGAATTACTAGTTACTCACCCTATGCCCAAAGTACATTTGGCTTCTTGCATAATTAAATAATTAAATTCATTGAAAAATAAGCACATACAATTGCTGCATAAATTCATCTAAACAACTGTTTTCTCATACAATATTGCATTCAAACAATATATAAATAAATATTTATGTATATATACTTACATACACATTCATACAACTTTGCAAACAATACAATATTGCTTTTATACAATACATGCATACAACTTTGCATATAATGCAATATTACATTGTACAACGTCTCTGCACTATCAATAAAAACAAACTGTCAATTTAACAAAAACCTATTTAAGATGAAAATGACTCAAAATGCAAATAATTTAACTGAGTTTTAACCTGCAATCAATCTGGAGTAACTCATTCAATACCTTTGTTAATCGACATCAGAAACTATAAGATGATACAAAAGGACTTTCTTAGCAGGCCTGAGACCGCCGATCAAACCATTAAACACAGAGTGGAAGTAATGAAAATTTCTGACCATGAAGAACTTGCAAATGAAATCTTTTGAAGTACTACAAGTAAGTAAAATATTTACCTTTCCTAGCGATGAAATAAAATGTTTCAGCATGGAACAATTCTCAATCAAATCGTACACAATACACTTCTAGAGCATCACTCAAAAGCCAGGAGTAGGGCACCAGCTTATTCATGAGCATTGCTCGAGTCAAAACTGAACTCTCTAGTAACATCTGCATTCAAGAATTGCTAGGTCACTGACCTTGCAGAAAATTCACAAGAATATATCAATGGCCATGTGTCACCGAGAAAACTAAACTCTCTAATTTGTAGCTTGAAACTAAATATTCCTATAGTGTCTCTTCATCAAAACTCATTAGAGGTGCCCTGGCCTGACAATACAAGACTATGATCACAAAAAATCACTTCCTTGAGGTATAGAAAGGTAAGAATTGCTAAAACGTTACAAGGCACAGTTGGCTGCATGTATTCTGCATGTACATACATAAGGACCATCATATAAGTACATTACCATTCAATTTGAGAACTAAATCCTTTTGTAATCGTAATCATAATCTCCAAACTTCTACAGCGTCACTCGAAAGCCAAGCGTGGGCACCTGCTTATTCACGAGCAAAGCGATAATCAAAAGATTATCCGCGAGACTAGTGCAAAGGAGGTCCAGGTCGGTATTAGTATATTCGCTTAATGTGAAAATAAGACAAATCCAGGTGACCTACCACACTATGTATAGGACCCTACTCGAAAATGCATTTTTTTAACAACACCTTCAATCCTTTTAAACAAAGCACGCATGTACCCATAGTTAAAAAGCATAAAAGAAAATGATATTCACCAATTTTCTGTACAACTGGAGGCTTTGTTGGTCCTTTGGTATGATTCTGTCCTATTGTCTGCAACTCCCTGCCACGTACATCAGCCATTTCAAAGGGATCCTTCATTCCCTGATCCAGAGTCAACTAAAATGATACAGCAGGCATCAATCAATGCGCAAAACATAAGCAAAACATAAAAAAATAACATAATGTGTGTTACAGCTTTTAAGCACGGGACCTCATATCCTCTTAGTCAATGTTTAGGAGTTTTATGGTAATGGTAAGCACTCTGGCATAAAGAGCGCACAGATGCAGAATCGCTTCCCGCTAACCCCCAAAAGTCACCCACCTTCCATTCGGCAGTTAGCGAAGGTAAAATGAGTAGTAGAATGTGATGGGTGAATTGCACGACTTCTGACAGTTAAGTTTGACTCCTGTAATAACTTGTGATCATTATTTATTAGTGATTGCAATCATGTTGTGTTAGTTTGAATAATAAAATGAAGATTATTATTATAATATTACAAGATGGATATTTTATATGATGCTTTAGCAATCTTAACAGTAATGAATATGTAAATCTTAACAGTAACGAATATGTAAATCTTAACGATAACAAATAAGTGAATCTTAACAGTAATGAATATGTAAATCTTAACAGTAATGAATATGCAAATCTTAACAGTAACGAATATGAAAATCTTAACAGTTTCGAATAGGTGAATCTCAACAGTAATGAACATGTAAATCTTAACAGTAATGAATATGTAAATGACCTGTTTCTGTCTAAGATCCTCTGGCAGTTCAGGAAGGGCTGCGACAGACGGAGGTCTTTCGATTGGTTCAATTGACTGTCGTCTCTTCTTCGCTTCTGGCTCCACAAGCATTCCATCAGCTTCCATCTTCGCCCGAGCACGTAGTGCTTTATTTGCTGATGAATTTTCATGCTGATACGCCTTCAGCACTGGCTGTCATTCAAAATCAACGACAAGATATCACCCAAGGAAACTTATGTACCATATCCAGGCATACAAGTCTGTGTGTGTGAGTATGCCTATATTCAATACTATGCATGTATGTAAGTATACTGTATGATGTGTGCATGAATGTATGTGTGCATATTATGGATGCATGTAAATTAATATGCATGCATATACATAATTATGCAGACATTTAGTATAGTGCCCTTTCATTGTTTAATATCCTAACCCAGGCAGTGCAAACTTCATAGGAGCAAAACATTAATTTCAGTAATCAAACAGTGCTCAGATGACCAGATGTTTCCATCGATAAGTAGAGTCGACATCATTTTCAGAGTTCAGTTAGGCTCAAATCCACATCACAGTATCCAGCAAAGGTCCCTGAGTCAGATTACTGGGAGGCCGCAAATTCAACAAATTTCCAGATGGACAGACAGACACAAAGACAGACACACAGACAGACAGAGACAAAGAATGAGACAAGCAGAGGCAGATAGAGAAAAATTAAAATTTTCTTCTGTAGCAAACTATGACTGAAATAAGTTACATACCAGTGGTTCGAGTGAAGCCTCAGCAGGTATTGCATACTTTTTGGCCTGCGCCTTTGTTGGTCGTCTGAAGCAGAGAGCAGCTGGATTGACAGCAGCCTGCATGGGTGCATGGAAGAATAAGCGTGACTTTAACAGGTCGTCAGTGTTAACACCAGGCAGCTCCACGATGGTTGCACTTGTGACATAGTCAATCTGTCTCTTTGTAGTGCCACAGCTGAAGCCTAAATTGCTGTGGTCGTCGTCTTTACTAAGACCATTTGAGTTATTACTATTCATCTTCGATGTTTTCCTTGTGGCTGCTGCCATTTGCAGCAACTGCAAACAAATTTCAATTCACATGTCAGTTTTACTTTAAGAAGATTGAAACCCAACACCCAAACTGTAAATTGGTATTTTAGCATAATAAGTAATATCAATAGCCATTTTCTTCTAGCCCATACACGTGCTATGCAGTTTCTAGGAATGTGCATATCCGATTTCAGTTTTCACGAAAAGTAATTGGGCTATTAAAAGACAGCTTTACCAGGGCATAGGGCGCTGGAAGCAAAAAACCTTTGTCGGAACATCGGAACACCGCTGGAGAACCGTAACGTCCTGTGTCCATCAGATTCAATTAATTTATACCTCTCAATTAACTAGCCCGCTGATCAAACCCAGCTTCACCATATAAAAGTCAGAAGCCAAGCCAACTCTTTCAGAGTCCATGGCACTCTACATTGTCATTTGGAATGAATGTATTATGCGTAGTTGAATTTGTATACGAAATTTGCAGCAACATGTAGGCTCTCTGGTATTCGCGCGAATTCTATAAGTTACCTGAATGATTGAATCAAATAACTTGACGCTCAGATCAAGTCCTACCACACAACCACAAAAACGTCGCTTCTTCACAGCATTTAAGAGTGGAAATGATGCACTAAAGTCAAATCAAATTTTAATTTTTTTAAATAACGTATATTTCGAACATCATAACTTTCGCCAACATACGCGCTTGGGTGCAACTGCGTCGCCTAGCAACCGCACCGGATGTGAAACGACGGAACACCAAAAGGGACAGCTGACTTAATCGGTGCTTGCCCAATAGGCAAGAACTCTGTATTAATTTACCGGCAAGGAAATTTAAGAATTTGAAGGGATATTCAACATAAGCTTTGCCAAAATTGATTAACTTGTATTAATGAGAGTCAGTATGGTACGGAAACCTAGAATAGCGAACATTTAATAGATAAATACAAATGTACTCGGATTTTATATAGCGGCCATATATAGCCTCGACCCTGCTCTTTAGCCAATGAATTGACCGGGTGAGAGCCTTCACCAACGCTTGATATTGTGACGCGCGGGGGCGCCGCCTGTCCTAACGTTTCCACCCCCAAATTAATGGGCTCTACTGTTGCGCGCCCCCTTAAGCGCGGTTGAGGAAAGCTGGGTCCTAGGTCAAGGGTTTTGGTGTCAATGGTAGCGGGTTCGAATCCTAACCTAGGGTGTGAGCTTCTCTGGTTACCAAATTCCTCAGGATGGGCCGATATTGGACATATGTCAGCGGTGGCTGTTAAGCTCACAACAGCCCCACTAAATGGGTGCTTATCTGGGTTCGTTTCCTCAACTTTTCCCCAAGCTCCATCACCCACTTTACCATCAGCTACCGACTTCACCATTGTTTCACATTCTTTCTGGCGGGAACTTAATTGGGCTTGCTGCATGGAAACTAGATTCAGCTCTTCGGCTAGACCGATTAAAATGCTACTCTGGCGCTCCATAAACTGTTCTATGGTAGTCATTTGCTTCTGTAATACAGCAGGGTCTAAGTCATCAGTATTGTCTGTAGTCCCCAACTCAAGGGTTTCTCTCAGACATAACTCATCTTCCTCTTGTCCTGTCCCTAAGACACTGTCCGTTTCCCTGTCGGAGTCCATTATAATTTGATAGCAAAAATCACTTCACAGTTCTCTATTTAAGTTTCATTTATTGTAGAATTAATCAAGCGACTGTCTGTCGTTCATTAGCAATTATTTACACAGCCGATGAAATAGAATCAATATCAAAGGTTCACTATTAAGGCCCTCCTAAAACGCCTATGTCCCTTGACTAGCTTAAGTTTTATCAGATCAGTTCACAGACTGACTATTTCACACCTATCCGATCAGTTCACAGACTGAATATACCACAACTAATATTTGCACCAAAATAGCGATACAAGTTTTATCTAATTACACTTAGTTCAGGTTCGAGCTCTATAGATTAGGTTGCCTATACTTCCCTGTTCCCATTGATATTTTAGGACAGCCGATCCACCGTTTTCCGTCCTGTAGAAAGTTAGTGAGTCGTCGGCCGATGCCAGAATTTCTCCGTAGGAAGCGTATTATTAATTTAATTGTTGCCGGAAATCTTCGTAATTACACATCGATTCACAAGACATCGGAAGAACCTCGTCTTCTGCCTGAGAAACTTGCCAGAATCGAAAATACCATCAATTTTACCACGATTCACGATTTCCACCAGCATAGGTCTTACTCGATTCAATTCTGCTGCCCGACTGAAGGTTTGCGCGTTAATTTGCCGCAAGAGAGCGCTTCTTGGCGCCTAAAACATCGCGTGATGTCTAACCAATCAAAAATCGCACGTGGCGGAAAGTTCCATTGAAAAATGCATGGGAAGCTAAATATAGCGATGACCGCATCGATCAGTGCTAAGCATAGCACCCATGAATTCGTAATAGAAATAGCGGCCTTACTTAAGTAAATAAGTAAGGTAGCTTGTAGCAACCTGGTTCGCTACACCCCCCACAACTTACTCTTAAATTTACCAGTACCCTGGTAAATTTAATAATACTTCGGAGCTCGAACCGGATACATAGTACTTGTATATCATCTAGCATGCTACAGCTCACAATGTCTCAGAAGTTGCATCAATTGGCATACAAATTTGTACAATGACTGATTATTAGTCAGTCATAAGGGTTCACATATGCCCAACAACAGCTCTTAACTAATCGAGGTCTTCACACTGACCAACAAAGTCTTACTAATCTCCTCATTCACATAAACTGTCACAGTTTTTATCATTAATACCTGCTATCAGATTACATACATCATATAGCAATAATATCTCGGAAAGGTAAAACATAGCAATGCAGGACATAGCATTTCCAAGACAACTCAGTAACACAATTGTATAGTCCACATAAAATAACCAATTGAAATCATATCTTCATTTCACGACTAGTGTTATATGCTAGATCCCTCGATACTAAATTATAGGAGCCTGGTACATTTAAACGGTAACATTACTGCTTACAACCAACTCAGTAGCGTTAAACGAGGAATGGCCAGAACCATGCGGCCTTCTTAATAGTAAAGAGTGTTATAACTATCGCCTCCTCATGACTTCCTACCCACGGGGATATCAAATCCAAGATGTCAATCTTATCTTCCATGCCAAATGGTTGTTTCGGTCTGTAAGAAGAAGAGTAATCGTTTAACGTAACCCCATTAACTACACATAATTACAATCACTTAGCTTAACTACTTTTAGCAATTATCTACAATGAAACTTAACTACACACTACTTCCAGCAATTGCACGGAACCCTAGCGAGAGAAAGTCCTCTTAACACATGTAGTCATGTTCCGGCGCCAAATCTTCTATTAATCCGTTATTACATTTTTATACAGCAGTAGCATTATTAGAATTTCACATATAATAATCACAATCAACAAGAATCGCTATAGAAGAATCAATACCTTACACAATTTTATGGTTATGATACTATACTAAATCTCAGACACACAAAAGTCTGAGGCCCTAATCCATTTAAACTTGTTATCAAAAGCCACAAAATGGGAAATGCATCTTCAAGCACACTCAGTCACTCTCATTCATACTACCTTACACTATCTCTCAGACAATGTTTGATTTCCACAAACCATCTTTTCTACTGCAATCCGAGACTAAGGTTCACCCATTCCCCAAGCCAAACATATACAGCAACTTAAAACTTAAGCTGTGTTTTACAGGCACGCATTCCTTTTACAACAAGCCACTGTTACAGAGATGAAGCAACGTCAGATCATAAACCTAGGCTGCTAATAATGCATACCAACATGCACACGTTTCAACATTACATCAAGGCTTAGCTACCTGGATCGAAGAAGGAATTACTGCTCAGTTAAGCATACCCAAGGCATAAAGGATTTATTCCCATATCCTATAATAGTCTATTACATTACAACCCCTGCAGGAAGTAGTCTAAGACTGTACGAATTCATCCACAGGCACAGCTTCACCATTGCATGCAATCTCCACTGCCTGCTACAGTGATTCTGCCTCTAAGTCTATAATCCAACTTACTCACTAACTCTCAGGGCGATGCTTACAATTGGGTGCTCTACTCAACCTTACTACACAATCTAGCACCACATCATCACCAAGTTACTCATTCATCCAATCACACAAGGTTATCCTTCAATCACCATGCAGAATGCTAATTACTTCTACCATAGCATATTATAATCATAACTTTTTAACTTGCAATCATTATTATGCAATTTACATACAAGCTCAAAATCTGCCCTTCTTCGTGGCAACAAGAAGCAATTCAAATATTTAAACTGAGTTTAAAACTACCCTTTTTATTTCAAACTAAAGGACTACTCTTTAAGCATTAGCATCACATCACTCTACATTACTTTCTTGTAACTGCTACTAAACACTTACTGTAAACATTTTCACATAGTTATAGTCAACTAGCTTACATCAGAAAGCACAGCATTTATGCACAAGAAAATAAAACAATGTATTCCCACATCACATAGTTACATCTCATCAAAAAGCAAATAAAACAGACAAGATTCTATTCTCTCATCGCTTACTCTCGTCGCCATTACACGACCTGGAGGGATTCTACACGAGACAAGTACAAGTATCTTTACCTGGTTATCTCTTATTTATCCCATTTCTTTATTATTCATCTCATCTACATAGTTATTTTTATCATCAGAGGACACACATATAATCTGAAATACTTAAGCTACATTTCACACTAATAAACTATGCATTCTCACTTAACATATATCATCATATTACACTTCATTACTGTAATCGACTTTCACATTTTTACACAGTAAGAAAGCACAATATATCAACGCACATTAAAAGAAAAATGTAAACCTACATCTCAAGGCCACATATGATATCATCAAAACACAACTAAAGCAGAGAATACTCTATTCTCTATTCACCTACTTGTCGCCATTATGCGACAGGACTACCTTATCATATCACATTACATCACATTACGCTTGCCACAGTCTCGCCAGCATTGCGAGTCTGTTTCCTCCGGTGAGTTTGATCCTCTGGTCGACACCAGACTTTGGGCAGCGAGTGACCATGTAGAGTGCATCTGACTCTTCCACTCGCATTGATTCGACAGATGGCGTCACTGGAGGAAGGCAAGTTCCACCCCGGAAGGAACTATTGGGATCGACCCGAGGATGCACATCCGATGGACGTGGGATTCGGGCTGCCACCTCAGCAGGACAGAGATTTCCGAAGCGATTGGACTGGACAGCAGTCTTCTTTTGACACGAAGCTTCCGGTTCGAAGGTTTCGGTTTGCACGGCACAGATTTCTTTCGTGATTTTCGTCTCTGGCAGCACTGTTCGATTTTCGACATTCGTTTCACAGCTCGTTTCAATGTTCGGAGAATTTCGCAGGTCACAGACAGTTTGTTTCGCTCGCTGACGCTGTTTCAAACTGTTTTTGCACAGGACATTCAGTCGCAGATTCCGGACAAGGATCCATCCTTTTCCTACATGCCACATGACATTTTCTTTCACCATCCAAGAGAGACCGAGGATCAGTTCAGTAACCTGCTCAGTTACCAAGCAAGGAATTTCGAAAGCCTGATCTCCGATTTTCAGTTTCAGTACAGTCTCTCCCATTACACGAATTGCAGACCCGTTAGCAGCTTGTAATAGTTGACTGGAACCGATAATTTCTTTCGAGTCCACTAACGACGCAGGGCAAAATGTCATTTCACTGCCAGAGTCTAACAAAGCTAGCAATTTCTTTCCTCTAATTGTCACAGACAGATAAGCGTCACTGTTTCCTTTTACATGTCTAGCGTTACTCACCCCAGGTCCTTCAGGTTCATCTTGCTCTCCAGTTGACGAAGAGGTTATTCTGCGAGGACAAACCCGGGCCAAATGTCCAACCTGGTTGCACTCGAAGCAGCGTCGGTTGTCAGGAGTTGTTCTTCGGTAGTTTTCATTCGGTTTCTGACTCCATCGTTGATTCCTATAGTTTGTGCCTCTCCATGCTGAAGAGGTGCGTTGCGGTTGCCATGGCGGATAGTGTCTTTCGGTCGATGGAGTATTTAGCAAGCAGTCCATTCTGTCACTCAATTGTTTTAATGGACGGGCAATGTCTTCGCGAAATTCTTTCGTATCGCAATCTCCCGTTTCATCACTTTCCTTCACAATTTTGACTCGGCCTGGACGTCGTTCTTGGCGGTCCATGCCATCTTCATCAGCTCTGCGGTAGCCTTCCAGTCTCATGGCCGTTTTGTATGCATTGTCTAGGGTGACCGGTTCCCTCTCTCTCACTTTTAAGGCTAGCTCTTTATCTCGTAAGGCATCAAGGAAAGCTTTGATCGCTATAGTTTCACTGTGTGTTGACCTCGGTCCTGGAAATGCCAGAATCATTAATCGTCTTATGTCTTGGACTAAAGAACCCAGATCTTCTCCTACCTTCTGTCTGCGAGCACTTAGTTGAGTCTGGTACAAAACCGTTTGGTCAGTGCTCCCATGTCTTAACCTCAACCTGTCCATCAGGTCGGCGCATGTGGTGATTGCGTCAGAGTCAAATTCATAGAGAAGTTGATCTACAGGTTCGACCAGTGCGCAGGTCAGTTGTGCTAGTTTTTCGTCTTCTGTCCATCGGTTGTTCTTGGAACACACCTCAAATTTTTTTAGGAACACCTCTACCGACGTTTTTCCATTATAATGACCTAGTTTCATGTGCGATCTCACCTTCTCTCTTGTTGAGTCGGCAGCTGAAGTCTGAACTTTCTCGGCAGCTTTTTCTTGTTCTGTGTTGGTTGATGGAGTTGCATGACCACCAGTTGATGCTCGACTTTCAGCAGCAACTTGCACTGCTGGGAAAGAAAGACTGACTGTCTTTCCTTCAGCTGATTTCAGACAGTTATCTTGACAGTTCATACTGGCTGAGCTGAGCTTTTCTGACGATGGATGCAGTTGCATGACCTTGACAGAGTTTTCCAGAACTGTGTTCGTCATGGGCCACGGTTGCATCTGGATCGGAAGAGAAACTGCTTCCGCGTAGACAGGGAAGACTGGAACAGGTGGAACCATCTTCTGACTGTATGGCGCATACATGGGCTGACCATTAGCCCAATGTATGTATTCGTAGCTGTGCGTGACTCGAGTTTCCGACGACAGGGACTGTGAAGAATCTATATTATCTTCATTGTTTAACGACATCCCTGCGATATATTTTTACAGTTGCATATAACTGTGTGTGTGTAAGTGTGTGTGACTGTGCGTATATGTAGGTATGTGTGGGTTGTTGATGTGGAGTTAGGAATTGGGAAGGGTGAGAGCTGGGGGATATAGTTGGAATTTTGCAAGCAACAGTGACTTTGCAGTTTGCTTCCTATATAAGGCCCGGCACTCTCTGTTTGGACGCTCTCTGGATGTGTGGATGCTCTCGACGTTCGTCTAGTTGTCGTTGGAGTCCGGTATATTGCGGTACGATTCTTGAAGCCTCAGCATGATTGTCTGGAGGTATACGAGTTAACAGCGGGTTGCGCGGGCACTGTAAGACGCACCTCGTATTGATCGTGAATCGCATTCGTTGAAGTCGTAATTGGAGATCGGAGCCCGGAAGCCAGGAAGGAAAGGAACTGCTTTCGTTAACGACGGAATTCTGTGCGGAAATTCTGGATTCTGTGAGAGACGCTGTGGAAGGGATTTTTCATTCTTTAAAGAACGGGAGTCGGTTTCTACAAGAAAGGCTCGGAGAGGGAGAGAGGCGTTGGATTCTTGTTTACAAACGAACACCGCAGCCGCAACAGTTGAGTACTATAATATAGACCTAGAAATATACGAGGGGAAAAACCCTGCATCATAAAAGTCCAATAATTGCTACCGCCGAGTTTCTTAGGCTAGATGTGTGTGGTTGAGTGAATGGAAATATTATAATTAGGTTGAAAGTGAAAGTAAACTCAGTTTGATAATAATATTGTATCGGATAGGCCTAGCTTAAACTTTAAAGAGACATTGCTATTATTCTAAACTGTTGTCATTTTGAAACTGCTTTACTATTAATAAGAAAAAGTAGCGAAAGCTATATTAAAGCGTACTATGTCTCTTTCATCTTTGAATAGGATAGACACTGCTGTTTTTGAAGAAGGAGTAGAAGGGCTTAGAAGAGGTGACAGTCGAAGTTCATCGCCCTTACTTAGGCCTAGGTCTAGCATGGAAGAGTTGATGCTACAAATGAGTGTGACTCTAGCTAATATGGATAGGCGACAGAGAGAAACTAATGAACGTGTGTATGAACGAATGAACGAGATTGCTACAAGTGTGCATGAGGTGATGAGTGAACAGAATGACATACAAGAACGATTGATGATGGTGATGTCTGGGAATCATGAAGTTATGAATGTTGGTGGCATAAATACTCGACTGACTGCCATTTCGGCTGAAGACGTTAGAGAAAGAGAGAGAGTGAGATGGATGGATAGAGGGAGAGACCAAAAAGGAGCTTACAAGGAGCCGAGGATAAGAGAGGAAGAAACGAACCCAGGTCATGATATGAACATGATTACAGAAAGACCTTTTGTCGCGCCAACACAGGCACCTGCGTCAGATGGAAGAGGAAGGGGGGAGGATTTGTTGGAACAGCCGGTGGGTAGATTTAGTGCTAGGCTTCAGGGAAAGCCTAGGCCTAACTATTCGGATTTGAACCGGTTGGGTTTCCTTCACGATCGGGTGGATTTCCCTCAATCACTCATGGGGACAGCCCTAGCCGAGGGAAGGGAGCAGAGAGGGAGTATGGGAGAAAGGGCCCCGTTACAGCCTACTGGAGTGACGTCAATAGGAGCAGTAGCGCCCTCCTTTGCCACTGCCAGAACAGCACCCGTGTCCAGTGGGGGCAAACCCCCTTGTAGCGTCGTCAACGAGATAAATCAGGAGACAGAGGAGGATGAAGTGAGAGTAAGCAAAGAAGCAGCCAGGGTAAATTTTGGGGGCGCTAGGCCTAAAGAGGTCAGTAGGAAGCGAGAGGCTTTCTTGAGTAGTGCCAGACCAGGCGACGACCTACTGCAGGGGGGCGGACACGACAGGACACCATGGACATGATCGGTCGACTCGAAGCAGATGTGTACGCGAACATCTGAGGAACTGATGCGAAGACTGGAAGGGTTCTTCCGGGTTCTGTTTTAGACTCGCAGAACAGGACATCAGAAGCAGCCGAGGTGACTGAAGCGGTCACTTGTGACAGCGTTTTACTCGGTGACCGGAATTTTTCTGTTTCAGGAACCGACGAGGGGGGGAAGGTGGCAGCCCATGGGGTAGCAGTCGCTGATGACCGATGAGGATGTGCATCCCATGTTCCCACGTGGTCGTCGCTCAGCAACGAAGAATCCCCCATTTTTCCATCTGAAACTAAAAATCGAGGATTAGTACAAGTTTTACTATCTTTTTGCCGAACGCCTAACGCTTTTGTTTCTAGTTCGAATTTATGTAGCGCTCGCAAGTCGGTAACTTCTGAATCATCGTCTTCAGATTTATTTTCGATTCCAATTCTAACTAATTCATCTTGTTTTCGACGCATGTAATTTTCAAAGTCAAAATCTCTATACAAAACATTTGTATCAAAATAATACATTGCTTGACCATGCAACATGTCAGTTGTATTTACTCTTTGACCTTGACCTTGACCTTGTAAATCATTTACCTTTTGACCTTGCAAGTCATTTACCTTTTGACCTTGACCTTGTAAATCCCTTGGTCTAGCACCAAAGTATTTCATCTGTACATCCATTCTTCTTGGATCATCTTGTGAAAATTTTTTTTCCCATTTTCCACTTCTTCCCATAAATCTTCTGTTCTACCAAATCTGGGATCCATTATTATTTTACCCTCTGACCCATGACCTTTTGTAGCTTCATCCCACTTGCTGGAACCAATTGTGACGCGCGGGGGCGCCGCCTGTCCTAACGTTTCCACCCCCAAATTAATGGGCTCTACTGTTGCGCGCCCCCTTAAGCGCGGTTGAGGAAAGCTGGGTCCTAGGTCAAGGGTTTTGGTGTCAATGGTAGCGGGTTCGAATCCTAACCTAGGGTGTGAGCTTCTCTGGTTACCAAATTCCTCAGGATGGGCCGATATTGGACATATGTCAGCGGTGGCTGTTAAGCTCACAACAGCCCCACTAAATGGGTGCTTATCTGGGTTCGTTTCCTCAACTTTTCCCCAAGCTCCATCACCCACTTTACCATCAGCTACCGACTTCACCATTGTTTCACATTCTTTCTGGCGGGAACTTAATTGGGCTTGCTGCATGGAAACTAGATTCAGCTCTTCGGCTAGACCGATTAAAATGCTACTCTGGCGCTCCATAAACTGTTCTATGGTAGTCATTTGCTTCTGTAATACAGCAGGGTCTAAGTCATCAGTATTGTCTGTAGTCCCCAACTCAAGGGTTTCTCTCGGACATAACTCATCTTCCTCTTGTCCTGTCCCTAAGACACTGTCCGTTTCCCTGTCGGAGTCCATTATAATTTGATAGCAAAAATCACTTCACAGTTCTCTATTTAAGTTTCATTTATTGTAGAATTAATCAAGCGACTGTCTGTCGTTCATTAGCAATTGAAGAGCAAATTTCCAAAACTCACTCAGTCCAATTTTGGTCATTTTTGAGTTATCACTGCCATTTTGTTCATCATAATCAAATCTATGGTCTACATGTTCGAACAGTTCCAAAACTCACTCCGACCATGAAATAAATTAATGGAACGTTTTTGTACAGTTCCAAAACTCATTCAGTCCACATAGCATACCTGTTGCAACTTTCTTACTTACGATTTTCGATGCACACAGTAAATAATAATGGCGGCCGGAGAATCATTTGCCGAGTTCTCGGAGGCAATATTACTTTCTGCAAAGTCGAGGAAACGTAAAAGGGAGCCCGAGAAATGGGCGAAAAATATAGCAAAAAGCATAAAATATAAGAAAGAAGGGAAAACCCCATCGATCGCATGTGGTCATGCCGGAGACAAAGGAGTCTGCAAGGCTAACAGGCTAACACATTGTGATATACAGGGTAAGCAAGACATTATTATTCTGTTTGAACTGTTGGTTTCTGTGTGTGTAAGTCATGCCAAAGGTCATGCAAAAAGTTATGCCAATAGTGCTTCGTATTCAGATCTCAATCCAAGAATCATGGGTCGTTTTTTGCTGTGTGTAATATTCTTGTTCGTTTTATTTTGTATAATGCAATCATGCAGCGCATAACATTCTTGGCAGTTTTGGGCCAAACATTATAAAGAAAGGGCATTCACAGCAGATCCTCCGGAATGATAGGTGTATTGCATGTTCAGTTTATATCTAAGTCAGCAAACCTGGATACACTAACAAAAGTATTCAAATTTTCATCTGCTTGTTCTGGCTGAATGCCTGCCTTTTATGTGTTCATTCATTCATTCATTATATTGCTGACATACATAGACTGTAAGCATCACCCGCCTTAGTCATCTGCTTGTCTTCCAGCCTGACCTCCAGGATTTGACCCTTGCCTTACGGTTCTGATTTCACTAAGCGCCTGTGAATAAGCTGGTTCTCGCGACTCTGCTTTCGTGGGCACTATAGAAGTTTTGAGATACGATACGTTACATTTTATTCATTTATTGTTGATTTACTTAATATGGATGTTTAAAGTGACTTCACATTAATTTTTCTTTTAGTTTATTTCGACAAGCTGTATGCGAAGAACAAGGCTGAACAAGATGCTTTCCTTCTCATGTCTTTGAAATGCGACACTCCAAAACGCAACCGTAAACGCTCACATGAAGACAACAACAGAAAACGCCCTACTCAGTCACAGTACTATGTGCCAAAAGTCAGTGATGGTACTCGTGTTCGTGTTTGTTCTGAAACATTCCTGTCGGTCACTTGCGTGTCTCGATACCGTCTCAACCATCTAGCACGTCAGTTTCTGATTGATGGAGAGACTCCTAAAGAAAAGCGTGGCGGCAAGCGCATTTCAGTCCAGAATACTCAGATTCAACCGACAAGAAAGGCCCTGACATTGAACCAGATTTGTATGAAGATCAGGAAACTTTTCTGTAGGCTTCTGATCGAACTTCCCAATAACTCTCAGTGACAAAACAAACTAGAATCTATATTGGAGCTTCAGAAAAATATTTCTTTCATTTAAATTCTTATAATAGATTTTTTCTCAAACAGTGATTGTATGTTGTTTTACAAACTACCTGGTCTCATAGTCGTTAGATGCCACAAGGAACATATTCCAAATATTACCTATAACGAATAGCTGCAAAGATAGACTTTCGCCTAACAGTGTGCACAAATAAAAATTATAAATGACTAATTAATGGATTGTAATATGAATTTTTCACATTGTTTTGCTAGCTTGTAGGTCAACTTGACATATGCCATCATATGCAACAGTCAGATGCAGTACACTCTGGATGCAGACTAAGGAAAATTACAAAACACATTTTTCTCGTTTTTCTCAAAATAAGTTTCGGTGGACTGAGTGAGTTTTGGAAATTTGCTCTTCAATTATTTACACAGCCGATGAAATAGAATCAATATCAAAGGTTCACTATTAAGGCCCTCCTAAAACGCCTATGTCCCTTGACTAGCTTAAGTTTTATCAGATCAGTTCACAGACTGACTATTTCACACCTATCCGATCAGTTCACAGACTGAATATACCACAACTAATATTTGCACCAAAATAGCGATACAAGTTTTATCTAATTACACTTAGTTCAGGTTCGAGCTCTATAGATTAGGTTGCCTATACTTCCCTGTTCCCATTGATATTTTAGGACAGCCGATCCACCGTTTTCCGTCCTGTAGAAAGTTAGTGAGTCGTCGGCCGATGCCAGAATTTCTCCGTAGGAAGCGTATTATTAATTTAATTGTTGCCGGAAATCTTCGTAATTACACATCGATTCACAAGACATCGGAAGAACCTCGTCTTCTGCCTGAGAAACTTGCCAGAATCGAAAATACCATCAATTTTACCACGATTCACGATTTCCACCAGCATAGGTCTTACTCGATTCAATTCTGCTGCCCGACTGAAGGTTTGCGCGTTAATTTGCCGCAAGAGAGCGCTTCTTGGCGCCTAAAACATCGCGTGATGTCTAACCAATCAAAAATCGCACGTGGCGGAAAGTTCCATTGAAAAATGCATGGGAAGCTAAATATAGCGATGACCGCATCGATCAGTGCTAAGCATAGCACCCATGAATTCGTAATAGAAATAGCGGCCTTACTTAAGTAAATAAGTAAGGTAGCTTGTAGCAACCTGGTTCGCTACAATATTATGTAAGTGAATTCACAATTTGAATAGTTACTAGCCTGTATTGGCATATGTGTATTTTGTTCTTCTCTAGGCTCCTCCCGTTTGATCATTTGAGAGCAGTTTACTGGCATTACCTGTGCCTAGCAATTATAAGGACAATTTTCAAACTCCAAGAAGCTGAACCTTATTGTCGAAGTTGTTGTCCTGATTTGATGAGAATGAAGACCAAACCTGAGGTAGGTAGAACCTGACGAAGCACGCTTTGGTCAAGGCAGAAGAACAAGGTCAATTCACAAATCCCAGATTCATCGTGCAGAAGGCAGAGAGCCTTCATAACACATATGCCTTGTTGATTTCAGAAAGGGATTTGAACTTAAAGCTTGTTTCCTTAGGGATTTCACACGTGCTGGAAGCGCTACTGAACAACCACAGCTGTGAGCGGTGCAATCGAAATTACTAATTATATTGCATTTGGTTTTGTCTTGCATGAGAGGCTCTCGACACCTCTCGTTGACCGTGAAAGACTTTGGTTACTCTGCTCACATCATTAGCCTGCTTGTTGGACTGTACTGCGACAAATGAGCATGTATTCGGGCTATGATGTTCATAGTGCACACAATCTATAAGGGAAATTAAATCAAATTCCTACATGTTTTTATGCATAGTACAAATAACAATGGATGTTTTTTGCCTTTCAGAGACAGGTGTTCTGAATCCCTCAGATGAAAAATATATGCCATGACCTTGAGCATAGGCGTCCATATTGAACCCATATTCCCATATAAGGCATGCATAGACCCAGGGCTTAAAGTGTGGCAGGACGGTCACGGACGGCGTACGTGCACTTGTTTTAAAATCTGAACGCCGTCCTGCCAATTATTGGCGAACACAGACTGGAAAGGCAAGGGGAGTCCAGGCATTTCTTTTGGAAAGGTAAGGGCGTCCAGGCACTTATTTTTCCACACTTTAAGCAGTGCATAGAGCCCATAATTGTGGGTCCCACCAAATGCCCATAAGTGCACATCAAGATTTGCTTCACCCCATAGCAAGTAATATATAAAAAGTAGCCCAACAGAAATATATAAAAAAACTGTTATTGCTGTAATTCTGTTCACAAAATAATAATCCACCAACCTACTCTATTCTTCCCAAAATAATAAGCAAATTTAACAGGGACGCAGACCTGTTTCTAACTGTGGGGAAGAAAATCATTGGAAGTGTATAACTGTATATTCTTCCTGTAGAGCCCAGAGATAATGGGGACTGCATAGGAAATGTAACTATTTAATTATTGGATTGAGCAAAATAATATTCCAAACTTCACTAATGGGGAAGGAATTCTTTCACGTTCCCTGCCCAAGCTTAAAAGTGGGGAGGGAACTCCCACCCTTGACTCCCCAGGATCTATGGTCCTGCTGGACCAAGATCAGCTGGTAACAGTACTTCGAGCCATTCAGTCATGCCAACGTCATAATTATCAACTATACACATAAACCGGATAGGTAAGTGTCCGTAAAATAACTCAACTGGACTAACGTCTGCCATTTTATCGATAGTTTCACTCCCCTATTCATCATCAAGATTCAAGAGACAGGAAAAGATGAAGAAAAAGACAGGAAAAGATGAAGAAAACTTGTCCATGAAGTGACCCGTCCTCGGAAGGTTGAAGACAAAAACAAGACATTCATCACAGCAGTGGTCCAGCACGGATTACCTATGTCTAGTCCAAAAGACTAATTCCTGCAAGTAAATCAAGCCCGTAACAGACCCAAGTTTCATGCGCAATACTACAGGGTAATGAGTAGTGTGTACTGAGAAGTAATGCATGACAATAGCTCAAAGCAATACACAGAAACGATGTAAATGTGATTCTTAAGCATCAAACATCTGGTAGAAACAGTTACACTTTATCAGATTTCAGATATCACTATAATTTCAGTTGTTAAGTTTATTTGCTAAGTTCAACTGCAAAACCATTCGTCAATCGTAGGAATTTGTCCGAAACAAGAGATTTCCGAGTTATTTCTTGTCCTCTTTCTTTGGATCCTTCTTTGCATTGTCCTCCTTCATCAACTGACCCATCGCATCTTTTATGGCATCGCTTTCCGGGTCAACTCCAGGCAGGTTCTGAAGGACACTCTGAAGGAATGCCGGGTCACTCATAACATCCGAAAAATCAACTTCCTCCTCAGCATTTTCAACGGCCTGTAACCAAAAACCAAAATGAACTTAAAAACAACATAAAATATGAATTTGCAACGTTGTATAAACTTCTATAATGATGCACACACACATCATTCATTACACTCATTCAGAACATTAATATAATATAATGCCTCTCAAATTATTTACTTGATATCTTAAAAATATTGAGTTTCTGGTCATAAAACTCAGTGCATGGATATGGATTCACCAAGGTTTTCACCAGATTTAATGCCCATAACACTTGTATTACATCAGTTTAAGTCATTGAACTCTATCAGCCCTATAGTTAGTGGACCTAAACATAAGCAAGGAATTACACAAACAGTCACATTCCAGTCAAGTCACTGCCCTGCACGTTAAATATTCAGCTGCATTTCAACCACTAACAAGAGGCTGGGTTTTTCTCCAGAAAGGACCATAAATAACCTTTATCTGCATTATTATATTGGAGCCACAGAATCATTCCGGTCTGAAAGAAATCTCAAATTGCAAATCAAAGAATGATTCAGTTATTAGAACCATTAATCAAAAAAATTTCATCAAAAACTAAAGGTTAAAGACTCTGCTAAAATTGTCCAAGTGCATAAGGCTTGAAATTTCCAGCTCACCTTTTCCTCTTTGCTTTCACCCAAGTCCATTGGAGTAGCTGCAATCAAGAAAACCAATCAAATAAAAATGCTCCAAAGTAGAGTGGGTCCAGAATAAGGCAAACTTTACACAAACAAACATAATGCAAAGCACTCATTCCTTTATCTTTTGGATTTAAGAACTTCAAGCACAATTCCATCTCAATAACTGCTACCATTAACCACCTCTCAAACACTTATCTGAAAACCAGTTTCAAGATATGTTTATGTATCAGGATATTTTAAACTTTCAGGAACTCTCAAATTGTGAATTGAAACCCAGGTTCAACAAGGCCACTTAAAGCCAAGATTTGCGTAAACTTTTGCACTTATCCACAGTCCAGCTGTGCTGGATTGATTTGAACCATAGTTGTAAAAAACGTTTTTTTCCGTTCTTTATTATCCCCCAAAAAACGTTGTTTTTTTCGTTTTTTATTTTTCCCATCGTTTTTTATTTTTTCTTTAACTTTATTTATTCATTGACTTTCTGTTATTATTTTCCTTAATTTTATTTTTTTCTGATATTCCTTATGTTTTCCGCCAACTCTCAAGTATTCGGCTAACTAAAGTCATTATTTCATCGTTTAACATCATCATTTAAGAGATAGCCTGCGTGTAGTAGGTGCCTAATCAATGTTTTCAAGGTTAAAATGCGGTTTTAGATGTAGCAAAGTCAAATTATTTACCGTTTCCGTTCTTTATCGTTTTTTTGTCGTTTTTTATTTTTTCGAAAAAAACGACGTTTTTTACCGTTTTTTATTCTGTTTCCATCGTTTTTTACATCTATGATTTGAACTACATTCAAATCAGGGCTGTGCTGGCAAATTTTTAGGCTAGTACACGCTGTTTTTAGTCATCAGATGCTGCTTTTTGTAGGTTTTGCGGCCGGAAAACGATTTACTGCGTAGTAAAACGTTCAAATCTCGTCAATTTTTGCCTCCCCCCCTTTCCACTTGCATAGGCTACTGCACACTGTGCTCTGCTGTCCATGGTGACTTAATGGTTCCTTTCACTCGCTCTGGAAAATGCAGAGTTGTTTGTTCTCTGTGGTTGGTCCAACAACCTGGAATGACCTTTCTTTGACTATGTGACACCTCCCAAACTTTTCTCAATTCCACAAACTGTTTGAAGACTGTTTTTTGCTTGATCTCGGCCGGGAGTGCCTCCGAGTAGGTACTGTGAAGGGGCGCTATATAAATTCTGATTGATTGATTTCGGTAAGTACTTTCATTTGTTCTAAAATCGCGACCTTCTGCAGTTTTCTACCCATAATTTTATTTATAAGAACTTGTTTACTTTGCTCTTTCTGAGGTAAGTACACGCTGTATACTCGCGTATACCCTCATTTACGAAACCAAGTACACAATGCCAAATTGTCTTAGGTGAGTAGTACTGAGTACACACTGTATACTCGCATATACTCTCGCGTACAGCCCTGATTCAAATGATTTTAACTGTAATGCCTTGACGCCGTTACACCGCAGATTAAAGCCATGGTAATTACACGTTTTAGCAAGGCCGTAGCTAGGGGGGTGTTTTGGGTGTTTGAACACCCCCCGAAATGGAAAATGTAAAAAATAATGGAATGCATTTACTACGGTACCACATGATGTAAAAACTATGAAATAAAACCATGAAAACACCCCCGAAATGAAAATTGAATGAAAAAATAGAATGAATTGGTGACATTTTCTGAAGATTTCGGTCGGCCGACTAAAAAAGGTCATCAGTTTTTTCGAACGGGAACCGGAAGAAACACCCCCCGAAATCAAATCCTGGCTACGGCCTTGCGTTTTAGATCTCATCAATGTTCTACTGTAGTTAAATTACTGATTTATAACAAATAGCAACGATAAACTTGGCTGTATTTTACACAAGAAGACCCAAAATATGTCAAAACAGTAGATTAAGAAATAAAATGCTACGTAACAGAACAATATGCTGAAGTAAAATTTCCACATGAAAACTCAAATACTGACCAGATTCAGTTTGTTGGGAAAGACGAAGTGCGTACTGGAGTTGTTCCTCTTCACTCATTGCCGACAGGTCCTGATTCGGGTCAAACATGGCTGCCGATCCCTCATCCATTGGCTGCATGGAAAACTCCAGGGCTTGTCTCAGCAGCTTCTCCTCTTCCGTTTCTTTAAAAAACAGAACAATGCATCGTTGCGCGCATAAATGAAAACACAAAGCAAATGCATTTCTGAATTTTATTCATGTCTCAGTTTTTTTTTAAAAACGAGTTCTACCAATTGGTTGTTTCCAATCAAAATATCAAACAAAATATAACAAATTAGGAAACGCTCCACCCCCATTCATTCAATATTTATCTCAACCAATCATAATCAAGCCTAATTGACAAAACAGCAAAACCAAAAACAGCAACCATATTTTCTCGATTACAATTTGCATATTTGATATGAAAGTCGAGAAAAGTGACTTATACAAAGACCTGTTTAATATCCGACTGCCTCTAACAGTAGATGTATTATCATTTGATCCCTACAGCTAAGTCAGAAATAGAACCAAGTACTTAGTATAATAACATCATAACAACCAGCAAAGATTGTAATCTTTCAGTTACAATAAATTGCCAAAACTACCATAAAAACACAACAAACACCAAATGCTGAAAATATTTATTTCAGTGATGCAAACAAATTCAGATCAACAAAAGACTATTTTTATCAAAAATTTGCTAATAATGGTCAAACTTTCCAACCGCCATTAGCACACACGCTTAAAAACATCTGTGCACAGACGTGCCGCACTTTCCCATTCAACCGACGCATCATTGGAAAATCTCGTACCTTCGGGAATTCTGGGTGTTGACATTTCGGCAACTGAAGCAGCAGTGGCTTTCCTTGCCTCCTCCTCTTGACGTGCTCTCTGCTCTTCCATGGAAACACGCAATGCCTGAAAAGAAGAGAAATGTCATCATTTACTTAGAAAACACAACCACACGAAATTGCTAAAAACTTGACATGTGTACCTAGCACCATGTAGCGGACACAGTTGTACGCAAAAATTGTGCAAATTTTATGATGGATAGGACAGGTGCTATGGAGGGAAGCGTGGGAGACGAAGACCAAGAAAGAATTGGAAGGAGACCATACGAGAAAATCTAGTGTCTGGAGATGACGTGGAAAGACGCTGTAGAGGTGGCGATGGACAGAGGAGAATGGAGAAGCTGTGTTGCCCGATGTGCAGTCCTGCGCGGGAAGGACTAAGGTCTTAAGTTTATGACTAGGCACACAAATGCAGCTATTCCAAACTGAAAACCACGTGAAATTACTGCCTCTTGTGAATTCTGAATCAATAAAAAAACTTATAGAAGTTATTTTTCTCAATGATAAAAATCAATATGGAGTTACATTTAATTAGTTACTGAAATAATCACCTACTTAAACAGCAAACAATAACTAAAACCACTAAATAGTACCAGAGCCAATTCCGGATCTTCATTGGGATCGACACCGAACTCGTATCCTCCCGGAACAGCTCCGGCCCCGTCTTCCCCAACAATCACAGGCGACGTAATGAGGGCATCCGAAAGAAGAGGTCCAGGTGGAACGGTAACCAGGTGAGACCTAAACACCAAAAACAAAGACAAACAAATCAAGCAAAGTAACGACATAACATAAGAATATCATGTCACAAAAAATAACTTCCTAACAATAATGACAAACAAACATGGATGAATCATTAACCAGACAGCAACTAAGAGCAAAGACAAAGCAAAAAAGACAATTAGGTGGCTGACAGTTAAAGTTGCAGTCACAATTTCAAAAGCCAACAAAATTTCATACCAAAAAGCGGGCAATCAGCCCCAAAATTTCTTGCAAACCCAGTCACGTTTAAAAGTGGTAACAAGTAAATAATATCGCTTTTAAAAATATGATATGAGCTAGAGAAAGCATTGAAGATACTGCCACAATCTGCAAGAATCAAATGTACAACCAGATTCTAAACAGCATGGTAAATACTACGAGGTTATTATAAAACATCATGGATTTTGTAAATGAATATAGAGTCTCTCACCCATTTCCGTCTCCAGCATTGATTGTATTAATGAAGACTGTCAGCTTCTCAGTATTTATACCCTAAACATCAACAAACTGAGATGTCACTGAACGCAGGACTGTAATCATAACTTCAAAATAATTTAGCAATTAGCAGACTTGTAATTTAAACAGCAAAGCATATATATTTCACAAGTGGGCCTACGAAACGCTGGATGAACTGTGATGTAGCTCAACTTAAAATTACTCTCTACCATGCATCGTGGGCATACTTGCTATCAAACTGAGCTAAAAGTATCATCATAACATTAAAAGAAATATTTCTCTCAATGGTAACGCATTGTATTTCCCACTATTTAAAGTCATAGCTCTGCATCGCTGGTTCATCATCTTACAACAAGGAGCAGATCATATATGAAATTTTAAGAAATAGACTACGCAGTCTATCTCTAAACAGACTTTTGGTAAAAGGAAAGATACTGAAAGTATTATTGTGGCCAAGGATGGTCAAGTTGAGTACTATTCAGTAAAAATACAAAAGATTATGAATGCAGCACTCGAAAAGAGATGTGATTTATAAATACTCTTCAAAGTAGAAGATGTTATTAAACTGAACAAAACACAACTTGTGATGTAACCTAAAGAAGTTTAAAATCTGAAAAGTACCACACTAACCTCTTCTCCAAAGTTGACAATGTCAACATTCACCTTTTCTTTTCTCAGTTTCTTGCCCAACTTAACCAACTGTGAAAGACACATAAAAACAAAGAATTCATTAAAACATACTCTTTTTAAGCTTGACTCATCAACCAACCAGACAGCACCATTAAAGGTACCATAGATCTATGTTGCAAATAGAAACCATAAATTAGACCTTGCAGAGAACACCCAGTTAGTACAATCCGTATGTATGGCAGATTGCTGATGCCGTGCTTGCATAGTCAGTGATAGAGGACCACACAGTAATGTAGGAGTAATAGTCTCCCAGTGGTAACAAATTACAAACTGCATATCACCGACGTTTATACAGTTCACATACTGACCTCTTTCTCGTCTTCAACAATGGGACTGCCAACAAAAGCCACAACTCTCATTCTGTGATTCTTGCCCTGACGATGTTTCAAAACGAGCTGAAGCAAATGAAAAAATGATCAAAACCAGTAGTTACAAATAAGCCTAAATAAGAAGCAACTACTACAGCACCCTTAAAGTCACCACCTATGTTGCAAATAGAACTACTTAATTGAAAAACGACACAAGGCACACTGTGTGGTTTGAATCATTTGTTAGATATTAAGTAAGCCAATGACATTTCACGGCAGATCTATTATAATACCTAAATTAGTCTGTATAAAATAGAACTGTACTGTAGTCCATGGAAGCTATCTATTGAGCAAAAGAAACGAAACTGCACTATGGTTATTTGTTTCATGCAAGTATACAGACCTATACATCTGAATGCATCAAAACACCATTTTTTTCACACAAAAAATAACTTAGGAAACTTACATAGCACTGTTATGCAAAAGGCATAATTAATGGTTGAATCTAAGCAATGCTGCAATCCAAAACCACAATCCACTGTGCGTTGAGATTGTCAAAAGCTAGTGAGCAAAAAAATTCGACGAGCAGAGTGCTAGAACTTAATGCCAAGAGAAAGACAAGTCTTGTGTAAGTACTACCTTTTCGACTAAGTTGTGTATTCAAACACAGAGGTGAAAGGTTGGCACAAAAGGAACCTGATCCTGCACAACCCAAACCACATTTCAACGCCAAGCATAGATCTAGCAGAAATTCAGAATAACTGACAATTTCCACTTACATGTGCAATGCGAATGGCAGCACCAAAGTTAATATCGCCCTTTGGTTGGACTTGATGAAGTTTGGCCAGCAGTTTTCCTACATCAGATGTCAGTGTCACTAGCACTTCGGCATTGCTGCAAGAAATCACAGTCCAGGAAAGCATTAGCCATTGCATAACGCTTTAATGTGGGACACGGTGGTGTAGTGGATATGCTCGTTGCCTTGCAGCTGGAGGATTGCAGGTTTGAATCGACCTCAATTCGCCACATAGGGACCTTGGGCAAGTCCTTCACTCGCAATTCATCAGCGCTTCGGTGTAAAACTCTGATGCAGTGTCCACACTGCAGTCAGGAGCGCCTCTGAGTAGAGAGCTTGAAGAGGCGCTATAGCAAGGGCACATACAAACATAACGACACGGCCTACTTAAAACGACTCTGAAACCAATGGAGCTCATCGCTAGTGTCAAGGATGAACTATCTTTTCCATTGAGATTTTATCTTTGATCATCAAATCTCTTTATTGAATGATTGCCAAGACAAGTTGACAAAAGTGTTCAGTATAGCAAAATATGATCAATCATCCATTTTCACCATCTTTAAGATTGCATAATGAAAATAATACTAAGAATAAAAGGTAGGCTTTAGTGCAATATACGAATAAAAAATAATCAAAGCAAACATAATATAGATCTGAATAAAAAAATAATCAAAGCAAACAAAATATAGATCTGACAAGTATTATATTCTTAAAAAATTTGAAACCAAATTTTTTAAACTTGATTTACCCGGCAAAGGTGATAAGTGCAACATTGTTTTCTGGATTAGATCTAGTTTTTGAATGACAGATAAGGTTGACTGCATCCTGTTGTGCAAGCAATCGAGTAGGAAGGAAGTCTCCATTCCTCATGTAGTCACTGTTATCCACACTAAAAAACAAATGTCACTCATATAAGTGCTAAGTAGAAACTGAAAGGTAAGTAACATAGAACCTAAGTAAATTGGGATACGAGTGGGACCTTAGTGGCTCTAGTAGCATGGATGTCATCTAACCGACGGTGACTAAATCCAACTAAGACTAAATTTATCTGGCCCTTGAAGCACTTGTGACCGAATTTCTGATAATACCTTCTCAACTATGATCCGTGACCTTGGTGTCCTGTTGGGCCAGAAGCCCTCTTTTGCTCCTCCTCACATCCAATGTCTCACCGGAGACTTCTACTATCAGCTGTGCCAGCTTCGCACCAATGCCTGTTTACTTGTGCCAAATGCCAAGGCCACTGCCCCTCTGCTCTGCACATAAAGAGGCACCCTTGGTTCCATTTGGACCGAAATGAAACTATGCAGAATCGAGCCTTTGCCGTGGTGGCCCATTGGTCAGGAATGGGCTCCACGGGAGCTGCGCCTACTTCTTGAGACTCTTGCAATCTTAGTGAAACCCTTTTCCTGAAAACTGTACTTTTTGTCGAGATAGAGTCAGGAGAGTTTCCGACTAGTTCAGTTTGAGGAGGTGCCATAAAAATTTATGAATAAATGAATGAATTCATTTGAATGAATAGACCAATTTATGCAACGTCATTTTCGGAACATAAAAAGATGCAAAGTTATACACACAAAAAGTAACTTACACCAAACTCATTAACAGAACATCATATGCGATTAATGTACCTACCATACAACTGTACTTTCCAGAACCATTTTTATCGAAATAGAGTAAATTTATTGAATTTAATACTCCGTTCTTCGTTTCTGAGTTAAATAGATAAAGAACACAGATCAACACGAGTTCTATACCATAGAGATAAATTCATAGATTGGTGCCAGCAACACCAAGTCATGGCTAGAGAAAATACATCGTAGTCAGTGAGGTATTATATGGGCACAGTATAAACTGTGGTATGATGACAGTTTAATGCATTCTTCTACTAACGAAAACTACAATGCAATGTGATGAATGCTTATGTAAAGTAACGTAAGTCGATGTGCTGTGATGCTATATTTACCAACAGCTTTGCAGTTGCGGTAAGTCTTGTTGGTTGATGCTTACAGGGCAGCTCTGATCGAGATTGCTAATCGCTGACACATGTTTTTCACACATTAATTTGATTAAAGTAGCTTAAATAAATAAGTTCCACAATTTGAAATCATAGACACAGTAAATCTGCAGTGCAACATTTGGTACCATAACTTAATCGATATTATTTTGAGAATCGATGCTTTTAAGGCTTTAATCTATGTTGTGAAACAATTTGTGTGACAGAATTACTGGCTTCGAAGTTAGAAAATTATAATCGATGCACTCTATATTTCACGGAGGCTGCGCAGCTTTCGCCCATGGTAATTAAATTTGTACGTATATAGCCTAGTTCTTGTAAAGGATGGGCGTGTAATACTTATAAAACGTAAAAATTGCTTGATACAAGGTACCGCGCTAGCGTTTCAGCACAGTGTAGATAACAAATTAATTAATTAAATTAATTAATTATTTTTTAATGTGGTTTCATCACATTTTTACCATCTACAAGGGATGTCAGGTCTTTCATTACATCCACAATTCAACCTCATCTGCCACCTACCGAATGCCGTTAAACGCAATCTAAGACGCCAGGCCAGTCACGTCATCATCTCTGCCACCTGGGGAATGCCGATTAACGTATTCCAGGACTCTTTCACATCTTCAATTCTTCATCTCTGCCACCTGGCGAATGTCGTTCAACACAAACTATGTTACGTGACGAGAAAAGATGTAATCGAAGATCTGTCGTGATCAATGATAACGTTTACATCAGAGGCTTTATATTATGACGGATGTTTCCCACTTTGGGTGGTTGTTCAGTTGAGAGAACGCTGGTCGATATACTGAACACTAGTCATTATCGCGTCTTGGGTTCAAACCTCGCTCAGGGCAAATAATTCAAATGAATTTTCTGTTAGCTGCCATTGGCGCTCTGCTGTTGCGCGGTTTGACTCGGGATCTGCTGAAAATAAGACCGCCCCTCCCACTCCTGGCTTGGCCGGACCAGGAGTGTTCCAGCACTTTGGTCGTTTTTGGTCGTTTAGTGTTAAGCTACCCGCTGGTAGCCGACCTGTGTGTCGTGCGAAGCGGGCCGTATTTCGTATAACCTGTATCTGTAATCTTTCTGCGGTTTGTCAGATTGAATTTATTAAACGAATAATAATAATAATAAGATATTTGTTTTAGTTCCTCGAAATCAGACAGAAATCAAGTGCGTCATCAAGCGTAGAATCTGTAATTCGTTGATATGTAGTACATGTTTCTGCAACTGTGGTAAATTTCTAAAAGTTTTATTGGTGTAACTAATTTTTACATAATCTTCCTTTTGTTTTAAAAGTTCGAGTGTTAAGTTTGTTTAAATTGCTATCGCCTTTGCTTTATTGGATTGTTTTACTTGAAAGATTTAGCGCCCCTGGGATAAAGCAACATTTGTGTGGCGCCCGTTTATTGCGCTGTTCTGTGATCGACAAGACATGTGGAGTTGCGCAGATACATAAGATATTGACGTTTACATTTTTGCGCAGAAAGCGTGTGAGTATGCGACATACTTAGTATGAAGTCATTATAAAGCTGATTCTTGATGTTGAACTGTTTAGGAGGCACGTAGTTTCTCAAACTACCCATCGTAATATCTGATCCCCTGGCAACCGGACTTGGACCTCCTTCGGACTGAACTGGGTGCGGCCGGAATCCTCGAAACCCGAATCCCTTAAATCGATTTTCTAAGTGCGAATTTTTGTACACTAATTAGCAACACTAACATTTGTGTCGTGTATTTGATTCAGTCAGGTCATCTAGTTAGGCCTATCTCTGTTCATGTTAACAAGTAGAATTTTCCTGAAGGACAGCCATTTTTCTATATCTTCCTGTATCTCTCTCTGTTATGCTAAATGTCATTTTGTGCTAACTTGGGACTTTTCAACTTTCTTTTCTACCATAGCATGCCTTGCTGTGTTATTGGACTGATATTCCGAATGTGAACATGATTACAACTTGGTTTTGGTTCATCTTTGATTTGGTGCCTGAGACACTGGCATGATACAAGTTTGTCTGGACATTTGATATTTTAATGATGGCAGTTTTATAAATGACACACCTTAAATGCAATGATGAAACTGTTTCTGTTTTTAGTGTCTACAGATCTCCGTTGATGGTTGGACGTTTCATGTGGCAGAAATATTTTGCGTTTGCAGCATCATTTACTCTTCTCGTCAACTGCACCAAAAGAGCAATGGCGTGGCGCTCGAGTGGTTTGACAAACAAGAACCTCATCGAAAACCTTAAAAGTTAGTGTTTCCGATTTTGTTCTAATAATTAATCGTGCAGCCCGTGCAGTATTGAATCTTGAAAGTTTGTGGGCGGAAGAGAGCACATTTTTAAGAAGGTAGTTATTTAATACGTAAATCGTTTCGCGACTCTTTGGGATTCGGTGTCTGATTGACTAAAGTGTTTGCTTTGTAATGTTATGGGTATAGGTTTAGACTTCCTCTATGACATTTACTATGGAGAGCGTCGTTTACTCACCTTTGATCGACACATGATCATTGTGGGGCACGGTGGTGTAGTGGGTATGTTCATCGCCTTGCAGCCTAAGGGTTGCAGGTTCGAATCCACCTCAAGCCGCCGCATGGGGACCATGGGCAAGTCCTTCACTCGCAATTGCTCAGCGCTTCGGCGTGAAACTCTGATTCAGTGTCCGCGCTGTAGTTGGGAGCGTTTCTGAATATAAATTCGAAGGGGCGCTATGACAAGTTCACATACTTACATTTGGTTACGACACTTACTTACTGCGTAATAATAATGATGATGATAATAATGATAATAACTGTTAGTAATTTTTTGATCTTAGTTGCTGTGGGCTTAATTGAACATGGTATTTTGCTTAATTATACATCCCTAGAATTCTTTTCCTGTTTGGACATCTTGACTTTTTTGTGTGTATTTGCAAATGCAGATCATCGATTGGTGTCAACTTGTTTGTTGACGAGTTTCTGTTTTGCTATTGGCTGTAATTTTTTAATATTCCTTACTACTGTAAAATTTTTATGACAGTAACCAATGAGAAATAAAATTATCCAGCTTGGCTGCGATCATTTGCTGTAGTTAGTTCAGAAGTGATGATCTTGGAACCTGCAGTTTTCAGTGATTTCACTCATCTGCACAACAGGAACGTGTGCTTGTGCTTTTTTCAGCCGACCTCTTTGCAGCCAATGTTCTATGGCGAGTCCATGTAACGATTATGCATCGAATCGATTGTTATTAAGAACTTCAATTTTCAGTGACTGTAGACCACTTCTTTGTTTTTAGTTGTAGTATGATATTTAACCAGTTTACTGTGAGCCAATGGGGGGGAGCGCTCCAGCCCCATGACATTCAGAAATCTGCATAGGACATTGGCTCCCTCCCATTAGGTTTCAACTTGTAAGCTTTAAATCGATGCATTGGGAAAAGGTGAGAGAGAAAAAGCATCATACAGCGGAAAAAGAAACAACACCAAGTTATCAGCTATCTTAGTATTGGCTGGGAAAATGGTATATCTTCAAGACATTTCGGCCAAATGACTAGAATTTTTTTTTAAATTCGTTTTTTCGGCCAAAGATCAACAAAAAATTTCTGACCCATGCCCAAAAGTTTTTACCCCCCTTCGAAAATTTCTGTATCTGGCCCTGCTGTGAGCGTACTTTGCTCAGATACGGATGGAGTACCGGTAAAACAGGCATGAACGATGGTTCAGATTGAAATTATAGTTTGTTTAATAATTAAATGAATTAAATTACATTAAATCTGGTGTTGTTACTTGTGACTACAGCAAATGGAATAATTAAGAATGAAAGAGTTTTTCAAGCGATGACGGCCGTGGATCGAGGCTTCTTCTCGAAGCACAATCCGTACATGGACTCACCACAGAGCATTGGATATGCTGTCACGATCAGTGCTCCACACATGGTAAGTGGCTGCTCACTTTGTCTTTTGTCATAAGTTTATTTTGCAGGTCATCTGTTTTGTTAGTAATTAAGATTTATGTCTTCTGTAATTTGCATTCTTGTGAATTGTTTCAATTGCGTAACAGTACACAATAGCCGGTTGCGGTCTGTCAACCGGATTGTTTCAATAAAGAAAATATTATTATATTGGTGAAGCCACAAACTGTATTGTTGTTGTGGCATGTGTTGTTTGATCGTTTATTTTATTGCAACAGGGTAGTAGTTATTTTTAAAAAATTTGGAAAATTGATTTTGTTTTCAATGGCATGTTTACTGATTTAAGGTAATGAGAGACTTTTTAATTTTAATATTAACAGTTTAGTTTGCATTGTAAGAACGTTCCAAGCTATTTTTAAATTGTATCTATCAAGACGTTTAATGTAGCCAATTTTAAGTCACTCACAAAAGTGCTAAATTGCAGATTCTGTGATCACCTGGAACAGAATCTATTTTACCTTTTTTCTGCTAGTACTTGAACACTTAGAACTGCTCTATTGTAGTCTCTTGTTGTCTCTGATAAGTACTTCTGATTAGTTTCTCGAAAAGTGGGATTACATAACTCCCAGAGGCTCAGCGGACACATAGGCAAGCTCAATTTGCAGCATGTGGTAGTTTGCTAGGCAGTTTCTTCGTGAGGAATGGGCAGGCTACACTCGAACCTTATATGCTGGCTTGTAGCGGCTGCCTGTCAGGCTGACAGGCAACCGGTTCAAGATGTATGCGTTGAGCAGTCAGGGATGAAAGAGAGCTAGTACTTGTACTTATCTCTCCAAGATAAAAGGGAGTGCCAATGGCATGATAATTATGCATAAAGTGTATTTTGACGGGAGTGCCTGGATGGTGTGATGAGTTCTGTTGAAGTGTGGATATTACTCGTTACTTCAGCAAACGGAAGCTTCTATATCAGTATAACTACTGATTGGTAATTTTGAATGGGAGAGGAGCCTGAATGATAATAAAAATAATAGTAATAATAATATTTAGAATAGCTCTCACCAGCTCTCCACAACGCACTACTGTGTCCCCCTTGCCTTCGAGACCATGGAGCCGATATATAGCAAAGGCCAGGTCTTTTTATGTGACCAGGACAAAAGCTGAGCATGGTTACGGGGACCCACAAGAAACTTCCTGTATCAACAGATATCTTTAACGATACAACGTTTTAACATGATAGCTTTCCGAGGCACTTTCGATAATCAATACAATGACGAGTAGGGTCATTCTTTACTAGTTTTTAACCAATAGATAGCAATGAAGTCCCTGAGGGATCCTAAATACCTCGGGCATTTTAACTTACAAACAATACTAATAATAATAATTATAATAACAACGATAATAATAATGATAATTACGACAATTTCTATTGTGCCGTAACACAACCACGCCGTTACATACGGGAACCCATTGCCAGTTTCTTAACTTGCTTCAGGCCCCTAAATGCCTTAATTAAATTGAAAAACTGATGAAGAACTATGAATGTGATCAGCAATACTGCCCACGATGAACATGTGTACTTTTGGCCTCACTGGTCACCTTTCAAGTGATACGTGCTTCTGTCTCCAGCATTGATTTAATCTGAACGGTGATGTGCTTTCATATTTCAGCATGCACATGCTCTAGAGTTGCTGGCCGATCACCTGAAGGAAGGAAGCCGAGCCCTGGATGTTGGCTCCGGAAGTGGTTATCTTGTGGCATGCATGGCAATCATGGTATGTGTTCAGGTGTTTATCTTACACAGGTCCTTTTGTTTCTTCGATCAGCTTTTTTCACTATGGGCGATACCAAATTTTATTTCAGTGTCATTTACTTTAAAAGTCATTGGATATGAAGGTTGTTCACAAAACTAGCTTGGAACTTTGAGATTTTCAAATTATCTTGGAAACTATTCAGCATGGCTATTTTAGTTTGCAGTTCTGCATGAAGAGAGCTGTTCAAACGAAACTTTTGTAAAAGCATTTTTGTGCAATGAATTGGGAATTACTTGCCTTCGAGGATGGGGAGAAAGAGAGAGAGACAGAAAGAGAGAGAGAGACAGACAGACAGGGACAGAGAGAGAGAGAAGGGGTTGTGCAGTTCCGAATATGCCTTTAAGAAACCCCTGCTGTGCAACAATATCCATTGTCCAGTCTTCCTGGTATACATAGCAGTTAATTGGAACCTGTCCCTTCTGGTGTGCCTATTGTTCCTGAACAAACCTTATTATTTTATTGGTGCTTCTGGTATCAATAAACTTATTGATTGATTGATAATTGATTGATTATATGTTATGTATGTAATTACTAATACTTGCATAACAGTTTCTTGTCGATGTGAGTTGCAAATTTTCCTATCATAAGCATATACTGCCTGAAATGGGTTAGGGTTTCTCATACATAAAAGCAATTCACAATACAATTATATTATCAACTGAAGTGGGTCAACAGGTTGTAACGGGTTTATGGCTGATTACCTATCACTATATATCTGGTGAAAGTCAATCACTTTTAATCAGAAATGTTGTTTTGTGCTAGGTTGGTGAGACTGGCATTGCTGTTGGGATAGATCACATCGAGGATCTTGTGGCCGACTCGCTAACAAACGTCAACAAAGATCCAGCTATTGGAAATCTTGTTAAAACGGGGCAACTGAAGTTAGTTGTTGGCGATGGAAGAAAGGGATACGAAGCGTTGGCACCATACGATGCAATTCATGTTGGAGCAGCAGCTCCGGAAATACCGCAGGCGGTGAGCATGCAACGGCTTCGCTTTAAGTCAACCAGCCGCATTGTTTTGGTGTGAATCTGTAATGCGATGGTATTGACCCTTTAACGACGAATGTGCACTATGTTGTAAAGTTGCAGCCATTGCAACGTGTTATTAAAGGCTTGTCACATGAGAGACATCTTCCATCCACTTTGTTCACATTTGGCTTTACCCAATCCTTACCTATTTGTGAGCATCTGAACTCTGGTGAATTACCTGGATTAATGCTCTGCCTGTTGATTTCTCAGGACTGATGTGCTTGATTGGTGCAAATGCAGCAAAACTGCCTGAAGTTGGTGCTTAAAGCAGAGGCTGTTCTTAGACAGCTGCATATACGGTATTAAATTTGTATGCAGACATCCACATTGGGCATGACCTCTCTCCTTGTTTACATTTGATTGACCCACAGCACTAACTGTACAATTTTTATTTGACTTCTTGAGCTTATTATTATTACGATACACTTTAGCTTTGAAAGTTATGGGGCACACGGTGGTCAATTGCTTAGAGCGCCTTGTAACACGGAGAGTACGGGTTCAAGCCTTTCCTCAGATTGTTGCTGTGTAGGGACCATCTCAACAAGTCCTTTGCTTACACCAGAGGCGGATCCAGGGGAGGCCAATCCGACCATGGCCACCCCATTTAAAAAGTTCATGGGGCATGGCCCCCATTTGGTTTCAACAAGCCATCAAAGCAGGATACTACTAGAGAGGCCATTACTTCGATCAAGATGAGCGATGACTAAAAAAAAGTCATCAACTATTTTGGCGGCTAAAACAGTGTCTTTTTCTCGGAAATTGGACGAATGACTAAAAAAGTCAACAGATTTTTCGGCGACCAAGACGAAATTTGTCCCCTGTCCCAACCCAAGACCGGAAATTTTGGCCCCCCCTTTGAAAATTTCTGTATCCGCCCTTGGCTTGCACTTACTCGGATCATCGAACGACGTCTGATCATTCGATAGTGGAGCTTAATAAACGCACAGCAATAATAACTGACACCACGTTTGTTTTCGTGTGCAGTTGGTCGACCAACTGAAGCCAGGTGGTAGACTCGTTCTTCCGGTTGGTCCAGAGGGACATAACCAGACCCTCATTCAGATCGACAAACTGGAGGATGGATCCGTCGTCAGCAAAGATCTGATGGGTGTCATCTATGTGCCTTTGACGAGCAAAGAAAGGCAGTGGCCAAGGTTCATAAATCATTCATATCTGCTAGTTGCTTAGAGCCACCTGGAAGGAGTTTGCCTTAAATTGTGAATTTCAAGAGGACTGTTTTGCCCTCTAGATTCTTAATTTATTGTAGTGTACTGTGATGAAGTTTTTCTAGTGCTAATCAGTGCCTAAAGTGTGGAAAAATAAGTGCCTGGACGCCCCTTACCTCCAAAATAAGTGCCTGGACGCCCCTTACCTCCAAAAGAAGTGCCTGGATGCCTCTTACCTTTCTAGTCTGTGCTCGCCAATAAGTGGCTGGACAGCGTTCAGATTTTAAGACAAGTGCATGGACGCCGTCCATGACCGTCCAGGCACACTTTAAGCCCTGGTGCTAATATAAGTTGTTTGTGCAGTAATATAGTATTCTAGTAACATTTTCATGTTCGGTTTGTATTAATGTTTTGCATTTAGCATTGACACCTCTGCACCTTTTAGTAAGTAGGTCAGTTTGGTGACAAAAAAACCGTGTAAATTGAAGAGCAGCCTTTACTATAATTGTTATAGGGAAGGAGGAAATAACACTCATCCAGGAAAAATCAACTTACAATTGATGATGCGCAAAATAAAGTGTTACAATAAAAAAGAGAGTTACAGTGACGTTTTTGTTTACGTCATATTAATTGTATTTCAGACCACGCCACAAGGATGACCTGTGAACTGACTGCTGAAATCGAAAGGCAACGTTGATTAAATTGCATCCTTGACATCTTGTTCTAAATGGTTTTGCGGATGAATTAATGCTTTGCTGTTGCAACGTGTGATCATTGTTGGTAGCCTCACGATTCTTAGCAACCACGTTCGCTAACAATCGAACATCCTTGGCTTTTTGTCTGTTAAGGCGCAGGCTGACAGTGCAATCAACGTTGGAGCAGACCTGTGTTGCTTTGGACGACGTTTGTGTGCGTCTTTTCAAGTTGTTAAGGCTTCTCGTTGTGGTGGTCACTGTAAATACCATTTTGTTTCATTTTTGCTGCATGCTTTTATTGAGGTTAGTATTTATGCATCTAAGTTTCAGTTTTGCTGGCCGAGGGTTGCTCATTTCGTGAGATGATTGTGTGGTTGATTTTCTTCGTATTTTCTGTTAAGAAAACACTTGAAAAGGAAAACATTAAAATCAGATTCGTTGTCCTGGCATGTATATTTTTCGGTTAATAAAGTGCTCGAAAAGGAAAATAATAAACGCAGATTTTTGTGCTGATCACGTTTCTGCATTTCTTTGTGTTTAGGTGTTGTAAGGTCAGGGGTGTCCAAATCCCCAGTTAGGCAGGATATTTTGGAGCTTCAGTTGCATATGAGGGCGAGTAGCCGGTCCTATCCCTCCCATCAGATCTTCCTATTGACAGTTTATACCAGTCTACTCATTATAATAATAATTCATAATGGGTGCGAATGGAGTGGAAATTCAAAAGATCTTTTTTTATTAGCATGCTAACCTCTCTATTGCTACACATATTTATGCCCTCTAGTGAAATATGCTGTCAAACTAGTACACTCCTATATCACGGCAAGTGTAAGATCAGGGGGCAAGAAAGAGGACTTGCCTCCTTTCTTCATAATTATGTCTAAGCTAAGGAGCCTAAGAATGTTGAGCAGGTTAAAACTTGACTTTTCAGTTGAATACCGGTACTCTTTTCTTGAGGTGGCGTAGTACAGAAGTTGTGTCGGAGGTTGCATTTACCGCTAGGGCCACAAGTTCCCATATTAAGTTCTTTGTTGTGGAAGTGCTGCATCTCTAACTTAGCTGCAAACTGATTGTGTTGGCTTTACTTTTCATGGGATGTTGCATAAGTGAGAATGGCTGAGAAAATGCAATGACCAATACTAGTTCTTTTTCTGTGATCGATTAATTTTACAATGAATGAAAAAGAGCAACTGAAAAATATGTTTAAAATGTAATATTACGTGTACTTGTCGTGTCTTTGCCAAAACCAAATTCGAAGGTTTGGAGAAATTCAGTAACATGCCAGAAATAAAACAATAGAACTGCACTTTTTCAGTTATTTAAAAATATTCAGATCTGGTTTTCAGTTGTGCAAATACCAACTCAATATCTTTTTTCTTTGTCTAATTTTTTCTGTATGAAAGTAGGGCAAACAACTTTTTCTTGTTGTTGTTGTTTCCATCTTGGGAAAAGTCTGGTTTAAACTGGACTTGTATAATTAATAGCATATAGTTCAAAGGAAAGTTAATGAATATCTCATAATTTCTTTTCAGCTCTAACAAATTTATAGCAAAAAGCATTTCAAATTGATAAATAAATGTTTAAAACTTGCATGGCAGCAATTCTTATCCTAACCAAACACTGGTAAGTGACTTCTACAACGTCATTTGCTTACATACGTACATGCAGCATAATAAAAGGAAATGTTTATACGTACTGGTTAACATTGAAGATCTATCACAAATTCACACCTGGTCATTTTGTACAGTAATCAACTAAATCAAGTGCTACAATGACTAGGTTGATGTTGTGGCTGAAGGCAATCAGGGAAACTTATGGAGTCTGGACAGGGGTGTAATGAATGGGGTAAGTCGTATGAAGTAGTAAGGGAAGTACAAATTGCACCGTGATTGCGACGGTACAGATAGGCAGTTTAAAACAATTACCGGTACAAGTAATATAGGTCATATTCATTCAAGTAATTGAACAGTACACAGCCAAAACAAGAATAGTGATTCATGTGATTGTTGTGAATTCAGATGAAAAACTTCATAGACATGCAAACAATAGATTGCACATGATACTGTTTACTGTTCAGCAAGGTGTAGCCTGCTCATGCTTGTATCTGGACAATCACAATCAGGGACCCTACTATTAAGATCTTGTTCTACACATTATGTCACAAAAAATGCTTAAATAACTTTTCTCAATCATTTGAATCGTAAACATAGATTACTCTTAAAATGTTTTAGAATTTACCAATTCCTCTTGCCCCACAACACAAGCAAACACTTTAACAGCAAGCAAACACTTTAACAGCAAGCACGTTGTTTTCCCAGTTGCTTTTAGCACACGGCGTTAAAGTATTAATATCGAAGTACTAAAAGGAAACCAAAATATGTTTTCCCATTTGACAATGCAATTATTAATCATGCAAAATCCCACCAGGCATATTGGCCACATGACTGTATAAACAGCTATGTGAACAACCCTTATACTGCAACTATGGAAGACATCTTTCTCCAGCTGCCTGTGGTCTGGTAAAATCATAAATTACTGCAATATAAATATCTTTTTAATAAAAATGATAAATCTCACTAGTTTCTATGAAAAGTTTAACATTGCAGTTCTCTACCAGAAGTTTAATTCTTAAATTAAAACTATAAACCAAATCTCTACAATTTTGCAGCTTTACATGAACTTGTGTGAGTTTGTCTGTATTACCTGAAGCAAATGAGAAAGTATAACTCAAATTTATTATTAATTTATTATATGACTGAAATATACTATTTAGTATTACTGGTATTATTATAGGACATCAGCAGTTTACTAGCAGAAATATTCAGCTTAAAAGTGCAAATAGCTACAAATAGAGGAACACTTAGGTAATTATTTCTGCAATGAGATTGAAAACAAGGCAGGGTCATGTAAAGCTAGAGGTAGGATAATCCATGAGAAGCATGATTTTTGCTTCGGAACATCATGCTACAGTGAGAAAGCTACAGTTGGTAATGATGATCATGAGATGGTGCAGAATAGGGATCAGGAACACTTAAATGTAAGAGCTAATTGTTACATACGGCTTTTGTAGTAACCAGATATATCACATCTAAGATGGTCTAGCCATATGGGTTTTCAACCAGGGCTTCAGAGGACCATGGGGTTCAGCAGGTATCCGCCATGGGTTCTGGCATTCTGCCACAGTTCAATATAAAACTTGAAAAAACCAACTGAATTTATAAAAGGGTGAGCAAAAACTACAAATTTTCACAGCTTTCAGTCAGTCCTGCTGGACATGTATGATGCTTTATGTTAAAATAATTCATATTATTACGTGATAATCCCAACATTGCAATTTATAAATTCAATTTTGAAAAACTGAAAGGTGAAATGCACTGTCCATGACCAAATGCATGCTTTGAACAATGTTTGACTACTACAGAAAAGTTGAAAATCAGTGGTCTAGTCATATCGTCATTTCTCTACAATAATACAGCGAATTAATTATTTGACCATAAGAATAATACTAGATTCAGTTTGTTGCATCTATTTGATATGTGAATTGGTTTCTATGCTACACTAAAACAACATTTCCTTCTGGTAACTAACTACGTTGTTACTAGCAAAGGCGTCATTCCAGGGACACGTAAGATATTGCCGAATCAGTTTACTGAAAATGAACCCTGTCGAGACCACACGGTCACTGTAGACAAACGTGCATACTGTACAATGTACATTTACATATAATACATGTACGTGCATCACCAAACCAGCACTTCTGTCAAAGTATGCCTATGCACTCAGAAACAAATACATCAATGCTAAGAAACATCATATTAAAATGCAACAACTAATAAGTTGAATTAATTCTTGAAAGTACTATACAGATTATCGCAGCTACAAATCACCTATAAAGAAACAGCAGTAATTTCCTAAACAATTTTCCTATTCAGATAATCATGAATTATGCATTTAATATGCATCTCATCAACTAAACATTATGTACAAATTTAAAACTAAAACTGCAGCAGCAAACTTCCTAACGTTAAACACCTGCAGAAAGATGTTGAGTAAGTGCATAAATATCTACAAGACTCGCAAAGCTTGATCAGTGACATTTCAGTGTATACCATTTTGATTGTGATTTCATTCAATGCGACCATCGATTGGAATAGAATTAGATTAGATTAGACTAGACAAAGCACGAGCAAGTTTTCAAAATGAACTTTCATGTAGAAGAAATTCTCCCACTGAACTTTTTTCTTAGGATGTGAAGTTATAAGGCACAGTTGGAAGGCTTTAAACAGTGCTTTAAAAGTGATTTCAAAGGATACAAGGTAGGGTCTACAGAGGCCAAGCTTCGTGTGCAGGACTGGTGTAGTGGTGAAAGATATAGTGGTTAAGGAAATACACAATGTGCAACCTGACAAAGGGCAAGATTATTCTGTCAAACTTCTTTTGTTAATGGAATTACTTACTTCACATTATGCGGTTTAACAATGCTTCATGGGTAGTTGGCCGTTATCTGATGGCATGAAGTACACCAGCACAACTTTTTCTACTGATTGAGATAGAAACTCAACAGTTAAAGATATGATAATATTTAGGCTAATTTGAATTTTTTGCAATACAGCAGCGTCAATGAACCAAAAATAAAACTCATGGCATTGTAACAACCTTGTTGTGTGAAACAAAAAACGCTGACAAGCGACAAGTGCAACTGTATTAACCAAATCTTGGTGTATCTATACACATAGGCCTATATATAATATTATATATACATACATATACATAATTATATATATTATATGTATCAGACACAGGCTTCTGATATTTGTCATATATGACAGAAATACATAGTTTTTCATGAGTACCAGTGCCTAGTACCCCCAACTGCATAATCAGATGTATTAAAGGGTAAGTACACTTATCATCGACAGGCATGTCATAATTGTACTTGGCATACATACTGCACTGTCGCTTAGAAATTTCATAGCAATTTCTGCAGAGTATCTACAGTAGACTTCATGTAAAAATGGATATTTAGCATCTGCCATGCTCTTATAATTAATGCAATGGTGAAACAAAATAACGAGAATTGAAAATTAATAATAAAACATGAAGAAATGGTAAAACTTCAGCACATCAGCCTATTTAAAAAGCCTAAGGATGCAAACTCTAGATCCTATGAAACTAAACTTATGAGAAGCATGTACGGGTAGTACTACAACAACATTCACGCTGTAACACTCGGTACTGGCCTGAAAGTCATAAGTTACTCTAAATTGCTAAACAACTACTCTTAAGCACAAAGCAACTGGTTGTTAGCGAGTGCTCCATCAAGTCAAGGGGGTTGTCCACAGATGATTAAGGGAAGTTCAGACTGGTTGCCAAAGAGAGGAGGATACAAAGAAGCTGGTAAGACATGTTTGATTGAGGATGAGAACACTGAAGGTGAACAATTCCATTCTTCAGTGTGTGGGAAATTAATTTGAAACATGTCAAGTGATAAGCAGAGGACTCTGAGGCAGACGATACTAGTGCATGGGGAGTAGCGATTGTGAGAGAACTAAGAATTGAGAGGGAGGGGAGATCAGTACAAAGCCGAGGTGCAGTGCATCAAGTCCATCCGCAGGAGAATTTAAGGCAAATACTGAGAGATGGACCAGAGAGAGAGAAAGAGAGAGAGGGAGGGAAGGAGGGAGGAGAGAGAGATGGAAGGAAGGAAGATTGTGTAGGATTTGATGGTTGGATGGTGAAGGGTTCAAAAGGTACAGTAATTAAGTGGTTGGGAGTAAGCATAGAGAGTATGATAGGGGCTTTTAGATCAGATCTTTGAAGTGGATGTACTGCAGGACCTTCAGCCAGATGAGTGCTAGAAAAGACATCAGTGACTATAGTGATAGGCCTACTAAGTGTCTGGTGACAACCCGGGTAAAGAACCGTAAGTTTGGGACAAGCTGAAGATACTTGATTCGTATGGATTCGATGTTGAGGAATTTAATGGAATTTCAGTTGACAATGGAGGAAAGTAGTTTTTGAAGAAATAAGCAGTTGGCTCATGTTTCCTTGCAACAGAATTTGATGCCTATACGTCTCATCACTTAGCACCGAGGCCCTCTGGTGCTGCTGCTCAAATTAAAGAATGCCTATGTAAAAAAGGTTCAACAATTCACTAATGCCTATGTAAAAACAAAAACAAGCTTCACTAGACCAAAATAAAACTTACATCAATAAATAATCAATCATAATTATGTCTTAATATATAATATTTATCAATGTGCAGATGGCTAACCAGGTCATCAATCGAACTGAAAACGCTGCCTAATAATAATATTAATAATTGAAGAATGGTTTAAGTCAAAAACCAGTAATTATCTTGAAAACAAAGCACATTCGTTCAGTTTTATAAAAATCAGGACATACTTAGTTCACAATTCATCTGAACATTTTTCTCATGCATGAGCACTTCAACTCTTCTTAAGTCATTAGTTTAATCAGATGTTGGTACACCCGTTAACTGCTGAAGGCCACAAATAACTGCACTTGGGCACTCAACAATGCTGAAAGGAACAGAAGGCACACTGCAATCACCGAATCAATCAACAACCAGCACCGAAGAATAACAAACACCAGAGCTCACTAAACGTCGATTTGCTAAAATGTCCTCAAGTATTCTCAGCCACATGGTCTCCAGCAATGGTCTCACATTTTAAAAGACCACATTCAGAATCTTAAAGAAGCCAAGTATCAGATTCTGCGATCTTGAAGACATAATATCGACATCCACGAACAAATCACATTTCAAATGGTTTAGTCATATCAAATGACTCATCACATGCACAATTGCATATACTTAAAAACTCTTCATGACAACTAAGAAACTTGCAAGCTAAGCTGATCTTTTGGTCCCAGAATCCTCATCCATGTTTGCTACTAAATAGCATTTGAATCCACAAAGGGACCTCATGTTCACCAATGCCTCCAGCACTCTCTGAATCTCTCCATGAATCTTTCCATGCAATGACACATTTACGATTAGTTTACGATTACAACATAATCAAATCAAATCATGCACAATAATTTTACAAAGCACCATCGGGCAGGCAAACGTGGTAAAAGGCTAAGCGAAAACATGGCAAATCCATGTCACACTTTCTTTCACATGAACTCATTTTCATCATACCTGTGAACACCAAAATCACCTGAGCTAAAAAAAATCTTTGGACCTCTCAAACTATTACTTCATTCAGACATCTCGTCGAAATTTCGATCAATCAAGTTTCACCGGTTTCAATTGTTTATCAATCAATCAAGTCTCTGTGATTCAAAATGCGGACTAATCAAGTCTCACTTGTTCCAAAATGTGGATAAATCAAGTCTCACTCGTTCCAAAATGTGGATAAATCAAGTCTCAGTGGTTCCGAATGTGGATTAATCATCAAGTCTCACCGGTTCCGAATGGTCACATTAATTTAAAGCCACGTTCTGATCCTAAACAGCCATAGAACGCCGCTGTACAACAATTACCGAATGTACACAAAGCAACAGTCTTCATAAAAGTCGTCAACGTCGTTAGAACCACAGCCGCTACAACGATGACTCCGTGACACAGTCGATCATTTCGCTCAGAAGTTTGTTAAGTGCGACGCGACCACTTTGCTTCACGTTGTTCCAGTATTCCCTGGCGAGAAGACGACAGTGAGTGACGAGTGGGATCACCATCAGCAGATTGCATATACGGCGGTGACAGACGGCACCACGTATGCTCTCGTATTCGAGCATCGCATCGCATATCTGATCTCTCAAGTTCTGCACAGATTTTGGATTTTCGACGTTCAGATCTGTCAAGAAACAGCGTCCAATGCATTTTCAGCTGGTCCTTCAAGTCATTATGCTTATTTATATAAGACTGGAATTTAGACAACACACTGCTTTTGTCTAATAAACTCACTGCAAAATGCATTTAAGAAGTTTCTGAAATGCAGATAAAGGCATGCTGACAGTTGCTTAATAATACTACAATAAGTAATTATTTGTCAAGACCCAACATAAGCGATCATCTGGAAAACTTGGCATAGCATGGCACAGAAGTCTTTTTAGAAGTCAGCAAATCATGACTTGAAAACAATATGACAAGTCATTGAAGTTTCTCAGGATGCTGTTATTAGTCTAGTACAGCGGCGCCCGCAGGCGTACGCACTTACGCAAGTGCATACAGCAGCGGCGCCCGAAGACGTACGCACATAGGTAAGTGCGTACAGCGCGATGACCCAAAAGGTATGTTTTTGGAAAATTATAGGTTGATGACAAAAAAAACAAAAACAAAAAGTCATCAGTTTTTTCGGCGGATAGAACAGGTATGTTTTTGGAAAATTATAGGTTGATGACTAAAAAAAAAAAAGGTCATCAGTTTTTTCGGCGACCTAACGAACATTTTTCCCTGTTCGCCCCTCCATCGAAAATTTCTGTGTGTACAAGAAAAAAATCCTGCGGGCGCCGCTGGTCTAGGACAAACATTTCACTTTCCAAAACAGTCCTAAGCCTTAGTAAGTACTGTACTCGCAGCACTTTGAGGTGGTAATCTACACTTGCAAGTTTAATCCCAATGTCTAATCATAATGAGTCATGCCGAATTATGAAATTTCCTCACGATCAGTGTTATCAAACTCATCCCTCGAATTTCCAATTATTCCTGAGACCATAATTTAATTTAAATCTTGCGTATCATGATAAAAAAGTCGAATGGCAGCATACACACATGTTGAGTGCATTACATAGAATGCACATAATATATACGATAAATATTGTAAAACTTGTAAAAATTTACTGAAACCAGTATATATATATATAATATGTATATATAATATATATAATATATAATATGCATGGAGATTTCAAATCAGTGGCATTCGTTCCAACAAGCAGTGTTTATCAAGAGTCTCAATTCATTGAATCATGACCAGAACTAAGGCCACACGGTTGCTATAAAAAATGGTGTACATTTGCATTTTGTGCATATAATGTTTGCTAACTACATCAGTCCCGAAATAGTATCTAATGGTAACAAGAGATTTGAACTGGGATTCACCATGAATTCATTAACAGCATCAACGAGTATATATATATACAATTTATACATATACATATATGTTGTACATAATACATACTGTTTCTGACAAACAGTATACCATAGCAGTCCGGAAATGGTATTTTTAAGGTAATGTGAAACTGGAACTGAATGTGGACTTTCATGAGGACATATTTTGCATAAAATGCACATATACTGACTGTGTAGCATGTACAATTTACCAAATTAACTGTTGTTGGACTATTTTAATTATGCAATGTAAGTAGGTAGTATAAGATATACAATTATCTATGGTGTTAGTTAATGGACATTGGCATTAATGTAGAAACCTAAATAGTACATAAAAATCTGGAGGTTCAATGACAAAGAAACAAAAGAGACCTCCTAATAAAATTCAATTATTTTAAATATGCCACTTGAGTAGCAAGATTCAGCTTTTGAATTTTTATATCAATAATTGAATGATGAACTCTGTTCTTCATTCACTCATTCATTCATTATTAGCATTTATATAGCGACCCTTCAAGAAACTACTCAGAGGTACTCCCAGCCCAGCCACGGCAAAAGAAAAAAGATTTAAGGGACTTAAGGAATAAGGATTGACTGGTCAGATGAAGGAGATGGAGGATAGGTGGGAGGTCATTCCAGATTGACGGCTTAATTAATTGATTGATTGATTAATATATTCGTCTCACTTGTACTTGGGTAACCCTTACAGTGGGACAGTAGTCCATAGGGTTATCTCCTTTTGCTTTTTTTAGCCTCCATATTTAAAAAAAAGAAGTTTGTTAATTACTGTCACTATAAGCAATTAACCCTCATCCGAACAAGGAGGGTCTGGCCAGACCCCCCTTCATATATTTGCTGCATAACTTTTTTAGGAGTGATTTTTTCTCAGATTGCTTTTATGACTTTGTTCCTATATTACCGAGCTACAATTAGCACATCTAAACGACCAAATCAGTTTAGTGATATAGAAGTTCTGAGGATGATACTGCCCGAGACTACAATGATGACAGTTTGGACAGTGAGAACAACTATAAAGAATGTGGACATGAAGAGATGCCAATGCCTGATGAACAACATTCAGGTGTTTCTTCTGATGAAAACAATGTGAAATTGAAAATGATGATAAACACAATGATGAGACAAGACCCGGTAGTGAAGATAATGATGACGAAATTGTTTATACTGATGAAGCCGAGAGACCTAAATTATAGGCTGAATACATGTAAAGATACGGATTTTTTGGGCACTCAAAAGCATTGCAATTTGGACGTGCTCTGTCACACAATGCAGTAACAGAAGATGTGGAATAAAATTATACGGACACTTTGAGAATATTCAAGATGGTTTTTGACAGTTTTATAACAGCCGAGATGAAAGACATCATCATTCGACATACAAACCCGAAAGCAACAGCTAACGGATTATGTGTGATACATGCTTACATTTTAGGTTTGGTCCCGTTCCATTAATTTTTTTAGATATTTTCTAGAAAACAGTCATGCTGACTCTGATCAAAAGAGCATTCTATTCAATTTTGCTAAAATTATGGTTTCTTTATTTTGATTTCCAAATTTTATAAATAGACAGCTATTGCGACGTTAAACATGTATGACAAACCGTCACAATTAATGTAAGTAAGCATTTAATTTCAAATTCATCATAAAAAAATGATTTATATTGCATAAAGAGACTGGTACATTGTTGTTTTGGGTTACACTGATATCATCTTACAAAATTGGCACATAAAAATTGCTATTTCCTATGGAAAACCCACATCAAAACGGGGGGTCTGACCAGACCCCCCCTTGTTCAAATTAAGTTGCATTTTAGCTTGTTCGGATGAGGGTTAAAAAAAACTGGGCTTTGGCTATGGTTATTTCAAAGCTCTACAAAATACTTAGTGTTCTGATGTTGCAGTAAAACACTTGATTTGCTCTCAGTTCTTGATCCACGCAGTCGCTAAAGAAGTTTTATTCCGTCCAAAACACAAAAAAATCCTAAATACTTTTCATTATTACTATAATAATAACTATTATTCTTATCATTGGCATATATATGGTACTTTAGCATTCCTGAAATAGTATTCTATGGTAATAATACGAGACTTGAACTGGAATCTACCGGTACCTGGATTCATTAACAGCATCACTTTCATTAGGACGTATTCTTCCCGCAACAAAGCAAGCTCCGTCAGTTTCCTCGCCAGCTTCCGCAGCATCACGTTCAGTTCCAGTGGAATGCAGAAGGTCGACGAATCGCCGTCGGACATGACAAAGTCATCGGCAAATATGAGGACGCCCTTGTACGGGGACGAACGGAAGGCGATGTTAAAGCAGAGGATGTCCAGCCACGCTCCCTGCAGTAGGTTCATCTGGTCCCGCAACAGCAGATCAACAAAGCCTAAAAAAATTCAAACATTAATACAATAAAAAATCAGATTTCATCATTATTAAATAATTTTTTTATCGTACATAAAGACACAGATATGCGATATCTGAGGTGCTGATGCCGCCACTCTCATTAAAGCTGTTCAGTGATGTTAACTTCATGTCCTCCGTGACCTCTGCTCAATGCAACAAGATTGAGTGTATAATTTTTAGTCAATGACTCACAAATTTACATTCCCCAGATAAAGACTCGATGAACTTTATCGCAAGAATGTTATATAAAAACAAGTACTAAAATCTCAACCATAAGTAGCTAAACAGTCAATTTGTTAATGTACACCTACAATGTTTTGTCTGTTGTTTTTTGGAAATAAACTAATACATAAATAGATAATCATAACTTTTAAAGGAATGATGTATAACTTGGCAAACCATTCTTGCCATTTGCAAATTTTCAAATGCTTGCATATAGTGGAGGTTTTTGTGATAAAATTGTTGCTTCAGTTTATCTAACTATGCATTTCCATATTTTTCATGGGCATGGCAGAACGGTCCAATTTGCAGTCAATGGTTGACAGCAGCAGGGTTGGAGAAGACCTCAGGTCCTGGGAAATATCAAAATATGCATGGTAAAAAATGCAACTGAGTGGGGTCAGCAGGTGCTCCCTTCTGCGATCATAACCTCTGTGCAAAAAAAACAGTGATGAGAGACACTTAAGCCATCAATTTTCCATTGGTTGAACACAATCTTCTCAGCAGTTATGTCATCTGACACTATGCTACAAAGATGGAAGAAAATCTTGACTCTGTTCACATCACCCAACGACTCTGTAACTCCATCCTGATTTATTGCCCGCTCACATGAACCCGTGCTGGATGTTATGCCCACATCCTTCTAAGTTATGCTCTCAATTGTCAACATTGTAATTGGCCTGATGGTTTTAACCCAAAAAATGAATGTCATTCAGTTTTTTAAATTTAAGATATTTATTATTTAATTAAGTAGAATAAAAGAAGGGTCTGCTTATAATCATACATAGTTTCAAACCTTAGTAAATCAGCATATGTCTTTATCAGATTTAACACTACTTAAGCAAGCATATTGCAGATCCTTTGGCTTTCGTTTCTCCTCCAACTTGGTTCTCCCCACTGCTTAAAGTGCAGAAAAAAGGTTCCTGGACGCTCATCACTTCTCCAGGTTCTGCTGTCCAAATAAGTGGCAGGACAGCAGTGAGATTTGAAAATAAGTGCTTGGACGCCGTCCATGACCGTCCAGCCACACTTTAAGCCCTTGTTCTCCTGCAATGAAGGTTGCTGCTCTTCTTCCACACCATTTGAAAACCTGTAGTGAAGATTACACTTCTCAACTCCTTCTAACCAGCATCTTCAATCTTTCTTATATTTTACCAATTCAGTGGTTCAACAACCAGTCTTCCCTACAATTCAACATTAGCCAAATAGCAAGCTAACTTCATTCATCTCATTTTCCTTCAACAACTCAACAAATACATTTGATGATTTGACTCTCGCCAAAGGGTAAAGATACAAGATTTAATAGGCTACAGTAAGTTTGATGTTTTCAACAGTCCGAAACCTTCTACCAATCGATCGCAAGGTCAAACTAAATTCGCTTTGTTTCAATCTTCATTTAACTAATCAGAATCAGAAGTCAATGTGAAACAATCAGAAGCAGATGACTTCTTTCTTCCCAAAAGTGACGAACTCCTTTTATAGTCCATCTCCAACATCTCCAATTTCATTGCAGCGTTTGACCCAAAACCCGGCAAATCTTGAACATCTGAGCAGACGGTCTTATGGCAACGGCTGAGTTTGCATTGTCACTGCTGGTTCCCTACTTCATATATATTCATTTAATGAGAAAACAGGTTGACAAGATGGCAACTCGGTTGCAAGGAAAGGATAAGTTCTACGGGTTACAGAGGCGCTCGCTGAGAAGGCAATAATCGAGATTCGAGAACTCTTAGGACGAAGTTTTTATCGTCTTTTGCTGGTAATGAACAAAAATATTGTTTTATTGCACCTATGATGCTGACCTTTAGATGCAGGTGATTAACAATGACACTTAAATCACATAACTACATAGCACATATCACCGCATTTTAATTTACGCACAGTAACTCAGCACAACTCTAATCACATAAATGGCATGATGTGTAACTTAAGGGCATAGTAACACACTCAGGTCTACTTCCTGTCCAAAATTGGCAAGGCACTTTCTAATTATTAAGTCATATACTATGTATCTCAAAGTGTCTGGTCACCTTGGCCACCATACTTGCAGTAATGAGTACATGGACCCCACACTGTCGGAGGGAAGATGATATGGCGAGGGAGGGGATTGGCCACCCGTCCTCATATGCGGAGGCTATGAAAATGAAGTTGCTAACACTTCATACATGTCTGGACTCCTCTTCTTCTTCCTCCTCCTCTTCTTACTCTTCTTCTTCTTCTGCTTCTTCCTCATCCTCTTCCTTCCTCTTCCTCTTCCTCTCCCTCTTCCTCCTCTTCTTCTTCTTCTTCTTCTTCTTCTTCTTCTTTATCAGAGCAAACAATCACAGACACAGTTCTGATTCTTTCAATTCAATAGAAAAACTAAACATTTAATTAAACATGAATTGATATAAAATCTTATATCACTGTTTTCTCTAGCCTTAAACATTTCATGTGTCCAATGTACAGGGGCTTCTGTCCCTATACCTGGCAGGCACAACTTGTGCCAAAGTGAAAACATGGGAGGAATAAAAAAATGACTTAAAACATTATAAGGTGGGAAAAGGCCAGCCCGGGATTAGGTAAGGTTAGAGACTGAGCCCGGTTGTTTTGTAGGGATAAAAGCCACTGCAAATGTACAATACATAGTAAGCAAATTTTTATAATCTCTGCAGGTAGAGCACTACATCCATTCAGCTGCCATGCTCCAGGTTGTGGGACTGAGATTATTACTCCAAATAATACTTTTCCCATGATCTGTCAGATGTAGTAGAGACTAGGGCATGTTAGTTTACTAGAAATGGCTTTTTTAGAAGGTGACAATGGTATATGCAAAACTAGTAGCTGGAATGTGGGATGAGAAAGAACATTCATGTAGGATCAACAATGGATGTGAAAAATGTTCCCAAGAAGTGGATTCATTTCTATACAACAGCGTAGAATTGCAATCTAAGGCACGTTGCTTAGACAGGGAGGAGAAAACGAAATTAACGAATTACACTTTTACACCCAAGAACAATGTGTGTTGTTTAACCATAACCATAGTTTTTATACTGGCTTCGTTAGCTACACCGGTAAGCGAGAACGGCATTCGTCTGTTGGTTGCAACGGACTGCGGTTCAAGCCCCAGGCTGGGAGTTGACATTCAGAGATTTAGATATCTCGGGCTAGCACATGTGGGACGCAGGGGCGCAAGCTGCTGCGGAGCGACCTTGGGCAAGTTGCTTACCCATCATTGTCTGTGGGGAAGGCAACGGGAAACCACCTCACTCATCTCATCCCCAGGGGCGTAAAGCCAATGAACCTGCCTTCGGGCAGAGCACCATCATCATCATAGTTTTTATTGCTCAAAGTGACAGTTGACAAAAGACCTTTATTACATAACAACGGATATAGAAACTAACAAAAAGCAAAAGGAGAGAACCCTTAAGGGACTATACTGTCCCACTGTCAGGATTTCCCAAATACAAGTTCAAATAAACAGCAACAGGTTATGCAAATTATAGAGTATTAAAAAAAATTATTTGGCAGCTGTGAACCAGCCTCAACCAGGTCAAGAGTAAGAACCCAAGGACCTACCCATCAAATTAAAAATAGAGTCTGAATCTCTATCTGTCTATCTCCCTATCCTCCAATCTCTGTCTGCCTCTCCCAGTGTCTCTGTATCTGCCTCACTCTTCGTCCCTATCTGCATGTCTGTCTAGCTCTTTGTGTGTATGTCCCTGTCTGTCTTTCTGTCTCACTGCTCTCGGTCTCTCCAATACTTAGAGACATAACTTCCATGCTCTCCGTAACTTCCATGCTCTCCGTTCAATTCGGTGACGCCAGATAACCTTGCTGGGAGGCTAATCGACGCAGGCGTTGATTATTTATTCCGTTGATTATATATTCCGGAAGGAATTTCTTAAGCACCTAAAACCGTCGTCTGAAAGACATAAAGCTTTCCCCTAAAGCAATAAATTTAACGCATTTACGTCTTAGATCACTAAATAGAAACTATAAAGAAACACTTTAGGAATCGCAAAATTGTGTAAAAAATAACTTTTAATGAGGAAATTCAATAGACTTCAAAAATGAATTATTCAAGTGCATTGTTGAAAACAATGGCAACGATGCCAGTTTTCAATTGGTTTGGGTCCACTATTCAGAGGGTCCACTATTTCGAAGGTCCACTATTCCAAACCCTAAACCTAACCCTAACTCACCCCAACCCTAACCATAACCCTAAACCTACACCTATCCCACCCTAACCATAACCCTAAACCTAACCCTAACCCACCCCAACCATAACCATAACCCTAAACCTACACCTATCCCACCCTAACCATAACCCTAAACCTAACCCTAACCCACCCCAACCATAACCATAACCCTGACCCTCCTCAACCACAACCATAACCCTAACCCTCCCCAACCCTAACCATAACCGTAAACCTAATCCAAGCCCACCCAACCCTAACCCACCCTACCCCAACCTTATAACCCTAACCCACTGTAACCCTAACCACCAAGGATAACGAACAAAATATAGCGGATATTCAGAATAGTGGACCCTCGGAATAGCAGGCCGTTACCTTTCAATTATGGGAACTTTTAACTACTGTAGTCACTAACTAGTAGTTATAACTGCTACGTCTGCAGCTGCCTACCAGTTGTAATTAGTTTCAAGGAAGTAGATATATAATTAATTATGACTACTTTATGGTGTAGTTTGAAGTTAACTACAACATTTAGCATTAAAACCATTAACTACACTCTCCCTACTTCTTTACCTTGCTCCATCTTACATGAATTTTCTGTAATTTCGAAAATTCATAAAACGTGATAGCACTATATAATTTCGTTATTAAAATTTTGCACTTCATGAAAAAGAAATATTCAAATGAACAGAACTGCCTAAATTAAAAATTATATCTTTTTCATGCATCTTTGGTCGGCGTGACAGTGCCGTTATACGGCCTAGGCAGGATGGTCTTTTTGAAGAGCTTTTTCAGAAGTCTAGACTCTTCAACCTCTTACATTTTTATCAGTCTTTGGTAAATTATAGACTACTTGTCGACCCGTGTTGAGTTTAAACATTTAGAAAGTTCTAAGAGTTTTTGCAGTTGTGGTTTTTATAGTTGTGTAGAAATGTGTACTTTGTAAGTTAGACATTTTTGTAGTAATGATAGTTTTTACATTGTGGACTTCGTAAGTCAGACATTTTAGTAGTAATGACTATGTGGCATTTGTCACCCAATTTTTTAACATGTACAAAGTCACACAGAAATGCAAATTAGAGGTGCAGAGAAATGTGAATCAGAGGAAGTGTCTAGTTTTGTTAAAGTACACATAATTTAATCATTTTAATGCAAATCTGTGTGTAAAGCATTCCCAAAGATACCACAGATCTCAACTTATTTTACCCCACGCGGTCTTATGCAACGCAATCAGAGGTAAACCATAGTCAAATTGTCACCCTGTTTGGTAGTCAACAGAGTTTAAATCTGTTTTGAAATTTCTGCTCCAATTGTATCCAATGCCAACTCAAATAAACTAATTGTTGGTGGGAAGATCGGACGGGTGAGGGAGAGGAATGGTCCTCGCCCCCATATACAATGACTGGGAAAAACAAAGTTGCTAACATTTCACGCTCATTGCGCCTCTCAAGGTTAGCTGAAGGGACTGTTGTTCTTCCTCAGATTATAATCTCCAAACACTCTATTTATACAACGGTGCTTCAATGATTTTCCCACATAACATTATGTTGCAGGGAGCGTCAAGTGTAATTGAAGCTCTGCCATCTTGCTTTGAAGTTTTCCGTTTGTTTTCACTAAGTAAATATAAAACTGTGTACATCCAAGTGGCACCACTGTCTTATCAATACCCGTCATATTCTGTGTCTGTCTCGAATCTCTTGATACATGAAAGCAATATCTAACAATTTATTTATTTGCAAATTATAGAAGAATCGTCAGAAACCACAATCAGTACATTCTAGATTCACTTTTGTCAGCAAAATCATATACATACAGTTATACACTACTGTGTAATGTATATCAAATACTTTGAATTAAATTAACATCGGCGTCATCGTCATCATCATCATCATCATACATTATACACCAGAGAGAGAGAGAGAACCAAAGAATGCTTTTGTACCATTTTATATCCAGAATTGAATGTGAAGCATCTGAAGATCAGAATCATCCCTCCTCTTAATCTCGGGACAAGACCTTTTTTTACTAGAGAATTAGTCTTTGACCTGTTTGGAAAAGGTATTTCCATGAGAGACTGACTGACTAACCTGGAACTTGTTTCGCCCATCCAATAGTCGCAACAAGTTCTCGATCGGATAAATCTGACAGCAACGACATCATCCGAAACTCGTTGTCTACTAGCGACGTTGTATTCAACATCTTTGGCATCGCGTACACCTTCTGCGGCTCGATCTTTAGAAGGCACTGCAGTAGACGGCTTTCTATAGCACACGCACAATTTCAACTCACTCAAACGCCAGCAAGAAACTCAACAGTTAAGACTACAACAATAAGAAAATCTATTTATTTACGTAGAACACTTTGTGGAATTCTACGCCAGGCCACATAGGAAAACATAACATACATATTTGTATATATTGTAGTACTTTCTTCTAGGAAAAGAAATGCCTGTGTCGCGGGATATTATATCCCCCCTTAAAGCTATTGGGGGATGAATTAATCTATCTCCCGGATGGAATATACAAGTGTAGACTATCTGGGGGGATAAACCATTCTATACCTATTATTGTAAAATGCATATAATTTAAAGATTTGTGTTGTAATCATAATTTAAAGTGACTATAATTGTTTTAAGTGTCCTAAGCAATGTTCAGAGCAAGTCAACTCGAATTTATTTAACCCTTTACCCGTTCATTTTTAAATTATTCTCGGGGCAAACGGGTAAAGGATTAATGACTCTTAAGTGTTTTTAAGTGTTCCAAATGTTCTAAGTGTTCTAAAACCCAAGTAAAGAAAATTATCTATTAGGAATAAAATACCTGTTAGTGTCATTGTTCAAAAAACAAAAGCAGATGGAAGTTAATTTTCAAACATAAATACATGCGGAAGTGGCTTTTTTCAACTTCTCTTCATCTAGGGGGATACGATAAATACGGGGGTTACTCCATATCGTGACACCGGAACTCACATGAAAGGTGCCGGAACCCAAATTTAATTTTAATTTTTCGGAAAACATAAAAGCTGCAGAATAAGGTGCTAGAATGCTTTTTCGGGCATTAATTTATAATAGATGCAGATGTATATAGGTAACACTGTCTGGCAGTTCTGTGCAACACAGAAGCAAAATCAGCTGCCTTGAAGTAAATTGGTAAATCTCCATTGTGAAGTGGAGATTGTGAGTTTGATCTTTCCATGCAATGCCTTAATACTGTGTAAGGACCTTGAGTAACTCCCGATTGAAATGTGCCATACACCGTGTTCAGATACATTCACACATACATAAATAACATGCAAACATAAATGCATTTATACATATACCTAGATACAAACATGCAAATCATACAAAAAAGTCATACATACATACATATAATACATACATACATGCATGCATGCATACATACATACATACATACATACACATACATACATACATACATACATACACATACATACATGCATACACACATACATATATGCACTTATATAATATTATACACAAAAATACATACATTGAAATTAAAACAAGTCAACAAACCCTTTGAATGCCTGACGGGCAGGTAGATTACTTAAAGAATATTTTGACAAAGAGTTTTAAATGTCGCTTTTTCAGTTATCATTCATACTCTAATCACTGTGCAGGATTTTTCAGTTATCAATCATACTCTAGATAATCACCTGTGGCACAGCCATACAAGAGGCAGACAATGTTGATGTTCAAGGACACAGTTGTTACACACTCATTTACAGCTTCAACCTTCTGCATCTGCCTAACACTTGTCAACGTATACACAGTCTAAACACAGCCTGCAAATTGCTATCTGGCATAAATCTTACTTATTTATCATTATCTAAAGCACGAAAATGTTGAAAAGCCAGTAAACCTATTGATAAGAGACCATGCTATATTCGTTTTACTGAGCTCTTGCTGACATACCGCAATAAAAGAAACGACTAAAGAAAATTTAAAAAATTCGACCCATTCGGTGTTAGCCAGACCGAGGGGCTGCAACACTTTATAGTACTCGGGATTGCATAACTCAAAGGTTCAAGTCGACTAAAGTAGCTATAGAAGTTCAGTAAGACAATTACCACTGGTTTTCGCAGTTTTAGAGGTGTTAAAAAACTGGCAACTGTGAGCTGACAAGCAGGTGGCTGAACCAAGCTAGGAATGAAAGAAACCAGAAATGGTGGCTGTTAATAGCCTGTTATCAACTCTTTCCGTCGGCTAAATGCAGATCAATTACGACCCATAGTAATTCCTGGTTGGGTTCTCCTTCCAACAAAAACCATTCATTAAAAAATTACCAGCTGCAACACTTGGATGTTGGCAAAAAGACCAAATTGACTATGAAGTACAGACAGACAGACAGACAGACAGACAGACAGACAGACAGACAGACAGACAAAAAGACAGATAGACAAGTACTTGGGTGGTGCACTGATTGCAATTCAACCTCATTGAGAGACGCTGTGGTTATAGTTTCACCCAAGTTTTATTATCCAATGTCTCTCCTGACTTTACTCTATTGGAGTGACTTTAGGCTAAAGATGGCAAGAACTGGTATTTTTAGAAGGGAGTTCTGACCGAATATCAAGTGCATAATTATAACAACACAAGAACAACATTCTGACTGATCACTAAATAAATGTATCGCCATCATCAGATTTACACAACATATCACGGATCCATCCTGTGAACTCACAATAACTCATCTCTTGCCATCTCTCCATGTGCAGATCTTTTACTGAAAACTGAAGCACTGCTCTCTCACAAATCACATCCTTGTATGTCAATTGTCATTTGAATTTTAAGCACCATCCACCCAAGTCATTCGCCTGCCTGCCCGTCTGCCTCCCTGCTCCTTTCTTTAGGATCTTGACCTGAAACAGATTTTTACCCCCTCCCCTCCCACCACCCCAATCCTCTGGACAGCCTATCGATTTCATTTTGACTAAGTGACTGTGATTAAGTTGGTTCCTTCAGCCTGGCTTTTTGGGCGCTGTGGACAACTTGAGATTATGACAGTTCCAATTATCCTGTGCCTAATATCGTGGTGAAAGGTGTAAGGAGAGGAGCCAGCTGTTTTTCTTATACCATAATCGATTACATGCATCTTTTCTTAGTTTTATTCAAGTCGCAATTGTCGGCCATAATTATGCCTTCGCATTAAAACTTATTTGCTTATTCTTACGAGCACAAAACAAAATTCTTAAAATCGAGACAAACAAAGTTCAATGTCAAGCCACAAACATTCTTGTCGCTTTACGTATTTCTACATTGTTCCTGCTGTTCGAGCCAAAAACATTGCTCTATGACCAGCCAAAGGAATGCGCAAGATACTTTCAGTGTTCTTTAGACCGTCTTTAGTTTTATGCATTTGAATTCTTGCTGCTGGCACCTTAGGCCTCGCCGTCGGCTACACCAAAAGGCACTTAAAACTGCACCAGACTGAATCAGACACACATTTTAAAACCAGATTTCACTAAAGCAGATAAACAATCAGGTCCGATGGAAAGAGATAACTTTCCAACGCCACTGTTCTAAATCTTATATAGACCAGACCATGCGCTGGATCACTACTAAGGCATTGAACAAAGATCGTGTGATATCTAAGAAAATACACTAGCCAAATGATATGCCTCAACCCCAATAGCGGGATCACTCCCTTCGGGTAGCCTATTGCTCCCTACATTTCACAGTAATGATTGTACACTAAGCTAAACCATCGCAATTGTTAACTGCAATTAATCACTTTGTGTACTATTATGAATGCATAATTGTCTGTTTGATATTTTTGGGATCAATAAACAAGTCGAAGCTGAACCACTATTCATCTATCCTAAGTACCCTACCAGTCGTGTACATCATAACAAGCAAGATGAAGAGCCAATGGCCTGAAACGTGGCTTGCAGACAGACATGAACAATGTGATAATGTACACATCACTCGCCACATGGTCTGCATAGCAGCACAAAGGATCAGTGGGATCACTCTAATCTAATCAAATGACTTCTGTAGCACCTTTGCAGTAGCACTGCAGATGGAACCAGATGATTCGGAGGATTGAAGCGTCAGCGGCTTATCCTCACCTCACATGCTGACAAAAACTAAGATCATAGAAGACTGTGAAGTCTGTCAGGTGATGTTAGGCAGCTCAAGCATCCTACCCGCTGTCCAATTTGGCTATTTTCAGATTCTATTTAGGACAAGGTCAATCCATTTGACTAGTTATTCAGCTTCTATTTAGGACAATGACAATTCATTTGACTAGTTCTTCGGCTTCTATTTAGGACAAGGCCAATCCATTTGGCTACCTTCAGATTGTATCTATCTTACAAAGCCAATCCGTCTGGCTTCTATTTTCAGATTTCGAATGAGGACAAGGCCGATTAATGCAGGTCAAAAACCAGGTTAATATCTTGTCAGATCCAGACACCGAATCTCCTATGACAACTGCGCACCACACTTATCTTGACAGGATGACAATCAGCCTCTTATCACGCTGAGCAAATAACCAAACTGGGATGCTGCTGCTGCTGCTGCTACTGGTGCTGTCTGTCTGTCGGTCGCTGCTGCAGCCGCTGAATCTAAAACTATGCAAATTTATGGCAAGCAGCAAATGATGATCCCTGAACTGTTTCCAAGAAAACAATTCAACAGCATCTTCGTTTATAAGACTATTTTTAGATGTCCCAACGCATCCAGGTACAGGCTATACGAAAAATAAGATTGTTACTAATCATTGTCTGCATAAACATGATCGCAAGGGCCACAGTTTGAAGACTTTAATATGCAAATGTATCTCAGCATTTCAGTAGCACAATTTAAACATGGAGTACCAGAAAAGGTACCTGACAGTCTTCTGGTCATAAAACTAAAGCTTTCAACTGATGAATTGCAGACACATCGTGCTTTCTCATGCACTGTACCCTGTGGCAATGTCAGCCATACAATTTCAGCAGGCCGCAACAGGGTCATGAAAGTAATTCAGCAGATCAAAGAAATTAAATGTAAACTAGAAATAAAAAAGTTCAAAGAATTTTTGGCAGATCATAAGGCAGTTCAAGAGTAAAATAGACAGGAGGTCAATGACCGGCTATGACCTAAGATGGTGCTGCCACTGATTATACCACATGCTCATGCAACAGTCCACCGTTATTAAACCTATCAACCGTTTCATCTCAGAAAACCTGCAAAAGATTTTCAAGCCACTGTATAACAGACTCGTATTTAGATTCACAAAATTTAAATGTTATGCACCCTTGTGAGATTCTGAAAACAGGATTAACAAATAGCCAGATACACAGTCCTACAGGCATAATATGCATAAACACATCTGTTATAAAAAAAACTTTAAAATTGAATAAAACATCGAATGATTGAAACAAATTCGAACTGAGCAGATACAAATGTAGACCTAGCCTGAAATTAAGAGAAACTAAAAGCCCAAAAGAAAAAAAAGAGAAGTTGAAAAATCCTCAATCATAATTGCCAAAAGAACAGTTACATAGCCAGTATGGTCAAATGGAATCCATAATGAAACCTATAGTTATAAAAACCGTAGATAGCTCAAATATTGCACCTAATGCATATGGAAATACTGTTATATGGTAGAGCTCACAGCAGACTCAGAAAGGCATTCCCATTGCACCACTCACACCTACAGTCACCAGCAACGTCTGTAGGGCCTACACAGCACTTGAGTGTTCTTGGAAAAGTAGGCAATACCAAAAAGTCATCTAAATGTGCACTGTAGGCATTTAAGCCTCAAAGCCAGCTCAGCAACTTCACTGTTTATGGCATTAATGAGACATAGAGCAGCTCCCCTTAAGCTAACCCAAATAAACAGCCATGGGGCGTGAAGTTCAATTTCCTACCCTTCACACATAAAATGGATTGGGGGTGAGTTGTCTTTTTCACTGCCTCCTCACCCCTTGACAAGCCACTGAGAATCAAAGAACTCGCTTTGTTGATGCTTTCACTGGAAGTAGCCTACAAGTAGAGCAGAAAGTCTGAAAAGACCTCAATTCTGCCCTGGCATGGATTTAAACCCCAATTTCTTTGTTAACAAAATCCACAGAGGTTATAACATTATCACACCAACTGACATCTTAATTGTACAGTATTGTATTGCATTGTATTGTATCTATAAATTTATATAGCGCCTCATGCAGATTGACTATTCAGAAGTGCTCTCAGCCCAAAAAACTCTGGGGAAAAGAAATGCCTTTAAAGAGTGGGAGACAGATCAAAACGAGTCATTAGTGCGGGAGGAAGGTCATTCCATATGTTAATGTTCATCCAAATGTTAATATTAATCTTAATGTTGAAGGCTACACAATACAATACCTCTGAGAAAGAGCTGAGAAAGACAAAACTGGAATATAGAAGACTCAACTGTTCCTACTGGAGAAGACCCCCCACTCCCCCCAAGGGATTTAAGTCCACCAGTCGCAGATCAGATGCCCTCTGATAACCATCACGTATGTGCATTGTGCATTGTACACCCCAGATAACAGACATGATAAAATAGTCTGTGGAGGCCAGATACACTGCAGGAGTTAACCAAGTCAATTACAGTAATAAATCATCCACTGCATAGACTGGCACTATACTATACCCAGGTCTTCTCTCTCTCTGTGGCTTATCAAAATGCACCCGATGACCTGATGCCACTATTTTCGTGGGCAAAGGTTAACAGCAGCTGGGACAGCTGAAAAATATAGACGGTTTGATTCATTTCTTTACTGGGCTGTTGCTTTCAACTTCCACTTTCCACTGACATTAACCATTTTAATCACTGAAGAGATAAGAAACCACAGAAATGTCCAGGCGAAAGAAAGAGTTCATAGCCCTTTTTGAGAGGAGGTGGAGGAGAATGGGGAGAATGAGAGGAAGGAGAGTGAGGAGGAGAAGAATTATAAAAAGAAAAGCAATTCCTTAAGGTATCCCTGATGCAGCCATCCGTATGAAGTGCTAGCGACCTCATTTTCTTTGCCTCGGCATATGAGGGCGGAAGGCCAGTCCGCCCTCTCCCTTGCCATATCATCTTTCCACAATCAGTGCACGACCAGTTTACTCAATCTAGCTGAGTTTGCAGACGGTACAGGTGGGGAAGATTTCTCTGCTGACAGGGTTTAGAAGAATTTGAGCAGACCTTTGACCAAGGCCTATAGGAGACCACCATGGGTACGAAGTATTGCTGACGTCTTTTCATTGCCTGGACACCAGTGGGCAAACAAGCAAACACAAAACAAGCAAATATGTCTCATCATAATCCGTTTTTGAGCGTCTCTGACAAGCATCTCTTTCGAAACGTTAGCGTCTCTGATAAGTATCTCTTTCATAATGTTTTCCACATTGCAATTACGACAGTGAACTAAAACCCTTTTGTTCTGTTGTGTAATTGTATCAAATGAATGTGTCTTAGGATTAGTTAATATTTTAGTGTCAAGTCAAACTTGTAGTTACCTTCAATGCCAAACACTGGAACACCTTTTCTTTAGTTAGCATGCTAGCCTGAAGTTAGACAACTGTTGTAACTGATCTCTGAATGTCTACTCGACAAACTTTCTCATCTGCTGCACAGCGCAGCATCCTTACGAAACCCACATCATCCAAAAAATGTACTTTTAACAGCAAACAGTCTTTTGTGAAGGCAAGGATCCTAAGTATCTATGCCACAATCGTTTAACGACTTTCTATCTCATGTGTCTCACATTTCAACTCTAAGCATCATCCACCTTAACCGTCCGACTGTCTGCATCTGCCTGATCCCCGGATCTTGACCCTCTGCCTACCAACTTTGTTTTGATCAAGTGCTTGTGAATAAGCTGGTTCCCGCAATTTCGCTTTTGTGGGCGCTGTAGAAATCTCGAGATTACAATTACGATATGATTACGAATGCACCAGGTGGTCTGGTGCAGGGATACCTCTAAAAACATCATCTGCCTTGCACAGAGTGCATCTGGGAATAGATTTTTGAAGGTTGAATACCACTTAAATAACACTTTTAAAATTTGTTATTTAAAAATTGTACGTACATCATTGACTGTAGTTTCAACACTGACTTATATGATAATTGCGCTGGTAAACCACCACTAACCACAGGTAATGGATGCCTACAAATCTGAGTGACTCACTTGCTAGTCTTGCATCAAAGGCAGACTGCAAAAATGCCAGAAATCATACTAACTTCTGACATTTTGCATGTACCTGCTTCAAAAGCAGACGTTGAAAGAACGGATCACTTTGGGTAAAGACTATCATCAAGCGAACCTACGGTAATTGATTGGTCTTGAAAAGCTAGAAATGAAGGCACTTGACAGAGTCAATTCCAAGATGCTGTCAAAACTGCCTTCAATTTTGGTTAGCATGCTGGACCGTAAAGAAGAGGTCGCAGGTTCAAATCCTTGTTAGGGTAGAAATTTTGTGTTGAGATTTCTGCTTCATCTGCACCACCTTTAGCCAACTCAGCTTTGATGAGTACACCGACCGTACACTGTCGATGGTGGAAAGACGAGACGGCGAGGGAGAGGATTTGCCATCTGCCCACATATATGCTGAGGCTAAGAAATATGAAGTCGCAAACACTTCATAACCATGGCTGTCTCGGGGCTAGCTTAAGAGATTGCACTTCTTCTCTTTTATTCCTCTATACTCCAATAGAATCTAGTACATTCGCATTCTACTCCTCTGTATTCCATTGTATTACCTTCATTGGTTAAAATGGTTTGGGTGAGCAGTGGGAACACTAAATGTGAGCAGTGGGAACGCTGATGAAGAATTGCATTGAAATGCATGTGTTTTGGAGTTCCATCATGATGAGCAGTGGGAACGCAAGCCAAGAATTTCGAGAGCAGTGGGTATTACCTTATATTCTACTCCTCTATATTCGATTATTATCTTCTATTCCTCTATATTCCATTGTATTCTATTTGGTTCTATTGGTTACCATTTGACACAGAAGTTGATTGGTCATACAGATCATTGCCATAATTATTTATGGAGCATGTCAGCTTCAATTTCCTCTAACACAGTTACTGTGCTTGTACATGCTCAGCACCATCAACTCATGCTTTGCCATAAGATATAGTGGCTCTTAATAAAGACAGCAATAATATTAATACCCGAGTTCCTTTCCATGGAACACTGAGAGTAAACACCAACTAATAGGTTATGTATAGGAAAATGAAAATGCTTAAATTGTTCTGTTTACATGCAGAAGTATTCAAAGAAGGTCGCTATCACTAGGTTAAACATGCAGATAATAAGGAAAGGGGAAAGATGGGGCAAGGGAGGCTAAGAAAGGGTCTTCGGCTAATCTGTTTAACAGACAATTTCACCATCACATTATTTGCACTGAAAAAGTCTACATGTCAAGTTGCTACTCAACGAACAATAAAACATCATTTTTTGTTTCTCATTACAGGGCCATTCCACGGTATTCAAAATGTCACGGACTCTACATTTCGGAGACTTTGAGCCCTTTATACAGAGAAGTGATTATCGTTTAAATTATTTAAGTATTTTTCCCAGATGCCGCTTCAATCATAGATTAGTTTGATATTAGTTAGACTTTGCTGGCTTTTATGTATCATTTCTGGTGAATTAATAAGTATGCGTCACGGACTCTACAGAAAAGTTCCATCAAATTTTTTATTCACTAAACTATCTTGATTTTCTGTGAAATTACTACACACACAATCTTTTGAAACATAATCTTAGAATTGCCAGCCATTGCTGTTGATACAGTCATAATTGGATTTCTTTATCATGATAAGTACTGATGTCAAGCATTCACTTAATGTAGACACTATGCGTCACGGACTCTACGTCACGGACTCTACGGTTATGGATCGTAACAGAAACTGATTAATATTCATGAAGGCAGTTAATTTATACCAATTACTTTCATCACTTCAATGCTTGCAAGGTGTTGCAGGACGTTTCAGAGCTAAAATTGAAAAATTTTGTGAACTTTTATTGTCACAAACATTTAATAGAACGTCTGCAACACCTAATCAGCAAGGTTGAGGCGCTCAATGATTAATAAGTCGCTGCGCTATAAGATCACTCTGTTACATTAGCTACAGGGTCGGTGAACTTCAAAAGTCCTCGTCCATGCTTTCCTGGTGCAGGTAGCTTTTCTATAATCTGATCAACGGTAATCCATGACTGGTCAGTTTTGTATGGAAAGCCAAACAGATTGCCTGATTTGTCCTTCTTCCTCATGAATAGCGTGCAGTATTCAGTTTCACCTTTAGTGGTCGTATCGTATCGTATCTGACCATTTGTAAAGCGCTTCTTGCAGCAAGAGCCTTTCAGAAGCGCTCCCAGTGCGTGCAACTCCGAGAGAAAAGGCAGGTCTTTAGACAAGAAAAAGATGACGAAAGACTACCAGAGAGGATGGCAGAGCGAAGGGATGGGAGAAGACCATTCCATAGGGAGGGACCTATGCAGGCAAATGATCTGGATTGAGCCATGGCGGTCCTGACGCGAGTAACAAAGAGGTCGAGCCGATCTGAGGACCTAAGAGGACGCAGCGAAGTGGCCGAAATGGGGCGAAGTATGAGATCACAAAGAACGTCGGAGCAAGGCCTCGTTGAGACTTGAGAACTAAACTTAGAACTTTGAATTGTATGCGAGCTGAGAGTGGAAGCCAGTGAAGTTGTTCAGCCATGAATGTAGATATGTGTGAGAATCGAGGAAGACGGGCAATGAGCCTCGCAGCAGCATTGAGTACAGACTGTAGGGGAGCTAGCCGGACCTTAGGGAGGCCAGCAAGGACAGAATTACAATAGTCAATCCGAGAACAGACGAAGGCGTGGACAATGGAGGTAAAGATCGAAGATGAAACAGATTTGCGAATAGCCCTCAGCAGTCTTGCTTCAGTCACCTGCTCAACCAGAAGTAATTTTGTTATGACAATAACTATGATATACATTAATATGCAATTTCTATAATTGTTAAAAGTCCATAGAAAATTTAAAAAATAAAAAAAATAAAAAATAATTTAAATTTTTTTTAAAAAAATAATAAAATAAAAAATAAATAAATTTATAAAATAAAATAGAATCATTGTTACAAGATACAAGCGTGATGTTTACATTTCATGCATAATTGCAGGGATATTTGTATCAATACCAATCAGTTCAGTCAACTGAATTTTTTTCTAGTAGAGTCCGTGACACTTTTGTAGAGTCCGTGACAATATTAAACTTCACATAATTTTTTTTAAGGCAATGGTAGGAAAAGTAATTTATGTTAATTGAGTAGCCTGCAATGGGGAATTAGAGCAATGGAAATAACAAGTTCGCTGTTCAATTTGAAATGCCTGAGAAATAAATTAGAAGCCCTAAAATGTCACGGACTCTACAAGTCGTGTTTTGCTCGAGCAAACCCAGACTCAGGATGTGGTGCATTTGTGATCACATAGTATTTGTCACATACCCTCACCATGGTCATGATGTCCAGCTGAAAATATTCAACATTGGATTTGCGTTAAAACTTTACCCCTTGGAAATTGCATGTAGAGTCCGTGACGCAAAAATATCAAAATTGCCACTTTGAAGCAAGGCCGACACAAAATCCTAAGCACAAATTGAAAACCCTTTTGGAATCTTATACTAGAACCATATAGCTATCACAGAAATTATTATCAACTTGAACTTCTGATATTTTTTATTGACCTCTCGAGGACTGCAATACCGTGGAATGGCCCTACATTAAGATTCTGCTTCCGCACTAGTCAACTCCGCTGTAACGAGTACATTCGAACTTCACCTCAATTGTTCACGCTTTTGTCTGTTCTCGGATCGACTTTCGTAATTCTGTCATATAAATGGTCATATACAATACAATACAATACAATACATTGAAAATACACAGAGAGGAGAGGACTGGCAACCTGACTTCACATATGCCAAGGTCAAGAAAACTGAAGTCGCCAGCATTTCAGTATTTCCTACAGCCTTTTGGGGCTAGCTTAATGGACTTATCTTGTTCTCTTTTACAGAAAACTGTAGCATTTTTACCAAACCATAAAGCAGTGCGGCTCGGTGGCCTATCGGTAACGCGCTTGCTCATGGAGCAAGCGGTTGCGGGTTCAACTCCGTGTAACGACCTTGGGCAAGTTGTTTAAGCACACGTGCCTCTGTCACCGTGCAGTATAATTTGATACCGGCATAAGCTGGGAAGTAAACGGCAAGTCCTGCGATACACTGGCCTCGTATCCAGGACCTTGGGATTCGTCCATTGCCGGCTCAAGGCCATTGAAAAGGAGATGAGCGCCTCCCTGTATTCCACATGGAACTGGATGGACTTTACTATAAAGCAGGCCAAATACTGACCATACCCAATTCGTTTTTTTCCAGTCAGAACCGAATGGAGTTGGATTCACGCGGACCCTTCCGATGGAAAACTCAGTCGGAAAGATTTGTGCGAGTCTGGACGTGGAAAGATTTGTTGGGAAGATCGAATCGAGGGACATTCTACGCAGGTCATAATAACTAATGATTATATCAGTGCTCTAATGTAATAATTTAATAAATATACATGTATATTTTTGTGCATAAATTTCCTATTCATAT
>OX457036.1:19887168-19937168 GCA_949752735.1 Lumbricus terrestris
ATTCCAAGATGCTGTCAAAACTGCCTTAGATTTTCGTTAGCATGTAAAGGAGAGGTCGCAGGTTCAAATCCTTGCCAGGGCAGAAATTTGTGCCCAGATTTCTGCTCCATCCAGCGGCGGCGTTAGGGGGAGGCTATGGGGCTAAGTCCCCCCCTATAAAAGGCTAAGCCCCCCTAAAAAAAGGCCATCTGGTTTTTTTACATTGAAATATTTCCACGATTTTCGACCGTATGACAAAAAAAGGTCGTTAGAAATTTCAGCGGATGACAATGGGAAATTTCCATGACATTTGGGATGATGAAAAATTTTTGGGAAAAAAGTCGTCAGAAATTTTTGGTGGATGTAAATGCCAAATTTCCTCCGCGAGGCTTCATCCCCCCCCAACTGAAATCCTGGCGCCGCCACTGGCTCCATCTGCACCACCTATCCAACTCAGCTATGATGATGAGTACACCAACTGTACACTGTCGGTGGTGGGAAGACGAGATGGCGAGGGAGAGGATTTGCCATCTGCCCACATATAAGCTGAGGCTAAGAAATATGAAGTTGCTAACACTTCATAACCATGGTTGTCTTGGAAGAGATTGCGCTTCTTCTGTTTTATTCCTCTATACTCCAATAGAATCTAGTACATTCGCATTCTACTCTTCTGTATTCCATTGTGTTACCTTATATTCTATTTCTCTATATTCCATTGTATTAGCTTATATTCTACTTCTTTATATTCTATTGTATTAACTTATATTCTACTCCTTTATATTCCATTATTATTTTCTATTCCTCTATATTCCATTGTATTATCTTATATTCTACTCCTCTATAGTCCATTGTATTACCTTATATTCTACTCTTCTATATTCCATTATTATTTTCTATTCCTCTATATTCCATTGTATTCTATTCGTTTCTATTGGTTACCATTTGACACAGAAGTTGATTGCTCATACATACTGATCATTGCCATAATTATGGAGCATGTCAGTTTCAATTTCCTCTAACACAGTTACTGTGCAGGAATGTGACAAGACCTTCTTTTGTACATGCTCAGTACCATCAACTCATGCTTTGCCATAAGATATAGTGGCTCTTAATAAAGACAGCAATAATATTAATACCCAAGTTCCTTTCTGGAACACTGAAAGTATACACCAACTAATACAGGAAAATGAAAATGCTTAAATTGTTCTGTTTACATGCAGAAGTATTCAAAGAAGGTCCCTATCGCTAGGTTAAACGCGCAGATTATTAGGAAAGGGGGAAAGATGGGGCAAAGAAGACTAAGAAAGGGTCTTCGTCTAATCTGTTTAACAGACAATTTTATCATCACATTATTTGCACTGGCAAAGTCTACATGTTAAGTTGCTACTCAATGAACAATAAAACAATAAAACATTGTTTTTTGTTTCTCATTATATTAAGATTCTGCTTCCGCACCAGTCAACTCAGTCGTAATGAGTACATTGATCACACACTGTCAGCGGGAAGATCAGGCAGTGAAGGAGAGGACTGGCAACCTGACTTCGCATGCCATGATGCCAAGGTCATTTCATACCTACAGCCCTTCGGGGCTAGCTTAATAGACTTGTTTTGTTCTCTTTACAGAAAACTGTAGCATTTATACCAAACCATAAAGCAGTGCGGCTCGGTAGTCTATCGGTAACGCGCTTGCTCACGGAGCATGCGGTTGCGGGTTCGACTTCGGGTAACGACCTTGGGCAAGTTGTTTGCGCACACGTGCCTCTGTCACCAAGCAGTATATATAATTTGGTACCGGCGTAAGCTGGGAAGTAAATGGCAAGTCCTGCAATGTACTGGCCCCGTGTCCAGGACCTTGGGATTCGTCCATTGCTGGCTCAGGGCCATTGAAAAGGAGATGAGCACCTCCCTGTGTTCCACATGGAACTGGATGGACTTTACTATAAAGCAGGTAAATACTGACCATACCCAATTCGTTTTTTTCCAGTCAGAACCGAATGGAGTTGGATTCACTCGGACCCTTCCGATGGAAAACTCAGTCGGAAAGGATTTGTGCGAGTCTGGACGTGGAAAAATTTGTTGGGAAGATTGAATCGAGTGACCTTCTAGGCAGGTCATAACAACCAATGATTATATCAGTGCTCTAATGTAATAATTTAATAAATATACATTATACATGTATATTTTTGTGCATAAATTTCCTATTCATCTAATATATATTTTGGTAAGTCTGTGTGTTTGTTTGATTGTTTGTTTGTGGATTTGTTAGCTATGCACGGCCACAGTTTTGAAGCAATCGACCCCAATCTTTCGCAGGGTGGTCGGGCTCGGCCCGGAGCAGGTCAATGGGGGGTCGGCGGGTCTCTGCCACCGTGGGGGCCAGTGTGGGTGGGCAAAAACCCTCATTTTCCCCCACCTTTTCAGGCGTTTCCAAGCATAGTTTCACACTTATTCACCTGAAACGTTGCAACTACACAAATTTTTACATGGGCCACCTCGCCTCCACCAAACACCTCGGCGACCCGCAGGGCCGACGTGTGTTCTTGGGGGGGGACCTTGGGGTTCGGGGGAGAGAATTTTTTTCCCGAAAACACAAATTTCTCGGGTGGCGTTCCGATGGAGTTCGGAGTTTGGTGTGGTGTTGTGGGTGTGGTGGGGTTGTGGCCGGAGCGGGTCTATTCCTAAATTTCCCGATCAACGCCGAGTACCCCAGCTAGGGGGCTAGGGTGGGGGCCATTTTTTTTGGGGGGGTGGGAATTTCCCAAAAATCAAAATTTCTCGGGTGGCGTACCGGTGGAGGTCGGTGTCAGTGGTGGCGTGTTGCGGGGGGCGGGGTGGAAGAGGGGCGTGGAAATTTAGGGGGGATTTTCCCCCCCGAAAACCAAATTTTTACGGGTGGCGTACCGGTGGAGGTTGGAGTTAGTGGTTGCGTGCTTTGGGGTAAGGAGGTGGGGGGAAATTTGGGTGGAAATGTTCACCCGAAAATCAAAATTTCACGGGTGGCGTACCGGTGGAGGTCGGAGTGGTGGGGTGTGGTGTGGTGGGGTTATGGCCGGAGCTGGTCGAATCCTAAATTTCCCGGGCAACGCCGGGTGCCCCAGCTAGTATAATATATAACAATAATATTTGTATACTAATAATAGAATAGGCGCCTCTGATTCAAGTACTGCTGTCTGGCAGTAAATCTCTTCTCATAATGATTTTACAACCATTATAACTATCATAATATGATTAATATCCATAATATTAATGTAATATAATATAATTGGCAACAGGAAGCCACCACACTCGTCTCATCCTGTGGGAGGGGTTAAAAGCCAATGAACCTGTCTTTGGGCAGAGAACTCATCATCATCATCATCATCATCATCATCATTAATCATAACTTAAAGTGCTATATAATATTTTATATGGCTTGTAGCCTACCTCTGTTTGTATGTGCACTTGTTATAGCACCCCTTCAATCTCTCTACTCAGAGGCGCTCCCGACTGCAGAGCGGACACTGCATCAGAGTTTCACGCCGAAGCGCTGAGCAATTGCGAGTGAAGGGCAAACGAGTGAAGGACTTGCCCAAGGTCCCTACACGGCGACTTGAAGTGGATTCGAACCTCGAACCATCCGGCTTCAAGGCAACGACGCCACCACTACACCACCACGCCCCACATGTACATAAGGCATTCTGGATTCAAACAAAAGTAGCTACACTGGAGCACATCTGCCAAATGGATATCACGCACTGATCCGATTCAATCGCATCTGAACCAATCAACTTAAATGTACTCATCCGCTACCAAATGGGTCAATGAATATGTACTGGCAATTTACATAATCTGGTCCAATTTTAGCATTAAGATAGATTAGGGAAAGGAGTCCATGGGTACAGGGTCAGCTAAGACAGGACTACATCAGTGTACGTTAGCCTTAAGATGGACTCTACAAGCAACACTGGAGAAGCTGCTTGTGTATAGTTGTCTGTCACCAGGCTGTACAAGAAAAGACCTCAAGCTTCGAGATACATGATGCATTGACCCCGATTTCACGACTCTAGGATCTGATCCAGGGCTTAAAGTGTGCCTGGATGGTCATGGACGGCGTCCAGGCACTTATTTTAGAATCTGTACACTGCCACTTATTTTAGAATCTGTTCTGCCACTTATTTGGTCCCCACAACAGGGAAGGTAAGGAGCGTCCAGGCACTTTTTTTCTACACTTTAAGCACTGATCTGATCATTAGTAGTTCAAGGAACAAAGAGCAAGAAAGGAGCAGCTAACATACTTTGTGGATATGTTCTGGTTGAGGGAGCAACCAAGTCACAGTGCAGACCACAGCGAAGAAATCTACGGTCAGGAATGGACGGTAGATACACAATTTGTAAAAGGTATGTCTTAAGAAGATAAGAACAAAATGACATACTGTACAGACAAAACAAGTGATTAGCAAAGCAGATCTAGTTTTCATAGAAAACTATTTTACAACAACAGTTGCCTTTGGGACGCTGCATGTTCAAAGACACAGCAAATTCCGCTGATTAATTACTGACGAATGGAAAATGTTGGCATATACTACGGCAAAGTTGACTGAAGACAGAATCCTGATCAGTTCACAGAGATCGATTAACAGAGACCTAGTCAGTGTAATTACAGGCCTACTATGAATGCAGCACCATAATCTTCTACTTCTAGCTGAGAGTCTAAACAAATAAATGGAAATAATATTATTTGTAATATTTTCACTCGACACAAACAGGCAGCTGCAGGTGTCTTGGTACTTTTACACTTTTCATCACAGAAGACATTAGAGAACATTAAATTGCAATTCTGCATCACTCAACATTAACCATCGAAGAATTCTATTCAACGTACGTCAAAGCAAAATAGTAACCAACTTTCGCATGTGAAAACGACATCAGCATGTATACTGCAACCTACCTTGACTGTACCAGTGACTATAGCAGGATTCCATCACAGAACAGGTCATGGACAGAGAGAGATGGTCAGAGATAGAGGAGAGGAGAGACAGTAGTGTTAATCCGCCTTCCTAATAATATATCCAAACATTTACAACAGATATCTATGCTACTACATCGTAGATGCAACACCGTCTGCCGTCTACGCGAGAATAGTATCCAACTTGATGCCACAATAGATCAGCAGTAAGCCTACGACTCTCTCTCTCTCTCTCTCTCTCTCTCTCTCTCTCTCTCTCTCTCTCTCTCTCTCTCTCTCTCTCTCTCTCCCAGCAGCAGCAGCAGCAGCTAGCACGGACGCAAGCAGCACGTACGACGACGACAAGCAAGTGTTATTGAGTCACGTAGGCAGACGAATGACATCTCGTCAAGAACCACTGGATCAGCAGCATACACTACACGCGGTGCTTCTTGGGTAGACTTAAAAACGGACAGCACCCGGCAGCGAAGAAGCAGCACCGAATGTCCACAAGACTCGCAAGACTCTCACTACGGCAGACCCATGGACGTAGTAGCTCCTGTGGTGCTGACAGTTGAAGGACGTAATTTATATTACACTCAAGACATTCATTCGTCTTTGGTTGGATGTGCCTGGGTTGGGAGCGACTCTGAATAGACATCTTTACGAAGCGTAATATAAATTCCTCAGATAGATATATATATTGTATATAGATAGATATATACAATTATGTATGTATGTATGTATGCATGCATGCATACATACATACATGCATGCATGCATGCATTACATTACTGTAGGCATGGCCACATATATATGTAATACTATACTATTTTTGGATTTATAAAGCGCCTCTCACAGCGCAACCTAATCAGAGGCGCTCCCAGTGTGAAGATCTCCTTGGAAAAAGAAAAGTTTTAAGGAGACGTGCAGAAACAGCACCCATATTATATTATATTTATACACATATATAATGCATAATTTTCATATATATATATATATATATATGAAAATTATGCATTATATATGTGTATAAATATAATATAATATAGGTATAAATATAATATATATATATAGCACTTCTTAATAAAGAGTGAGAGACTCATCAAGGCACTCTTGACCTAATGAGACAAAACCTGCAGGATCAAACAGAATGATTTCGAGTGCTTATAGCGTAGAGGTATAAAAGAAACTAGAATCTCATGTCGTAAGATGCATGCAACCTACTCCAGAAAACTGGACTGACCACAGACAAGCTTCTGTTCTGTACAGTGGATGTTCAGAAACAACCAAGTCACATTGCAGACTAGAGTGAAGAAATCTGTGGCCAAGAATGGACGGTATAGATACACAATTCAAAAGCATGTATGTCTTAGATTAAGACCAAAATTACATGAGGGAGGGAGAGAGGGAGGTAGGGAGAGACGGATGGAGGGTGACAGACAGACAGACAGACAGACAGACAGACAGACAGAGTTTCAAAGTCAAAGTGCAACAACTGAAATGTTCATCCATCATCTTTTACTGGCAGGAGTATAACATCCGCATTTATCCTTCTGAGTACATCTTTAGCAGGACGTAATGGTTACTCAAGAAACCTTTTCCTCTAACACTAGCATCAACAACCAGACAGATTGGCGCCTGTTTATAGCTGCCACTACTTTATTTCTTAACTTTATTATTACTATACTTTATTAATATTTCTGTGTTTTATTTTACATTTTTGACATGTAACCGGGTGCGGTGTGTCACCAGGAATTGTCAGATTTTAAATTAAACAAATATACAATACAATTTACAAAGAACAGTTGCAATTTTAGCCTTTTAGGTATATGACTGGAAAAGTTTAACAGATTACCTGTTCAAATAATGATATGAATTTGGAAAAGACTGATTTCGAATACTGTGGCTGGCTATGGTTCAATGCTTTATAAACTGCGATCAACAATTTAAAACATATCTTTTGTTGAGCAGGAAGCCAATGCACATAGACCACAAGTTCATTCATAGTTAGACATGTTAACTTTATGGTTCATTCAAGACAACAAGTTATGAACTCTTTGAACTTCAGCATGTTTGACGCTGTGATACCAACAATGCAGTGAATCAATCCAATACAATGAATTTAGACTTATACCAGAAATCCTGAATGCTGACGAGTAAGCTAGTGACTTACCGATGGAGCGATATGATGATATAACGCCTTCTAAGTGCCTCGCTGAAGAGCGCCCAGTGCTAGGCCTAAGTGGTGTCATAAGTTCATTAGGAACATTGTAAAGTTTATCTGTACGCAACTAACGCTCAGACAACTAGGAACCAACCACTTGCGCGACCACACGAATGCATATTATAGCATGGAGCTCAGCCAACGTTAGATACTTAAGTGTAATGGATTTGCTTAACTATAGTTCCTACACAGTTCCATGTGATGAGTGGCTTGAATCTCCAGTCCTGATAATTATTACAATGCAAGCACTGAATCATCTAGCCATTACTGTGATACAAAGACAATAAACTTCTACTGTGCCAGTGTCTAATGGTATGCCAAAACCAGGCCACAATCAGGTTAATATTCAGAAGACAGAGAGGCAGCGCATGAGTGACAAGGAATTTGAAAGAGGTAAGTTTTTAAGCTGAGAGCAAAATGTAGTAGTATCGAGGGCTTAAAGCAGTGGTTCCCAACCTTTTTTGACCTGAGGGCCACTTTTTCTAAGTTGGAGGACACGAGGGCCACTTTTTCTTAGTTGAAGGACATTAGGGGGCCACAAGGTTAAAATTGTATTAACTAGACGTTTATAAAATTGTTATAGGCCTAATTCAGTGGTTCCCAACCTTTTTTGACCTGAGGGCCACTTTTTCTAAGTTGGAGGACACGAGGGCCACTTTTTCTTAGTTGAAGGACATTAGCGGGCCACAAGGTTAAAATTGTATTAACTAGACGTTTATAAAATTGTTATAGGCCTAATTGATTCAAAATATAATGTTTGATGTTATTTATCGACCTTTAAAATAAACTAATTTGTAATACAAAAAATAATAATGTGTTCTATCCTGTCCAAATGTTAATTTTTCATATATCTCTGATAATTCTTTGAGAGATGAGGGCCATTTTCTGAGGCCTACGGGTCATTTTCTGAGGCCTGGCGGGCCATTTTCTGAGGCCTGGCGGGCCACTTTTGGCCCGCGGGCCACGGGTTGGGAACCACTGGCTTAAAGTGTGGCGATTTTTCTACACTTTAAGCACTGGTAGTATCCTCGTTTACTGACAATTCAACATTGTCTCTGTAACACCACAACCTGATACTGACTGGTTACATGGGGGAAAAAATAAACCTGTTTGTTAAATGCAATCGGATTTTATATAGCGGCCGTCTATGGCCTCAACCCTGTTCATTTTTCAATGAATTTGATCGGGTGAGATCCTACACCACCGCTCTCCCGTTTGAATGGATGCCACGCCATTTAGTTCCCCGTACACGAACCGTGCTAGCCCGAGATTTTGAATCTCTGAAACAGGCACCTTCAGGAAGCGAACCACGGCCCGCACGCTCTCTTTCAGAGTCGCGTACAGATGCACAACCAGCACTCTTACCGATGTAGCTAACTGTCACCGCAATTGATGATGTAAGCGACCGAATACAGCAGACAGACATTGAGAAAGTCCTAGTTCCAAAGAGCGCGTTCGCCAAGAACTGTTTCTTGTTTAGGCATAACCAGAAAAAGATAAATCATATGATGTTGTTGAGCGATGACTAGTCTGAGTAATAAGAATTGATTTTAAGGACTGTGGCTGGCAAAAGTTCAAAGCTTTATAAACTATGAGCTACCATTTGAAAACAATTCTATAGCTGCCAATGTAGAGATAATTATGGGCACAGGGTTACATGCTCACATTTGGATGTCTTAGTTATAGCCAAAGAGTTCAGAACTCTCACCAGCTTCGCCCAAGGACGGATGCAGAAATTTTCGAAGGGGGGTCCAAATTTTTCGGTCTTGGGACAGGGATAAATTTTCGTTTTGGTCGCCGAAAAATCTGATGACCTTTTTTAGTCATTTGTCTCGAATTCCCAGGAAAAAGATACCATTTTATCCGCCAAAATAGTTGATGGTCTTTTTTATGAGGATGCTATTTGGGGATCCTACTTAGCAGGATATTTGTGCCTTTAGTTGTGACCCATCCAATTGTACATACGCCAACCTACTTATTAAGTATTAATACATTGTGTCAATTTGTATTAACTGGTGTGAGATGCACTAAAGAGTCATGTCATGTTATGTCATACTATGTTTGACTTAGAGACTACATTCTATACAGGTTTAAACTGGGTGGGAACACATGGGAAAGGCATTGCCACTGCTCTCGAAATTCTTGGCTCGCGTTCCCACTGCTCATCATGATGGAACTATAAAACAAATGCATTTCAATAAAATTCTTCATCAGCGTTCCCACTGCTCACATTCAGCGTTCCCACTGCTCACCCAAACCACTTTAATCACTGATTCTATATAAATGTCTGAAATGAATGAATGACTTGCTGAAAGCAGTAAAGAGTAAGTCAGAGTAGTCTAGGGTGCTGAAAATCAATGCATTTGCCAGTTATATCTTAACACCTACGGACATGTAACGTCTAATTCAATGTATATCACGAACGGACATGAATGAAAATTTACAAATACTATATACATGGCCAAGGAGAGAAATGGTAGAATTGAAACAACACGTAAGCTAGGAACAGCAGCTGCCAGCTTCACAATTAAGTCACCAAGTTTCAATTACCTGAGCTGAACAAATTTATAAAGTTGTTGTAGAGTGCCACTAGTAGAAATTCGGTCTTTAATGGGTTAAGGATGCCTCTTGAACATAGGCGCAACCACCCTATGGGACTCACGGGACGCGTCCCTTCAACTTTTGAGTCGTCCCCTGACTTTATTATTATGGTCCCCCAACTTTCAGGACGTGATTCATTTGGTCCCCCCAACTTTTAGGACGTGGTTGCACCTATGCTCTTGAAGTTTATTGGCCACCATCCAAGACTGTATCTCATCCACGGCAGCACACAACAGCTGTACATGTTATGAGTCACATGACAGACTGTCAAATTAAATGTAGACTTGAGCATAGAAATGATATCCCAGCGAATGCTCATCCAGCAAACATAAGTAGCAAGATACTTTACTGTTAATTTACATTACTGACAGGTAACCGCAGACAAGGCAGAACAGAAAAGATGCTCAGGTATACACAAGTTCATAACCAAGTCTAAATCTAGACTATTAAGAATGTGGGCTGGCAATAAAAAGTCTGCAATACCTTCACTTTCAGGATCTTTTGCTCCCATGTCCTTAGTTGGTAATGTTGAATTCTGTTGGGCAACCACCCGAGTCATCGTCTTAGCTTGGTGCCGGGCACCACGAAGCCTATCCAAACGAATACCTGGAACATATTACATCCTCACCATGACTGTTTCGATTAAATGGCCATAAGCATTATCGGTCTGATCATATTATAACAATCGGTATAATTTGGTTCAGAAACAATCACAGTTACGGTAATTGGCACCGATGTTGAAAATCGCTATAAATAATCTAATAATTTTTCTTGAAGTATTGCATATTATTCCAAGTGTTTTGTTTATATTCATCCATTGTTTATATTCCCATATTATTCATGCATTAAAACATGCTATTAACAACCCCAAATAGTAATAATTATACCAATAAAAGCAATAATTAATATATTAATAAACATAATAATTTTAGTGACAATAATATTAACAACAATGGTATTGCATTTTCGTTTGTTGGCAAAGAAATTCACTGTCAAAATGTAGAAAAATAACAAACAGATCGAGATATTGCACTGTTATAGAAAAAGAAGCTATATTGTGCAATATAGTTTCTGTCATGGCTTTATGGATTTGGATAAGAGTCTTTGCAGTAAAAATTTTGGTATCAAGTCTAAACAGTAAGTGTAATTCACCCACATAATAATTTATGAGTTCACTGGTTTTATGAGAAAATAAATTTGTCTTACAATTAAAAAACAAATAAATAATAACGATTTACTGTATTTTCTTCCTGCCTGATCTTCGTAATCGTAAACTAAAAATTCGAAGTCATTATTACATCAGAGAACACCCATCACACAAAGATGTAGAAAGTGGCGAGAATACCTTCGGTCAGCATTCCTTCTTTAAGGCACTTCTGAAATCGACAAGACTGGCAGGCTTTGCGACGTTTCTTTGTCATTACGCATGCTCCACTTGCGGGACATCGGTACTTAATGTTCCCTAGAAAAATCAAAATAAAAAATAAATCAAAATTATGGCTGATTACCGTATATGATCAATTAACTTGCAGGGCATTGGTACTTAATGTTCCCTACAAAAATCAAAGTCAAAAAGGAATCAAAATTACGGCTGATTACCGTATATGACCAATTAACTTGCAGGGCATTGGTACTAGCTGTTACCTAAAAATAAATTCAATTATCGGTAGAAGGAAATTAGCAAAAACAGACAATTAACTCGGACTAAACCTCAGTACATTCTAGTAATGTGTTGTTTTATATGTAACATTTGAAAGCGACAGAGACATGACTTAGGTCAAGAAATTGGGAGGTCCCAATTTTCTATATTTCCTACTTTGACAATCCACATAATAACCATTGTTTTACTACTAGTACGTGAAGTAATTGGCTCAAATTGGCTCATACAATCACAGTGGGCACAGTTTATTCACAGCTTAAAACATTGAGGGTTACAGTGCCCCAGTCCAACAGCGTACATGTATGTACAGCAATTTCGCATTCCCGAAAATTCACTAATGCAGACACTGATGATCCAGAACGTCACCACTGCATGATCATAGGCTATCAATGTCTGTATTGGTGAATTTAGCAAAACACAGCTCAAGTCAAATCCGTGTCCAACAATGTCGAATGCAGCATCATTAGTAGACGATAGCGATCAATGTCAGAGTTTGCAATTATGATTTTTTCACCGGAAAAATAATCACCCTAACTATCCCAACATCACCAATCGACACTACAGTATTACCGGTACGTGGTTCATTCAGAAAATCATTTTTCGCAACCTATTGCTTTTATAATAACCCAATTTTGCAGAAGCAGATTTGTAAAATTCATATGCCACCATTCTGAGCAATATGCCTTGTCCAAGCAGTCTAGTATAATTAATTGTATGTGTGTCCACCCATGGTGCCTAGCTATATTCGGAAACACATATCTGCAGCTACACTCGAGCATGGAGACTACCCTGGCAATTAACAGCTTAAAAAGTAACCAGAGGAAGTGACTCAGACCAGCGAGACCACTTTCCGTTAATATTCATGCCTTCCTGTGGCCTCAATTAACACACAATTGATAAACACAAGGAAACTCATTGAATCAGCAAACGCAAAAAGAAAGGTCATTGGCCAAGAATTCAGACATGCTGTATTATAGACTACTGAGTCATACAAAGTCCCATGTACCGGTACATACACGCAAACATACGAGCAATTATATTTTGAAATGCATACATTCTATTACATTCGAACTATGGACTTTCTCTCTCATAATACAACATAATCAGAGGCGCTCCCAGTGTGAAACGCCAATCAATATAGAACGTCTTAATAGAATGGGTAGAAACAATGTGTTCCTAGATATGGTCTCAGCATGAGTTACAGAACATCCATCCAGGGCCGGCCTTAGCCCAAGTGGCGCCCTAGGCAAGGCATACATTTGGCGCCCCAGGCATAAGGCCTGCATTTGGCGCCCTTAGTTTCCCACTCAATTGTTCAACCCACGTTAGAATCTAAAGATGAATTAGGCAGAGCCGGTATACGCTTACAAGGCCGTAGCCAGGATTTTATTTCGGGGATGTTTTCTTGACCGTGAATTTTGAGGTGCGTACACGCAGCGGGCGACTTTTTTGGGTGAAATTTTCTGACGACTTTTGTTAGTCGTCGAATTTTCTGACGTCCAAAAAACACTATCTTCCGCAATTTTCTGCTTAAAATTACATTACACACTGTCATGGGCTAGCAAATGCATCATTATTTCATTTCTACATTATTTCATTTGGGGGGGTTCAAACACCCAAAACATCCCCCTAGCTACGGCCTGGTAGGCCTACGCTCAACTGAGTAATTCATTATAATTGCTTTATTAGTACACTGAAGGCTGGATATAATATTCAATTTTGTGGTGAATGGTAGGCATATAAGTTAAAAAATATTAAAATACACTCTGGTGGATATGGCGCCCTCTTTGATGGAAATGGCGCCCTCTAGAACTTGGCGCCCCATGCAACTGCCTGCTTTTCCAATGCCTTATATAGGTTGGCCCTGCCTCAGCTACTGCCCTTTCTTCATCGTCGTCCCTACTAGACTATTTTTATTTCGATCTGAATAATGGGCAGGTTGTAATGTTGTAATCTCATCTACATACTAAGCAAGGCCCACTCCCATTTCATACATTTCATTTCTTGCAACATCTTCACTATCGAAGTTGAGCGTCGCGTATTTTTAAACTGTCTCCTAAAGCAAAGAGTACGGAATGTCGTTAAAAATCGAATTTTATTTGTCTTTTATTTGTTGATTTAAAATTTATGCAGTCCTTGAAATTGAATTAGGCCAACCTGAACAGGTGCAAAGAATCCATAATTATTTTAAATTCTTTCCATTAGCGAAAGTTCTGAGTTTAAAAGAATATAGTGCAAAAAAATAAATCCGCCGGTGCCGCGGCACCCCCCAAAGACTGCGGCGCCCTAGGCAACTGCCTACTTTGCCTATAGGTAAGGCCGGCCCTGCATCCATCCATCCAGCCATACATCCATCCATCTAGCCATCCATCCATCCATCCATCCAGTCAGCCATCCAGTCAGCCATCCAGTCAGCCAGCCATGCATGCATGCATGCATACAAACATATACATACATGCATACATAAATACACAAACAAATCCATCCATCATTGCATACAGACATACACACATACAGAAGCAGGTGTTTTTCAACCAAACAGACTTTGGGTTTTACATATCACCAAAGTCAAACAACTGGCCCATAATAAACTTCTAAGTCTCAGCTCCTTTACTGCTACAGGAAACTTTGGATGCTGGAATTTTTTTTGCAAACTTCCGGAACAAAACGCTGCAAAAATACCGTACACGAAAGTCAACAGAAAGTAATACTGAGACAGATTGTTAATGTATCTAGAAATTCGTTATAATCGTTACTAAGACGTAACTGAAGTCCACTCAAAGGCGAACATTTCCCAGTAGTGTAAAACGCTAAGAATTTCAATTCATTAGTTCCAGTACATCCAGGGCCTAGGACAGGATTTGGAGGCCTAGGGCCACAACTAATTTTCAAGGCCTTCTCACTCAAGAATCTACGTCCAAATTCTGGATTGCTATGAGATCCTGCTCCAATGTCAACATGTCTCTTAATATTTGAAGGATTTAAAAAGAAAATTATTTGAATATCTGATTCATTGACAATTATTGTTAAATGCTGTCCAATAATTTCACATTTTCTTGGTTCAAAACTCCATTCTCTGTCAGTCACAGTTGTTACAGTTGTCGAAGTCTCTTGGAGGGTACTATTTGGGATTAATTTATTTCTCGAAAATCTTCAGTCTGGCTGAGCCTATTGTTATTATCAGGATGTGAAACGAAATTTAGAATTTTTTGCTTGCTGAAGTAGCTTCCTTTTGTCGAGCAAATTTCTTTCGTTTCTCATGTCCACTTTCGAATGATCTTCATCTTTATGTAAGAGATTAGATTAAAATAATATTTTTCTATAATATAATAGACTAATAGTTAGGACCCGAGAGGAATATTTGCCATTTTTTCAATAAAATTGACAATGTGGTCAATTTAGTCAAATTGACCGATATTGTTAATGAATTAATGTAAATGAGATATCAATTTCAAAAGCTAAAAAACAAACCCCCTAATCGTGCACTCGTTCCTCTCGAATGCGTCCACCATCCCAGGGCCCTTTCATTTTCTACACTACCCCAAACTCCAAATCCTGGCTACACCACCGCTCTAAGTGACTAAGGAAGTAAGAATATATATTGTACTGTTTAAGAATCACATCCGATGATAAGAACAATAATTATATTCATGAATATTAAAACATTTTTAGGTTTCAGTGTTTGACTTACGACTTAGGGCCTACGAGTGACGAGTTACGATAGAGTTTATACTGTTGAGTGTTGACAACTTTTCAATTTTACAACTCATAACAGATTTACGAAAAAATTACACTTTGCAATTATTTAACGTCAACGATTTCGTCACGAAATAATTAGAATTTGCCCAATGAATGCTACATTTCAGTGAATAACTCATTAATTCCGTAATTCCCCATTTCAATAAATTATTTATTGAAATGGGGAATTAAGGAGTTATTTATTATAAAGAAGTTCGTAATTCCGAAATTCCGAGGCCCTTTGTCAAGTGAGGCCTGGGGCCAAATGGCCCCAGTGGCCCCCCCTGTCCCAGGCCCTGAGTACATCGATATCAATATTATCACTATCATTATCCTATCATCATCACTGTTGTTGTTGTTATTATTATTATTATTATTTATTAAATTAGCCCAAGTAAACATGATCCATCACCTATAAAATTAGATTTATTACCATTAACAATTTTTTACCCAATGTAGTGCAACCATGCAAAACAAAAATATTGTGTGAGGAGCTATTAATGAGCATGTCTGGAAAATCAAGTTTCTTCCTTTGCAACACCACAGACCAGACCGTGCTTCAAGATGACTGTATAGCATCGGATATTAAATTGACTTCATGTGACCATCCAGGTATGGTCGAAATTATGACACCAAAACCACCAGAATTAATTAGGCCCAGTGTTTTGAAGGCAATGGGCAGAACTACTAAATTATTAGTAATATTATCATCACAATTATGATCATTTATCCCCTAAAAAAAGCTCAATCCCTCTTTTACGCAATCCTGGTCCGGATATACCCTTCCTGAGCTGGCCTTCCCCTCTCGACATCAGTTTTGACTCGTATCTGAATCCCTCTGTTTTTCACTGGGTTCAAGTTGTGGGGATAGAAACCCCTGATCATGACCGTGTGCATGCTGTAATTCAATGCCGAGCGCTGAAGGACTTGCTCAAATTCATACACAGTATTACCTTCACAGAGGGGCTTTTGGTGCACGCTCCAACCAACTGGCTATCATGTCCCACAAACATACATACATACTATACATATGCTCTCCCCTCCTTATCCTCCGTCAGTCTTCTTCCTTGTCACTTGATTTTTAATAGAGTGTAAACAGAATTAGTCTTCTTGCTGATTTCAGAAGGGAGTACCCAGGGCTTAAAGTGTGACTGGACGGTCATGGACGGCGTCCATGCATTTATTTTAAAATCTGAACGCCGTCCAGCCACTTATTGGCCAGCAATGACTAGAAAGGTAAGAGGCGTCCAGGCACTTCTTTTGGAAAGATAAGAGGCGTCCAGTCACTTATTTTTCCACACTTTAAGCGCTGGGAGTACCAGTGTAAACAGAAATGATACGTAATCCTTTCGGCATGGTGTTACTGGATCCCTCACTTTTGGACCATGCAGTCCTATGGCTTCACTGCTTAAGGCCAATCATACTTACCATCAGACATCTATCAATTCCATTTAACTACAGGCTTGGAAGAGAAACAATATGAAATGGAGGCAACATTGGTATGAAGTGTTGCTGACTCATTACTTTTGCTTCAGCATAATTATAGTATAGGGGGCCAACCCTCTTCCTTGCAGTCTCACATTCCCACAGCGTACGGTCGATGTACTCATACAGTTGATTGCAGGTGGAGCCTATATCTCAAAACAAATCTAGATGTCACCAGAATGCGACATATCAAGCATTTTTGCCTGGATTAAGTAGAAAATCAAATATAGCTTTTCATCCAACAGTTACTCTATAGGCCATAGGATCCCATCCGTGCCTCAGATTCACATTTTCCGTGCCTCAGATTCACATTTTCCGTGCCTCAGATTCACATTTTCCGTGCCTCAGATTCACATTTCGGTATGACCTCGTGCACGTTACAAATCCATTAATAATAATATTTAAAAAATTTATTTTTTAATAATAATAGCTTGCACACCGGTTCATCCTTATCTGCATCATCAGTAGTAGCAGCAACTTCTGAAACCGGCCACTTGGCGGCTGATGGTAATGGGTGCATAAAATGAATGATCTACATGCTAATAGGTTTCATTGAGATCCGATGCCAGCCACACACACTGAATCGGAATATTATTCTCGAGTGGCTGCTCTATGCATTTGTCCGTTTAACTATCACAATCTTCGTCTTCCTCTTGCCTCTCCTGCATTCTGCACAGACCAGTGAAGCAAGCGAACAGCTACGAAAAACAAACTCTGTGCTCAGGTTCTGGGAAAAACAATGCATCAAACTTAAGGAATAAGTAGACAAGGCGGCAGCAATCTCAAAAACCGGCTACACCCGCAGTAGGCTTTACATACACACACAACTCTAACTTTCCCATCAAGCTAAAATTGTAAGAAACAACCCAGACCTCTCTATCTGATTAACAGGACGTGCATATAAGAAAGAACTTGTTCCAGTGATCGAAATTACTGACAGATAACATAGAATAAAAAGTTCAAGCTATTAATAATTATTCATATGAATCACATAGATTCCCAGGTTTACCGGCATAAAATTAAAAATCTCCTGACTCTTGACTCTGTTCTATAGGTTGCGGCTAAGCTGCAACATTCCTGTGATTCATTCAAATTTCCACATCACATCTATTAACATTTCAAAGCCATTGTCAGTAATATACATCTCTGAGTCAGATAACTACAAACTGAAATAGACTTCAATACAACTGGCAGGGGCCAAGTCAGAAAAAAATGTCAAGGTCTTCCCCCCATATTGGGGTTTTTCCAGTGAACATGGCTGCTAAAGACAGAGAATTGGTTTTGTGGAATGATGTTCCAACATCAAACTTAAAACGCTAAAACTCATTGGTCAAAAGCACAGCATTAGCAAACTTTCCTAACCAAAAACATGACCTGTTCATTACCATTGTTATTAAATTGTTATTGGCCCCATGGTATGGAATGGGCCACCACTGTCTATACACCTTATGCCCAGTGTTTGCCCAGATGTGTTTTATGGCAACATTCAAACCATCCTTTTCATCCAAGGTTGAGTTGGTAGCACTCCTGAGTAGCAACCTTGAAAAGGCGCTATATAAATCTCCATAATGAATGCATTAAATTACTCAAATGAAAATCAATCGAGTCAAATATATGGAGTAGAAAGACAAGTACGGTAACACACACCTTGAACAGTTCGTTTGAAGAAGGCCTTGCATGCTTCACAGGACGCCACTCCATAGTGCACACCGGAAGCTTTGTCCGCACACACAAGACACAGTCGCTCCCCTCCTGTCACCGATGACTTAGGACTGGCACCCTGGTGCTGCGGTCGCTGTGACATGGGGTCCTTCTTGAAACCTTTGACTCCACAGCTGAGTGCATGGTTTGATATCTTGCTAGTTATGAGCTCCAGATCGCTAGCGTAGCAGTCTCTCTCCGAAGTTAGCTTATAGGATGGAAGACAGTGTGTGGCTGGATAATGGTCGACTGGAATTTCCTCAAAAGTACCACTGGTCAGCGGCATAAACATGACGTTTGACCAAACGGCTGGCAGATTAATGGTTTACCAGATCTAGAAAACAGAATAAAGAGCAGTGAAAATATGCAAAACATCAAATGGATTGATTATAGGAAATTTTCATTCTAACCTTCTACTTATTTGCACGTTGGTATGCATTTAACAAGCAGTTTTGAAGTGGATCAATTAGTTATTATTCCGTCTGCTAAAAGCCTACTTATTCTCACAAGAGAATTGGCAATATGTATGTATGTAAGCACGCACGTCGGTATGCATTTAACAGGCACATGAATGCATGTGGTAAGTGCAAAAATTATCACAGCAGTTTAACAAAAGGACGACATTTTACTCATTACTACAGATTGCTGGTGCTCAAAGATCTAATACTAAAACATGATCTGATCCAAATGGATGGTAACCATCAAAGTATAATATGGATGGCTCTTGCTGAACTTCATTGTATTTTAATTAACCAGCATATATAGCATTCCAAAGCATCCAAAACAAAAAAGTCACCACAGCAAGGGCCACAAGTAACCACAATCTACTAGGCTAGCATAATGTGGAAATCCATGCAAAAAGTCACAATAATTTCCTCGAGTATAAGGCGACCCAAACTGGTTTTCACCATAATAAAATATAATTATGGAACTGGGTTAGACTTTTGGAGCATGTGATTGTTAGACGATGATGGAATAATAATATTCAAGACGTAGCCTATATTTAGGCTACTTTAAATACTTGGTTGGAAAAAATTCAGAGCCTATAGGCCTAATTATTATTAATATAAATTGCATGCATTTACTATTAATCTAAGACATATCCTAGTCTAAAACTGCGTTCGAATTATTTGTTGAACCATCTTCAAACAAGCAGTTTTGAAGTGGATTTATTAGTTATTATTCCGTCTGCTAAAAGCCTACGCAAATGTTTACTCTGCCTTGAGTCATCCTTTACAGCGAGACCTGCAGTTATTATACATAAATGGAAACGTTATAACGGAGTCGTTTACTAATCGGCAATCACTAGCAGTTGAACAACGATTAGAAACAAAGTCAATCAATGAGTTAATGGCATTTAATGCACGCTGCACTTACTTATGGACACGCGCTTTTCTTCCCAGATTAAAAAGACGCAAAACACTCGTAAACACCCTCAGCAACATTGGGCAGAACCACGACACACCTCTGCACTAGCCAATCAGAACAGAGGACGAAGTGACCCAATTCCGCGCCTGACCAATAGCAACAGAGGACGGTTTGACCTAGTTAGAGTCGACGTCAAGTACGACCTTGACGACGAAATTGCCCACAGCTGTAATTCTACAATAAATAAGTTTCTTATTAAACTGAAACTTCTCACCTTCTAAATTATTCGAAGTTTCGCTCGCCAGATAGAAATTTTACGCTGTCTTAGAAGAGAAACTTTAAATCATATTTCACAACTCCAAACCAACAACGACGTTGCCTAGCCTATTTGCTTTTTCATTAGTATTGCACCTCAGTTAGCAAGTTTAAGCCTGAGACGCTAGATGGCGCGAGCTCTCTCGTATTTATAGAACTCCTTTTCGCCGCTTTGCAAATTCAGTTTTGGCGTTCGATGACTTTTGCCAGTATTACACATAAGAAACTCGTTATAAGTTTGTCAGGCAATGTTGGAAGCTTGAGCTCCTTTGTTTGCTAGTTCTCGGAACTCAGGATAATTCCTGGTGCGGCCTCCTGGACATTTAAAACTGGGTTTGTTGGTCGTCTACAACAGTACGCTAGGCCCATGGGCGGAGTTTATCAGGGGCTAGGAGGGGCTAAGCCCTCCCAAGAAGATTAATTTTTTACCGTGTAAATGGTATCTTTCCCCGGGCTTAGCCCCCCCTCCAAGAGGTCTTTAGCCCCTCCAAGAACGGAAACCAAACTCCGCCCATGAGTAGGCCTATAGTCAAATCTGGCAGGGCGCGATGAATTTCAACCACAGTGATTTCAACCATCAGCTTTAGCTCACGAGTACACTATAGGCCTATTCAGGGCTGAAAGTGGTTACGAAAAAGTTGCCGGGTCTTACTTTGGCAAACGAACCGACGCCTTATAAGACCCGATATATTTTCTGACCACCTTTTTTTAGTCAGTTGCCCATGCAAACGTTTCCCAAATGTTATCACATTTACCTCCTTTTGGCACCTAACGACCTTTTTAGTCCTTCACAACTGAACTTTGGTTAAAAAAGCGACCCGGCTGAGAAGCGGCAACAGCAGGTCTCGAATATCGATGCAGGCAGGGCTTCTATCCCCCCTAAGCAACCGGGCGCAATCTATTTTCTTCCCCCCATTTTCTGGACCGGCCTTCCTCTATGTATGCAATATAATGCAATCTAGCGCATGCCCTCCTCTAGTGTGGGAATGAAGATTTGTTTGGAGAGGGACAAACGAGCATCCAGCAGACGATCGCCGAAGCATGTGTAGCGCCGAGAAGGGACCTGGTATGGGGGGGGGGGGAATGTGCCCCTCCCCATAAGAAATTTTCGAAATTTCTGCATTGCAATTTCAGCATTTTAAGCTGTCCTCTTAGCAAAATTGCTCTACTATTTCAGTGGAGGAATTGCTGCCAAAATTGGGCAGCCATGCATAGCCTATGTTTTGCGCCTCTGATCAGTGTGCACAAGAGAGGCGTTACATAAATTTTTAGAGCACAATGCAATACAATAAAATACAATTTAGGTCTTACATTGTAAGCCCACGTAATAGTTATGTTGCTTTACTAAGTGTTCAAGGACCAAATTTGACTGTCTGAAATTTGAAAGATAACATTGGAGAGAAGCCACTTAGTTGTGCAAAATAGTATTTGTATTAACATTATTTTTTTCAATTATAATATGATTGCATTATCTATTAAAATAGTAAAAACATAATTATAATCATGTAATAGGAATCTTTTTATAGTAGGCTATATTATAGCTGTTATATCAGTTCATGTGATTCAAAAATACATATAGTACCGGTAGCCTAACTAAAAACTCAAAGTGTATAAAGTGTATACATTTTGCTAAAAACTATTAGGTCTACCATTTTGTCCAAATTTATATGGAGGGGAAGTATTTTCTGGGGGGATATTCCTTTACTATCTTCCTCCTAGTGATGCCTAGATTGAACGCCGCCCTCCATGTCCGACCTTCCCCCCAAACCGACGTGAATTTTGGCTGTCTTCTGATTCCCCCCCTATTTTTCACTGGGCGCAAGCTGCGCCCGCCATGTATAGGGATAGAAGCCCCTGGATCAGTGCTAAAAGTGTTAAAAAATAAGTGCCTGGACGCCTTTTACCTTTCCAAAAGAAGTGCATGGACGCTCCTTAACTTTCCAGTGTGGCTGGCGAAATAAGTGGCAGGACGGCGTTCAGTTTTGAAAATAAGTGCATGGACGCCGTCCATGACCGTCCTGGCACACTTTAAGCCCTGCCCTGGATGCAGGGTCGCAAACCCGGACCGACCCGGCTCACTTTGAGCCCTGACGAGCAGAAGAGCACCACTTCTGTGCAGAACGGAGGTACGTGGCGGTGGCCTTGGATAACCGTGGAGCAGCAGAACTTTCGCAGGTAGTCTGGGTAACACCAAGCTGACATTGCCGATTAGGATTAGGGTTTAGGCTAAAGGTGACGATCGAGCGATTGGCCACACGTACACTTTCCATCAATAGGCCTATCTATCGGGCGAGCCATCTTTGCCAGGTTCAGTCCATGGGCGGAGACCTAGGGGGGGACAGGGGGGACGGTCCCCCCCCAATAAAAGTGTTGGGGGGGACGGCCCATGCATTTGTCCCCCCCAATGTTTGAGCGCCAAGCCTTTTTTGGCGACGGGAAAAAAAAATTTGCGAGATTTTGGCCGGATGACTAAAAAAAAAAAAAAAAAGGTCATCAACTTTTTTGGCGGCGAAAATAGAAAAATTTCGTCAAGATTTGGGCGGATGACTAAAAAAAAAAAAAAAAGGTCATCAACTTTTTTGGCGGCGAAAATAGAAATTTTTCCCGAGATTTCGCCGGTCGTCAGAAATTTTTCGGAAAATCTCGCGTCTTTCCGTCCCCCCCAATTCTCGGCCCAGGTCTCCGCCTATGGTTCAGTCAAGAGAAGCGTCGTAACATGAAGTTTTTTCAGAACTTCAGCAACTTGCCAACTTCCACATCATCATCATCATCATCATCATCATCATCATCATCATCACGATTAGATCATCATCACGATTAGATCATCATCACGATTAGATCATCATCAAGATTAGAGCATCGTCGTTATCTAATCTATTGTAATGTAGGCCTATTTCCCATAGAAATAAGAACTTCAAAATCAAATCCCCGTTTAGTTCTTACCTCGAGTGTTAGACTGTTAGTAAATGCGTTATTTAATTTTACATTATTTCATTTGAGGGGTGTTTAAACGCCCCAAACACCCTAAATATGTCATTGGGGCAAAACCGAGAATATATACCTAATCCGGAAATACAGTGATCATTTACCAAAAATGTTAAGTAATTTAAGTCATTGTAGGCTCCTAATCTGACCCAATGACTTATAATAATAAATATATACACATACAGCGCCGATGTCGTGATCATTTACAAAGGCATTAATGCATGGATGCTCGCTTACTCATAATCTAAATGCAGAGGTAAAAGTAGACCGAAGAAAAGAAGAAGTCGGGCGACCATGCATTGGAGAGCAAGTTGAAAGAGATCAGACTAAAGTTCAAAAGTACGTGATCGATAGAAAAAGATAAATAGAGAGAACAGTTAGGCAAACAGAACTAGCAAAGCCTCACTTTCAGAGGAACTCAAACAAACCTATAGTTGCTTTCACGTGAGTCGGTCAACTGGATCATCGTAGTCGCTTCTGTCCGGAATTGCGATCATCCTTCGAGTGAAGAACTTCCTTCTTCCAAACGGTCGATTGATGAGGGGAAACAAAATCCCGGGCAACAGCCAGCGCGCCATGTCAGATGACGGAGTAGCGGTGCAATGCCAGTGACGTCGGTGCCAGAGCTGCAGCAGTCAGCTAATTGGGCGCCCCGTACCCAATTTTACCCCACTTGGCATTCAAGTAGGTTGAAATTGGGTGCGTGGCCTCCTATTAGCTAACTACTCAAAGCTAATAATAATAACTTAATGCTACATTGCCCTAACGGCCCCAAAAACTACCAGAATCCTATCACCTTATTCACCTATGAACTTATTACTGACACGCCAGTACAAGCGTGTCAGGGAGACGGTGCCAGAGCCGACAGAGCTGACAGGCGCGAAGGACGGACGGTGCCAAAACTGCCGGACAAGTCTCTGGCTGCCAGGACGGACGGTGCCAAAACTGCCGGACAAGTCTCTGGCCCCTGTAATTTGTCAACACACTCACGTTCTATATCTTCTATGCATTTAAGTAGCGTCTTAAGAGAGTTCCTTAGGTCGATATAACATAGTAGGTTACGAAAGTCTAGGGGGAAAAATCGTTGAATTATTTTGTGCATACATCCGCGAGTGTCCTATAGGCTATAGTGACTAGCATTGGCAATCTGTTTTCACCTTGACATGATGAGAAACTCTAAAACAACTGAATATGATTAAAAAACTCTAAAACATTACAGAAACCAATTAACGACGTGCAGCAGTCTGATGAATGATATACTCGAAGAAACCAATAATGATACCCGTGATATTATCTAATGAAAACCATGATGAAAACAGAGTGTATTCTGCGTGCTCCCAATTTGTTTGAATCTGTATTTCAATGCAGAGACGAAGATAAAACCTAACCTAGAGACGCTGCCAATTAAAGCACTGAAAGCAGATGGCAAACAAACCTTAGTCAAAGATATTAGAGTTTTACTTACTCTAATATCTTTGGGTACACTAGTAAATTCAGCCTAAGTCATAGAGTGAGGTAACAGTATCGTCATCAGTTTAACAACTATTTGTGATAATAAGAAAGTGAATTACTGTCAGCCATTCTTCATCCATGCAGGATAGGGACTGTCAGAGAAATGTAGTGGCTGAGTTTAGAGAGTGGTCTACAAAACTACTGCTCAGATATTCAGATAAACTTGGTTTTAACAACTTACAGCTGTTGCAAGATGTCGCTCGTCAATCCAACCACGAGAAGCGTCATCTGTCGACGGATGATGAATCTTCACGATGAAGGATCTTTGCGACTCCATCGACGACGATAGCGAACGGCAACATCATCCCATGCAACTACACAAAACACCAGAAAAGTTTAGAATAGCAAAGCATGATATGGTATCACAGAATGCAGCAAGACATTCATGAATGACCCATTAAATGACTTAACTAACATCTCTGTTAAATGATCACTGTATTTCCGCTTTAGGGACATTTCCATAAGAACCTTCTAGATATTCTTGCGCTAGTGTTGCAACTATTTTAGTTGGAACCCCGCCACTGCTCATGCTTTGGCAGTGCCAGTCCCAAGCCTGTAGAAAGGAGGAGGGCGACACCAATCATCCTTGATATGACGGTGTCGTGAAACAGCAACAACTTCGTAGTTGCACCATATATGCGACAGACGTCGTTCCAGTCGCAAGAACCGCCACCTTCGAAGACGATTCGCTTGACGACGTCAAGTTGACGGTTCCTTGCCATTCCCGAAGGCAGACGATCTTGAAAGGAGATGTTTCAGCGATCGCTCCACCGACAATGGAAAGCAACAAACAGATTAATAAAGGAAAGCAACAAACAGATTAACAAAGGAAAGCAACAAACAGATTAACAAAGGAAAGCAACAAACAGATTAACAAAGGAAAGCAACAAACAGATCCTAACAAAGGAAAGCAACAAACAGATTGCCTTGCCTTGCCTTGCCTTCAACCATCCTCGACACGAGGGTTGGTCGCATTTTGGACAGTTCTTCTCCATCCTCTCCTGTCTTCGGTTGCTCTCAACAATTGCTCTGTTGACAATCCCGTCCATTCACACATGTTGTCCCACCACCTCTTCCTAGGTCTTCCTCTTGATCTTGCTCCTGGAACCGTGCCTTGCATAATCTCCTTCTCCAAGCAGTCTCCATGTTTCCTCATGATGTGCCCGAAGTATGACAACTTCCTTCCTTTAATTGACTCCAGTAGACTCCTTTCTACGCCAGCCGTCTCCAGAACCCATTCATTTGTTTTTTTCTCAGTCCATGATATTCCGAGGATTTTTCTTATACCTTTCATTTCAAATGCCTTTATTCTATCTTCATCACTCTTATTAATTGTCCAACTCTATAACAAGGCTTTATTATAGTACTTCCCCAGTCCATCACTACTTTTAAGAAAGTCGTTATGCACCTCTTGCCTTCCAGTTGCAAAGACATAGCAGGCCTACTGTAACAGTTGTCGACAGTTTTCGTTGTTCCAACCTCGAGAACCGCCATTTGTTGCCGAGTCTCTTATTATAAGTTATAACAGATCATTCTTCACGACTTGCTACAATGGCTGTGAATGGAAAATATTTCTACTATCGCTCCACTGAGAAGCAGCAGACAGCTAGGTAGCCTAATTATATCTACAAAAGCTACAGTAGCCTAACAGTTCTAAAGTTCTAGACTGTGCGAGGCATCTAATTTATGTCTGGTATAATTAATTAATAGATTGCAAGGCTCATTCAATATACTATAGTCTTGCCATTACACGATATGAAAAGTTAGTCTAGCCTATATATGTTATAGATGGCTCTTACGATCTGAAAATTGAAAATTTCGATTAAAAGGTCGTTGCTATGTGATAATTGTTAATATTTGGGTTTACCTGACATCATTCGACGAAACTGACCAAGATTCGATCGAAGTGGGAGTTGGCCGCAGCAGAATTTAACAGAATTTCGATGAATAGCAGCAATTTTTGGAAGGTTTTATCAAATTTCGACTGCGTGACTGCATGACGTCACAACGAGATCTCGACAGCAATTAAACCATCGACGTGAATTAAACAACAAGAGGATGACGTCATCATTAGGTTTACGTCATTTTTGATTAATATTATGTAATAGACTGCAGCACAATATGGCTGTCCATTTATCCATTCTGAGCATTTATATAGCGCCCTATGTCGAAACTACTGATCAGGAGCGCTCCCAGTACGGCAGTGACTAAAGGCAAAAGACGCATATGCACATTACAGCTAGGCTTCAGTCTGCAGGAAAATCTGCGTAGCCAAGATTTTGTTGGGAGGAGGGTAAGGGGTGTTTTTTTAATTATTTTGTTCTTGAGCAAGCCGACAGGCAACCGAATCAACTGGCCAATGTTTGTGAACTCTCATTGCGGGTCCTTGAGGCCAGTGCATTACACACTAGTTGGAATGTATATTCATTCAATTATAATATATCATTCCAGAACCTCAATTGTAGACTTCAATCAGGTCTCTGTCTCTCCTAGCTGTTTCCTCCATTTCACCAATGTTGCTAGTCCATCTTTTTCAATCAGGGCCGGTGTCACCATATAATGTCTCCCCGATATCAGCTCTCCCCCCGCCGAAACTCTGGCTGAAACTCTGTGTTGGAACTATAATAGTTTATATCCATAATCCCAACTTCTGAATTTGATCCTTAAACATTTAAGATATTCTGCACTAGATCGATCTAGATGCCTTCCAAGTTCCAACGAGTCAACGACGAGAATGCGTAGCTTAATTATAATAGGCCTACCGTTGAGTCGTAGGCTATTCACGTTTCACACAATCGTAATCGAAATCTCGAGATTCCTACAGCGCCCTCAAAAGCGAAGTCGCGGGAACCAGCTTATTCACAGACGCTCAATAAAAAAATCGATTGGCAGCGGGTTAATTAAGATCCGGAGACAGGAATGCAGGCAGACAGACGGACGGATAAGGTAGGTGATGTTTAGAGTTGAAATGACAAGGGATGTGAGAAGAGCGGGAATTATATAGGATCTGTGAAAAAAACAATGTTTTCACAAACACACGCACACACACATGTATGTAAGAATAAAGCAGTGGTTCCCAACCTTTTTTGGCTCTGGGGCCATTATTTCTACGTTGGAGGACACGAGGGCCACTTTTTCTTAGTTGAAGGACATTAGGGGGGCCAAAAGGGGGCCACAATTAAGGCTAAAATTTAATTGACTAAAAGCATATAAAACTGTTGTAATTGATTCAAAATATAATTTTGATGCGTCAAAATAAAATGATTTTTAATAGTTCTATAATTATGTGCTCTATCCTAGTCCAAATTTTCAAATTTTTCATATACTTTTGTTAATTCTTTCTGAGACGAGGGCCATTTTTTAGGCCTGGCAGGCCACTTTTGGCCCGCGGGCCATGGGTTGGGAACTGTTGGAATAAAGTATCTTCCTTAAAATGACAAAGCCTATAAATTATTGTTCTACTATGTTCCTAAGTTATGAGTAAAAATATGGTTCAACTGCTCGATTTACAATTCCAAGAAAATGCATTAAAACTTTTCTATAACTTTGGAATGCAAAATTCTTTAGCAACCATAATCAGAATTGAATGAAATTCGAAAAAATAAATAGACTGTGCAATAGGCTAGAAGGGTGCGGGATTTTTGCTAATGCTGATTTTCTATGCTAGATAACGAATAATATGGCTATTAAATGGTGGGAAAGTGGCAAACTCAGGAAAGTCATTTAATTATTTAAACAATAGCCACTTAAAAAATCATCTGAAAAATCATTAAAAATAAGATTTTTCACAAATTGTTGCTTTAATGTGTTTAAAATATATTTATTTAGCATTTTTTTTTATCAAAAACCAAGAATTGGAAGCACTGGGTTTTTAACCACATTATTTTTAGTCATTGTCTCAGAAGCCTGGTTTTTGGTCCGATGGGTCACATATTATGAGCCTCAAAGAAAATAAATGTTGTTTGGGTATTAGAAGCAGAGTGGAAACAACTTGTGACAGCAAGGTAGCATTCCTTCACAAGGGCAGGGCTTAAAGTGGGTGGGAACGCGTGGGAACGGCGTTCCCACTGCTCTCGAAATTCTTGGCTTGCGTTCCCACTGCTCATCATGATGGAACGCCAAAACACATGCATTTCAATGCAATTCTTCATCAGCGTTCCAACTGCTCACATTCAGCGTTCCCACTGCTCACCCAAACCACTTTAACCACTGCACAAGGGCAGTAATCATCAGTCAGCACACGTCAGTGTACTAGCATAAAATGTTGAGAAAATGTGAAGCCAGTAAGTCACTAAGAAATCGACTTCAATTAACAGTATTCTGAACAAGCTTCCACGCAAGCAGCTTTGTTTCCATGCCTTTTATTTATATGCCGTTATAAGCACATAATCATATTAAATTGAACTCAAAATAACTTGATCGGCATCGTCTTCGCAACACTGTCATACTCTACATGTAATAGCGCATCTGAGCCAAATATTCTCGTGGGTCGACCTTCCAACAAAACTTTACTCAATGAAGTTCTCATCCCAGTACTTCAAGTAATTTTTTATGTACCGTACAAGAAAGCAACAGTTACGGAATGTGTTGGGCATGCGATACCATACTATAAAACAACTCTACAACTGCTCCAGCTATACTTTTGTGTTGTTATATATATATGACTTTTCCGATCCTGTCTATACTCTGATATCTTTTGACTTTCTTGACCGAAATTTTTACATTCCAGTTGTTCTTGATTTGCCTTTGTTAGTGCACAGAAGACAAGTGTAAAGTGAAAGGAGTAACTAGACAAACATAGATATTTTTAGACTGCACAGCACCTGGATTTTTTTTATATAATATTTATGGATGCATGTGTATCGACACTGAAAGGCAGTAACTGTAAACCCATCAGCAAATGAGCATACAGAAGGAAAGCATGGAGATGTGTATGCTGATTTGAGTACCGGTAGACGACAATGACAGGTTTTCTTTGCCTTGGCAAGTAATGAGTCACTATTCATCACTGTAGCAGCTAGTAACTATTCAAATTATACAGCAGAGTGATTAGTAACTGAAAAGCAAACATGACATGTGTATTCTTTTCAATTTACAAGATTTAGTTGTACATGGTTTCATACACAAAAAAATCATTTGTAATATCATCAGTGAATTCATGATTCTATCGCCATATACGTAAGTGCAGCACTATTAGCGTTGCCAGCTAAAAGCAAGAGGTAAACTAAACATGATTACAATTAATTTTATTTCCAAACCTTTCACAAAATGCATTTTCCCCGAGGATATTCCAGCAGGGATAGCTTGACATAGACTTGAATCAAGTGTTACTCAAGTCTTGCTGCAGAAAAAAAGCTGGTATATATGATTTGCACAATTTTCAACAAATTTACATCAACATTCTGCAAATCTTGTTATACATAATTCATAGTCTTAAAATATTGACAAATGTTCCCTTTAATTGAAAATAATCAATAAAACATGATATCAAGGAAACCTGACCTCAATTCATTCCACGATAAATGAGATTGAATAATAAAATAATAGGACAATCTAGCATCCCATTGCCAACCAAATCCCTCCTAGCACAACACAAGCACTAAGCAACGTTTAGGCAGATAAGTTGTCACAAGCATCCAATAAATACATTATTCTACACCTCAACACAAGAGCTTTACTCTACAACACTTAACTTCTTGATCTTCTTTCTTCCATGCGAAATTGTTTGTCTACTCATCAGCTGTTTCAGATGCAGCATTGTCCAACAACTTTACAGTTTCAAGCCTTTTCGTCATTTCTTCCTATTAGCTTCCACATGGAAATCGAGAAAGCCATGACCCCTCACGAGACAAAATGGTGAGAAACAGATGAAGAGCAATGTGTTTTGGATCGAGTTGGTTTCTGTCCTAACGAGAAGATCGACTGCAACGCTCCTGTGCCGGGTAAAAGACGGCAGTTGACGTTGTTGCCAGCGGTTGGCTCACTCTGCTCAGCCATCATCTCAAAAGCTGCAATGCAAAGAAAATCTTAACATGCGCCTTGTTTCTTGCTAGATCTGTTAGATAGGTGTGTTTCACTACCTTGAAAAGGTTCTTAAAAGCTGCTATACATTATGATAACAGATAAATGCAAGAAGTCGTATAGTTGGATGTACTTGTTTAATTAATATATTAACATTTCAAATTAAACTTCTGAAATGAAACACTGCACAGGTCCTGTCATTCAGAGATCAAAATACAGCAAATTCAATAACAATATCGCGATCCAATCCCCAGTCAGAAAAATGAAACTTTCCCGCTGTTTCATTAATTTGTCCAAATAATGCTTAGGGACCACAGAAACAAAGTTAGCTGTAGTTTACAATAGTTTTTTTAATACTAGCATGGTGCATACATGTTATTATTGTTTCTTTGATAAGACATACAGGTTATTATATTATTTCTTTTATAAGACATCTAGAGTTATGCCAGTACTCTGGTATTTCACAACGTAAATAGCACTATATGATTGAAATCAACTTAGAATACATGGCACCAATCATTTTATTGACAGTCTATAAACTCGCCATTGTCAGCAGGCGGCATTCTACGATGTCGTTTACTAGTCCCACTTGGCATCATGGCAACGGTCCCTGCTCCACCCTGTTGCTGCCAACCACGGCTCCACATCTGCCGCTCTTGAAGGAAGCACGTCAACGAATATCCCGGATGCTTAAAACGAAAAAAGAAAGAAAGAAGCTTCGTTATATACACAATCACATACATTACATATATAAATTATATATATATATATATATAATATAAATTCGTTTAATGACAAAAACAAGTTGACAAGACCGCAACTCAGTTACAATAAACAGATAAGTAATCTGTGTACAATCTATGGTATGGATGTTACAGATCAAGCATTGTAGTATAGTTAAGAAAAGTAAGTCATTTGCAAGAGTAAGCAATGGCACCTCCATTTTGCCAATTTTGTAGTGTTATATGTTTATGAATATTTAACACAGTGTCACTCAAGTACATTTCAAAACTATTTACACACGACTATCTAAATGGCACAACAAGCAGTCTAACAAAGACTTCAATTCTACTTTCCATGATGTATCGGTTTCTGACTAGGATTCGACATACAGCACATTGTGATTTTGGACAAACATCAATCGGAATACAAAAATGGCTCTACAGAAGTGAATTAGACCAACTTAAGCACGGAAAAAACAATTACCACCACAAAAGGTTGCATTATATTGAGTTACCTCCTGAATCAAATCCAGGATCCATTGTGATCAATAAAATGGATCCTGGATCCATCTCCTTGACCATGCCATATCAGAATGAGCAAAACAGCATGACAGAAAGTAATTCGCTGAAATGCATCAAAGTGGCTAGCAGTCTCTCTCCTTGTCTGTCTGTCTGTCTCTCTTGTCCATAGCAACCTTTATTTGCAGCTCGCAGTCATCACTGCTGTACAATGTCGTACATTGAAGACCCTGATACACAGCTTTAACAGATGCATCAGCTCCCTTCTCTCTCTCATCATCCGTGGCTGCCATTAATCATGTAGGCATCGCAGTTCTGCTCGTTTTCAAGGCCCATGGGAGTCTGATACACAATCTTTTCTAAAATAATTATTGTTTTGTCAGTGATCTAGCGCATTGTAAAATACAAAGGCAAATTGTGTTAGTTAATAATGATGTTCAAGACTCGCCGACTGGACATTAATACGAATGTAAGCAATACATGTGCATCACTGCCATCTGGTAGCTAAACTGCCCATGTGTAGTGTAGCCTTGGGTTAACAACTTAACAGTATACAATTTAAAGGCAAGTGCATCCATGACTTATCTCAAAAACTGCAAGCTCACCCTATCCTTGAGCCTTCTTCGGCCGGCTTGTATCTGTCTTCCGTTCTACAAAATTCAAAGGAAATTTCAAAGCCAATTCGTCTGAGACAGACTACAGAATTTCATCAATAGCCAGGTAATCAATAACAACTGTGCTGGTCAGCCAGCTTGTAACTCACAACATTGATCATTTGTCAATGACTAAACACAAAAGCTTTTAAGAGACAGATAAAAACATTATACAAATTGTAGTTTGTGTAAAGAACTGTGTAAGGAACAGTGCTACATAATTATTATGCTTCGACTGCGATCCACTATTAATCTGCTTCAGATGAAACTCAACTTTAACACGTTAACAATACAAGTAGCAAAAAATGACAGGGAACCAATGCAGATCATTGTTAAACAGTAGATGATGGTGATGATGATGATCCCAACATTTACTTATAAGATAATACCTTTGCAGTACCTAACAGAAGTGCTACCTGTGTTGGCCTAAGTGGTATTAAAGTCATAAAGAACAAAAAGGACATCAGCACATGCACAAATGCACACACACACATACACACACACAGAACCCCAGCAACAGATTCCTATCCACAGTTAATACTTCATTCAGAGTTCAGAAACCGTGTTACTAATAATAATAATAATAATAATAATTTATATGGCACCGCAACTTAGCCATACCACTACAAGGGCGCCTCACAAACGGATTGACCCCATTGTACTGCATTCACAGCAAGTATCTATGTTAGCATCATGGAAAAAATGCAGATACAAAAAAATTCTCGCGGTGAAGTCTGCAACGTACCAAAGCCTTCATCCGCGCTTTGAAACAATTTCTGGAAGTGGGCGACATGAGATCCAAGCTGGCAGCGAAGATCTTCTGAATGTTTGCATCAATCGCCTGCACCTGCATCTTCTCCATCTCCTCATCCGTCAAGTTCTGTAGGACAAGATTCGTCTCCGAATCATGGTAAGCATCGCTCTCCTCGTCGTCTCCTACGATTTTTAAATCAATCTTTGTTTTAATTCCTCAGCTAAATACTGTTTCTAAACTAAGAAATTACATATTAATTGGCACATGACATATGTTGAAATACGCTAAGTGCTTTCAAATCATTATTCATTCAATCAGGAAATTTGTATAACACCACTTCAAGAAGTCTACTCGGAGGCACTACTCGGAGGCACTCCCAGGGCAGACACGGCTGAAGGTCTTGATCAACTGCTAGAAAGCAGACAAATTATTCTGAGGTAGCAAACGCAGCACAAGCAGGAGCCCATCAAGAATGGAGTGGCCAACAATCAAGAAGGCTTGACAGTGTAACTTTAGTTTAGAAAGTGCAATGTATTGCAATCATATTTTTCACATGAACTAAACCAGTCAAAGAATGAGTCAAAGAATGAGTCAAAGAATGAGTCAAAGAATGAGTCAAAGAATGAGTGAGCATCAGAGATTCTAACAGAATAAGACGTACTTAAGTTACACTATATAAAAGTCCATATTCATATACATATATGAATACATATATAATTTATATATGGCCAAAATTCAATGGACTTAATAATCACAAAGATTTACCATCTCTTCCGTCGCCCGTGCTGTTGCCACAGTCACTTTCATCACTGCTTAGAGAACTGATATTACCATCCCTGAAACATCCAACACACACATCTTAGACGCAATCAGCATAGTTGTGAGAAAAATAATTCATAATTCGATATATAAACCCTTCACCTGAAACCCTCATTTGTCACAAGTAAGACCCATTACTTGATTACCAAATGATGATAACCTCAAGTTTAATATAAAAAAAACTTCCCAAGAATGCCTTATTATTTAATAAAATAAAATGCAAACAGATTTAAGTAGCAACACTATGCTGCCACAAAATGAATCTAAAAGCAGTCATCAGCCATTTAAATTTTAAAAACCAAAAAATAATTATGTCACTACATAAATGGAATTATAAGATGACTGTGCAACTAATTGAAAAATAACAATGTAGCACTGACAATATGCTGAACGGATACGTACATAAATAATCACCTCCTGGCAAGTACTAGCCGATTCTATACCACTCTGAGAAATTCATGCATAAGTTAGGTCAGTAGTAGTGACACTACGAAATCATCAGAAGACTATGCTTACATCAAGCGGTTGTGATTACAAATGTTGTGAACTCTGTTTTCTTGTTGATTTTCGTCAGTTAAGTCCAAATCAAAGCTATTGCTATCGCTCTTGTCTTTCGAACTCCGTTTCCTCTTCCCCGACAAGAAATGCGCACGGGAAAAACCGCTTTCCGCTACCACGCCCTCCACCAACTGTCCTGTCCGGCAATCCACACAACTGTCTTTTGTCTGCTCGTAGAACTCGATGTCCGGTTGCGGGTCAATTGCCATCCGCTTGAAATGTCTCCGCCTCCTCTGCGGCCGCAGCGGAGTTATGTTTTCCGTAACGGAGTCGGACTCAACCAGCTGCGGAACGGACAGCGCAGGAAATGAATGAACAGGAGGAATCTTGTGTCCGTTTACTAGAAACTCATCAGAGTCGCTCTGTCGTGCGATGTTTTCAATGTAATCCTTGAACGCTTCGTCCAAACTGCTTTCCGACGCCTCGCTCATGTTGCTGCCGTGAATCAGCGTCGACATGTTGGCCTTTCGCTTCTTGAATTTCCTCCGTCGCCGCATCAGGGAGTCGTGACTCTGGGAAGAACCGTCTCTGCATGATCGCTGCGTTCTGGCAGTCTCGTCGAGTGCAAGGGTGAAGTCGTGAACAAGGTCGTCCATGATTGCAAGGTCGTATGCTGCGAGAACATGCAGATTCTGAAAGTCTTCAATGATACTGTTGTCCATTGGGCCAACCACGTGAAGTCACTCAAGACAGCTGGAACGATAGAGGCACACATTCAAACAGAGTTAGAATAACAAGATCACCATTCATAAATTCATAATTACATTGTCAAACTTTGAACGATAAACACAAATGCCCGAGTTCACCCGCAAATTATTGAGCGTGCGTCAGTGTTTGCATGTATCGCTATGTATCTTAACTACGAGATAACAACAATTATATCGTAGCTAGCGTGTGCGGGAAGCTTTTTAACCACGAGATATGTGATGCAAGCCTTCTTTTCCCGTCACTTGTCGCTAACTAGATTCTGAGCTATATGCTAAAATAGGCGAGAGGGGTCAGAAATATGAAATATCGTTTTATGGTGTATTTGTATTGAAAAATATGTCTACTTTAATTATCTGCAATTAAAAAATTTAAATTCAAATATTTGGTGGTAAAAAAATGACTTTTAACGCATGTGGTGTCAAGATTTGCTCTGAAAAATTGCTCGATGAGCACGTTTTCAAAGTTAAAATTCGCCATGACCGACCGACTTTTCACACGCCGACCAGACTATTTCTTGTAACCCTGTGTAACACTTAATGAATTATACATTCAAAATACTACTCGATGGTCCGGATAAACTATATCATTTATTTAAATGAGAGGCATTTTTATCCAAATTATCATTGTGTTTGAGATATTCGCCTAACTACGAGGTCAAACCACGCCTCCGACCCAGTTTTCGGAAAGTCTCATTGGTTTACGGGACATCTTGCGACCCTGACCTTCATGTTGCGCATGCGCTGCTACTCGCATCTATATCGAGACCCGCAGATATTTTATTTTTGGTGCTCATTTTCTTTCGTTCTATTTGCGTTAGCATGGGAAACAATTCGTATAAACTTTGTTTTACATCATGGAAAGTAAAACTGCAAAGTTGATTAACTGCTCAAATGGCGATAAAGACAAGCCGCAGGGATTCTTAGATAAATACGATAGGGGTGTAACGTGGGTAAACATTGACGGCGTTATCAATTATAATAGGGCTGAACTGGCAATCCCCCCACCCATCATCCATCTACCCATCCACCCATCATAGTTATAGCTCTACAGGAAGTTTAATTAGTACTGGCTTTGATAGCTTAACATTATTGTCCCACCTCAAAGCGCAACGTGCGAGATATAGACCTAAGTAGGAACAATAATTGTCTAAGTGCATAGGCTAGGTCTAGATAATTAAAGTTCTTTATTGGAATAGAAGAGGTTCGCTTTATTTCTCAGAGAGAGAGTCAACATTGAAATTGGACATAATTTATTCGTATTATTGGGCCTATCGGGTTCGATGGCCGTAAGCTGCTGTGTAAACATTTCTTTGAGGTACCCCATACATGGCATACAGTATACAGAGGGTAATACTCCATGAGCAAAACGCCGCCATTGGTATCAATCGTACATGGCCTGATTCTGTTTATTTAAATCATAAATTGGAACACAATATTCCTATTCAAGCGTGTCTTAAAGACTGGTCAATGATTTTGTTAGAAGTATTACACCTCATTCAGCGTATATGCCTTGTCTACGATCAAGTGTTTGCCATTGTCGTCACGACATGCATGGGTGCGTTTGTTTGCGCTTGATATTACTGCATTTCTTCGTATCTTTCAATTCAGCTGTTGTCTGTAATTAAATCACAACTTAGAAAGTAATCGCTTGATTTTCATGCAGTTTGATGTATAGGATACAGGATATAGCCATTTATTGACCAGCCAAATTTCATATGAATCAATTAATGGTTACTAAGGAATTTCATGACACAAATGTCCCAAAACTTTGAAGCCGATTTTCTCAATTGTAAGAATTTAGCAAATTGCAGATTCAAAAGCATATAACTTCAGTTAGAAAAAATTTATTTTTATTCTGTAAAAAGTATTTTGAAGCAGTTTAACTGTAGAATATGGCTGAATAAAAAAGTAAAAATCGTCATACGACGGGTTTCGAAGGCTTCCGTCACATATGTGTTAAGGTCAATCGATTTTGTTGTGTTCTTTAGCTTATTTAAGTGTATTAATATTTATGAAAATATACCTCTTCATGATATTTTGACTTACTTACTTTCGAGAAAACATTGGTCCCTTATAGATCGCCGTAGGTCGCGGAAACATTGGGCCATCTATCGCCGTAAGTGAAACCGCTCTATTCTGCCCTTATCTGTGACGACCATATTGTTTACTTGCTACCGATCCGTCAGTAACATCTACCATACAGACTTACACCTGTCCAAGAATGGGAGTAGCGTTATTCATATAATACAGATTTACGCCCGACCCATGATTAGCATTTTAAATCGTTATTCGGGAGCAATGACCTGAGAAAAACCCATCTACCATAATATCCAAAGAGTACACTTTGCGTAATACCATGAAAAATACCGTAAAAATATCAATACCATACAATTTGTAAGCCTTACAAATAATCAGAAATTCCTTAGGAACACAGTCATATTGTATTAATCCTTCTTACGCAAAAACAACACACATCGCCATTGTTAAAGCATAAACTAATAAATACTATTATTTTATAGAGGTTACAGTCTGATGACGTAATTGTGATATAAAATTGCATAGAGTCAAGCCATGCTCACTGTATCTATGGTTGAGCGAGTCATTGTTCTTCATGATGACAAGAAACGGAGCGAGCGAGCCATCCGTTCATCAATTCATTAATTCATTCATCCATTCAGGAATTTATATATCGCTCATTCAAGAAAACTACTCCGAGGCGCTCCCAGTCTAATCACAGTGACAAAAAATTGTCACGTGAAGGAACGCTGGTCATTTTTCAGTTAATAATATTATTGTAGTGGAGCCATGCAGGACTCGATATTGGTGGAGCCTCGCACGCCCTCTGAATACGTTTACATCGTTCTGTCTCACTGGTGGCGCACTTTGCGGGTTGCTGAGGTTACTGTGACTGTCGTCCCTCGATTGATTAATTGGTGTAGCCATATTATTATGTCTCTCTGGCGGCAGTCTGGCCTTTATTGTGGGTCTCACAACGGCAGAGGATCGGGAAAGACTTGACCGACTAGCCTACTGTAGAGAATGAGACTAGCTGGATAGATCTCTTCCACCTAACTCGAGGGCAGGGCTTAAAGTGTGCCTGGGCGGTCATGGACGACGTCCATGCACTTGTTTTAAAATCTGAACGCCGTCCAGCCACTTATTGGCGAGCACAGACTGGAAAGGTACAAGGCGTCCAGGCACTTCTTTTGGGGAGGTAGCCTAAGGCGCGCGGCGTCCAGGCACTTTTTTCCGCACTTTAGGCACTGCTCGAGGGGATGGATCATTTGGTGCGCGTGAGGCCGATACGGTGATGCCACTGATACCATACCAATTAACTCGGTAGCGCCAACGACCGGGTAGCGCATTGAGATTTGAGAGCGAGAGGAAACGATCGATCGAGTTTGCGTGCACCCCGTAAGGTATACGCATGCTTTGTAGGCTGATATAGCGCCATATTGGCCTATTGCGGCTAGACTGTCTGTTCTGTTAGTAGTTAACATTTAGGCTATGCCTTCTGTAATTTGCGTTCTTGTGAATTATTTTAATTGTAAGCCTATAAATGTAGGTCATAGCACTGTAGCCTAACCGGTTGCGGTCTGCAGTCAATCGGATTGTTTATAGGCCTACTCCTAGATTTCCATGGGCTCTCACACATAACCTAACTAAATATTAAATTATAGGGCCTAAGTTTTAAAATCTACGACTACCTCCGTGTAGCAATGTCGGTTGAAAGAAAAGCCTATGAATTATAATTATGGAATTCGAAACTTGTCAACCGGATTGATGAATAAAGTGACTATTATATAACTTAAAAACGCTTGCAGACAATAACTTCCGCTTTAGGCTACTTTTGCTGGTTGCCCCGCGTCGCAAAGTATAGCTAGCTATTATAAATTAAATTAAATATAGACGGATGGAGGGCGAAATCGTGAACTAAGGATGGATGTAGGAATTAAATTGCCCAAATTACAAAAAGAATATTATGATTCTATGTTTAAATACAATTATAGGCCTGCCATATGCTAATGAGATTAGATAATTGACCATGATATGCCATCATTATGAAAAGACTTTAAATGAGCATAGCTAGGGTACGTGACTTTCTATACAAAACGCGTCATCTATAGTTTTGCCATCTTTGGTTGGCAGTAGCTATAGGCCTATACAAAGTTGCGAGAGCTTGGTGTCAATAGGCAGGGACGATGATCATCAACTGGTGGGAAAAGTGGACGAAGAATATGCATGGCAGTCGTTTCTGGAAACGGCAGCTGGAAGACGAGCATCAGCAAGATCTGCCACTTCAGCCGCAGTAGGCGAGTCGACTACTATAGGTAAGTATAATGCTACGTACGTCATATAGCCTACGGTATAGGGCTGCGTATAATTCCATGTTAGGCCTAGTACACATCTGCAGACAGTGATTCGAAATTCTTGGCCCCTGGCGCGCATCACGTACGTAGGCCTACGTGGTAATACTGGAACTGTACGTGTATAAGTTGTACTGTTACACACAGAGTATTACAGAATCCTTGAGAGTAGCCTATAGACTAGGAATATAGGCCTAGTATGCGTTCCTTAGCCTATAGCAGCTGATCGAGTATAATGTAGGCCTATAATAATATGCCTAATAAAATATTTTCTTAATAGCGCCCTGTAATTTCATTAGACGCCAATCTCGCCTGTTGTCCTCTTTATCTTATTAAGATCGTAGAGAATCTAATCTACGTCAAAATTCAAAGTGAATGTTTCACTTTCTGGTAATGCGTGCACTATAGCCTATAGATGCACACTGTCCTACGATAGTTTTTTTAATTAGGACTGTTAGTCTGTTACGCAATACTGTTGCCATAGGAACGATTATTCGAGAAATCCTCTTTTGCAATTGGTGGGCGATTATTTCTTAGCACGGTTCCATCAAATCACGTTCCTTGTTTTGATTTATCGTATTTTCACATCAACTATAGGCCTATATGTACGATCAGCGCGCGCTCAGCTTTGGAAACTGAAAGACAGACGGTGCTCCTCTGAAATCCCATTAATTATGTGTATGACATCCAATCACTAGATCACTTGCCAATAAAGGGCATTAAATAAGATCGGGACAACCAGTTCCATTCCAATGAATTACCTCTGATGCATTGGATGCATTGCTTTGTCCAGCAATACACATTCAATAGGCAGTGGTTCAATTATAGTTGAAGCAGAGGCCTGATCAGTCTTTGGATGGTTTTAGCTTCATTTATAGACCCGGGGTTTTTCCGAAAGGTTTAAATTCCGAAGTCCAATGATTTTGTAGTCCAAATCTATTGACACTATTCTGCCATTGCCACTACATATGTTTTTCAATATACCCGGTACCGTAAAACGGGGTCACTTTGGCCCGCGGGGTGACTTTGGCCCAAATTGAAAAATTAGTTTGCACACCTCCGGGCTTCCGTAGTTATCACGTGATTTTGACTTGCTTTACAGCTGACGATACGTCATTATATGGCGAATATTTAAAACAAATTTGATTGATTTCATTGTAATATTTGTTGGAATTTTCCAGATTTGTTTGCAAGCATTAAAAATGTGAAAATGTTAAGATGTGCAAAATTATTTTTCTGTGAAAAATACCGATAATAATATCGTGAGTGACAATTACACTTGTCAATGTACATTATAATGGCATGTCTATGGCGCACCGTTTGTTCCGCGATGTTGCTAATAAGTAAGTTAAAAATGCAAGAAAAGTTTTTGGGGTGACTTTGGCCCAAATCTGGGGTGACTTTGGCCCATACTTTAAATTACTGTTGACGATGTATATATTATGTTTCTGTCAAAATTAATAAATGCATTTGCTTAAACTTCACTTTCTGTGATATTTTGACTGGTTTATGGTTGAGCATACGGCACCAATTCTTGAAAGGTGACTTTGTTATAGGTCTAGTCACATATGTACGAGGGTGAACAATTTCCTGGTATGGTCAAAGCACTAAATAAAAAAAGAACTCAAATCATCTGTTTAGCTAGAAGTGATATGAACTGGAACTGACCTGCAAATGTGGATAAGATATTATACCATACAGCAGCAATTTTGAAAATTCCACCCCCAAAGAAAACATCTGCACGAGGATTGCTCCAAGTCCATTCATTGGAAAGTAAATGGAATTTGTGGGTGTTTCATTAGTCAGTTGACTTCTCACTAATCTTTTACAAGTCTTTTATAAGTACCAGTAACAGTACATAGCCATTTTGTGTTAGTTTTAAGTGTGGATATTGTTCACAGTGACTCACTGAGATCAAGAAGCAGATGGAGTTCACGAACATCTCAATTGTCATAATTATGACCTCGCAGTAGTTCTTTACAAGTCTTTTACAAGTACCAGTACCAGTACCAGTGTCATTTTTGTGTTAATTATAAGTTTATATATCTTTTAAACACATTCCTTGGGCCAAAGTCACCCCAGCAATAGGTTGACTTTGTCTAATAACGGCAAAACCACTGTGGACCAAAGTCACCCCACCTGGTGGGGTGACTTTGGCCCACCCAAAAAGTTAAAAAATAAAGGTTCAAATGTTATCACACAATTTTTTTAATTGTACACTTCTACTCTCGAACCCTATGCACTGCTAATGAAATAGCTAGATCAGCCATATTCCGTCACATTATCGTTTTATTATAAAAACAAGTTGAAAATGGGTCAAAGTGACCCCGTTTTACGGTACTAAATAAGCAGAGGCTCAATATTTATCGATGTAGATGGGCAGGTGGATTATTATAATACAGGTAAGCAGGTCCGGTTGATCAAGGCTTTATATATATAGACACGTATGGGTCTCCGGAAAGCTTCGTTCCCGCAGCCCAAGGTTTAGCAGCGTTATTGGCAGTCGCTACCTATATCTACCATTACCAATGTTCGTCTACTTTTGGACGGAATTCAGAACCTCGTCAAATTCAGCCGAGACCAGGCGAAATCTCAGCAAACGTCAACCCGCATTTATCCCGTCTATAAAGTTTACTTCTATTCCATATCTTCTAGATCTGTCACCTTCGGAGAAATCGGGTTGGGGTCATGCATGTAGCATAGGCTAGGACAGTGTGAGAATTGTGGAAAAATAACTGGGGGCTGGGCCACTATCCACTTGGAATTGGAGTGCGAAATCAGACTTTACTATGGGGCTCTAAGAAAGACTTGGGGTTTGAAACCCCGGCAATTATCACACTGGGCTAGGCGTCGAGTGGTATAGCCTACAGTGTTTGGTGTTAATAGCCCAAGTGTATATATAGGCTAGGCTATGCCTGCAAACGGGTAACATTCTTAAAGGGATAACCTCTTTTCTACATGACCGTTCCCTGTAGGCCTATGCACGTGGCCCATGGTTCTACCAGGTCCACAACAAGACCTGCCCAAATATGTTCTTGGTTCAATTCTGTATATCATTTTCACTTCTGAACTTGCTTTAATTCTCTCCTTTATGCTGATGATGTAGAAACACGGATGTCGTCTAAGCGACTGGGCATAGATCATCCAACTAAGACTAGGCAATCGCAAACTACTTGATAATTTGGAATAAGTTGGAATTTACGATAACGATTAGCCTAGCTACTACTAAGTAAAACCTGAGAAATCTTATCACCACGCAACAGTCGTGTCATGGAGACCAGCCAAAAAGTCGTTAGTCGGTTTCATATTTATCAGTAGGCCTAATAAGTTAATAACTGCTTCGCCTGAAAATTTCGCTTACCTCTGCTCAGAGACTACATATAGGCCTAAACTAAAGTGGTAAGTGAAATTTTCAGATGAACCAGTGTAATTGTGCAAAGGTTTAAGCCTAGACGACAGGCATTCACAGAACTCCAACATTATTCTAGATCAGTGTTACAGTAGGCCTAATTTGTGACTTTCGATAACCGTGTGAACTATATATAGTTATAGTTATGTAGCATATTTAGTTAAACATTATTAGGCCTACTTATGAATTTTAACTATACCTACCAATTCAGGTTAGCAGATTTAAAGTTGATCAATAAAATAGGCCATAATATATATGCAGGCCTGTCTACTTAATAAATGCTGCCTGTAAGCTTACAGATAGAACCATTCAAGTGATGATTATTGCATAATTAAACCTACACAGTACACATATTAATATATTATGCTAACATATTATATAAGAAACTATGGAAATGTTCAAGTAAATGTCTAAAACGAAACGAATGTCTGCAGTGCAGGAGCTTTCATTCAGATGTCTGACCATCGCTATTCCTGTAAATAAATCAAACAGATTGCAGTTGCATCAGTATACGAAGGATCTTTGAATAATTTTTACAATTCATTGACGCACAGATGGAAACTATTTTAACCTTTGAATAATTACTCGTGAACTTGGCATACACATGCAGGTGACCAACCTCTTTCTCCACCAGCGTCACTAGTAGTCTACTGACTGAGGGTTCAGAGACATTGAATCATGAAACTTCCATTACGCTATTATTTTTATTATTATTATTATTATTATTATTATTATTATTATTATTATTATTATTATTGTTATTATTATTATTATTATTATTATTATTATTATTATTATTACTACTATTATCATTATCTTTATCTTTATCATTATCATTATCATTATCATTATTATTATTATTATTTTTTTTTTTTTTTTTGCCCTGAGGTACTTCATTCCCCCAGGGACTTATGGACTATTATTAACTAAAGAATGTATGTCTGGTGGGTCAGGCCTCGTCTTCAGGGTATGAGGCAAAAGTACCTTTGAAAGCGACCAGGTTGTAGCGTTGAATGCAAATGGACAGACGTTGAAAAAGAAAGAAAGCTTCACGTCTGTCGCCAGTGATCGAAGAGATGCGGCTGCCAATTTCACTTACGAAGTCTGAGGCTGATGGATTGAGTGGACCCAATGTCTCTATGGCCACCGGCTGAAAGATGTAGGAGGCGGGCAACCCTCCGTATTTCTGTTCTTTGCGGATGGCCGCCTGCACTGATGCAGGCCCGACCAAACAGTTTGGGTGGGTTATGTACGAGGCGGCACAAGTGTGAACAATGGTGGCATCCCACGCCAAGTACTTCCCACATGACCAAGGTATGAGAGTTGCCCCGTCCGGCCTCTTTCCATCGGATCTAAAGAGACCCGCCGGTTCCTTGATGCTTGGGATGTCAGCTCTGAGGAGGGCACGCCAAATGATGTCATTTATGGCGTGGTGACGAAGGGAGCGACCCGTGGCTCTCCTACAGACGAATCCATGATGGCCCTCGGGGCCAACTCCCTCGCCACAATGGCATGTGTGAGGACCACACAAGTCCAAGCCCAACCTCAGGCCCACCGCCACCCGGACCGCCTCATTATCCAGGACAAGGCCACACGCGGCGATTATTATTATTATTATTATTATTATTATTATTATTATTATTATTATTATTATTATTATTATTATTATTATTATTACATGCCTACTCCAAAGTATGTTTAATTTCCAAAGGGCAGTCTATAGCTGCAGGGTACACATAATAGCCGAGCATCTGTTGTTAAGGTAGCGCAGATCGATGCAGCAAAAATCTAGAAAAGCTTTGTGCGAATCAGTGTGAGATTGTCGAAAATGACTGGGGTTGAACTGGGGCTGATCCGCTTAGAATTGGGGCGTGAAAAAAGCAGACTTTACTATGGGGCTTTAAGAAAGAAAGGGGGTTGAAACCCCACCCCCCGCAATTCCCACCCTGAGGTACATGTATATTGTATAAGAATCCCCTACCTCCCGGTTGACAGTAGCCTATACCAACGCTATAGTCACTTCTATGCTACCGCTGGACGAACGTGTTCCATATTTTCTTTGGAAGGTTGGCGATCATACTATCGATATTTTGGTGACAAGTGACAGTAGGGACCAATCTAGATGATTCTGTGCACTGTAACGGAATGGTGGGAGACCGATGGACTGTGAATTCATTTATTCATTCCAGAATTTATATGGCGCTTCTTCGTGTGGACTACTCAGAAGCGCTCCCGACTCGAGCACGGCAAAAAAGGACAGCTTTGAGTTTTAAAAAGTTAAGTATATAAGAGCCGAAGGAAGCAGATGTAGATCATTCTATTCCAAGCAACTGCATGGTCCATCACAGAAAATGCTCTAATCTGCATGGTCGCAGTTCAACAACGGTTGAATAGGGATGGAGTGATCAGATACTATCAGGGCTTTTTAGCAGTTGTACACAAAATGTGCAGTCCTAAATGAATTTGTGCAGTTGTAGAAGCACTTCCTTACAGTTAAAACTAGGTAAAAATGGTCATTGTCCACCGATTGGAAGCAATTTACCATGGAGGATGGGAAGGAAAAGAAGGAGTTGTGCAGTTCTAAAAATTTCTTTAAAACAGCCCTGGATAATATGCAATGCATGGTGCAGTAAAGTCACCACATCAACAATCACCGATCTGTACAACACCTACGACTCCGTTACCTGTCCAGTCGACGATGACCTGGTGAAGTGTCTGCTGCTGGGCATCAGGTGGGTGGTTGGTGCTGCAGCAGCTGAGGCAGCGGACGATGGTCTCAATTGTCTGCTACTGCCTCCTCCTCCTCCTCCTCCTCCTCCTCCACGGCCACCGTCATCTTCATGAGCAGCAGCAGCAGCTGTGGATGCTGCAGGATCGTCACAGTCGATCAGTTCAGTCTGCACTATTCTCATCATCTCTTGACGCTTCATTGGATCCGCGTCAGACTGTGCGACACATCAGCAGAGCAAACGACAGGTACAACTGCATGCACATAATTATTATTTATGGTTATACATTGGCTATACAGGGTGGGCCATAAAAAGTGACCCCCTACGGTTTTTAGCCCATATCTTGGCCAAACTTTTTTATGGCCCACCCTGTATGTAATCGGTAATTGCTATATATACATTGGCTATAATAATGTGCAATCGGTAATTAATATAGCGCCATTCGCAGCTAAACTCACCCAATGCATTCGGTTTACGCTGGTCTATATAACTGGAACACGGTGGCCATAATTACCGTTGTTTGTCAGTTCTGCCGATGGCAGTTGGTTAGTTCGTAGGTAAGATTAAGACTGGTTCAAAAAGTGCTACCAATTAAGTCAATTACCTTGGCGCCTTCGATGCAGTATACAGCTCAAGCTCTGAAAACTACTCCCTGTATGTATAGGATGTGTTTGGGTGGTGTGACGAGTGCATGGCGGGCTGTAAAATTGAGTGCGTGCATGGTTGGTAGGTGCAGGTGCTGCGTATGGGTCAATATATGAACTCCATGTCATGCTGTGATGTTATACCATGTTATGCCATTTAATGCAATTTAATGTGATATATTCTTGTTGTCTATACATCTATAGCTAGGTCTACATGTATATAGGGCGTATACAGCGTCGTCTAAGAGGCCACATTTATACGGATCTTTCATTGTGAACCTCGTTACGTGAATATTTTATACGAATCTCTCAAGTGAATGCCTTATGTCTTATGTGAATCTCTCATGTGAATTCTGATGTGAATCTCTCGTGTGAATGTCTTATGTGAATGTTTCATGTGAACCTCGTAACGTGAATCTCTCAGGTGAATGTCTTATATGTGAATCTCTCATGTAAATGTCTTATATGTGAATCTCTCATGTGAATGTCTTATATGTGAATCTCTCATGTGAATTCTGATGTGAATCTCTCATGTGACTGTCTCATGTGAATCTCTCATGTGAATGTCTCATGTGAATGTCTCATGTGAATGTCTCATGTGAATCTCTCATGTGAATCACTTAACGTGAATCTCTCTCTTCCATAATTATAAACATGAACCTGGTTGATGTTGTCGAGCAGACGATTCATCGCCTCTTTACGTTTCACCTTCGATCTTTCGATGATGTCCAGCAGAGCGTCCAGTCTCTGGACGACGCTGGACATGGACTGCTCCATCCGGTCGACTCTCCTCTGCAGCATCGCCATCTCCTGCTGAGGCACCGACGAACGCCTCTTCCTGCCTCCTCCTCCGCTCCCATCATCGTCGTCATCATCATCCTCATGCGCCTGCAGCTCGCCCTCAATGTCAATCTACAGTTCGAACACGAAACAGGAAAACCGACATTTCTATAGCGCCGACTACAAAACTTTAAGCAGTGATCATAAGCATCAGTAGCAGCAGCATGCAACAGTTTTATCTTAATCGTCGTCGTCGTCATCGTCATCGTCGTCGTTTTCGTTGTCGTCGTTGTTGTTGTTGTCGTCGTCATCGTATGATCGTAATAGGCATCATAAAAATCACCAGCAGCAGCAGCAGCAGCAGCAGCAGGCCAGCAGCAGCATTAGTATAGCATCGTCTTCTTCCTCTTATATAGTCACTTAATTAAGACTCAATCAACCGCTCCGATCTTGGATTTTCAATCTCCAGAATGTGATTGTGCAGCCTGAAGTTCACGGAGTTCATTCAGAGTAGGTTGAGTCGAAAGATCTACTGTGGCTACATGAATTTCGTCTGTATTTCTAACTTCTTTTGTTTAATTGCTCGCCTAAAGACCGTGGAGCTTTTTTCCGGATCGGGTAAACAGATTCATGAATTTTTGAAATTGGTGCAATCAGAACAAGCTCAGTTAAGTATATCCTAGTCTGTGAAAATGAAAAAAGAGCAGAGAAATAAAATTGCGATTCTCTTTCGACAATTTCTCTGCTAAAACAGATGATGCAGGCAATCAGACAAGCAGACATACATGTACGGACATATAAAGATACAGACAGACGGACATTATATAGACTAACATAGAAAACGGACGAAACGAATAAAAGACGAACTTTTTGTTTTGCGAGGTCGTTCTCCATCTTGCCCTGTTCGCTGAGGTCAAGGCCACGGTCTCCATCTGTGTCATACTTCGAGAAGACTGCCTCAATCTCAGCATCAGCATAACCACGCCTGCAACACACTCAGCGCCTTGGTATACGCTACAACACTATGACGACATGATTGACAATTTCGCACCTTACATGCCATGGCTGCCTGCCAGGCGGTTAATTCGACTCATGTCTATATCTATAGGAACTTGCTATAATCTACTCGTACTATGAATAATAGAAATGTAATCATACAGGGTCTGGAGAAGAATAGAGGCATTCGAGATGAATTAAGTGTCTAAGATTAATCATGAACATTATCTTGGACGGAAATGCGGAGGAATGAGTGGGTGTTGGGAGAGGCAGGAGTGGAGAAGAGTCTTCTGAGGACGGTAAAGGAAAGAAAACTTATTTACCTGGTACTACGGACACATCATGAGAAGAGAGGGAATATGCTTGGAGAAAGACATCATGCAGGGCACAATGCATGCCGGGAAATCGGAAAAGAGGAAGACCGAGAACAAGCTGGTTGGGGAACATAAAGGACTGAACGGGATTGGTAATGGAGGAAATGATCAGACTGGCGGAAGACAGGAGACGCTGGAGGAATATTGTTCATGATGCGCCCGAACTTCGAAACGAGGATGGCTGAGAATAGAACAGAACAGGGTCTGGTACTGGCAGTGGCGGCGCTAGGGGGGCTAGGGGGCTAAGCCCCCCTAAAAAAGGCCATCCATTTTTTTCCCATGTAAAAATAAAAATTTTGGACGATTTACCCTCTTTAGCTCCCCCAAAACTGAAATCCTGGCGCCGCCACTGGGTACTGGCATATGGGTATACACTGCGGTTTCTCAGTTTGAAGTTGAATTATGAAATTATTATGCTACAAGCATTCATGCAACCTATATTCGCTATATCTGTATAAAGTCGAAAGTTTTAAAAGCGGTTCTTAGCATCTCGAGATCTTCATCATTTCTCGTGGTCCGTTGATTTTCACTTGCGCTGAGTCAAGTCAGAGGAGTTGTCCAAAGATACCACGTTAAGAACAACTTTGGTTGTCCAAGCGTGCATGCGTATATACTTATATTTTTTATAGCGCTATAACAGTTAACCTTCGAAGATAGATGCTTCACAGGCAAAGTGAACATTAGATCGCTGAAACTAGACGAATAGATCCTAGGCTATATGCAGGCTGCGTTTACTAAGCATTTCGGGGTATTATATAATTGATTTCTGTTGCTTGAAAGAATGAACAATTAGGGTATATATAAGATGCAACGAGATAGGCTATTTGAACCAATGAATGAATGCGCATAGGCCTATGAAAGGGTGAATGGATAAACAAACGATTGATAATTGGCGATTATTGCATGACTGCCAGATTTATCGATAGATTGATCGATTGATCAATTGATTGATCGATCGATTGATCGAGAATTTCTTCAGCAGCACATGTTCCGCATACCGGCTGAATGATAAAAATGATCAAGAACTGAATGTGAATATCGAATGGCTACATTGACGACTGGCTGCTTAAGTGAATAAGTAAGTGAGTGAGTAATCGTACATCTTCATCGTGGTCCTTTAATTTTTATTATTATTACTATTATTATTATTATTATTATTATTATTATTATTATTATTATTAATAATAATTATAATAATAATATTATTATTAATAATAATTTAATAAGTAAGTGAGTGAGTAATCGTACATCTTCATCGTGGTCCTCCATTCGTCGAAGTCTAGTACTCCATCGTTGTTGAGATCTCCTCCCTTCATCGCATCCTGGATATCTGCGATCTTCTCCTTCTTTATGTTCAGCCTCTCCATCATCTTCTGCGCGCCCTGTTACATAAAACATGATCACGTGCATTATAAGGCCATGAAATAATAATGTATGTATGTATGTTTGTATG
>OX457036.1:19947168-20212168 GCA_949752735.1 Lumbricus terrestris
AGCAGTAAACAACATACATGCACATATTCGCATTATTATAGCCTACGGATAGCTCCAAGCATTGTATTGTATTATTATTATTATTATTATTATTATTATTATTATTATTATTATTATTATTATTATTATTATTTCTCGACATAAAAGAAATACGGAATCCTATATTCGATATACCGACTTAAAAACAAAAAAATAGGGTAAATTATTTTAGCCTCCCAGGCTACCAGGACCCTATATATATATATATATATATGTGTGTGTGTGTGTGTGTGTGTGTGTGTGTGTGTGTGCGATAACGCATGGAACAAACATTTCATACTTAATGCCCAGGTAGGCGGAACAGCCCCAAAGCGGACCCTGTATTTCAACATGCAGGTGCAGAGTTGATACGGAATCCTATATTAGATATACCGACTTTGTGATTAAAATTAAACGAACATAGACCATGTAAATTAAATTTACGATTACAGTTACAATGAGAACTGCAAATTAACGCACATCTGATTCCATTTCCAATGGTGGCGAGGATTCCTTTGGGCTGGACGTGGTTGCTTGACACCAGGGCACTCCCTCCTTCCCCTCCTCCTCCTCCTTCTGCTCTTGACTGATTTTGCTTCTTGCCTCCTTGTTTGGAGTCGTAAACGTCTCCAAAGTCATCGCCCTTCCACGAAATTCTAGAAGCTTCCATCGATCAGCAGTAAGCTATCTCCGACCGACGAGCAGAACCTCAGATCAGTAGTCTGCAAATGAAGATATGAAGTGTATGTATGTATGTATGTATGTATGTATGTATGTATGTATGTATGTAACCTATGTATGTATGTATGTATGTATTGTTGGGTTCACTTGCTCTAGTCTAGGAGATGATGAGTAATACTCAGGTCCGTAATGTAAAATAACATCGATTTATTCAATAACAGAGCAGTCTGACAAGAAGTAGGTTAACGTTACCCAAAGCTGACATGAAGTACGACCGATACAGCTGATTCGACAGAGCTGACGTGAAGACACACCAGGCTAACGGAGCCCAAAGGAAGACGGATGTAGGCCAGTTCACCAACGGGGTGGGACGGCAATCGAAGAAGACAAACGTCGTAGAACACGAACCACACGCCCCGCTCAACAGGAGTCGAACACACACCACAGAGTAGACCCACGACAAGAAGCAAGCCCCCACAGTAGTAGCCCTTTAAATAGGCCCTGCCCTTCCCTCAACTCCCACATAGTCAAGGAGAGTCCAAGTAAGGAAGCCCAGAGGGGTAATAGGTAGCTAACACTCACATACCCCCCCACCAGAACATGAGGAGTCCAACGGGGACGACGAACTATACGAACAATGCTACACCTAAATGCAAAATCACTCAGTACAAGCCATTACACGTACTAAGCAATTCAGCAAGACTTAACTAAATAATGCATCGCACTCATAAATAACGTAAGAGTCCGATATAATCATGATCTGAATACACAAACTTCATATAACCCAAATCATCAGTTCACACGTAATCACGATATATATATATACACATCAATAGTTCAAATGTCCAAAAAACTATATCTGAAACACAAGAAAAAATTTGGACACCAACTGGTGTATCAAAAATGAACCAAAATGTATAATGGTCATCGGCACAAGCCACCCTACACTACAGACACACTGAAGAGTTCATTGCCGAAGAATTCCGTGCTTTCCTTTTATGACAGAACGTTCCATTGAAACTGTTTCTGGACAGTGTTTGACTTTTCATGACAGAATGTTCCATTGACATACGACGAGGATAGACGTACCAGAGAGCATCTCTAGCACGCCCGACGACTCCGCTGTGAGGAGCCAAGTGGAGACACTGATTGACGTGTGCCCTCACCCGCTCCCACTCACATTACGCAGATGGACGACTCAGAATGTCCGGCAGAACATTCCATTCGCCTGGACGATGTCTAATGTCCAAGTTGTACTGTTCAAGCTCTAAACTCCATCGCAAGAGCTTCATATTTTTGTTCGCCATCTGATGGATGAACTGCAAAGGTTTATGATCGGTGAACACCAGGACGACTGCGGATCCAAAGTAGACACTAAAGGCCCGCAAGGCGACCATCAGTGCCAGCGCTTCCTTCTCTATGGTCGAATAGCGAATCTCCTGCGGCAGCAGCTTCCGACTCAAATAGCAGATCGGGTGTTCCAATCCATCCTTCATCTGAAACAAGCACGCTCCCAGACAGAATTGAGAAGCATCAACACCCACACAAAACTGTTTAGTAAAGTCAGGAGGTATTAAGATAGGTCTAGAAGCCAGACGAGATTTTAGATCAAGAAAAGCAACCTCCGCTTCCTCATTCCATCTAAAAGGAATCCCTTTCTTTGTCAAAGCCGTGAGCGGCAAAGTAATATCAGAGAAATGAGGCAAGTACCTCTGATAGTATCCCGCTAATCCTAAGAAAGATTGCACCTGTTTTTTAGTAGCAGGCCTAGGAAATTTCAACACCGCTTCCACCTTCTTCAACCTTGGCTGAACTCCGTCAATCCCAATGTGATGACCCAAGAAATCCACAGACGCATTAGCAAAGACACATTTAGCCAGATTCAGAGTTAAACAAGCATCAGCTATTCGAGATAACACTTTTCGCAAATGAACCAAATGATCCGACCATGCTAAGCTGAAAATGATGATGTCGTCTAAATAAGCATCACAAAACTCATTCAATCCATTCAGCACTTTCGTAATTAACCTTGAGAACGAAGCCGGAGCATTCTTCAGGCCAAAACTCATGTATTTCCATTGGTAATGCCCTTTCGGGGTGACAAACGCAGTTAACGGAACTGACTCCGGATGCATCGGGATCTGCCAGTAACCTTTAGTCATATCCAGCTTTGTTATAAACCGTGACTGACCCACTCGATCAATTAACACCTCCACCCGTGGCATAGGAAATGGATCCGGAACAGATAATCCATTCAGTTTCCTGAAATCTGTACAAAGACGATCTGTACCGTTTGGCTTAGGCACCAAGACAATCGGAGCTGCCCACGGACTCTCGGACTCCTCTATTATCCCCGCTTCCAACAACTGATTCACCTCTTTATCCACCCTCGCCATTTTCTCAGGATTTAACCTGTAAGGGTATTGTCGAACAGGGCGAGCACCTTCAACCAAATCAATTCTATGAGACACCATAGATGTTTTACCCGGTACTTCACTAAACACATGTGCAAAGTCATGCAAAACATCCCGCAATTCCGCACGACATTCAGCAGACACTTCACATTGTAAGACCTTATCCTCTAAAGTCACATCATTCATCCTCACATCCGGATTTACCACCAACACAGAAGCCACCACCTCCTCATTCGGTCGCTCATACACCACATCCATACGATCCACATATCGCTTCATCAGATTCACATGTACCACCCGTTCCGTTTTTCTTCGATCCGGGGTACTCACTAAATAATCGACCGGACCAAGTCGACGTACAACCACATACGGTCCACAATATTTGGTCTGTAAAGGTTTACCCACCAACGGAATCAAGAGTAAAACCTTTTCACCTTCCTCAAAAGACACAGCACGTGACTGCTTATCATACAGTTGCTTCGATTTACTTTTCGCATCAACAGCATTTTCACCAGCAAGTTTCAATCCAACACGCATACGTTCACGTAATTGTAAAACATAGTCAATCACGTTCTTGCCAGACACTTCATGTACAACATCTTTCGCCAACCATTCTTCCTTCATCAATTGCAACATGCCACGCACATCTCTGCCATACATCAAATCAAAAGCAGAAAATCCAGTACCCTGTACCGGAACCTCTCTATATGCAAACAAGATCCACGGCAACATTGCATCCCAAGAACCCGGATATGTTTCAGCCAACGCCTTCAACATATCTTTCATAGTACGATGAAAGCGTTCGCACGAGCCATTCGTTTGTGGTCTATAAGGACTAGTTTTCAACTGCACAATACCACATTCATGCACAAACACTTGCATCAAATCAGACATGAATTCTGAGCCACAATCAGATAACAATTCTTTCGGAAATCCGAAAAGCGAAAAAACTTCACACAAACATTTAGCCACATCCTGCGCCGTATGATTCTTCAACGGAAACGCAAATGGAAAATGGGAAGCCAAATCAATGACCGTGAGAATAAACCTATTCCCCGTTCCCTCACATACACTCAATGGGCCTACGATATCCATTGCCAAGCGTTGAAACACTTCCTCCATTACAGGCATACTGACCATGGGCGCCCTATAATTTCTGTTTCCTTTGCCTAAGCGTTGACACACATCACATGAACGACAATACTCACGAACGGCTCGATTCACATGAGGCCACCAGAAATGCTTCGTCAACCGATCCAGTGTCTTTCTAGTACCCAAATGCCCAGCCGCTGGTATATCATGGGCCACATGCAACAACTTCTGTCTTAAGTCACGAGGCACAACTATTTGTACCACACCCATTCCTAATGGTGTACACTTCTCCTCCCATCGACGCACCAAGACCTCGTCCACCAACGCATACGGTTGTACACGCCCACCGACAGACACCGTCTCGTCGACTTGTGCATACAATGGTCTCAATTCAGGACACCGGCGCTGGCGCAATATTAATTCCTGTCGGCTAACATATAGCTCCGATCTTTCTGTCACAACAGATTCTGTCGCTGCAAATAAACTCGATAAGTCGCCTTCATCAAAATTCATTCGTTCAACTTGTCTGTCAATTATTTCACCTGGCGTTCGCTCTTGGTCGGCCGACTCCGTACTTTGACCCACTATCTCCGACTGCTCGGGCGCCGCTTCACTGCACACCGCCGTCTCCCTCTCACTCTGTCTCACTGCATGTGCTCTAGCCTGTGCACGAGTCGTCACCGCGACCTCCAACACCTGTCCTGCCAGCGCTGTATCATTACCCACAATGCAATGCACCCCAGCCATTGGAAGTGAATTCATTAGACAGCATAACACCTCACCTTGAACAAATGCACAATCAACATTCACTTTCACCAGAGGACATTCCACAATAGAACCAGATATACCTCTGAGTAACCTCGTTTCATTCATGTGTACAAACTCATGCTCATTCAACCATTCATTAGACACCAAAGACTGCAGCGCTCCACTATCCCTCAAGAATACCGCCTCCTTTCGTGCACCCTCATCATCAATTACACATCCAATCACACAAAATGGTGCATACAGTTTATCAACAGATTCAATTGGCTTCGGAAAACTCTGTGGTTTAACAGGCGCCGAAACAGTCTGAACCAAACCCACAGGTTTCGCACCCCTCCAATTTTCCATTTGAGTCCCCTCCTTTCGTTTTAATTTCCAACAACTGGCCTTCGTATGACCTGGCGCTCTACAAAATGCGCACGTGACCGGTTCCCCAAAACCAGTGACGTCATCATTTTCCCGCACAGGCTTATTAAACCCATACGTTCCTCTTTGAGGCGAACGTCGACCCCAATTTGTATCACGACGCGTACCATCCTTGTACCCCACGCCTTGACGCTCCCATACATCTTTCTTCTCACTATCATCAGATGAGAATCCTCGTGTACGGTCGAAAAAATCCCTGCGGAACCCCCCAGAATAATGGTTCGGCCCCTGCTTGTATAACACTGCATATTCATCCGCTAAACGTGCAGCACTTGCCACAGTATCAGGACTCTTATCTATCAGCCACCTGTGTACTTCAATAGGTAACGCTTGTACAAACTGCTCCATGAGAATTACCTCTTTAAATTTTGCTAACTCCTCCCACGAGTTTGTACCCTCAATCCATCTCTGAAAAGGACTCTGCAGTCGAAATGCATAATTCGCATACGTTTCCCTCGGTTCTTTTCGCAACCCCCGAAATTTCTTTCGATAAAATTCCGGAATACGTTCGTACGCCGTCAATAGCGCACTCTTCACAATATCATATTGGACGCACTCCTCCAACGATAAAGCCGCAAAAACTTTCGCCGCCTTCCCCGACAACTGTGGCTGTAGGAGGGACGACCATTTTCCCATCGGAATTTGATGCAACGTCATTGCTTGCTCAAACGCCGCAAAATAATGTTCGATATCGGCCGAATCAAATTTTGGCACAAATTTCAGAGCTGCCCCAAAACGCAAATCCTCATTTCCATGCGCTGGTCGTTCGACAGCACCACCTCCTTCTATCCTCCGTCCGTCCATTTCTAATCTCTGCTTCTCAAATTCCATATTCATTCGTTTCTCCTCCATGTCAAATCTCCTTTTCGTCTCCTCTGCTTCAATCTGCATTTTCTTCTCCTCCCTCTCTGCTTCAATTTGCATTTTCTTCTCCTCTCTCTCGGCTTCAATTTGCATTTTCTTCTCCTCGAATCTCATTCGCTCCTTCTCTCTCTCCCACTCTCTGTCCTCTTTTAAGTGCAAGCGCTCTAACTCGGCCTCCTCTTTCTTCGCCTGTGCCTTAAGTTTCCAAGCTGCACTACCCAATTTCGGTGACAATGGTTTCATAGCCATTCTCCTCACCTGTGACCTAGACACGTCCTCCACATCCTCACCATATGTCTCACTCACCAGTCGAAGTGTGTCACTTGGTATGTCTCTGACATCCCCAAATTCAGGAATTAACTCCTCCTCTAACGACGCCATTTTACCTCTACGCCCTGTCGACTATTCGACGTGCAGACCAACGCACAGCGCAAAAAATTCACCCACGACAGCTCACTTCAAAACTGTCTCGACCAAATTTACAAAACTCGCAAAACTCAATGTCGCAAAACGTCGAAATTTCCCGCACTAATTTTCCCGACCTAATTCGCCAAAAACAACAACCATTGACCTGTCTTCACGGCCAACCACCATATAACACTTTTCCAACGGAATTACCACCGTACTATTTGCTAAATTTCACGGAAACAACGCCCCTTTTTTGACGCAAATTTCAAATTATCGTGAAAAAATCCCGAGAGACCCCATCTGTTGGGTTCACTTGCTCTAGTCTAGGAGATGATGAGTAATACTCAGGTCCGTAATGTAAAATAACATCGATTTATTCAATAACAGAGCAGTCTGACAAGAAGTAGGTTAACGTTACCCAAAGCTGACATGAAGTACGACCGATACAGCTGATTCGACAGAGCTGACGTGAAGACACACCAGGCTAACGGAGCCCAAAGGAAGACGGATGTAGGCCAGTTCACCAACGGGGTGGGACGGCAATCGAAGAAGACAAACGTCGTAGAACACGAACCACACGCCCCGCTCAACAGGAGTCGAACACACACCACAGAGTAGACCCACGACAAGAAGCAAGCCCCCACAGTAGTAGCCCTTTAAATAGGCCCTGCCCTTCCCTCAACTCCCACATAGTCAAGGAGAGTCCAAGTAAGGAAGCCCAGAGGGGTAATAGGTAGCTAACACTCACAGTATGTATGTATGTATGTATGTATGTATGTATGTATGTATGTAACCTATGTATGTATGTATGTATGTATGTATGTATGTATGTATGTATGTATGTATGTATGTATGTATGTATGTAGCCTATGTATGTATGTATGTATGTATGTATGTATGTAGCCTATGTATGTATGTATGTATGTATGTATGTATGTATATGTGTAATAGTTGGGTATGTATTTAAATTTGCGTCATCTGGCACCTCATCAGTCATCAGTGAGCATGCCAGTGCATATTGGAACATTTTCAGCAATTTTTAAAGAAATTGCAGCATTTCATCTTCTGCAAATTTCAGTATTCCTCATACATTAGCCAAAGGTGTATTCGGGGAGAGGCTATCGCAGAGGAGGCTCTAAGTGAATTTGATATAAAACTTAACTGTAAATGTCGTTTCTCTAATTTTTTTACACTTGAAATGCTACATAAAGATGCAGATTGTAAGATATCCGACTGTGCCTGCGAATACAATGGTGTCTCGCACTTGATTCTGTATGATGCCTTAGAAGTTTAGAGTTTACAATGCTGCTGATTTTGACCAACCACCCATCCTATTCATTCTTAGGACCCGTGGTAGTCTTCATTGCACAACCCAATGGCTTCACATAAATCAACGTCTGATCCACTCACTTAATTACTTTCTACAAATCTCATTCATTTTTTGACGAACTAACCTCAAACAGTCAAACTGGTTTGGGACATGCAGCCTAATTGGCGTGCCCCCTTCCAAGTCAAATGTGTGCATGGTAGGATGACAACTCAGGATCATCATTCTTAATTTGAATCAAAATTATTTTATTAATACTTCGTCTGAACTAAGCTAATAGATGCCTATCTAGTAAAATCCCAATTCACACACCAATAGGCCTACAAGTAGACCTATATTCAAAGACGATACTTACCGTTCAGCACTTGGAAAATGTCAAAACCAGCCAGCGGATTCTGTTGGCAAAGAAACGTTATGCAAGCGAACTTCCTTCCTTCAGAAGTATAATGCAACTTAATTCATTCGGTCACAGAGAGAGCAGAGCGTCAGTTGCTATCTGTTTACCTCGTTGCCATTGTAACAGAGGAAGATAATCTTCGTTGGTGGAATAGACCTAATTAAGAACCGTTCCAATTAATTATTTATTCCTTGCGTGAATGGTTAATCAGGACAAATTAAAGCCGACTGAAGCCAATCTTACATGTAATCAACGGGTAATTTGATCTTTCGGTGCCAACACTATTGACGTCATTCGACTGGCTTGAGATTCGGTTTTATGTCGTGCACAAGTGGCACAATAGCTCGTACTGTATTGTAGCTAGCAATTGAGAGACAAGACGTCTAGAGGCGCTTCATAAATTCTCAGATGCGATATGATAGCCTTAATAATTTGATCGGCCCTCCAAAGGATCGAATCTTCTGCAATCTTAGAACTACTTTCTCTGGGTCTATTGTTGTTGGCGCAAGTAACGGTAGTAGAAACAAGCGGGAGACGTCATTGACAGACAGACAGACATACAGACAGACAGACAGACGGACGGACAGACAGACAGACAGACACACAGACAGACACACAGATGGGTTCTAGGTAAAACTCTTCATTGAAGTTCCACTGCTCGCTCATTCTGCATGTGTTCCCAATGCTCACCCAAACCAGTTTAAAAACTGCTGTTCATTCCATCAATTCATTCAAGAATTTATATAGCACTTCTTCAAGGGGGAGGGGCTGTTCAGAAGTGCTCCTGACTCTAGCACAGCGGCAAAGAGCACAGTTTGAGTCTAATAAAAAAACATGTTTCAGGAAGCAGAAACAAGCTACCGTGGAAACCCATTCAGACAACTGGGCCGACCACAGAGAAGGCTCCATTCTGCATCACTGCAGTTTGTGCGAAAGGGATCAAGAGGACTCCCTTCTGTGCAGAACGGAGGAGCGGTGCCCTCGGATACATGTGGAGCAACAGAGCTCTTGCAGGTAGTCTGGGGCAATAGCAAGCTGACATTGCTGAACGAGAGCAGTGATTCTGTACTCAATACACTGCCGGGTAGGAAGCCAGTGTAATGTCTAATTGTCAGGTCAATCATGTTAGTAAGATGGCGGCCCACATGGAGTTAATGGTTTTAGTGGAGCATAAGTAAAAAGCAAACAAATCTTGAAAGAACTGATATAATTATCAGTAATACAATCTCACATTTTAATCATCATCATCATCATCTACCTCCATAATTAATACCAGTTTGCAGTGCTACAAGCTACAACATCCACCTGAATGAATATTACTCCATCTGAATTCGTTAGAGTTAACGTATTAAACATTCTCGTTTTGTACAGAAATAGACCTACTACACAGCTAATTAATTACAAATTATACAACTCACAGAAATGAAATGTAAGAAAATTTTGTGCGCAATGTCTCCGGTTTAATGCTTACTATCTGTTCAATAAAATGCCGTAAAAATGCTAATGCTCCACCTCTGCTAAGCAGAACATCAGGCCATATGCTCCTGACTGACAGTACTCTTCCATGGCAGATGTCAGGCGTCGGTATATCACTGGATGGAAGAAAATCGCTATGTACATCAATCTCAGCTCCTCTGATTTTGAAAAACAAACTAAATAAATTCGGATGTTTCTATGGCAGTTAGCATCATCAAAACTAAACCACACACGGTACAAAACAGCTTACACCGAAGCCACAATCTTCACAGCGGCTTCATCAATTCAGACAATATCCATGTCGTTCAACTCAACTGAAATCAATTTTAAATGATTCACCGACACATAAAACTAGTTAATCTCAGCAATGTGTGGGCATAAACATTTAGAGAAAAATCATGGAAAATCTGGGCCATGGTTGCTTGAAAAACAAGTGTAAAAAATGTATAACCAATGTCATTTTTGTCATTACCTTACACCTCGTTACTCCATACACTTAAACACAGATAATTAATTTTCTTATTCACAACTTCCTCTTACAAAGAAAAGTCAACTAGGAAATATTCCTTTGCGACCATAATTGTAACTGCTTAAATAAGAAACAAAGAACTAAGCTTTAGACTGTAGGTATCCAAAAGCTGTCATATGAAGTGTCTTCATATATACCTGTACAATTTGTACAAACATTGATACATACAACCAAAAACGACGTTCTGCATTAAGCTACTGAAATTAATTTTGTCAAGCAAGCTCTTACCCTTTCGCCAGAATTTCTCTGTATCTCTCCTAACAAACAGCTGGGAAATGCGACACAAAAATCTAACGTAAAAACCAAATTAAGCCAACAACATTCAAACTAAAATGATCTTCTTTGAAATCTTTCCCAAACTAAACGTACACCGTAAACAGAAAGAAACATAAAAACAACTAGTTAATCTCAACAGTGTGTGAGCATAAACATTAGGGGGCCGTCCATAATTCCATATAATTACACGATATATGAATTGCCCTTATCTCGTCACTGCACACATTCTGCGACATATAGGCCTACAGCACCAAAATTAACAAACTCAATCCGAAAACAAAGATGGACATCACGAACAGCAACCATTAGATTATGCGCAGAGTAATACCACAAATAATAAACAGCTTTCAAGTTTAACAAAACGTAAATCAATGACATAAGAAATCCGAAACGTCCGTCATGTAATATAATCAGACAGGTGGCCCGCCTAACAACTGGAAAATGCCTAACAACTGGAAATTCTGATAAGACGTCGCAACCAAAACCTACTGAAACAACGTCAAATCAGAACAGCCTTGAGCAAGAATCGCCTTTGTACACATTAATACTTTCCTGAAAAATTACTCTAAAAAGTTTTGCATATATGCCTGCAGTTTGCAAAGTCTCGTTACGTATCACACACGTTTACAACTACAGGGTGGCTCAAAAAAAAACGTACCACCGGGGAAAATGCGATATCTTCGCAGCCGATCGAACTTTTTCTGCGAAAATTTTCCAATTTGTAGGGGAATGAATTTCCAACAATACCTGAAAGTTTCATTTGAAACTTTTCATGTTTGCAAAAGTTACAGCTGTTCAAACTTAAAATTTCGTTTTTTCAATTATCCGCGGAAAATTGACGTCACTTGTAGATTTCCAAGTCAAATGATATCACTTTTCACTACGACCTCAGCATTCCGTTTTGCAGTTTATTGTAAGGTATAATGAGAGTGTCCACTCCCTGCCTTAACACAAGCTCAAATTCTTTTTGTGAAGCTCAGTATGGCCTTGTTGGTCGGGTCCTGCGGCAACTGACCCCGCATTAGCAGCAAGACTTGCTTCAGCTGGCCAATGTTCTCCAACTTGGGATTAAATGTCTTGCAGCGTTCCAGCATAGCTCCCCAGACGTGATAAACAAGAGGGTTAAGGTCTGGCGAGTTTGTAAATCATCTTTGCCAATGCATTTACTTCAGTTGATGTCAATAAGGTAGCGCCATCATAATCAACCTTGCCGTGCGAGCAAGCAGGCGCACTGTCCTGCTGCATAATAAAACCAGATGTTAGAGCACACCTGGTCTTCAATGAGTCTGGGTAAGCGAGTTCAATGATGAGTTTGACATCTAACCTACTGAATGGGATTAATTGCAGTCTTTTCTTGCAGCCGCAACACACGCCGGCATATCTGATGCCGAAACCACGATTTGCTTTGCAAACTTGACCTTTCGATTACCAAGCGAATTTCGTGAAAATCGCGCTTTTTCCGTCAGATCAAGCGACCACTTCCTGCCTCTCTTCCGACATCTGATCTTCGTTACATAAACACGTTTGCAGATAGTCTTCAATGTGCTCAGGCTCCACTTTTCACTGGGTATTTTGCTATGATCACGCGATGTCTCAGTCTCTGTTCATGCAAAGTCCGAGTTCCCATTTGATCTTTTGCAGAAACTTTGCCCAAGACGTTCATTGTTTGGGTTCACCAATTGAGACCTTAATCTATAAAATATCACCAAATACCAGCAGATTGCTTCATAAACAGCTTCTTTACAGCTCATAGTGAGGTCGTATGACATCATCATCAATGTGTGTGTGTTGTAATTTGCCAAACATCCTAATGAAATCACTTGTATTGGAGCATGATTCTCCGGATAATTGAAAAAACGAAATTTTAAGTTTGAACAGCTGTAACTTTTGCAAACATGAAAAGTTTCAAATGAAACTTTCAGGGATTGTTGTATATTCATTCCCCTTCAAATTGTGAAATTTTCGCAGAAAAACCCCAATCGGCTGCGAAGATATCGCATTTTCCCCGGTGGTACGTTTTTTTTTGAGCCACCCTGTATATTCACACCGAAATTGGTGTCTCTGACAAACATCATCACACCTAATCAGCACATCTAATGACTTCGGTGGTAACTACAGACCTGTATCGACACCTAAAAATCTCGGATGGAATGGTGATTGCTAACATGCATAATTATTATTCAAACTGCAGTCCATGGGTTTTGTGAAATTTCCCAGCTCAGGCACATTTCGATCATCCAGAAAATAGGATATTGATACAAACAGTGCAGTTTTACACAAGCCAAGTTATGGCAAATAACACTCACGTAAAACACTTGATGACTTAGTCAGCTGGTATGGCTACGGCTGCATTTCACGCTGACTTCTATGTTCAATTCGAGAACTTCTAGATAATTCACGTGGAAGCATTTCCCGGCTTTGCAGTTACCAGCGATTCAAAGGTGTCTGATGCACACGCTCACATAATGTCGAGCCACATAAATGCATAACCACGGGGACTTAATAGTGCTTAAAGTGTGGCAAAATAAGTGCCTACACGCCCCTTAACTTTCCAGGCTGTGCTGGTTAAGTAAGTGGCAGGACGGCGTTCAGATTTGAAAATTAGTACTGGAAGCCATCCATGACCGTCCTGTCACACTTTAACCCCTGCTTACACACGTATTCTTATATACAGCATTAATCTCTGCACTCAAGTCAAAGCATCATATATATATATATGTATATATATATAATATATATATATATTATTTTCATAGCTGTACATTCAAATACACACAAGGAAAGAGCAGCTGATCTTTATGAATCATTATAGAGGTCTTTAAGAATAAAGGCCTTCCATTAACCCTTTACCGGTTCATTTTTAAATTTTTAAGCCCGTTTCCAGCGGATATACTCGAGGCAAACGGGTAAAAGATTAATTGCATCCTTACCAAAGTTCACAGACATTGACTTTCTACAGCCAAAAAGAATGATGTCTTTGTGTCTGAGGTCCTTTTATCAGTCACAACAGACCTTTTGAACAAAGCACACCAATCTTCGATTCAAGGTTTTAAAATAAGAATCTTTGTCTGCATCTAGGATCTTAAATCACTGGTGCCAAGACCAGTGCTGTGTCAATTATTTCGGTGTGATGGCAACTCAGAAGAGACAAGCTCTTCAGCGAAAGTCTTTTGTACCAATATTGTACCACTGCACTCTCCTTTCTTAGCAAAGTTTCTAAGGTATCGTCACTGTTGCCACAAGATTTACGAAGTACAAGTTAGCATGACTATATAAATAGCAACTGTGTTGTACCACATCTCAGAATTTATGTGGAATTGGCAAGAGCAACTGAAGTGTTGCTGTTATAACTATGTTTTCCAATGACTGTGGAACGATTCTAAGACAGTTCCACCAATCTTAGATTGATCTATACATTATACAACCTTGCTCCACTAAAATTTCTTATAAAAACATGGTTCAAGCTGTTCTATTATTACAGCTGGTTAATTAGTGATTGGATCGTCTCATAAAGGAATGGTGATTAGATTAATAAAACTTTTGAAGTATCACCTTTACTAAGGCAACTTTATAAATTGTTCAGATATTAAAGATTAGAACAAAGAAATGAAAACAGATTACAGGAACATAACAAAAGAACTGTAAACAATCTACAAATGATTTTCATTTGCAACACAGGGTGTTATAGATTTTCTTGATTTATCCGTTGCACCTATTATTATTCCTATGCTCAAGGTCATCAAATTACAATCTGGAACACAAGACAAGTTTGTTCAGCTAACTGTCCAGTCACAACAAGGAGTTAGCTAAGCAGGTCCTAACCTGTAATCGTTGGATTACTGACCCAATTAACTACAGAACCATAGATCATAGCACTGCACAAAGTGATTTAACCCGTAAAATTATTTCACGATACATTACTTATTGTTACATAAACCACAATAAATGGCATTTGCAAATTGCCCTATTACCAGTATTATCTAGTAAGTGCACGACTGGCATTGCCAGATTTTCAGACAATAAGGTATTGCCAGGTAACTGAAACAAGCTGGTAAGCAAGATGGCAGAGCTACCCCGAACAATATTCATTCTCGATTCATACTAAACTCCAGCACTCAGCATTTCAAGACCCATTCTTCCTCTAGGATGAATAAAGGAACACATCTATGAAGGGCATTATACGAACTCTATAAACACGTTGTTTTCGAAAAGCAGCAATTTGTAACATCCGAGAGCAGTTGCAAAACAATATCTGAGGTCAGTGGATGGTGGTTAGCTTCTTTCACGCAGTTTCTTCGACACATGTGTTAGTTTAGTTGGTAGCTATTAGCGTTTGAATAGGCAGTGCTGGATAGACACGTCATTGCATGAGCCACGTTGTTGGCACAGGTCGGGCGGGCTGTCTCGTGAACTCGGCTCTGATCGAAGGACAGGCCGCTATCTCGGACTGCTGGTCGAGACGTGGAGGCCGTGCTCAGCGTTGGAGCATCGATCTTGAAGCAGCGGATATTCAAGTAATCACATATAACGACACACAGTTTGGCGGAATAACTGCAGAGGTCTGCGGAACAGTAGATCTGAAACAAGAACAGAGCACAGAATTCGTTCAGCAAATACAGAACAGGTTAAAGAGTCTAAATTTCTAATGAACAACTTATTCATATGTATCACTGCACTTAGAAATATTTACGCTCTCATTTAGTTGGTAGTAGTAACATTGAAGTTCCATGATGTATCAGAATTTTTTTTGATTAAACTACTCACGTATGTTTTTTCCACTTATCACCTTTACTCTTTCTTATGCAATTAAAAATCTGATCTATCAAATTTAGTTTAGATCTTTTAAGTAATTGTAATAATTTGCTGCCTTACTTGGCAACAATTGTTGGCTGTTGCATCTTTTTTTATATTTACTCGTACAGAGTGTCCCTATTCAGCGGGCTCAGTGATCCCTTCAGGGCCTGTTCTTGTGACCTTCCCCATTGACAATATGACTTACAATAATTTATAAACTGCAAAATGATTGGTTGGTAACACAAATATATAATTGATTGATTGGCTGATTTATGTCTGCACGCATGTAATGTACTTATCAATGTAAGAATGTATTTTATGAATGTTATTATTTTTATATTCATTTACTGATCATCACAAAAAACTGGACACATCGGGTACAGAAAGAAAATGATCTAATTGGAGTATCGGGTACAGAACGAAAATGATCTAATTGGAGTATCGGGTACAGAAAGAAAATGATCTAATTGGAGTATGAGCGTAACGTATCTGGAGAATAAGCAGGAAGTCATAGCATTGTAACCGTAAGCATCAGGAAAAACTCGGACAATGGTTATTCGCCAAAGTCTTAAACATCCAAATCACTTCCACACAGTGTGCTTTCTATATCTATACACACAATGTCACTCTGCTGCCATATGTATATAAAAACAACAACTATCAAACATTTTGAAGTACTGACACAAGTTTCTGTATCTCCCCAGTTTATTCCTTCACCTGCCATAATTATACATTTATAGACTCGCTTGCAAACAGGGCTGTTTTTAAGGAATTTTTAGAACTGCACAGCCCCTTCTTTTCCTTCCCATCCTCCATGGTAAATTACTTCCAATCGGTGGACAATGACCATTTTTACCTAGTTTTAACTGTAAAGAAGTGCTTCTACAACTGCACAAATTTATTTAGAACTGCACATTTTGTGTACAACTGCACGTTAAAAAAGCCCTGCATGCAAAGCATTAATCGAGAGTGAAAAGCGATGCACTCACAAAGCAGAACCAAAGTGCTGGATAATCATCAATAATACTGAAGTACTGGTTGACAAGAATGACAATCGGTCCAACGAATGACGAATCCGAAAGTTCCATCTCACTGCACGACATATAAGATATCTGCACACACACAAAAATCAGAGACATCTCACTTAATTTCATTCATCTGAAACGGTTTTAACAATATCTAGCAACTGACGCATGAATGCATACAATGGAGTACGTTTTCTTTAAGAATGCGCTGTTGACATCGATTATGTATCACCTATCCGATTTTCAACTTCAACTTGTTTATTGATCCCAACAAAAAATATAACAGAGACAATTATACATCCATAATGGTACACAGAGTGATTAATTACAGTTTACAATTGCGATGGTATAGCTCAGTGTACGATTATTACTATGAAATGCAGGGAACGTATATCTTCAAATTCCTCATCAACATCACCCCACCACACTCAACCCTACCCAATTTACAGGCACCCACACCAACAGAGTGTTAAGGTCTAGACCAGCTGTTCTCAACCTGTGGGTCGCGACCCGCAAGTGGGTCGCGTTGAAGTGGGTCGCCAATTTTTCATGGAAATCGCAATTTTTTCTCACTGAAAAATAGTTACGTAATAAAATCATGGCACTCATAAAGAAACTGAAGCACTGTGAAGCACTCTAGAGTTTGTTTCAGCCAGAGAACCATATAGATATGTTTCATTTTTGGACAGAATTTCTTACTTCAGATGTGAATAGAACTGGTGTCATTGAAGTAAACATTACAGATACATTGCTAAACCATCTGGATTTGCTACATACAAAATTTACTTATTATTTTCCAATGGAACTCATAGAGAAATATGACTGGGTGCGAAACCCTTTTGCAGCAGATAAAGTGCCAATTTTTTTTATCTACACAGCAAGGGTCTCAACTGATAGAACTATCCTGTGACGGAATGTTCACATTTAGAGAGGAGTGTTTGTCAGGTTTTGACTTCGTGCTGCAGCTGAATATCCACAACTTTCTGATGAGGTTATGTCAGTGCTGTTGCTGTTTTCAACTTTGTGCCTCTGCGAGATGGGCTTTTCTGCTATGACTGCTATTCTAAGACTAAATACAGGAACCGGCTCTGTTCTGAATGTGTCTGACAAACATAATCCCACGTAGGACTACTGACTTACTTCTGACCAGAATGTAAGTGCAACCATCACACTTAGATTTGATGTCACAATTAAACAATAAAATTGAGAGTTTTCAATTATTTTCTTACATTACGTCATTTTCCTTTTACATTACCGGAGTATTGCAATTGTAAAGCTTAATAATAATATGCCACTATGGTCTTAAATCTGAGTATTTAGTCCCCAAACGATGGGTTGCCTTGGTTTTCAGTGAGGTGGGCCCCGTTGTTGACATTCAGATGTTGCAAAGTGGGTCGGGAAGTAACAAAGGTTGAAAACCACAAGTCTAGACAATCCAAAGCTACTGGTCTTTAGGGCCAACTGTGAAGGGGTGGGTCTACGCTGGTATACCAGCATCTTGCAAGACTAATCAGATCCAATGCAACACAGATGATCCGATCAGCCAGCCATCACATTGAAGCTTAAATCTGCAGTAGACACGTCAACAACATATTACAGATGCAGATGCCTGTACTGGGCAAGTAGCCCTCCTTGTCTGCATTTTTATAGCCCCTCTTTGCAGACATCTTGACTGGATGTCACCTTTTCGAAACAAACACACTCATTCACTCACCATTCCATCACGTAAGGCTAAATTCCGAGTACCAGGATGTCCAACAAAACAATAAGTCCAGCAGTAATAAAGCATCCCGACAACTTACCACAAGCTTATTGCTGAGCTTAGAGGCTGACATGCCGAAAGTCATGACAAACAAGACAGGATGATGTTCGAATATTGCCGTCTTTGAGTTCATCCAGAATCGATAGGCACAGAATATCAAAAATCCGATTGGAAATACCGGCGATAAGACGCTTGTTCCCTGAAAACAGACCAAAAAAATCATTAGTCTATTTTCTCTTAACTTCCGACCAAAAGATTCCTATTGAAAATTACGCTCATCAAGCAATACTTGAACTGTGGATAATGATGACTTTTAACACGGGAGTATTATTACAGATTGGCACCCATGCTGCACTGTCTCAAGCAGCCAGTCGCAAAACTTCATATTCTTGGCTCAGAAATATGATGGCTCATTACATAACTTAGCAGCACAAGTGCTTTTGGCTATTCAGATAGTACGAATATAAAAACAACTACTGGTATATCTAATTCAGTTGTACTTGGAAGCCAACAAAAACGAATAAATCTGTAGCAATGAAAGAACATTACCAGTAATTGAATTAATATTAAATATATAAGTTCGTGTATATGCTTTACTTTACTTTTTAAAAGAATGATGGTTGTTACGTTTTATTGTTTGCAGTCTGTGCAATTGAAACTGCAAATTAATAATTGTTGATCTATCCGATTCAAACACAATAGACAATAAAATTCATCATAACAATGAATACTAAATAAAGACAAATGAACACAATTGAATTAATTACCGCTACAGTTGAACCGTTTTTGCCAACACCGCCTCTCATGAAAATAACGTAGAAGTAGTCGAGGCAGGCAAACACACCGACGATGATTCCGATGGATGCGGGAATCATTTTCATCTGCAGACCAGTCGTCAGAATCTGTCGCAAAACACGGTCACACGAATAATTCAATCAGATCATCATTAACACTTCAGCAAACTGCCAGCTAAGTTCCTTAGGGAAAAAATGGGGTCATGAATACAACGTGATAGGTGTCTAATTACAGGCACAGATTGCCATTTTATGGTTTTAAATGACCGCAATAATATTGTTCGAATGAGCATGTGACAGCGGGCATGATGAAGAGTTTGTGTAGATGACTTTATCACATTTCCACATTCATGACTGAACAACTCCACTGGCTTCCACTCTCGGCCCGTATACAATTTAAAGTCCAGATTTTGGTCATCAAATCTCAATTGGGTCTTGCTCCGAAGTATCCGAGTGATCTAATACTTCGTCCCCCTTCTGCCACTTAGCTGCGTCCTCTTATCGGCTCAACCCCTTTGTCCCCGAGTCAGGACCACCATGGTTCAATCCAGATCGTTTGCCTGCATTGGTCCATCCCTAAGGAATGGACTTCCCCCATCAGTTCGCTCTATCGACTGGTAGTCTTTCTCATCTTTCTCTCGTCTAAAAGCCTGCCTTTTTTCTCGGAGCCGAACGCACTGGGAGCGCTTTTGAAAGGCTCCTGCTGCGAGAAGCGCTCTATATATATATATACGGTCAGATACAATACAGGAGGCCGGAATGTGATGAGGTTGGAGTTGGGTGGGGTGGAGTGGGTGGTTGGGAGCTGGCAGTTGGGGCAGGTTCGAGTGGGCCAAAAGCAAAATTTATCTACAGAAATGCACAGTACCCCAGACAAGTGGAGGCAAAGTGGGCCGGTGGGTTAGAGGCGTTGGTGACTGAGTGGGATGGGAAAATAAGTGGGGGTGGCGAGTGGGAGCGAGGATATGGGATGGTGAAGTGAGGGTGGAGAAGGAAAGGCTGGGAGTGAGACGAATCCTAAATTTCCCGGTCAATGCCGGGTACCCCAACACACACACACACACACCTCGCACCGCAGGGGCCAGGTTGGAGCAGGGCATTGTTGGAGGGGGGAATTTGCCAGGAAACCAAAATTTCAAAGGTGGCTTAGCGGTTAGATGACGTCTACCATACACGTCAAGGCAAGGTGGTTCGGCAGGTTAGGGGGTCGGTCGGCGACTGGAATGGGAGAAAAAATGGGGCGGAGAGTAGGAGTGGGGATGGGGTGAAGTGAGGGTAGGGAAGTAGGGTATTGGCTGGGAAGGAGCGAATTCTAAAATTCCCGGGCAATGCCGGGTACCTCAGCTAGTATATATAGATAATATGAATGTTATTTCTGTAGATAAACAGAGAGCCTTGTTTACAGTCTATGGATGTCTTTTACATAACAGTGAATCATCACCAGCTATATATAAATATATATCTGCTGGTGTCACTGTTATGCAAAAGACATCTTGTAAACACAGTTATCTATATACCTCAAGATACATATAACAAAGTCGAATGATCGTGAATCATTTATTTATAAAAAATAAATTTACTCAATCACAAGTGCTCTCAGCCAAAGTTACCCAAAATCTGCAAACAGCTGATGGTTGAAACAGGATGTGTCCTCTGGTCTACATATCAATGTCTCTCGAACTTTAGCCAGCTGGTCAGAGTGGATGTTTTCTAAGTTTTAACATTCAACTAAGCCCATGATCAGACACTAAATAAATCGTGGGGTGCCGTGGTGTAGGGGTATGTTTGGTGCCTTAGAGCTGAAAGTTCGAATCCACCTCAAGTTGCCATACATGTAGGTCTTTCATTCGCAATTACTCATGCGCTTCAGCGTGAAACTCCTATCCAGTGTCCACGCTGTAGTCAGGAGAGCCTCTGAGTAGAATCTTGAATTGCTGTTGCATGAAACACTGAACTGCATCCAGGGCGAACACTATAGAGTAGTTTTATAAAACCTCATACCATACAACAGACTAAAGCATCCCTAACCTCTGTGTGCCAGAGGTTATAACACTATACAGTAGTTGCATAAAACCTTAAAATGCAATACAACAGAGACATTACTAACCTCTGCATGCCAGATGGCAGTTCCAAAGAGACCGGTAAGAATGTGCATAACGATGATAAGAAGTTGACCCTCGGTGACATCAACGCTACACAAACAAAAAATCACATACTGACTTTCAACCTCCTCGTCGAACACACTGAAACTGATTCCAAGTTCTGTACAAACTACAAAATAAATGTTTGCAAGCTACACCTGTTTCTCCAAAGAACTTCAACCAGATTTATTAACGTAATCTATGGGCAAATGCTTTCAAGACCCGTCGCTAAAACGGCTCAGCAGTCCAGTCTGCGTATAAGTAACAACGATAATCTGTCATAATTATACGTCTGTCTGAAGGTCGACTCTACAGTCTGCACTGTTAAAAAGACTGCACCACGAGAAAATCGGTGCAACACCAGACATTATTGTCAAAACTGCTTTAGTACTCATATGCAGAAGCAAAGAACATGAGGCTGCTCACTTGTCATGGCAATGAATACTTAATCAATGTTATTATTATTATTAAATACATTTGTAACGCACACAAGGTCACACCGAGAAGTGAATCTGATGTGCGGATATTCAGCCGCCAGGAGAAGATGCAGTTAGAGATCCATGTGCTTGAGATTCAAGGAGAGACATTTAGCAAGTGTTGAGCCGCTTTTTGAAGCAAAGTAGTGAATTAATTGTCGACAAGATGCTACATTTTATACAAACTATCTTCACCTCATATCAACCCTTAAGACCTGCAACTACCAGACTACATGCCCTAATTGTCTCACACTGACCATACCGAAGCAAAGATGTCTCATGACGTAACAAGTGAATGCAAATTAACGAGAACCAAGTCAGTACGTACATGCCAAAGTGGAGCATTCCGGAACAGTACGTCTGCCAGTGCGCGGCATAATAGACAAACATCGTAGCAAAGCACTCTACGAAAAGAAGCCAAGGAGTCGAACCGAGCTCAAGCATTATGCACGTGCCCGCGATAACAAAGACTAAGAACAGAAAACAAAAGAAGAACACAAACGTCATTGTCTGTAACAAAACAAATATCAATTCAAACAGGTGGGCGAAACATATGCATCTTAACGCATAAAGCGACAGAATAGAGTCAATAGATAATATGCAACTGAATCAGGGCCTATTTTAACGTGCCGACAGGCACGTCCGTGCTTTGAGATTACAAAAACGTGCCTGAGGAATTGACGGTCCGTGCTTCATCGCTCAGGCACGCCTGGCACGGCACTTACTGAACTTGTTTAAAGTTGTTTTAAAAAACACCGCCAATATATTTAATTTTTTTAGGAAAGTTCGAACGGCGTTCCATACATCTATTTGGGCTCATGACGTCATGCAGCGCGTTAAACTTGTTTACAAACAGCACCGAGAGAACGGGACGCGCAATTTTGTGACTGATGTAAAAATAATATTTAGGCTACATTTCAGTTTTCGTTATAATTCATAATTGTTTATTGACATTTATTATTACGATATTAGGACTATTAGGCCTTTCGGTCAGTTCAGACTGTTCAGTTGTTTTAGTTCATTCATTTGCGAATTTCACGATGAGTAAAAAACGGGTTGCGTCGTCACCTGGAAACGACATACAGGCCATGTTTAAACGAATGACGAAGAGGAACGCGCACGCAGGTTAGTTGCTTTGGTCCTCAACACAGCTGTAAAATTATAAATTGTTGCAGTATGTTAACTTAAAAAGTTAAGAAACGATTACATTGATAAATGTAGCTAAGTAAATGATGAACTGTACCAAGTGACCTGTCAAACAGTCTATATCATTATTGTCATATAGTATTATATTAACCCAATGACGCCGGATCGGGGCCATTTGGCCCCGAAAATGGGAGCTATAAAACAGACTAAAATTAAAAGTTGTTTCCTTATGTCATACCTAAAAATAACTTGAGCGATGTTTGCGGAAGATTGATCGTTATTTTGACACCGAGTTTGTTGCGAAAAGTTTAGTTTAAGTTAGAAAAAAAATAATTTGAAGTTCGAGAAAGATGCCACGCGGAATTCCGTTTTCTGATGTTACTTGCAGCTATTGTTTCACTGTTGTCGTTCAGCAATGTTTATTGACAACTGTTTTGTCTTTTGACATTCTAAGGGCGCTATATAAATGAACTATTGATAAGCATAAAATGAATTTCATAGTCTGAATTCTGCTGATTCAGAAAATGTATACTTTATTATGATTACTTGTAACTATTGTTGCACTGTTGTCAGTAAACCATGTTTATTTTCGATTGCTTTGTCTTTTGACATTCTAAGGGCGCTATATAAATGAACTATTGATAAGCATAAAATGAATTTCATAGTCTGAATTCTGCTGATTCAGAAAATGTATACTTTATTGGGATTATTTGTAACTATTGTTGCACTGTTGTTGTTCTAAGATTGGTACCATCAATTTCCTATTTTTTCCTAAAAACAATTCAGGTGGGAATGGGGTTAAAGGTAAAGGTCTCCCTCAGTCTCCCTCAGCACTTCCGTGACTCTGTGTCATCATTGAAGATATGTAATTATGAATAGATATAAGCTACTAGCATCTGATATATAGCCTACAATAATAGTAGTTTAGTAAGAGTTATAGCATAAGCAAGTTCTTTAAAGTGGGTGTCATTTTTTCGACCATCTAACATTCTTTGGCATACTTGTGTACTTTGCAATTTCAGATTCGTTTGAGCCGAGACAGTTGACGGAAATGGATAAGTTGAAATCATTAGCTGCACAGAGGAATATGATGGTTGTCAATGTGGCTGCAGATGGAAACTGTTTATTTAGTTCACTCGCCAGACAGTTGACTCAGCTTGGACGCGGAAGCTCAGCGACAGCGACAACTGCTCATGATGTACGCATGGAACTGGTTGAATGTCTGCAGTCGCACTCACAGTCGCAGATGATCTTGGACAGTGGAGCTATGACAGAGCAGGAATTGCAAGTATATATCGACAACATGAAGAAATGTGGCACATGGGGTGATGGTGTAATTCTTTCTGTAGCAGTCAATCTGTATCGACGACCTATCATCATTTTAACTGTGGAGGGGGAACAGCGTATTGATATGGCAACATCACCTACCTCATCTCAAGCATCGTCATGTGAGACTGAGTCTTACGCTATATATCTGGGGTTGGTTGGCACAAATCACTATGTAAGTATTGAAAAACAGAATAGTCAACAGACTCAACACACAGCGGAATCAGACACAAACATTTCTGATGACGAATGTGGCACTGGTCATTCAATTTCAACAAGTACTGCAGCTAGTAATAGTACCACAACCGAAGAGCAGTCAAGGACATCCGCACAGTTAACATGTTCACCGTCAACCATAAGTGTGACAGCTTCGCTATCTCCAGCTGGAAGTAAACCGGTGGATGTGAAAGTCGATGAGTTTGAGGAAAAGGTTCACGAGGCAATTGAATTTCAAGGGGTTGTACAGTCAAGCAAAAATCAGTCAGGACGCAAACAGAAGGTTGAGGCTGAGGATTGGGCAGAGTACAGAAGTGAAGCTCGTGGTGGGTCTGGTAGAAGGAGGATTGTGCATTGCAAAATCTGTTGTGCACATCCTGATCTGGTGAAGATCCACTGTCAAAGGATCCCAGCCATATGCACTGCAAATGGTGCAGTGTTCAGGCAGCAGATGTATGATGAACACTGTGTATCGACAGTACACAATGCTTGTTTGACACGTAGTCGACAACAGAAGGCTCTTGCCGAGGGTCGGATACATGAGGGAGAAACTGTGTTGGAGAAACAACTGCGATTTGCTAACACTGCATTGGAACAAAAGATAGCAAGAATCATGATTAAGGTATACATGGATGCCAAACGCGGGACACTATCTGCGTGGTCATTTCCAGCTAGATACGTGGCGTCATTGATGGCTGAAAGAATCGACTTGAACAACCCTGAAATTCCGTTTTCTCCTACTGACACAGATCTACAGTATGTCACTCCTGCAAGCCATCGCGACATGCTACTGACAATCGCAGAAACGGACCGTAAGGCATTTGCACTCCGATTTAAAGATATCCTTGCGCTTTCTCTCAGAGTTGATGGTGCTGTTGACAAGCAGCGAATAGACAACAAGCATGTTATGGCGCAGGTTGTAACGGCGGTTGGAGACATGGAGACTTGGTACATGGGCTTGGCTGAAAGCGAGAAGCGAGGTAGCGAGGGGTTATTGGAGGCACTCAGGAAGGCGTCTGCAAAGTGTGGAGCAACATGGCCAGAGATATTTAAGCAAACAACCTCTATTGTCACAGACGGCGCGTCAGAAAATACTGGAAGACATCATTCGCTATGGACACTGCTCGAGCAAGAACGCAAAGACAACACCACTAAGGACACGTCAAGTCCATGTAAGGGCCCTATCCCTCTCCTCAAAATATGGTGCAGTGTTCACCGTTCTCAGTTAGTGTTCAAAGACATGACTACAGGTGTTCCTGAAGCACGGCGTGTTATAGATGACTGTAAAGCAGTTACGCGTTTCTATAACAGTTCAGCATGTAGAACAAAGGAATTCAAGAAGCATGCGGAAGAACTTGGCGTCACAGTCAGACAGTATCCATCAGTAATCGACATAAGATTCACACAATATTCTAACAGTCTTCTGTCATCCATTCTGGACAACTACAGACCGATGATGCGACATCTGCAGACTTTCTCCCTGAAAGACGCTGAAGAATATGGCATGCTGAAGAAGTGGATTAATGCTGACACTGTTCACATTGCAGCGATCTTGTGTGACGCGCTGTACATCTACTCTAGATTTCAGAAGAAGTTGCAGGGCAACCAAGTGACTCTGTTTGACGTCGAAAGTGATCGTGATAAATGTGTGGAGGACCTAAGGAAATTATTACAGCGTCCGCACCCAGGTGGATATGAGGAGAAAGTAATAATTACAGGGAATGAGGAACAAGCCGATGAAGTTATCAAGAGTTACGACACTGTTAAGCTCACAGTCGTCCAATTAAGGCACTGTAAGAGAGAGCACTCTCTCGTTAGCAGTTGCGGTCGCGATGTGTATGCCATCAAGACTGAGATTATTTGTTCGCTGTGCAACTTTCTGACCAGTCGACTCGGAACTGACAAAGGTGCCAGTGATCTTCGCTATGCACTAGAGTTTCAGGCGCTTTCTCCACCAATGCTTATGAATGGCAATGCATCTGATGAAGACATTGAACGGGTGTACACTGGCCTCGCATCAGACTTTGCGAAGCGTGACTTCTACAGTAGCTACGGAGAGCTGGTGAACGCTGCAAAGAAAGCGCAGATGTCCAACACAAGCACATTGCAGGATTTCCTTAAGATCAGTCTGACTAATGCAGACTGGCGTTCTGTTTCTGTAGCTGTCGCCAGACTACTCGCAGCAAAGCCTCATTCATGTGACGTGGAGAGACTTGTTAGTGCATACAATCTCATGAAGGATGATGATAGAAGCAGCCTCAATGCAGAGACAGTTGATGCACATTTACATGTCCGAATGAATATGCCGGTTACATCAAAATTTGATGTACGCCCAGCACTGCGAGCATGGTTTCAAGCTTGTAACCGACGTTCGCGACCAACTGTGAAGGCCAAATCCCAGGAATGGTTCAAGGACGTGTTTTAATTATCTGACTGCGACTCAAACTGACCAGCCGCAAGACGGCGCCAGTAACTGTTAGTCTGTTAGCTTAGCTATAAACTTTGCCTTTGTCTTGAAGACTTGACCCATGATCAATGATACCGTTAAGACATGTGTCGTCCATTTCGTAACTAATAATTATAATGACAGTGTTAGAATTGTATAAGAAACTATTTGGTTCATGCAAAAATTGGAATGTTATCAAATTCAATATCAAATTATCATGTCGTTTGACTCATTTCAAGTTCTCAGCTAATTTGAAAATTTTCATAATCTAACTCATACTGGAGAGAGACCTTACAAGTGTGATAGATGTGCTAAACCATTTACTTATTAATATAAGCTAGAAACGCATAATCAAACTCATACTGGAGAAAGACCTTACAAGTGTGATAGATGTGCTAAAGCATTTAGTTATTAATAAACAGGCATTTGCAATTTCACAATTTTTTCTTAGGGGGGGACGTGCTTGGTGAAAAATTCTTTAAAATAGGCCCTGAACTGAATCATCAACCAGGAACATAAAATCCTGATTGTATGTAGCCCATGCTGCCCTTAATGAACTGTACATCCATTTAATCACAAGTAACAACTTTCTATTGACTTGTGCAGTCACCTTCCTCCAATGACATTGTATACGTGATGAAAGTCATGAAACACAAAGACATTTCCTGCTCTTGGACTAATTTTTTCATAAATTACCAGGTCTATAACATGCACCATTTCCTTGAATTAGCACTACACAAAATATCTATATAAATTGCCAAAAAGGTAGCATTACCAACCACAACACCAAAGGTAATGGCAGTGAGCATTACAAAATCCTTTTTAGAGTGCACCAAAAAGAAAGCACATAAAATTGTATGCCTCCAGGACTACGCATAGCAATGCTGCCAGAGATTGGTAAAGCTCATAAGTTATGTTTGTATTTGACTGCTAATTGTTTAGATAACCATTTGGTATACATTCTAGTCTATTTTTAGTGCTGCCACATGCATTCTAGTCTATTTTTAGTGCTGCCACATGCATTCTAGTCTATTTTTAGTGCTGGAGGCCAGTTTAACTTCAGCCCAAGTGCAATCATCTGCAAAGTTTAAAAGTCCATCAAAAGCTAACAAACACGAACGACAAGATTCCATTGTTGCTACAAAAGTACAATGCAAGTCTCTACATGACTTCTCTATACGCATGAATGCATTTTATTTATCAGAAGTGAGCACCCAAGGTTGACAACCACAGAAAGAGTCGTTAGTATTTTGGGAGTTGTATAATACAACTGACAACTACTTTCTGAGGGCAATTCTCGTGTACCCATATCATACGTTTACTGCATCAGGCCGACTTGACATGACTGTGAGACTGTAAACTGAGCTGTACGCATTGTTCGCATGCTGACAAAAAATGAGATCTTGCGAGACTCATATTAATGTAAAAACACTGCAAAATCTTAGCTGTAGTGACCTCCATGCAATGCAAATGTGTTTGCAAGGTATTTACTGGTCAGTTTGTTGAACAGATTACTTTTTCTCTTTCCAGATGTTTATGCTTAAACTGTTTTCTTTCTGTGTATTTGCGTTTCTACACTTTCTGTTCCGCCCCATTATGGCAAAATAAAGTTGATAATATGGGTTGAACATCAAACATGAGTTGAGCTAACATCCGGTCATGGGGTTTTAAATGTTCATTTTTATTTTAAAGGTTCTAAAAATTTGAAAATTAATTATTTTGGGGTTTGAACTCGTAAATCCCTTAAATACGCCCCCTGTTGATGGCGCACGAGCCGATTGTTTACTTTTCTATGCCGTATATGCTAGCTAGCTAGCTGGGAGTCCTTCACCATCTCAATGCATAATAATCTTGAACAATAATCTTGCTAATGACTGCCACCTGTTGTCAAAGGGAGAAACAGGTGCAACGATATACATTTATCCATTTATCACAGTCTTGTCACTTATGAACTCACTGATGAACAGCATCAGATGTTGTGAAGGACAGATGTTGTGTATGTGCTGATTCTAGAGCAAGGACTGTATTTTGGATTCGAGAGTGGGGATAAGAGGAACATGAAAGCCTAAGACTTTTGCATTGATCATAGCAAATTGAAGCAGGATCCTGATCATCAACTGCACACTTCAAACAAAATTAACAACAGCCTTCAGTTGGCTGAATGATCAGCTGACTGAACACTTGTTCAATTGCCACAGTTAACAATACTACTGCAATCCAAAAATAGTTTCTGACTAAACAGGCATGAACAAAATTTACAATCAGTAAAATAAAATTACAGACTTTGTGATGTAGTACAAGTTCACATTAATTAATTAAATGTAATCACAAAATCAAGTAATCACACAGCATTCCCTTTGAAAGAGTATGTCGACAGTATCTTGGAATGTATTGCAATTTGCCAATGCGATTACACCTATGAATGCAATAAACGAATATACAATACAGCAGTATGGGTATGATCCTCAACTGAGATGGTTTTTACTGTGTATAGTGTGTAGGGACTTGACCTTCACCAAATCCTTCACCTATAATTACCTCACACCTCAGATTCAGATTTACTCACTTGGGGCATAATATGCAATACTAGCCACCAAGACTAATAATACTTCAACAGATTAATAGACTCAGCAGCAAGGTCTGCAAATGTCAATGTCATTAGGAAAGTTACCGTGACATAATTTTCAAGACAAGAAATGTAGGTCAGATATTTTATAGAAACAAAATCCTGTAAGTCACCCTGCATTTGCATCAGCATGAAAAAACTACACATTTCTTCACAGTGACATATGAATATCGGTACTTAATCAGCACAGGTGCTACATAAACTACACGCACACCATAAATAAATGAATCGCTGAACATGTTTTATCACACATCTTAAACTTTAAAGCAATGAAAATTAAATTTTCACATGTGCCGGATATGACAGGCATGGCTTAATTTCAACAAAACCCAAGAACAAGAGTGAGAGAGAGGAGTCTCGGTTTACTTTTGAGCAGTGGCGTAGCCAGGAATTTATGATGGGGGGGGAGTTTCGGTTTTATGGTCTGGCCGGATGCCCTTTCTGACACCAACCCAACAGCATTACAGTAAATAAAAAGGGAATAAAGTAGCAAAGGAAATAAAGTAAGAAAAACAATTGTTACTACGAGCAATTGTTTTGTTTTTCTTATTTAAGTGGATAAATAACCTTTAAAAAACTTTTTCCTATGCCAATAAGGGGGTTTTAACCCCCGAAACACTCCCTTGTCAACGCCACTGCTTTGAGACAAAAGCCGAACGCTGACTTACCGATTGACAAAGCATCACAGCCGTGGTCGAACAGCTCACCGAGGGGTGAGGAGCTGTTGGTTCGACGTGCTTGCTTCCCGTCAATGGCATCCAATGACTGGTAAATGAAGAGTCCACAGGCACACAGGTAATAGCACCAGCTGGGAGCCTACATAAATCAAAAAGACAACTTAGATCAAGAATCAGGCACACAGGTAATAGCACCAGCTGGGAGCCTACATAAAGCAAAAAGACAACTTATATCAAAGATCAGCGCAAGGAGATCAACAGCACATGATTACTTGCAAAAAGGTCATTGATCCAGTCTCAGCAGGTTCTTTTAAAACCTTGTGAACTGTTCAGCATTTAACATCAATCACAATGAGTATCACTTTCTGAATGCAGTTACACAGGTATTTGGACACAAATAATGTATGTATGTGTACTTGTTATAAATCGCCCCTTCAAGATTCTACTCAGAAGCGCTCCCGACACTGAATCATTCATTCATTAAGTGAATTTTGAATAACACCTCTTCAATGACTCCACCACAAAAATATCACTTTCATTTTGTGTAAAGTAATGAATGCTAAAGTAGGCTACATATGTTGTTAATTGCATGCAAAGTGAACATCAACGTCACAAAGAGTCATGATTAGCAGGTAATATTCATTAGCAGGTTGCATTCATCACAACTTCTGATGAAAGGTTAATAAACACTGCCATTGGTTTCTTAAATTTCTAGCTTCAACAGCAAAAGTTCTAGTTTGTCCTTGAATTCCTTTGCATTAAAGTCACAAACAATAGCATATAGTCAACTAGTGTAAAATATAACGGTGCTATCTGTAATAAAATCAGTTCAAAGTTGAAATGCAGGCAGACCTCCTTTTTAAACTTTTCTATATTATATAGGTTACTCTGTCAATTCAAAGTGTATGCAAAGCAGAAGCAGATACATTGATGTCTGCTTGCATACACTCATCAGTCATGACTGACCAATGTGACCATGGATGTCACTTACACTGAAGTAAGTGAAGTCCATAGTCAGTCATGAAGTGCCTGGATCTGTGGTCATCGAAAACTTGAGACAAAAATTTAGGAATATTGTTGTAACCATCCTACAACTGGTATAGAAATTAGTACATCATAGCATCTGTTTTACACCATGCATACAGTACCATCTGCATTTAAATGTGTCCTACAATCAGTATCTGCACTATGGTACTATCAGTATCCAGAGTTGTCTTTCCAGTTGTTAGTATTACTAAGTCAGTTATATATTGTATAGCCAGTAGTAGCAGCAGCACAATATCAGTCAAGTGTCTAGAGTATGACCCATTTTTTGTCGTCGACGTTATTTCACCAATAACCTGCTTGTGAAAGCCAAGTGTGGCTTTAATTCTAGCAGGACCAAAAATTGGCACACTTAACTAAGCCTGGCATTGATCAACATAAGCACTGGCAAATGTAATGTTGGATAAACAAATTACGAATTACTTGAAGTTGCAAAGGAAAAACTTGCTCATATGCCTCTCTATAGGCTTGTCTGAAATCTTAATTAAATGTAAGTTGCATTAAACTTTATACCAGAGCAATCCCACTTTAAAAAGTCTTCATGATTTAGCGCAATGTCCTTGCCAGTCTTTAACCTCTGACTCAAAAATGCTAAACCATGCACATGAAAATCTTCAATGCAATCACTCTACTCAGACCTGAAAAAGTTTTTAAAAAACAAAAAGACCACTAAGATTGGCAGTGTACAAATTAAATTAATTTTAGTCTATTTGAAAGCATGTTTATTATACTTGAAATAATATAAACTTTACCTATCAAACAAGTGGTCATTACGCACAAATAGAGACCTACAAAAGCAACAGCTTAAACAGGGCTGGGCCCTGATTTCCAGAATAAAATTGCTCACAATGATAGGCCTCAATTGTTTAGATTGAAGAAGACAAAATAAATTAAACAGAGAATGAGAGCATTTTTGCAAAGCTAACTCCTAAGTTCCTTATCAGTTATACAATTCAGAATATAGGTCAACTTAGTGATTAATGTTTTCAGTAATTTCTTTAGGTTTTCTAAGCTCTACTCCAAGAAACTTCACAAGCTAAATGCTGTCAGTTGGAAAATCAGACAGCAATTGAGAGGACTGAACTTCACATTTAAATGTTCACCTGCCTTAATATATTGAGACTAAGAAAAATGAACTCACTAGCACTCATACTCATGGGCCATGGCCGCCTCCTCTCATACATGCATAAGGGCTAAACTTCATCTTCTTCAGCAAGCTATGCTGCAAGGGGCCATCCATAAATGATGTCACACAATTCTGGACAATTTTTAAACCCCCTTCCTCGTCACGCATCAACACAAAAGTCACATGATATAGATCTAATATTGGACTGTCACACATCATAACAAATATGTGACTCCCTCCCCTCTAGTTGTGTGACATCATTTATGGATGGTCCCCCAGCACCAACCAGATTTACTGCTGAATTTATATAGCAGCCTAAACAGTCAGACCAGTTGTCTATACCCTCAGTTTTAAAAACCATTTAGCCAGCCTCTCAAGGTCTCACTTTAAAACAACAACCCAACAAGACTTCGACCTTACTGGTCAGAGCAGTAATACATACATAGTCATTCAAGATCTACTAGCGATTGTCCCAATTACTGACTACTGCAGTCATAAAATGTGAGCTTTAGGAGATCCTGTATCACCAAGGCACACTCAGGCCAGGAGGGGCCTCACGTAAACACCTTACTGACATAACAAGGTGCCTTCAAGGTCTCTGCAGCCTGTATAACTGTCTAAAAACAGTATCTCAACCAGCAAAGATCCAAAGTACTATGGCCTGCAAAGTATGTCAGCAACAGCAGATAAGACCTGCGAACTGTGAACAGATGGGCATCTAACTCTATGCACTGTCAAAACATCGCATGATCCTAAGAAGTCAGTGGCCGCATAGATAACAGATGAGTAGATCTGGATTCTGAATAACACAGCAAAACATCAGAGCATCTGATGCGGGTTAAAGGCCAAGGTTACAACACTGTACACACGTTAAGTGAAGTGCTTTTTCAATGCATGCACAGGCTGGTCAGATAAGGCAACAAACATGGCTTCATAATGAGGTCACTGCAAACTATTAGATAGATAGACCTCTCAATGTCAGAACAAAATTTGTGTTCATGAATGTATGTATACATGTATGAATGTATTTGATATGCATGTATGTATTCAAATTTGGTATGCACATATGTATGTATGCATGTATTTAGTTATATATGCATATATAAATATATCTATATACATACATACATACATACATACATACATACATACATACATACATACATACATACATACATACATACATACATACATACAGGCATGTAGGTAAGTATGTATGTCAAAATTATGTTATATATGAATGTATGCATGCATACATGTATCTACACATTCGACTATTTGCATGTATATAGATTTTATGTGTGTCAGTGTGTGTGTGCGTGTGTGTCTGTGTGTGTGTCTGTGTGTGCTTGTATTAGCTCATGTGTGCATGCATGCGTATGCATACATGTGTATGCACCTTAGCGCTTTCAAAAACATCATAAAAGGATAAAAGGTGTTTTACGAATGACCTGCACACATTGCAAAAAGTAACGATGCAGTTACATGACTCCATACAACACAACTGTAAACCCTATCACCAGAATACAATAGTAAGTTTCCGAATGGCTGAGCAGCCCTTCCAGGGTTTCAGCTTTTCATATTGACACTGCATGATGTCGAGCCACCTATTATGACCAATTAAATTGTTAGCTACTGACACACATCATTCATGATATTAATATATTTAATTCAGATTAACAGGATTGATCATGGCTTATCAATCATTCTTCTTGAACCTAAATGCTCATCTTTCAAAAGAACAGGATGCATAGGCATAAACTCTTAAAACTAGACTCAAGTTCAATTAACTTAGACAATGTGATTACCAATGTTTCTGTCTTGTAATATAACAATGATCTAGGTCAAACTAGCTGTCTAGTTAATGAGAGGATTGCCTCCAGAACCTGTGCAGTTATTGAGCAATGATTCAAGTATTGACGACTGGCACACAAATCTCATATTAACTATAGCAAATCCTCCACCATTGCAAATGGCTCATTCTGCAAAGAAAACTACTAAGACTGGGAGAGTTGGGTAAGAAATGAGCAACAATAGGCAATCCTGTCAACGGCGGTTTTTAATTATTTACACTGAAAAGGCAATCCTGTCAACGGCGGTTTTTAATTATTTCACACCGAAAAAGCTTGTCAACGGCGGTTTCAAATTATTTCACACTCAAAGTACAACAATTGACAAATGAACAACATGAAGGTCAGTCTGAATGCACTAGGCGCAAAGTTTAAATGTTATAGTCATAGTTTTATGACTGAATCGCCACTGAAAGGCCGATAGGTAGGTGGGGAAAAGATCACGACTAGTTCCACTTTGATATCTGAGTTTTCGTTTGGCCTGCATCCAAAAGCCTTCAATAAGTTGTGTGTTGACTTCTGGATGAACTGGATCCACAAAGTTGTCTGCATGCACAACAACTTCGTGCATGTAAACACCATTGTTAATGGTCGCAACATTCACGTAACCACCCCAAGCGTCAGTGATTATAACAGTTCCAGGTAGCACGTGACTTGTGATGATTCTTTCCAATGTGGCGGCATCTCTACGTGTAACAATTTCTAAATAGCATCTCCCTGTGCCACGTTCAACAATCCCAACAACCCACTTCCCACGCCGCAAAGAACCCCGATGGTATTTACGATGGAAGAAGTATGACTCATCCATCTCCACACATATGGGTCGACCATTCGCATCGAAACCACCGAGTACGATTTGTTGGCTTACAAACCACTTCTGGCATTCAGTGCGGAAGAAATTGTTGTAATTGACCATTGTGTGCCAATTGTCAATGTTCTCAAACAGCATTACATTTGTCGACTTTAGGTCATAAATCCAATAGTACATCATCATAAGTACCTTTTCCGTATTGGTAACACAGTTCGCGAAGAATGACCCAGCACGGACACTAGTCATGAAATAATTAAAAACCGCCGTTGACACGGCGAACATATCTGAATTTCAGTGTGAAATAATTAAAAACCGCCGTTGACAGGATTGCCCAACAATATATAGACGACGTAACTTGATGTAGAAACTCTAAACTTCATGCCATCTGTTAAACTCTAGAAAGGAATCCATCTGAGGGACCTCATATTCATTCAGACATTTGTGAATTTATACAGTGCTCCTTCAGGAAACTACCCATAGGTGCTCCAGACTCCAGCACACCAAAAAAGAGTAGGTTTAAAGTTTGGTGAGCAAGAAAGCTGCCTCAAAGTGTAGGTGTAACTCTAAGGAAGGCCATTCCAGACTACTGGCTCATCACAGAGGCACGAGTGTGCATTAGCCTGCCACTTGGGACCTAGATAACTACCTAATGAGTGGCATCATGGAAGCAACTAAGAATACCAAGGCAAAGCTGGGTCATCCCATGGACAAGACAACTCAAGTGGCACATTCACATCGAAATCCAGGATGGAAATTCTATTTACAAATTTACTTCATGCACCTTAGTTTGATGCCATTGATAAAAACATGCTAGAAACTATATTCACATTTCATGAGCAACATAATCCATTTTATCTTTTATGTGCATTCACATAAACTAGTTAAATAGCTCTGCATTTCGTTATGTGTCAACATTGAGGCTACTATGTAAGAAGAGACTGTAAGCTTAGTTTACCTGTCCTTTGGCGTCTGAGCAAAACATCATAAGAAGGAATGTAGTCGAGCCGTTGATGAAGAGTCCGGCCAGGGTGATGGCATTCGGCGCCCACCAGAGAGGGATCTGTTCCACAAGCCATCGCCAGAAATATTGCATGTACGGCTCCAGTAGAGACTGCCCCTCGGAGCTGTACTTATGGCGGGCTAGGCGTTTCAGCTGGACCAAGTTCAGCACCTTCCCAGCTGACGGCAAAGTTGCTTTGGACCCTGTGCCTGCCATTCTCGCGCTACGACGCCTCCAAGAGCGCTTCAAAACGGTGCATTAGTACTAACAGACGATTCATCGCACGCACAGAGATCGAACAGCACCACGATTCGGTTATTCCGATGACCTCAAACTACTTAAGTCAGAAAACAATCTTGGTGTCTTCTTCTAAAACTTGAACTACGAAATTCGAGTCGTATCGTATCGTTGAAATCAGGCAATGCCTGACCCGTTCGGGAGGACTGCCGATCAATTTATCGCGTAACAACAGACCTTGCGAAACAGAGGCTAAGTGAGTAAGTAGGTGAGCGACCGGTGTGTGCGATCACATCTGTGCCGAAGCAGAAAAGTAGGTTAGTTATCGTTAGTAGTCAGTAGATAAGTAATCAAAGTCAAAACTAATCATTATTGTAAGGCTAAACTCCAAAGCACAGAGTTCACTCATTCATTCTGCGGTGCCTAATCAAAACATTTAGCGGGAATAAATTAAGAGGAAGATAATTAATTTACAAACAAGCCTAGGTATATAAAAGCAAAACTATTGTGTAGGGTGAGGGGAGAGCTTAAAATGTGGCTGAACCAGCGGCGCCCGCAGGATTTTTTTCTTGTACGCGCAGAAATTTTCCTGATGACCTTTTTTGTAACTAGAATGCTTTTTACATACTAGTTACTTTGTTTTGTCGATAGTCTTTTTTGATGTCGTATGTGAAGTTTCTATATGTGATACTTGTTCACCAGAGTGCTGTTTTGCAACTGGTTGCATTAAAGAATATACTTACTTACTTTTAAAGTCATCAGCCAAAATTTTCCCAAAAACATACCTTTTCCATCCGCCGAAAAAACTGATGACTTTTTTTAGTCATCGCGCTGTACGCACTTGCGTACGTGCGTACGTCTGCGGGCGCCGGTGGGCTGAACGGTCATTATTTTCACTTCTTTTTCTACACTTTAAGCACTGGGCGAGGTCATGGCTTGCACAGAGGCCTATTTAGGCAAATTTTGAAGGGCGCTATATCAAAAAAATATAAATATAAAAAAATACAAAGTATTTTTATTTATGTGCGCGATTGCAAATCATTGTTTTGTGCCTATCGATTTAAGCACAGAATAGATAAAGCGTACGCTTTATCTATTCTGTGATTTAAGTAACTTTATTGCTATTACAGTAATGGTGTCGACGGTAACTTCTAAAAAGCAGTTTGACCCGTCACTCTTACGTACTTACCAAGGTACTTACATAACGAACTTGTACCTGCCTGCTTGCACACTTACTTATCTGACAGCATTCAGAGAGACAGACTCACTCCCCTAGAATAAAACATCTTATCTTCAAAATCCTTTTACTGATGAAACCGGTTCTTTATTTGACAAAAAAACAAATAAAAGCTCTCGGAATACGAAAGGATCATGGATACAATGTTTTGATCTTTCTGCAATCCTGACGTTAAAAGTTAGAAAATGGATGTGATCACCGACGGCAGTAAACAAACCGCTGAAAATCGATTAAAAGATATTTTGAACGAGGCCATTGTGAGTAAATCTTCGCCTGAGATTTCTAGTAGTTAGAATAATGCCAAGCTTTGCATTTGTTTATTTGGTAGAGGTTTACATCCACTCGGTAGCTGATATGCAGTGAGTAAACAAATATGGCCGCCACAGATAGGTGAGGAATAGAGAGAGCGCTCTGAGCCAAATCTTGGCTCTGACCTACAGCCTAATATTTCCCAGAAAGTGAGTGAGTGAGTATGGTTCTTTGCAAACGTGTTAGAATAGAAAATGTACTTTTTAATGGAAACAAACACAAGGATGTATTGTTTCGTTGCATGTTGGGCATTGCTGGGCGGACGGTTTCTAATATCGACACTAACCCTAAACCTGACCCTAACTGCGCTCATGAAGTAACTTGCAGTGGTGTACCCCCACAATCCCAGTAGGCGTAAAGAAATCGAGAGGTGGTGGTCGCAGAGGCTACCTCGTGGATTGCAGCAGGGAAGCCATGAACCAGAAGTAATAAGATAATTAAAATTTAATATATATTTGGTTAATGGACATTGTTTGTGCTTTTGTGGGTCACAATGTACTTCGACCCCACCCCCGCCATCTCTGCCACTTCAATGCCTTCCATAAGGTGTTCTGATCGGTTTGACCTCTTTTTTCCTGCGTCAGGACAACCATGGATCAAATCAGATCATTTGCCTGCATGGGCCCTCCATATGGAATGGACTTTCACCCAGACTTCGCTCTGTCATCCTCTTTGGGTGGTAATTGGATGTTACTAAAACCTCAAACAATCAGCATTCCTCAAACAGGATAATTGACTAATAATAATATTAATGTCCGATTGTTATATTCTATTTATTTTTGTTGCAATCAGCATTTTTGTAATCCGCATAGTAATAGAGACTGATTGTTATATTCTATTGTTACTTGTAATCAACATTGTCCAATCAGCATTTTTACTCATAGCTAGCCAATTGGCAAATCAACATTTGACTCATTCCCATTTTTGTGAGAGAATGTAGAAGACTGCACACTGTGACCTCTCTCAAAAGTTACATGGAATGAATAGCGCTAACATTTCTCTTTGAACATTCTGAAATGGTTTTAAACTGACTTCTTCTTGCAGATAGATGTTAACTGATTTAAACAGGCTGTTGTTGTTGCTGTTACAGGACGCAAAGCATGTAGAAGATGCATTTGTGGGATTTATGATCCCATCTGATGATCTTAATCAACAGAAATACAACACTTCATTCAACGAACTTGTTCGGTTTTGGCAGTCGTGTCCAGCGGTATGTAGCGATATTTCGATTGATTATTAATCATCATGCTGCCTTTACACAGATTAGATTTTTGCTAGGTAAATTTAAAGTGGCATTTTAGTGGCGTCGGACTCCTACGGGTATTGAGCCCAAGGATATTGATTTCAAGATTGATTGATTGATTGATTGAAATTTAAAGGAATGTTGACACTTCTTTGGATTCCAGTAGCTCTCTAAACTGTGTTAGTCCTTTACCGAATAATTTCAAGAGCACTGGAATAAGCAATGTTGATCCCCACTAGCAAAACTAGAAGCACGGAAAACAATGAAAGCATTCATAAATGGATTAATTGGATCAGACCGCGCGCGTGTGTGTGTATGCGACTATGCGTGCATGCATGTGCACGCGCAAACATGTTTGGCACATCAGGTTCTTTGTTTTGCAATGAAGGGTGAATCCACGGGCTTGTTAGGCAGCACCATGCTTTTTCAGTTGTGAGTTCTTCTATGGAATGACATCCCGCTTGATCTCTGCTTTTTATTTATGGTCCAACTGGCAATGTTTTACGGGTTGCTCTGGTCCTTTCTTTGTTCATTACTTGACTGGGATCACTTTGAGGGATGCTATATTAATTAATGCTCATTATGAATTAATGAGCTAGTGTGGCTAAAATGCTTGCAGCCTGACAGTTTTGATATAGGCTAAAGTGTTCTCTGATTGTAAGGCCATAAAAGCTGTTGTGAATTATCAAGTGCTCAGACAACTCTTGAGTTTGTTAAAAGATTAGGATGCTCATTTTAGGATGCTCATAAGAAATCTGTACATGAGGTCAGAACAATATAGGTTGAGGCAAGAAGAGAGAATTTTCATGTTATACTAGGAAGATTTGACAATGTCAGACACATTTGGCCATTGTCACCACCGTTAATACATAAATAGCAGAAGAACTTATCAGTGAGAGCTGTATGGGATAATTAAGGTAACCTAGCATTGAACAAATGTTTAATATGAAGATTTTGAATGGGATTATGAAGAAATAATTTGGTTACGTAGGGAAGAGACCTGTACGCAGTGTACAGTAACTGTGAAGAATGTACCAGTTGTTGAGTACGAGTGTGCCAATGCTGTGGATAGGTAACTTCAGGAAGAATATGTATGCATTCAATTATGTCTATTGTTTCCAGACACTGCTGTAAAGCGAGTACAAATCTGAATTGTTTGATCTTTGTATGTTTAGGCTTTGCAAGATGCTGTCATGAAAGTCTTTGTTAGCGTTCTCCACACTCAAAAGAACGTCGTTCTGCGGAAGATGTTGACCGACATGCTGAAGTCTTTGGTGGACAGTAATGTTGCTTCTGCCAAGTGAGTCGTTTATTTAACATCAAATTCTAGTTAACCACAGAGTAGGTGCAGCTTTCCCTAAGAAGCATAAATTATTGCAGAATCTGGCAATCTACATTAATTGATAAGTTGACCTATCATTGAATTATGCTTTGTTCTATGTCCAGGACATTACCTTAAACTGCCAGAAGGCTTTAGAGTAATGGTAGACTCTTTGACATGAGGAACACATGGATCACTTCACATTTGTTCATTACCCTACCAAAAGGTGCACTCAACCTTCCATTCGACAGATGGCATTAATAGATTGAGCAGTGGGAAGGAACGGACATCTTCCATGGCTGCCGACAGTTAAATTCGACTCCTCTAATAACTTATGATCATCCGTTCGTTTCTGATTGTAATCGCAATATATTGCGTTTTATCAGTTTGAAATGTAGCGAAAATTATTATTATTAGTAGTATTATTAAATTAGTTCATTTTCCCAATTTTTTTTCATTATTATTTCATGTTATTATTATTGTTTTTTATTTTTTTAAATTTTCCCAATTTTTTTAATTATTATTATTATTATTAATATTTTTGGGCCCACTCACACACTTATTAAGAGGGCTTAGAAAGGGAAATGAGTTCCTGATTTGTTGTTGTTTATGCTTTCCATGAGTAACTTTGTTTAGGTGCTGCTGAATATAACAGAGGTACTCTATAACGTAATGAGACATTTGGTTAGTTTAGTTCGGAAATGTTCCATTGCATGTGTACAATGTACATGATTTCAGACTTGTGTGTGAGACACTGCTTACAAGTGAGAAGCTGAAGTACAGTGACCCAGACATTTGGTGCCACACTCTCCAGTTAATTCGTCAGTTGGTCGGAGGCGCTGGATATAAGGTAATTCTAATCTCTTAAATGTCATTGCTTTTTGTGCAGCTAGTGTTGTTTTCTTTAACGAAGACTAAAGGAAAACTCTCATTGACCCTTTAGTGACCGAGGATATATAATTTCCTTTACCATTTTCTACACTATCGGTGGTAAAGGTTTAACAAAGACTTGAGGTTTTTTGCAGTATGCAAATGATCTTAATAAGCAGATAAAAAATGATGGAAGGAGCTAGCATGGTGGGAAAGTTCTTATTTGCTGAAATGACTTTTATGAAGCATCAATTAGTTGGGTTTGATATATGTGTTACTTTTGACTATTAATTTCATGAGTCTAATGATAATATGTAGCTGTTTGCTAATATGCTTCTGGATGTTGTTAACTCCTTTGCACGTTGTAATACTGAATAATTGAGAGTTGAACTTTCAGAGATGAGTTTATGATGTCAGAAGTGAACAAAGCAACCTCGCATATGATGAATGATGATGCTAGACTGTAGTACTGTTGACGTTCCATTAAAATTGCATGTTATAAAGGATACTTTGAGGTTTTGTTATTTGTACCATACTTGTATCTTAGCGATATTATATTTGGCTTTTGCAACAGGGTTGTCGGGATTGTCTCCGGTTTCTCCTTGAACACACACAGAATATTCCAGCGTCAGACAACATTTCGGCCAGACGAACGCTGAACGCTGTTTACGATGTAAGTGATGATTATTATCTCCCTCTTCTGCTAACGGAAGGAACTACTTTCATTCATCCAGTCATTCATTGGTTGATTTATCCTATGGACTTATATAGCATCCATTAAAGAAGGCTACTCAGGAGGGCACGTGATGAGATCAAACGGTTTGGAAAAGGAGATGATGATGGCTTGCGGTGAAGGAAGGAGAAGACGTGGAAGACCAAGGAAGAGGTGGATGGATGAAGTACAGGAAAAGTCTGGAATGAGCTTGGAAGAGCTAAGAGAGGCGACAATAAACAGGAGACAATGGAGAGGATACATCATGACTGTCGCCAGAGCTCCAAGGGCTGACGGCACCAGGTGACCAGGTGACTCAGGAGGGCTCCCAACCCAGCCACGGCTAAAGGACTCAAGTGATTTCTGAAACAAAGTTTGACAGCTCCAAAGAGAGATCGTTCCAGGAGGAGTTGGCCTGCATTTTAATGTCTGCATGTCTCTTATCTTCTGTCTGTTTGTCTGCTTGTCTGTTTGATTCTATTTTGCTGTCACTATACTGGTTGGAACTGTCTTCTGTGGCCTATTGCAGTGCACATATATTTATGGTATTATTTTTAGTGCACATATATTTATGGTATTATCTGTAGTGCACATATATTTATGGTATTATTTTTAGTGCACATATATTTATGGTATTATTTGCAGTGCACATATATTTATTGTATTATTTGCAGTGCAGATATATTTATAGTATTATTTGTAGTGCACATATATTTATGGTATTATTTGTTGTGCTCAGTTTTTTTTTATCTATATGCTTCGAATCCATTCACTGGTGTTTGATATTTGCTGTTGCTTACAACTTGTTTAAAACATTTCAGGTTGTTTCCTACATTCTCGATCGTAACGTCTGCCTGCTGCCCAGTTACTTTGCTGTCAACGAAATCACTAAACTTTTCTCTGAGGACAGGCCATGGCCACACTGGGTAAGTGCCAATGTCTGAAACATGAAGGATTAGTTTTGAGAAAATTTAAATTTACTTCTGTTTGAATATGTTATGAATATGCTGATGTTGAGGGCTTGAATTTGCCCCCCAGAGTTTTAATAAGGGCTTGACTGGACTTCTTCAACAAATTATTTTTGAATGTGATGTTCAATAATTGCTATTGATGTTTGATGATGACCTTTGATGGAACCTTCATGCATTATGGCAATTATCACAATGACACTGTATTAGATTAAATTTGCTTTCTTTAAGTGACAGTTTATCACTGTCTAATGGAATTGTAAGCAGAGGAGAGTATCGAAAGGGTAAGGAGCGGAAGGGAAGAGAAAATAGGAAGAAAGAGAAAATAGGATAGAATGACAGCAAAAGGAGTGCGATATATTTTCTTTCGTCAGAGGGAATATATATTTTCTATTGCTGATTAGCATGAGTATTTTGTCACTCGATGTAAAATTTTGTGAATCTCTCCAAATATTTTGCATGCTTATGTGATGCCAGCCAGATAGATAGACTCTGTTTTCCTTTAATTCCTAGTTATAATGTTTGTGAAATTGTAAATGTTTTACTTGTTTTGTGAGTTGTTTCCTCTTGATTAAAGCTGTTCATTGAATCACCTTACAACAGACAAATCAAAGCTAGGACAGGTCCACCTACAGTCTATCAAGTACTGAAGTAAAACAGGCAATTCAAAGGGTAAAAAGCCTTGTTAGAGCCTAGGTTACCTTTTTGCATGACCTGGCAGCCAGTTCTGCACAGCCTGACATCTAGTTTCTGGATCACTTAAGCAATCATCTCAAATGATATGCATTGTAGCTTCGTGATTTTTTCAAAAACACATTTTGTTCTCCAGGATCCATTCTGATTCTTTCTATGCACATCTCAAACCATCCCCTATTTAGCCAAACTGGGGTCAGGATCGCTTATGAGCAGTTGCCTTGGCCAGGGGTCGCTATATTAATCCTCATGATGAATGAATGAATGAACATTGTGATGTTTTAGTAGCGTATTAATGTGCTGTAAAGGCAACTTAGATCTTTAACGGAAGTATTGTGATTTTTTAAGAAACTTGGACAACTTCTTGCGGATTTTGTTCAGTCGTTTCGTCCTGCTGCTCAGATGGTCACCATCTGCGGTTAGTTTTCGATTATTTCTCATTTATTTTCTTTCCACCAATATTAATGAAATTTAATAGAATATATAATATTTTCTTCTTGAGTTTGAGCGATTTAACTTGAAATTTAATTTAGTTATTTTTTAGGTTGTATTTTTGTATATTGCAGGTCGTTCAAAGTTGATTCCTGTTGTTGGGCATTCTAATTCTTCGTCAAATGTCTGGCGTTTGAACACAAACAGCCTACGATTTACCCTGAATGGACCTCTGCCCTATGACAAAGTATGGCGTGATAAATTATGATGCGGTTCTTTGTCTTTGTTCGTGTTGCTAGTCTATACTGTTATTCTTTGCAGCTTTAATTTATTTAAGTACATGTGTGCCATGTGTGGCAGGTTTCTAATATCATGGAGTACCTCTGCATATCTAAGAATTTTAAATCACCTCAGACTGTACTACAGTGTACTTGCTATTCAGAGATGCTCTCAGCACGATTGCTCTGAAGGAATTAGAGCGTCATAATCATGTCATCATCATTCATCATTTCATCATACGTGGTTGTCAGCATCAGTATCATCAGTTCCATGTGTGCTCTATTTGCTTGTGGTGACCTGCAGAATGAGGGATTTTCCTTTTCTTTGATTGTTTGTCAAGTCTTCCGCTTAACGTGATTCACGGTTTGTTGTTTGAATGATGCAATTGTAAATTGTGTGATGAGACGACGTACAGTGTATGGGTGTATGTTACAGGAACTGTCCGAGCCACAGACGGCTCTACTACGTTATGTACTTGAACAGCCGTACTCTAGAGACATGGTCTGCAGTATGCTTAGTCTAAATAAACAGGTCAGTTGTGGTGTGAATCTTGAAAAGCTTTCAAAGTGTATTAAGCCTGACTGAACAACATGTTAACCACTCTTGAGAAGAACATCTGATTGTCTGCTTTGGTCAGCCTGAGACCTATACTAGAAATACTTGACGCTTCGTTGCACTGTCTTTCTAAAACATGCTATTTATATGTGTTAGCACGTGCATTCTCAATTGCTTAAAATGCTTGACTGATTTCTATCTTTCTCAGAATTGGAATTACCATTATTAAGAACATGTGAGGAGAATGTTAGATTCCTTCAGTCGTTGTGTTCTTTCTTGTCTGTGAGTTTGAAGGCATTGAATTTTTATTCCTTTTGCATTGTGATAATTAGAGAAATTATTGATGCTGCTCCTTTATGTTACACTAGAAAAAGGTTGCGATCTTAGGTCTCTACTTTTGAGTGTTCAGTTGTAAAGTCCTAAAACTCTATTAAGTCTTTTTGTGCAGTTCGATGTGATTGCTGTTTCTTAGGACTTTATATTTACAGAGCGCCTTGTTAATGTACTCTGGAGTTATGTGCTGTTCTGATTAACTTGAAGCAATGTTGTGCGCTTGTCTCAATGACCGTGTGTTAACGAGTCCACACTGTATGTGTTTTAGTACTTACGTTAGGTACTTTTTACGTACGCACAATCGTTTGACTCTTTGTCAGGTGAAGTTGCGATGTTCCGTACTGGAGGACCAGTTAGTGGACCTGGTAGTCATCGCAATGGAAAGGTCGGAGGAGGAAGACCTGGCGGAATCAGCCTCGGAGACAATTGACCAGCTGTGGCAGCACCTCTCCAGCCAAGTCATCTTCTTCGTTCTTTTCCAGTTTGCCAGTTTTCCACATATGGTGCTTGTTCTACATGAAAAAGTAAGTATTATTCAGAGACTGTTATGTGTATCATGTAAGGAGAGGAGTGTTCAGCAATTTACACTATACAGTTTTGTACTAGTGGTGGGTGGGAAGTAGTTGGGATGTGTTGCAAATCACTGGCCCAATGTCCAGGTCCTTGGTATTCATTCACTGCCAGCTCTGAAGCCGAGGAGTAGGAAATAAGTGCATCTCATACATGTATTAGACTATGAGAATAGTGAGCTATACTCTTTTTTGCTTTGATGCATATATGTTATGGTGACATTGTACTTTACCTTTCACTTATAGTAAAGGCATTGCGTAAATGGTGTAACAATAATTAACATGCATATAATCATTTAAAATGTTGTAGACACATTCTGTTCGGGCTGAGTTTCTTGTTCCCTTGCTCGTCAATCTCCACAAGGCAACGCTGTGCTTTCTCGTTCACTGGACTCCTGTGGCACTTTGTCTAGCGCCCATGAATCACTTCACCATGTTCTTCTCTAGCCATAGAACTGTCCTATTTAGCCGAGATTGGGTCGGGAGCACTTCTGAGTAGACAGTCTTGAAGGGGCGCTATATAAATGCTCGTAATAAATGAATTCTGAAAGTCATTGTGGATGCAGAATTTTTTTGAGTGTGATGGCATATGTTGATGTTTTGTCCCATTCAGCTGAAGGCTCGTAAGCTGTGCAAAGGTCGTGACTATCTCATGTGGATTCTTCTTCAGTTCATTTCCGGCAGCATTCAAAAAAATCCGGTAAATATTAGTTTTAGTTAGATTATTTTTATATGTCGAATACAGTGGCGTAGACAAGGGAGGGGTTTCGGGGTTAAACCCCCCCCCCATTGGCCTAGGCAAAAGGTTTTTTAAAGGTTATTTATCCACTTAAATAAGAAAAACAAAACAATTGCTTGCAGTAACATTTGTTTTTCTTACTTTATTTCCTTTGTTACTTTATTCCCTTTTTATTTACCGTAATACTGTTGGGTTAGTGTCAGAAAGGGTATCCGGCCAGGCAATAAACCCCCCCCAAAAAACTCCATCATAAATTCCTGGCTGCTCCACCGGTCGAATAACACAATTGTAGAAAGATACAACTGTTTCCATCATTTTGGTGTGTATGTACTGGGGCATTGTATTTTTGATTTGACATCTTCACAGTGCAAAGTTGTAAAATTGCAGGGCTATAGATGCTGTTTAAATGATTGCCTCTAGAAGTGTTTGTGTGCCAGAGTGCTATTTTGCACCTGATTTTATAAAGAATTCACTTGCTTTACTTGCTGTGTTATAGTATATAGAGCTATCTGTAGAATATTATACTGGAGAGACATTGTATAGATTAATATGCATGTTGTTCTTAACTCATTAAGCTTATAACAATGTCAGACATGTTATGGTAAAGAATTCCGTTGTCTTTTTAATCTACATAAATTGACTTCTATAGCACCATTATCATATACACAAGGCGCCAATTCATGAAAAACTTAGAGAAGCCAGGCGAAACCCAATTAGTGAGAGTCGTTGCTTGATGAATTGAGGAAAAGACTAAGTACTAGTACGGATGATGATGATGGTGGTGGTGGTGGTGGTGGTGGTGGTGGTGGTGGTGGTGGTGGTGGTGGTGGTGGTGGTGGTGGTGGTGGTGGTGGTGGTGGTGGTGGTGGTGGTGGTGGTGGTGGTGGTGGTGATGATGATGATATTGATGATATTGATGATGATGATGATGATGATGATGATAATGATAGTGAAAAGGAAAATGAGGCTGAGGGTGTGGAAGACTTAGGTGAGGTAATCATATCTGGTGATGTTTTTGTTTTAGCTGGAGGACTTTCTTCCTGTCTTGAAGCTGTACGATCTGCTCTATCCAGAGGTCGATTCCGTTCCGGTTCCTGACATTAACAAACCGTCGTGCACTCTCAAGATGGCCGTCACGTGCATCTGGATTCATCTGACGAAGAAGGCGATCAGTGAAAAAGTGCCGCTGCAGAGACCTGTGCCTCGTGCTTTGGCTGGACACATAGAGTAAGATGTGGCCACCTCTCACCTCTAAGTTCCTTTATTACATGACCAAGTTTTTTCTGTCTTTTAAATGCAAAGGGTTTATAGATGCGCTTCTTTTTCCTGAATGATGGGCTTTTAGAGGTACATGCTGCCTCTTTCTAACCCAAACGGAACTTTAAGAGTGCTAAATAAAAAATATTTAAAAAAATGCCTTTTGATTTTAGGTTTCTCAAGCAGTGCCTGGCTATGAAGACCCTGGCAATGACAGATTACAAAATAGCTCTACTGTGCAATGCATGTAAGTATATGATAAAAGTGTTCTGTGTTGCACTGCTCTATGCTCTTGAGTAGGCCTAGGAATTCAATGACTTCATAAACCTGCATTCTGCACCTTGTTCTAAACTTCTGTATAACCTAATCCAGTTATTTTATCCAAATTCCACTCTAGATAGCAACTTGGATTTCACTCTTCAGGCAGCCTCTTTCCTTCCAATTAATACTTTAACTTTTCTCGGAAGTGCGTTGCCACTATTCAGTTTAAAAGTTATATTCCTATAACAGTGTCATCATTTTTTAGCAGAAACTCAGTATTGTCTATATGTGTTTGTTTTCTTTTCTGTCCAATTGATCTTCACTAAATTTTTCTCTGAGGACAGGCCTTGGCTACACTGGGTAAGTGCTAATGTTTGAAACATGCAGGATTAATTTTGCGAGAAGTTTAAATTTGCTTCTGTTTGGTACAATGTTGAGAGCTTTAATCTCTATGAGTTTATATTAATATATGTATTAATATATTATCTGTTGACTGATTGGTTTCGAAACTCTGCGTAGTCTGTTGCAATCTGATATATGGAAATTTTTTGGCGCAATCATTGTAACGCTCAAGGCATCCTATTTCTACGACATTCGCCAACTCTATGTCGTCCTTCAATCAATTCCACTGCATGCTGTGGCGACTGTGCTTCGTGCTTTGATTCTGCTTCCACACAAAACGACTTTCCAGCATCAGATGAGAATCAAGACGTGACACGACATCTGGTGCAAAGTTTGATCCTGAGCCGAATCGATTACTGCAATGTCGCCTTTGCTGGCTTGCCACAGCGCAGTATCATTCGGCTTCAGGCGGTCATCAATGCTGCAGCTCGCCTAGTCCTGCGATTAAACAAGTTCGATCATATTTCCACCCCGATCCGGGACCAGCTTCAGTGGCTGGGAATAGGCGAGCGCATCAAGTTCAAACTTTGCACCATGATGCACAAATGCCTGAACAACCGTGCACCACCCTACCTCGTGGATAACATCAGACCGCTGGCAGACGATCCTAGCAGGTCACGTCTGCGGTCGTCCAAGACCGCCGACGTATCCGTCCCTGCAACAAAAACTAAAGCGGGCGATCGTGCCTTTCGGGTCGCTGGCCCACGCGCCTGGAACAGTCTTCCATCATCAATTCAAACAATAAAAAGCCAATCTGCTTTTAGAAAACAGTTAAAGCTGCACCTGCTTTGAGCCGTTTGCATTCACGCCGAACTTTGACAATTTTGTATTATGACATTTGTGTGTAAAGCATCCTTGAAGTAGCTTGCTACTGACGATGCTATATAAATTGTCTTCATTACATTACATTACATTACAATCAACGTCTTTTTCTTTCTTTGTTTGCCTGTAGACAGCACAAACAACGAGTTCTTTGCACAACCGATGAGCATCCTTGTCGAGACGATTTACGGAAACAATCAGAAGACAACGATGCTGCCAGGGAACGTCGTTGCTGCTGGACCAACGCAGCCGCTTGCAATGGACATGCTTGACTCGCTGACGGTGCATGCGAAAATGAGGTTGGATACATTTGAGCGTAGAATGTTTCCATTTTAGTAGTTATTAGTTGTAGTTTCAGTTTAGCAACAGTGTGTGATTACAGGGATCATTGTCATCACCCTCCTCCTTGTCCAATCGTGGGACTGGCACTTGGGCATGGATGTGCGCTGAAGTTGACGAGTTATTTAATAGCTACTAGCCTGAGATATTTATGCATGCTGTCTGCAGTTGGGACCACCTCTGAGTAGGACGTGCTATGCAAATGCATTTAATGAATGAATGAATGCTGGGAAACTTAAGATTTGGAGATGCAACGTGGAAGGAGGATTGTTGTAATGGCATCAGTTGTTGTCAGTGACTGGAGATGTTCATTTTCTTGACGTCAGCGTATGAGGGCGATTGGCCAGTCCTATCATCACACTCATAGAAATTGTCGTCATTACATTACATTGCGCCGTATCTTGTTCCCACTGACAGGTATATGGCCAATGTACTCAGAAATCTTGAACCGAGAGTTGCCTTGGCAACGATTTTAACCCCGACCTCTCGATTGCCAGTCCCTCAATGCCAACCACTATGCATTCAAACACCGCTCAGTGACATATTTTGTATGTGTTGCATTAATTGTGTGTTGTCTTCGTAGCCTCATACACAGCATTGTGACGCGAGTCATTCGTCTGGCGCAGACGAAACCTTCAGTGGCTTTGGCTCCGGCTCTCGTTGAAACCTACAGCCGGCTTCTCGTCTATATTGAAATCGAATCTCTCGGCATTAAGGGATTCATCAGTAAGTGACCTCTTAGTGATTTCTCTGATTATATTTCAGGTGCAATGACAGGTTTACTGTGTTTATTTGGCTCTGTACAAGAGCTGTTAAACATTCTGAATGACATACATGTAGTGAAACTACATGAAGACCTAAATGTATTTACATTTGAATTGTCCTTTGAGCACTGCATCGATCACTTGAAGATTATAGAGTGTGTACTGACTGCACTATTGATTTACGATTTTATGGTATAATTGGTATTGATGCTCTGTCAATAAACCAGTGGCGTGGACAAGGGGCGGGTATCGGGGGTTAAACGCCCCATTGAATGGGCTTAGGAAAAAGTTTTTTTAAAGGTTATTTATCCACTTGAAAAGACAAATTAATTGTTTGTAGTAACAATTGTTTTTGTTACTTTATTCTTTTAGTTGCTCTATTCCCTTTTTATTTACTGTAATACTGTTGGGTTGGTTCAGGAAGGGCATCCGGCCAGGCCATAAAACCCCCAAAGCCCCCATCATAAATTCCTGGCCACGCCACTGCAATACACAACTACTATGACCAAATGGACATAGCAGTTGAATGGCCTGGAGAAAAGGTAAAGGTGAAGTAAAGGTCTATTCAGAATATAATGATTATATATAATGAAATTATTAAGGGTGGAGTACAGTTAGTAAGACGATTGAAATCCGCAAAAACCACGACACAAGTGACAGAGCGACCCAGTTGCTTCAAGGTGTCGTGATGTGGAGCAGACATGCACAGGCCGGTCAGGAGAGAGTCGGGGGAGAGCATGGGACACATACGGGCATTGACCCAGGTTGTCCTTCATGCCTCTCTCCCAATATTCTCTTCATTCAGACAAGGTGGTCTATAGCTGCTCCAAGATGTTAATGGTATGGAGCAGACCTGCTGACCAGACCTGTTGAAGCTGGGCACCATGACATGAGACAGACTCAGACAGAGAGTGGCATCGGACTCTTACGGGCATTGAGCCCAATGATATTGATGAGACAGTTAGTAACTTTTATGTCATTACAGTAATGACGTGAAGTATCAAATGATGGCCATAGTCAGCAATACCTTGACAGTTAATTCAATTAGAAACGTGAACAAAATATGCTTTTCTATTTCAGAAATTGTATTAGAATAGTCACTATCTTTACATATGCAGTATCACAAGTTGTAAAAATTATGAAGAAAATATTCAGAATGTATGCCTCTGTTTAAGTAGTTTCAATATGTTTGATGTTCACGTAATAAGAGATTTCTGAGTCATGAGAGTTGATTGAACCATAGAGGACTCTTGATTTTGTTCAGGTCAACTGTTGCCCAGCGTTTACAAGGCGAATGCGTGGGGGACGCTTCATACGCTGCTGGAGATGTTCAGCTATCGCCTGCATCACATTCAGCCACACTACCGAATCCAGCTGCTCAGCCAGCTTCACACTCTGGCACAAGCATCACAGACAAATCAGTATCAACTCTACCTATGGTATGCGCAATAACTTGTATCTTGAGAACTTAGTAGGACCTTACAAAGTCATAGTTGCATTTAATACATGCTTCTGTGAACAGTCTAAGCATAAAGATGACTGGCCCTTGTATGCAGCGACCATAGATTGCTGCCTTTTGCATTTATTTATTTCAGAAATTTATATAGCGCCATTACGACGATGACACCAAACATTGGATGAAGTAATTAGATTGGAGTCGCTGTTCTGTTGCTATGAAATGTATTACTCAAAGTTTAACACTTACTTTAACAATGGTTGTTGTAGAAATCTAGACGGTTATATTTTTCGCTTGATAAGTGCAATTTCTTATCGATATGCCAGGTCTCTCTGGATTTGGAGCTCAATGTCCCATGCGAAAATTCTAATCGCCTTATCTGGCTTCATTTGTGACTTGTCTCTGGATCTTTTGTTGAGGTTATATGTTAGTTGGTCCATTGTGCAGCACATTTGTCCATTTGTGTGCAATCCAGATTCCATGTTGGGAACCTGGGCAGGATGCTTACACACACACTTGTCTCTAGCTTCAGATTCAGATTTATTTAACTGACCTGACTCCGATGATAAATGCAGTAAATTGAGTGAAGTTAAAGTTACTTGATAAATACAAAATTAATTTAGTTAATTTTTAAGTAAATACATTTTTCATCCTCTGCTCTTTGATGTAGGCAGCTAACTGTCTTCCTGTTTGTGTATTAGATTACTGTGTATACATGACTTTTCTTTAACCTCGCACTCCAAGTCTAGGGCTAACTGATCACACTGGTATCACTCAAATAACCACTGGGTCTAAGTAATCTTTCCTTATCTATTCCTGTGGGGTAATTCCAGTATAGGCCCATTGACTATATAACTTTAGTTTAATTAATTAAGTTTTCACTTTGATTATTTTACCTGATTATTTTGTGATGCTTTGTGTAACCTCATTACTGCCTTAGTGTACTTGATACACATGGACCAATAAAAAACTGATTTGATTTATTAGATTATTGTATATGACTACTGTTAGAAGCATTTATTCAAGACTCATGACAATGCTTAAGTTTTGATTCACTTTTACTTTTAGTGTTGAAAGTACAGCGCTTCACTTGATAATGGGCCTGGGCAGCTGGGAAGTGCAGCCGCAACTGTCTCGTGTTTTTTCGGAGCCGAAGGCCATAAATCTTTTGTCGAGTGAGTCGGAAGAATTGAACCGTGCCATGGTGCTGACGTTGGCCCGGGCAATGCACGTCACAGGTAAATATTTACAATGATATGTTTCTGTATGTGTGTGTGGGTGTGTGTGTGTGCTTGTTTGTGGATGTGTGTATAGTGCAGACCCTTTATATGCAGTCATTGGTAGGTTGGACCATCATAACAACGTGTTAAGGAACTGTAGGTTAAGAAGACCTCTGTGAAATTTAAGGAAACATTGAAGTTATGACATCTATATGGATAAAACATGGATAGAAAGACATTGCCTTAACAATAATAATAAGTTGACAATCAGTGTTTAATCTAGTCCCCCTCCTCTGGGGGGGGGGAATTGAGGTTTCTGGGGGGGAGACAATCGAGCGTCCGAAGGACGCTCGTTCGGACGCTCGTGATGCACGTAGCATCCAGACTGGGAGGGTGAGGGGTATGGGGAGGGGATGTGCCCCTCCTATCAGAAACTTTTTGAATTTAAACATTGCAATGGCAGCATTTTAAGGTGTCGTCTTAACAAAATAGCTAGTTTTTCAGTGACCCATTAGAAACTTTTGAATTTCCACATTGCAATTGCAGCATTTTAAGGTGTCGTCTTAACAAAATAGCTGCACTTTTTCAGTGACCCATCAGAAAATTTTTGAATTTCCACATTGCAATGGCAGCATTTTAAGGGGTCATCTTAACAAAAAAGCTGCACTTTTTCAGTAGCCCATTAGAAACTTTTTGAATTTCCACATTGCAATGGCAGCATTTTAAGGTGCCGTCTTAACAAAATAGCTGTACTTTTTCATTGGCTCATTAGAAAATTTTTGAATTTCCACATTGCAAAGGCAGCATTTTAAGGGATCATCTTAACAAAATAACTGCACTTTTTCAGTGGTCCATTAGAAACTTTTTGAATTTCCACATTGCAATGGCAGCATTTTAAGGTGTCGTCTTAACAAAATAGCTGCACTTTTTCAGTGACCCATCAGAAAATTTTTGAATTTCCACATTGCAATGGCAGCATTTTAAGGGGTCATCTTAACAAAACAGCTGCACTTTTTCAGTAGCCCATTAGAAACTTTTTGAATTTCCACATTGCAATGGCAGCATTTTAAGGTGTCGTCTTAACAAAATAGCTGTACTTTTTCATTGGCTCATTAGAAAATTTTTGAATTTCCACATTGCAATGGCAGCATTTTAAGGGATCATCTTAACAAAATAACTGCACTTTTCAGTGGTCCATTAGAAACTTTTTGAATTTCCACATTGCAATGGCAGCATTTTAAAGTGTCGTCTTAACAAAATAGCTGTACTTTTTCAGTGACCCATTAGAAAATTTTTGAATTTCCACATTACAATGGCAGCATTTTAAGGTGTCGTCTTAACAAAATTGCTGCACTTTTTCAGTGAGCCATTAGAAAATTTTTGAATATCCACATTGCCATGGCAGCATTTTAAAGAGTCGTCTTAACAAACTAGCTGTACCTTTTCAGTTACCCAAGGAGAAAATTTTTGAATTTCCACATTGCAATGGCAGCATTTTAAGGTGTCATCTTAACATGATAGTATCATATATTATAGTGGTAAATAATGTCATTATAATCATATAATAATAAATAATATCATGGTATATTATAACACTTCATGTAAAACACTGATGTAAACAGTAAATAAAAACCAATATCATTTTGTCAAATTTTTCTGGGGGGGGAAATGTCAATCCTGGGGGGGGGGAACTTTCCCCCCCCCCAGAGACGTCTAGATTAAACACTGGTTGACAATTCATCATGTAGAGTCTCTGATATTGTTTAGTTGAACGTAAGGCAGTTGCTTGTTCCTTCTCTTATTTTCTTGGGGTATCAAGGAATAGATGCCAAATTCTGGTTGTAAACATACTGTAAGATTATCTCGGAAAGTACTTGCTGGCTGATTCTGGCACTGAATTCTACTGCAGAGGCCAAATTGCCACAAAGGTTAGCTCATGGCTGTTGCATCAGTGTTTTTCAAACTTTACTTTTATTGTATCACTAGGGTAAAGAATAAAATGTTAGCACTTCACCAGAAGATGTCGGATCAAAAAGAATATGTGAGCACGAAGACCCCTGCAATTAATTATTTGAGAGCACATTGTATATATGTTCTCATGCAGACATAGAATAAATCAAAGAAAGATGAGCATCTACATGTACATTGTATATATGCGGAAAGTTTTGATTTCTTTGAATTTTTCACATTCCGAGTAGCTACACCTGGTGTACTTATTATTAGTGGCACATACCACTGTTTGAAACTGCAATTAAACTGTAGTATCTGCTGCGCATACTCAAACTTGCAGTCATTGGTTTTCAGGGTAAGCTTGCTAGCAAACTGCCATGTCAACTACTATTGGATTGCTGTTGCCATATCTGTTCTTGAACTGAAAGAAGACCCTTAGACCTGTGGTGCACAGCTCTGGGAGCTGCTGTTCACAGATCTATTGCGCTCTATTGTTAGTCTCTTCCACGAGTAGGCCTAGGTCATTTTTTAATGTACCTGTTGTATTGACTTTTGGTGGAACTTATAGTGATTTATAGTTTAAGTTGACGATTTGCAGGATTCAATTTTGATTGTACCATCTCGAGAAGACACAGAAAAGGTTCTGCTTTGAGCAAGACTGCTTATATAATTTATTATCCTGTTATTAACCTGCGTGAACAACAGAGGTGGACAGCTTTGGGAAATTAGAATGCTAGAAAATTTTGTGGGTCCTGAAAATTTTTGCTTTGTCTTCATTGTCATAATATGACAATTGAAAGACATATTATGTCTTTTAATTGCGACAAGCTAAACATTAATGGCATATTATATATTGTTCAGGAGTATTAAATTAATTGTCAGTGATTTCTTCAGTTACTGATCTGGCAGCAGAACAGATAAGGTTCCCTCGTTACATTTTCAACGGCTGACTCAAAGACAAGAATAAACTAAAATGCCCGAGCTTAAATTACAAAACTAAAATTTCAAAAGTTTTAAGGGAAATCTTGAGCAGTTTAACCTCTGTTTAAGAACTCTTGTTCGATTTGTTGGGTTTTGTAAATTAGCATCTATTTTACCTTGTAGTTAAGATTTTTCAAAGAACTTTATAGAGTATAAGGTTGTGTGAGATCTAAACAATTGTTTAGTAATCACTTTGATTGTTGATCATTTTTGCTTAATTAGCTTTGATTTGACTAGTTAAGTGTTATGTGTTGCCAAATACTTTACCAGGTATTTATGTTAGTCAGATATCTGACAGTATAACTACTAACCAATGAAGACGATTGATTACACTTATAAATTGAAACATGAGTCAGAGTAATTATAGATAATAAATGAATGTTATTATCTCTCTTGTCTGTTATCATCCGAGTTCTACAAAACCTTTCACTTCCATATTTTCTGAATATATGTCTCAAGTTAATTTTTTAAACTGACTTCTCTGGATTTAGCCCACCAGTACTTTCTGATACATATGGTGTGTGCTTGGAAAGATATGCAGTGACAATTTCATAAAATATAAATGAAGTTTTATAGTCATTGCGGTAATCATTTTTTTCAATACTAGTAAAATAATGACGTTGCCATGTTCATTGTTCAATTATTTTTTGACATATCTTTAATCTGCAGTCACTGCCCTGATTAAAAATGCAGTGGTAATTGCCAGCAGACTTAATATCTAGTCGTTGTTGAGCTGTTAATGGAGCAAATTGACTGTAAAATCATTACAAGTACAGTTACAAATCACTTATTCTATAGACACTGATCAGAGACTATGTTGCTGATTTAAGGCACAGTTCTAAATTTTTGTCCTTTCTTTTTGATGACTGCATTTGAAAATGTTCATCTTTTAATGTATCATGTATGTTGTACAGGATTGCTACCCATTCTGATTTTGTTGGGACCGTTCCAATTTGGAGGTGAATGTCCCACATCCCTTTTTCTTCACTCAATGAAGACTGAGTGGTCAAGCTGTTTCACTGTTCTCTTAGTAATAAACTGTCCATACAGGCTTGTTTACGTTTACCGGTACTCATTTTTTAAATGCTTCGAACACATTTGTTTATATTTAAAATAATACATTATGTTACAAAATTAAACAATGTATGATGCTTGATCAGTGTTTACTTGATTAATAAACATGAAGCTGACTGCAGTCATAGACAAAGTAAATTCAGAATAAATTTAAATTGCTTGAATGCTCATTCTGGAAAATTAAAATAAGGCGCATGTAATTTATTTTTAATTTCGTGACATAAATTTGAATTAATTTTGGACAACAATTAGAATAATTTCACATAAGTAAATTAATAATTGTAAACATTAAGTTTTTTACTCTTCTCCACGGACCTGTGATAAGTACTCCACGGACCTGTGCCGGTCCGCGGACCACCATTTTGAGAACCACTGTTGTAGCGGACCCCGTCGACGAGATCTAAGTCGGTTGTCTGAAGTCAGAGATGTAGTCCAGCATAAAGTTTATGTGTTTTTGATTGTGATTATGCCTACTCTGTGATTTTGCATAGGGTCAGAATCGATTGCGAGCAATTGGTGCAAGGACGTCCTGTCGAGCATCATGAATTGCACTCCGCACAGCTGGTCCAGTCACACTCTCTCCTGCTTTCCACCGGCGCTGCAAGAGTTTTTCCAGCACAACACACCACCACGAGAGGACAAGAGTGTCCTGAAGAGAAATGTCGAAACGGAGTACCGAAAGTGGAAGAGTGAGTAGTCACCATTTTGCTGCCTTACATAACTGAATAGAAGTCAAATGTTCTGTAAAAGTTGTAATAGAGTAGTTAAAGAAGTTATCTAGAATTAGTTTTATTTCTCTGCCTGATGGTTATACACCTTTTGTAAGTGGATAGGTTGTGTTCATTATATGATAATTGATGATGGTTTTCTTCACTGTAAACTGGGTTTTTTTTCATTTGTTAGCCTATTTCTAAAATATCTTGTTGCAGATAATAAAAGAATTTACTACCTGACTTCTTTCTGGTCTTATTTTTATTGTTATGGTTTTTTTTGCAATCAGGTATGGCAAGTGAGCATGATCTTATTGCGCACTTCTCAACACCAACAAGCCCTGCACTGTTTATATGGTAAACTGCAAGTTCTTATCACCGATAAATCTGTTTCTTAAGTATTCAGTTTGGTTTTAGCTGTTCAGAGCTTTATAAATTGTCTTAGGCCAATTCTGCTTCGTGCAATCTAGAATATCAAAGAGATATTGGTAGCTTGTCATTTCCTTCTATAGATGTCTTTTCATATATGTAAATTATATATATATATATATATATATATATATATATATATATATATATATATATATATATATATATATATATAGCTTTAGTGCAATCTAAAATATGAAAATTAGAATATGATAACCCTAATTTTTTGGGTCGTGGGAGCAGTTGAAAGCATGAAACTTTGTGAGGTACGATTTAGGATGAAGTAATAATTGAAACATATTTTAACAAAAAATTCCAATTTATATAAATTCTTCTCAGAAAATTCCCATTTTCTCTTTAATTGTTAATGTTAGTGTTAGCATGGGCTCTATGGACTTATGCTTACAATTTGAATCTGAAAAGATTTCAATATTTTTTATTTCTTAATTTCTTATTAAACCAAAGTTATAAGAAGATAAAGTAACTGTTGTGGATTAATGTTGCTTAGTGTTTGCTATGTTTAGGGTTGTGTTATTTGCTTGCTGATTGATGTTTTGAGCCATAGGTGTTGGATCTTTAATTGCATCTTCATCTGGCGGCTGACTATCCGCGCCTCAGATTCACATTTCGGTGTGACATTGCGCGCGTTACAAATTTATTTAATAATAATAATAATAATAAACGGTTAAAAAATTGAATAAAAATGGGATTTTTTTCAAAATAAAAAAGGAAAAAATTTGAAAAAGGAAAATAATTTTTGACATTTTGTACTGCAGTTTAAAATCACAAACCTTGTTTACACAATTTAATTTATGTATTCTGTAGAAAATATCTTTTTACTGCACTGTATTTAATTAATTTTCTGCTTGCTGTACTTTTTAGTGTTCTGTACAAGTCGCTACAGGAGGATAACCGCATTGCACCGATGGCTTACAAGTTCGTATGAAGTATTCTTATCTCTAACAGTCATTTCAATTTAGTCCAGATGATTCTACTTTGAGAGTAAGCAAGTAAGCATAGACATTTTCATATATGAAAGTAAGCAAGTAAGTACACAAAAGTCTAAGCCAGCATATGTAACATAACAACCCTAGACACATCACTCGTGAATAAGCTTAGATTTTTCTGTGTATCGTTTTAGAAATGCTTAGATTGCAATTACAGCATAGCATATATTTTACTGCATGAAGCAATTTCATGACAGTGTTAATAAAATCATTGGGAAATTTCAATAGGAGACGGGTAAAAAGTTTTGAGCTTATGATGGCCTGGCCATTGTGTAGATCATAATTTATTATCTGTTGACATACTTAAATTCCATTCAAAATGGACCGTGACTCACTGGTGGAGTTCGAAGGGTTACATGGAAACATCTGCGAAAACAAAGGAGAGTCTAATCTTTTTACTATAATAAATACATATGTTGACATTGAAGTATTTCATTATAGCTAACTGAGTTCCTATGTTTGTGATTAAATATATTTATTTCATAAATGTATATATTAATGTATGGCTAATTATGAAATTATTTTTTAAAGATACAGATTGCAAATAATTGGATGTGGTTATAAAGTTTACCGGTAGGTGATGATGAGATGTAATTAAACTGTTGCTGTTTTCACCGTGATTTTTGAATGTAAGTGTTCTTACTTTTGCTAATTTCAGGGTTCTTGAAAGGCTGGGTCCACGTGCTTTAGCAAATCAGCTTCGCACTTTCGCTGATTATCTGGTCTTTGAATTCTCGTTTTCTGGTGCGGGACAACAGGTCAACAAGTGCATGGAATCGCTGAACGATCTCATCTGGAAATGTTCCATTGTTCCGCTGGATAGACTGGTTCTCTGTCTGGTATGCAAACACTGTTGCTGTGACCCATCATGCTTAGAAGTGATGTATGGAAACAAATATAATGTAGCCAGAAGCGTTACTTGTCTGGATATAAAATCAATCACTTTCACCCATAAGCAGACAGCAATGTTTTATTTCAAAATAATTGAACTGACTTGTCCGATGGTAGGCTAAAGTGCAAGTGCCTTCTCATCTGGCAGCCTATGTCTCCAAGATTTTTAAGCGAGCCTAAGACATGCATAAATCATATGCCACTGAATTTGACTATATTGCCTTATTGACCCCAGTCCATTAACGTGTGATCGTGGTGACTTTGGTCCCAATAACTGCACTTAAATGGATCAACACTGTATTTGGTAACTGTAAAGATTATTGCACTGTTTACTTTGAAGATGTTGACAGCTATTAAGACTTTTAGATGACTTGGTTATGCTGACTAAACCGTATGTTGTACTTTGTGACTGTAGGTGCTTAGAAACCTCGAAGGAAACGAGGCTCAGGTCGGGTTTTTCATCATTCAGCTGCTGCTTCTGCGAAATTCTGAATTCCGCAATCGAGTTGTCGACTTTGTGAAGGAGGTAAAGTTAGCGTTCTCAGAACTTTAATAAAATCAACTGAGCCAGTGGCCAGACTTCTGCTAAATGTACTTTCATCTGCATATAAAGAATTTTAACTTGACTTAAATGCTCGTAAAGGCAGATTTTTTATCAGCCTTTTTATGAGTTCACAAGTTCGATTACATCTGCTGTCAGTGACCCAATGTAGTTGAGTGATTTGTGAATTGTAGTGGTTCTGTCATAGTGTATGACGTCATCTGAATATCAAGTGCTTTGTGTTTGATCCATTGTATTTGTGTGTAGTGTTGTGAGGCGGAAACTTTCCTCGGAAAGTTTCATATCTTTCCGGAAAGTTTCGGAAACTTTCCGACGAATCTTTCCGGAAACTTTCCGACATATTTTTCGACCAATAAAATATTATTAAATACATACTCAATTCTAATGAGTCCGAATTTTCTTTCAATATAATGTTACTAAATACATTAATCACTATCAGAAGTTAGTGTTGTGAGGTGGAAAAATTGTCCAGAAAGTTTCATATTTTTCCGGAAACTTTCCGATGTATTTTTCCGCCAATGAAATATTATTAAATACATACTCAATTCTAAGGAGTCCGAAATTTTCTTTCAATATAATGCTACTAAATACATCTATCACTATAAGCAGTCTTAGGTGGTTATAAGTAATAGTTTATTCAATAGATGGCACTGCTAGTGTTAGTGATAATTGTTCACACAGCCCAAAAATACTGGTACATTTAGGAATTAAATGCAATTAAACTTTGATGTAAATTTATGGAATTTTTTTTCATTCAGTCACCTTCATATTTGTGAGTTATGAAAATATAAGACAGAAACAGAAATTGATGCTGTATTACTTCATGTTTATATCAGTTTTTTACACATTTCCTGCAACAGAGATGACTGCAGACATGCAAGCAGCTAGTTTTCTATAGGCTACTCTAGTCTGAAATGCTAATGAATAGTGTTTATTGCTCATATTAATTATTTTTAAGTTCAACATTGTTTGCATCGACAGACGTACTGTAAATAAAAGGAGTTTAAACTATAAGAAAAATTTATGAGAGTGAAATTCTTATATTTTCGGAGTTTAATGTATTTTCCGGTTCTTCGGAAAGTTTCTGGAAACTTTCCGGAAAGTTTCCGGAAAGTTTCCGGAAAGTTTCCGTCAAAATACTTTTCCGGAAAAGCTACATCACTATTTGTGTGCACCCTCCAGCTTTTGTTTACACTTACCTGAATAAGACTGAATTAATTCGTTGGAATTTTGTAGAACTCACCTGAGCATTGGTTGCAGAACAGCTGGCATGAGAAGCACATGGCTTTCCACAGGGTAAGCTTTTGATTTTTATTATTGACTTTTACATGGCTCCCCTTTAATGTAATCTACTCAGAAGTGCTACCAGTCCAACCACGGCTAAATAAGGCAGTTTTTAAGTTCGAAAAGAACATATTGGCGTGACTTGACCTATGATCAGTGATGATGCCTTAGTTTCAGTGACCTCAATCAAGCTTGTTGATCTATGCAACATTTAAAGCTAAGCTTCAACACGGCTTTCAGTAAGAGTCTAAACTGTGCTTGCTTGTGAATATAGTTGGCTAAAATTTTCAATAAAACCAGAATGTTCTCAATGCTGACTTTGAAGTCATATAGTAAATACTGTGCTTTAAGTAGACCTGTTGTGTTATATTCTAAACCTAATTAAAATTTATGACAAATATTCCACCAGCATTGTATAGAGATTTGTGTTACAACAAGGCTCCAGTAAGCATTTTAGCCCTTCAACAACAAGCTGCATTGGTTTCCCATGCATGTTGGTGCACACTCAGTTATCGTTAAAGAGTGTAATGTAAAACTGGTGATATGATTCCATGATTCTGCCCCCCCCCCCCAAGGAATGGAGTCAACTACCATTCCTTCTTCATGACTAAATTCACTTTCTTCCTTCAAAAAGTGGCTTACAATTAATTATTTCTCGTAGGTTTTCAAGTACTTGGACGCGTAACTGTGTCCTTTGTGAGTGGCTTGCAATCTTCTCCTCAGATTAACATATGTCAGTGTGACGATGTGTACATTACAAATTTAATTAAATAATAATAATATCTATTGTGTAGAAAGTAGGTGGTTTTGAAGGATTTTAATTTGTGATTTTTTCATTGTGCATTTTCATAAACAGAAATTTCCGGAGAAGTATTATTTTGAGGGAGTTGCCGACATGACTCAGCAGCCTCAGTATCTACCGATCTACTTTGGTAACATCTGTCTACGATTTTTGCCGGTATGCATTTCAAATGGCCTCATTGTCAAGATTAAATTTAATTAAATTTTATATCATCAATGACGATATTGCTGTTGGTTTAATCTGGGATGCCTCTTGTAAGGTTTTTATTGGTAATGAAGAGTTATTAAATTATGATTGTAGTTTAGCCTGGATTGTGATCTGTGAGAAATTTCAGTGTGGATTTAAACATTCTTATCTAATTTCCGTTATGTTATTTCGAGAACAGGTGTTTGATATTGTCATTCATCGCTTCCTTGAGCTGCCACCGGTTTCTAAGTCGCTTGAAACTCTCCTCGACCATCTGGGAATGCTGTATAAATTTCATGGTAAGCTTTTGCAAATCAGATTCAGTTGTTGACATTCTGGGTTTTTTGTGGTACAGTTGGTGCTTATTTAGCATCAGTGTTCATAAGTTTTTAACTGATTGATGGATGAAACTTTGAAGTAAACTGCTGTCTTCTGAGATTACTTCTTAAAATATGAATTGACTGTTAGCAATGATGTAAAATAATGAGCACTGTATATTTTTTACTTTTCAGTCTTATTAACTGCAGTATATGAATGTGTTGGTCTTTTATATATGTGTTTTTTTCATTGCTAATCTGACATTTATACTCTGCTATATTGTGAATTTATGAAGTACATTAGTCAGTAGTTGGCCTAATTTTGCAGCCGATTATATGAGAATCAATAAATAACTAGGAAAATATATTATATGGAAAGTGAAAGATATTATAACATATGTACTGGTCTGCTAACTTTGAGCAACTGTGAACTAAATTACTAGCATTATTGTATGTCTTGCATACTGACATTCCAGCTTAGGGCAGGATATGTGAAGTAACAAATTAAAATGGCTTGTTATAATTTATTGCCAGTGAATTATTGTTGGCACAGGGTTGCTCTTACGAATTTCTTTGTTGACTTTCTTTCCAAACAGATCGTCCTCTGACTTATCTCTACAGCACTCTGCACTACTATGAGAAGAAACTGAGGGATCGACCGTTTCTCAAGAAGAAGTTGGTCGCCGCAATTGTTGGTGTGTATTGAATTATTGTACCGCTGCAAGAGTTTTTTCTTGAATTGAATCTCATGATTAATGGTGCTAATACTGGTCCAAGCCTCACTGACTCACTCACTCTCTGACTCACAGACTTTCTAGTTAAAAATGTTTGTAATAATTATACATCGTATCATATCTAAACATTTATAGTGCGCTGCTCGCAGCATAGACTATTCAGAGGTGCTTTTCAGTACAGAAGCGGGCAAAAAGAAACATCTTGAGAGCCCAGACAAGCGCTTAGCCCATGGATGAGATGAAGGCCATTCCATGATATATACAATTTTACATGCGTGCATGCATACAAATGGAATGACTTTGAACTATTTTGATGTGACTAAAAAGCATTTGTTGTTATTCAGGTTCCCTGAAGGAGCTGAAGCCAGAGAAGTGGTGCCTGACTGAAGACTATCTGCTCTACCTCCAGTCACCAGAGGAATCTCCATGGGTCCCAGAACAGGACTACTACATCCGACTTATTGGGAGACTTGTCGACAGTATCCTTTGCATTTAAATTGCATGCTGACATAACATTACTGATAAAAAGTAGCTGCATAAATGCTTAGCTGCATTTAGACATTACCAGTAATGGGGCATTCCAGGTCAAATCAACACAATTTTGAATTAAAATCTGCATCATCATCTCTGATTTTGATGAAATTTGGCATGAAGGTAGAACCCAATGAGAAACTCTCAAAACTAAAATTTTAGATTTTTGGGTCAACCGGTTTCCGAGATATGGGTCATTGAACCTTGACCCAAACGACCCGATTTGTGCAGACCAGACGAGGTTTAAACTTCTGTATCTCAGCTTCTATTGCACCTAGAAACAAAAGTGAGATACCAAATTAAAGCTGAGTGAATGCTCTGTTTGGGCAAGGTAGCTAGAAATAGTTATCTTGAGTAACAAAAATAATGTGAGCATCTGTAACCTATTAACCCTGACCCAGGTCACTTTGTACTCTCAAACTTTTATGAACTTTTTACCATTCAAAGATCTCACTGTTCCAAATAGTTGATGAAAATTTCAGAGTGGGCACTCCAGTAGTTTTTTTGTTATGATTTTTTTGAATGGTCGCCCAAGGGCGCGAATCACGCGGTCAACGAAGGTACACATGTCAAATGAAGTCTTTGACTGCTAGGAAATATCGTTTTTAGTGAAAAAGACATTTCAGACCTCTGTCAAATTAAAATTCACAATCTAGTCAGTTTCAGGTCAAGCTATATATATATATATTCTGTTTCCACAGAGCTATTGCAGCTTGCATCTCGAGTATGTATGCCTCCCAGTGCTTGGTATTTATTTATTAAGGAACAGAGTGGAATGACCCGTGGACACTAAGCGCAGTGTAACTGGGATGGCATTCCAGGATGTAGGACCAGCGACAGAGAATGAACAACGCTGTCCGATGGCAGTCTGCCAGCAGGGAATCAGAAGCTCAGCTTGGTTCATCGATCAACACTGACACCCAAGGTGGAAAAGAGAATTCTCAAAGATACGGTGGAGCACCGCCTAACCAATGCACAGACCCTGTATTCAATCCGCTGTGGAGAAGGGAGCCAATGTAAGACATCTCACAACATGAGACATAAACATTTTTGGATATGGCCAACAAGTCGTGCCGCACAGCGGAGGACCCGTTCCAGGCAGCCAATCCAGTCAGCCATGATAAAGAGTGCTACAGTGTGGTCAAGTCATGAAATTATGAAAGAGTGAACAAGGGTAGAGGGCCTAGAGGCAGCACCAAAAGTAAGAGAGCGAGATACCACTTTAAGCTGGCATAACTGATTGTACCAGTTGCAATACAGCATAGCAGGTCTATATGCTGAAAGTTAGCTCTTGGTTCAAAATAAGTCCAAGGCCCCACAAAAAAGGTGTTGTATGAAGTTCTGATGTCAGTACATCCACACAAGATATGAACAGCAGATATTATCAGCAGATCACTTGTATGAGGATAATGAAAAGATTGAGAGGCCCAAGAAGATGCAAAAGGTTTATTTCTACTACAGCAAATGTCTGCATAACACAGCTAAGCCACCAGTCTCCATTATACTTGGCGGTGACATAACTCTCAATGTCTTCAAATTTCACTGCTTGATAGTCAGCAAGACTTAATTGAAATTGATAAGTAAGTAGGCAAACTTAAGTATTGTCTTGCCCAACATCCAGAGCTAGCAAATAATATCAATTTGTTAATTATTTAATATATAGGTGTGGATAGCTTTGAATAAAAGGGACAGATGCGCATGTATTAACACTCGAATCACGCCTTGGGTGACCATTCAAAAAATCATAACAAAAAAACTACTGGAGTGCCCACTCTGAAAATTTCATCAACTCTTTAGAACAGTGAGATCTTTGAATGGTAAAAAGTTCGTAAAATTTTGAGAGTACAAAGTGACCTAGGTCAGGGTTAATAGGTTACAGATGCTCACATTATTTTTGTTACTCAAAATAACTATTTCTAGCTACCTTGTCCAAACAGAGCATTCACTCAGCTTTAATTTGGTATCTCACTTTTGTTTCTAGGTGCAATAGAAGCTGAGATACAGCAGTTTAAACCTCGTCCGGTCTGCACAAATCGGGTCGTTTGGGTCAAGGTTCAATGACCCATATCTCGGAAACCGGTTGACCCAAAAATCTAAAATTTTAGTTTTGAGAGTTTCACATTGGGTTCTACCATCACGCCAAATTTAATCAAAATCGGAGATGGTCATGCCGGAACACTGTGATGATTTGGCCTGGAATGACCCTAATGTAGAGTCAATTGCCTTGCTATAACAAATTGTTTTTAAATGTCATTGAACTTTGGTGGGATTCTTGACTTTAAGAGCAAGCTATTCAGGCTTCAAGAGCACCTAAAATGTTTTGTAACTGGCATGACTGTAATGTCGGCTTCGTGTTACCATCGTTTAGTTGTTTATTCAACAAATTTAGAATTTATTTCTAAACTTGTATCATTTTGTTCAAAGACTATTTAGTTGATTTTGAAGCTTTTCCTGGGAATCTTATGTTGGGAATCTTCTAGTTGATTATGGAATAGTTTCAGCAGTAAGCAATTGATAGTGTTAGTAGTGGATCTATTAATTCATTTCAGTCCAAGAATTTATATAGCACCCATTCAGAAAGCCTACTAGCAGGTGCTCCAAGCCCAACTATGTTAAAACAGGTAAGACTTAAGCAGTTGGCAGAAAACAGGCGTACTGTTGTGGAGCAGCGATTTTTAAGGGTGTTTATTTCCTGCATTTGAGTCCTAAACTCTTGGGTTGGGTTGATTTTCATCATTCTAACACTGAGATGTCGTGTACCAACAGTTGCCAGTGAATCTTGTATGAAACCTTGTAATAAATGTACAATTCCTCTACATTACATGTTCTATATAGTCAATTAGAATTAGGAAGAATTCCTTGACGGCGGAATTCCAGCGATTGCTGGAAAGCCTGCCTTTCCCACATTCGATTGGCGGTTCAATGAGTTTCCGAATCAGGCGGCTCACGCACTTCACGCCACTGCCATCGAACTGATGGCACTTCCTGTCAGCAGTCAGTCTGTGGGACGTGCTCTATTCGACATCATTCTTAAAGGGTAAACATTATTCCGAATGATCTAATATTATCTGTCTTTGTAACTTTTATAACACAATTTTAGCACCGGAGCTTCCGCGTGAATCATGGTCGCTGTGCGGTGAACCTGGTGAGATGGGGGCAAGCCGATGACTCGCTGTGCTGCTGTGGAGTAAGACAGACGATGGCGCACATTGTGAACGAGTGCTGCCTTCTTCGTTTCCCGGGCGCCCTCCCGGCACTACACCTTGTCGAGGGGCCCGCCGCTACGGCTTGGCTTGGTGCGAACTGCATTCGCTAAAGAAGAAGAAGAAGCACCGGAGGATGAAGTTGAACACTGATTTAATTTAGGCAGGCTTTATATAATGAGTTCAAATTGATATTACCAAAAAGAAGTTATGCAGATAAAGTGAGATTGGAAATGATGCAGTTTGGGTCGATTCAGATGCATTGAAAGAGGTTTAATTTCTGTGTTTGTATCTTGATGTATGTTATTATTTACTATATTGTTGCAAGGTATTTTGTTTAAAGCAACTGACCTCACTCTGTTCTATGCTCACTCAACCACAGCTGCTTTCACTCTTGTTGTGGCCCTTGCTCGAACAGTTTTAACCTTTCAGGCCTTTCTATGAGCTGGTCCAAATATTTGGAATTCATTGTCCCATTCTTTTATTCTGTCATCTTTTTAATGCCATTAAGATTTAGAAGAGGATTTGCTTGTTTCAACTTACTTATGCACCACAGCTGCATCCATGGTCTCTATGACCTATCAGATTTCAACCAACCTTTTCCAACAGACTATGATTTCTGACAACTTGAAGTACCGTAGCTGTTGTTTGATGCCCTGTACATTACGACAATAGTGCTACAAGTTAGATTAGATCAGATATTACCGTATGCAACACTGGAGAGCATTTAAAATTTTGTGTAGAAGATGATTGAATTTGAATGGAAGAGCTCTTCCTAAGAATAAAGTGTACTATGTTTGAAAACTACTGTTAAGGAGAATTGATAGTTACACAAGTGAGTTTCTGAATTGAGTTTCTAGATGTTGTTCTGTTTAAAGGATGATACAGATTCCACGAGACAAGATCTTCGCTTGGATGAACGCCATCGGACTCGTCGTTACGTCTCTGCCGGTAATTTCTTTAAACCTTTTGTTGCTTGAAAATCTGCTTTTCTCATTGGTTAAGTTTTTGATCACCCACACCAGAGAGTTTAGTTTGGAGTTTAATTCATTGGTTAACTACTTTTCTTAGTGATTGTAGCGTATTAAATCGCTATTATCTATCAAACTAACTTGTCTGATATTATATGTTAATTCTAAGTAGGAGTTAAGCTAGATAATTTAGTCGGCGTATCTAGATTAATAATTTGGCGTCTAGTGGATTAGTAACTAGGAGACCACGAATCTTGCGTACATGAGTGAGGCAGTCATGGTGACGTCAAGTGGTTACTACGGACGCTTACGTAAGCGAAAACATTTGCATCGACGCGTAACCAATAAAAAGCATCGAAATGAGCGTAACGGACAGAATTGAATGGAAATAGCCACGTCATTGAAATTCAATATAAAACGGTGATTCCTTACATGAACATTGAGAAAGATGGTTGCTCAGTTGTGTCTGGCAATTCATTTGAAGTTTATTCAATGGTGAGGATGAGGATTATGCTCGTATCTGGTCGTAAAACAGTACGAGGCATTCGTGTGAGAGTAGAGGCGATTTAGAAATTCGAAGTTGCGAATTCTAACGTCCGTGAAGTCTACATTGTGATCGTGACGGTTGGTGAGACGATATTCGTGTGTTGAGAAACGATTTTGGGCTCGTTGTCTCTGGTTGACATTTCAAGGTCATTTTCAATTGGGAAGGAAATTCTCATTGGTTGGAGTGTGATGATTTGATGCTACGGAAGTATTGAATATTGTCTTGTCTGGTATTCGATCTGGATTCCACAGCTTGACAGTATCTCATTATCCTTCTTCAAATATAGCACGAGGTTGCTTATCTTCATTCAGTGAATCTACGGAGAATCTGCAGAACTACTTCTTCAAATATAGCACGAGGTTGCTTATCTTCATTCAGTGAATCTACGGAGAATCAGCAGGACTAATTCTTCAAATATAGCACGGGGTTGCTTATCTTCATTCAGTGAATCTACAGAGAATCTGCAGAACTATTTCAAGGCCGTTTTACACTACAGAAACGACATGTCATATATCTCAACTGTGGAACACAGATAAGCAATAAGATAGTTATAATTAGTGATACGCCAAATAAGTAAATAGGAATATTGCGTAATTGTATTGTGTATTTAATAGTTTCAATTATATCATACATTTATAAAGAATTGGTGTCTTTTTGAACAGATCATTTAAATGCAGTACATTTTCAATTACCCGCTAAAATAAGCATAAAAACGGAGACGTTACAAATGGGATGCTCGCGCCGGGATAAAATTGACAATATTATTGTTGATTAGATTGAACTTTACTGACATTTATATTGAAGAGACAAAGCTAATTAAAATGACGATCTATTTGGAAATTGTTAAGCACAGCGCAACGCCAGCGCAGCGCGTGTATAGATTTAAGCATTAGAGTCGGTGCGATAATCCTTATTGCGTAACATACACCAGAGATTGTATTACGTTAAGAGGGCGCACTAGTGTGACGCTTAATAATTTTAATAATTATTATAAGCGAGTGTGAAGTTGTATAGCGCATATTAGAGCGTTAAATTTATTACTACTTGACAAAAGTGAGTAAGTAAGAATGTCGATCACGGACTGGCAGCAGTGGTTGGATATGGGACGTTCATTCTCATTGGAAGGTGAAGAGCTGAAGGCGTTTGTCAGAGACAGACAGAACGAATTCAGACAGCAGAGGGCGGATGAACGAGAAGAGAAAAAGGAAAGTGAGCTACGTGCGGCTAAAATTGCTGAAGCAAAAGCAGTTAGAGAAAACGAAATGGAAATGGCGAGGATGGCTGACGTTAGGCTTGAAAGAGAAGCAACCGAGGCAAGGCTTATACGTGAAGCAGAGATGAACGAGGCGAGGCTTGCAAGAGAAGCGAATGAAGCTTTAGAGCATAAGAGACTAGAGATTCAAGCGAGAATGAGAGAAATAGAATCGAGAGATGGACGAAACAGAGATGATGGAGATTCTTATATGACAATGGGAGACAATCATCAAGGAAACCAAAGTCATAAGGGAATGAAGAATATTAAATTCCCGATATTTAACGAGGCTAAAGATTGTCTTGATGCGTACCTACTCAGATTTGAGAGGACATGTACGACATATGAGATACCGAGAGATGTGTGGTCGCTGATGCTAGCGCGACATCTAGAATCAAAAGCATTAGAAGTGTACCAGCGTTTGTCGGCTGAGGAAACACAAGACTACGATTGTTTAAAGAAGCATCTCTTGAAAAGATTCCAATTGACAGAAGGAGGGTATCGTAACAAGTTTAAGACTAGCAAGATGGAACAAGGAGAAACTCCTTCAAATTTCATTTACAGATTGCAACGATATTTGCAGCAATGGTTGCTACAAGCTGGATTTGAGCAGACCTACGAAGGAATCGAGGACCTACTGCTAAAGGATCAATTTTTCCTCACTTGTAGTAATGAGTTGAGGATGTTTATTAAAGAGAAAGGAAAAATGAGCTTAAAAGACACATTGACGTGTGCAGAATCCTACATCGAAGCTCATGGGTACAGATATGCCGAGAATTCTGTAAAACCTCAAGGGAGATTCAATAATGACAGAGGTAATGGAAAGCCATTTGAAGAGAAATCGAGAGAGAAATTCCAAGGAAACATGAATAGAGGAAGAGTCGAAACGCGACAGAACAAAGAGACAAATCACAGTGGAAATGTGAATAGAGGATATAGTAGAGATAGAGAGCAGGCAGCGGAACACAAGATAACTTGTTTTGCATGCGGTAAGGTAGGTCATAAAGCATTTGATTGTGTGCATAAAGCCAAAGGGTTTGTTAAACACACAGCTGCAGCAGTACAGATTTACGAGAATAAGGCGTACAGAGCTGTACAGGCGAATGAAAATACGAAATCGAATGAAATTGACAGAACAGTAGAACGCCAGGATAGGAAAGGTAAAGAAGAAGTACCGAAACATATGGCAGCAAGTACGGTAGTTACGGAACGGAAAGATGGTTGCATTGACATTGAAAGTATAGACGAATGTCAAGCGAAGGTCAATGGCGTAGATGCCAATTGTCTTTACGATTCTGGAGCGAGTACATGTATCGTGAGGAGATCGCTAATCAAGGATAGTGATTTGACTGGGAAGGAAACGCACTGCATCCTAGTTGATGGGAGCTTAAGGTGTTTTCCTACAGCCAATGTAAACATTGAGAGTGAGTATTTTACTGGTGAAGTTGAGGCAATGGTTATGGATGAACCAGTAAAGCCGATAATTATTGGACGCGTGAGAGGGTTAAAATATACAGTAACGAATGAGAACACGGATGAAAATATAATTAATTGTGACAAAGGAGAGAAAGTGAATGAGACGATTATGAGTGAGAAACAAGAAAAAGTTGAGTATAAAGGAATACTCAAGAGAAATGTGAATGCTAATTCACGTTGGCAAGATGCCAAGAAGACAGTAAGATTTGAGAGTGATGAAATGAGCACGGAATATGATGACGTAATAGAGAAAGTTAGAAGTGATGACGTCATGAACAGTGACGCACATCAAACGACAGCAGCGATAGAAACGAGAGCTGAGTCGAAGAAAGTGGTGAAATATAAACCACTCAAGGTCACAGAAATGCCCGACCTGAATATAACCACAAAAGAAATAAAGGAATTACAGAAGACAGATGAAACATTGAAGAGTTACTGGGATAAAGCATCTGAGTGGAATGGCGATGAGAAGAGTACAGAAAAAATGCTGTACGTAAAGAAAGATGGATTGTTGTACCGGAGATGGAAGGAAGTATTGAAAGATGAAGCGAAGTGGCAGTTGATGGTTCCGAAACAGTTGAGAAACAAAGTTCTAGCTGTAGCACATAACTCGCTACTGTCAGCTCATCTAGGCATGAAGAAGACTCACGATAAAATTGTGAATGAATTTTATTGGCCAGGGATAAATCAAGAAGTTCGGCGATATATATTAAGTTGTGATGTATGCCAGAAAGCAGTAGATAAGAAAGTGAATTACAAGGCACCGATGGGACATCTTCCAGTGCTGGATGTGCCGTTCAAGCATGTCTGTGTGGACATCATAGGAGCCATAGAGCCAATGTCTATGAGAGGATATCGTTATGTATTAACGATTATCGACTTAAGCACCAGGTATCCTGAAGCGATACCGTTGAAAGGAATAAGTACCGAGGAAGTGGCGGAAGCCTTGTTTAACTTTTACTGTCGGATGGGCGTACCACAAAGAATTCATACAGATAGAGGAAGCCAATTTACGTCAGAACTAATGGCCGAAGTAAACAAAATGTTGTTGATCAAGCACACGATGACAAGTCCGTACCACGCGATGGGAAACGGTTGTGTAGAACGTCTTAATGGAACGATTAAGACTACACTGAGAAAACTGATAGGTGAACAAGTAAAAGAGTGGGACAGGTACTTGGCACCACTACTTTTCGCATTACGAGATACTGTACACGAGAGCCACGGATACACGCCTTTCGAATTAATCTTCGGAAGATCATGTAGAGGTCCGGTACAGATATTGAAGGAACTGTGGACAAATGAAAAAGTGGAAGACGAGGTGAAGGATGTGTACACATATATGACGGATCTACGAGAACGTATAGAGGAAACGTGTAACATGGCGCAGAAAGCAATTCACAAAGCTAATGCGAAGAACAAGAAGTACTACGATAAAAAGGCACGATATAGAAAACTGGAGATAGGTGATAAAGTCCTATTGTTACTGCCGAGTTGTAATAATAAGATGCTTGTTAAATGGCAAGGACCATTTGTAGTCAGAGGGAAAATCGGCGATTACGATTATAAAGTTGAGGTTGATGGTGGAAAACTGAAAACATACCACATCAACATACTAAAGAGATATTACGAGAGGAGTGAAGAAGAATTGTCAGGTTCTGAGACAATAGCATATGTGTCAGCTATTGTACATGATGGTAGAGAAGGTGAAGACGAAGAGGAGGAGATATTAAACCTGTATATCAGTAAGCAAACTGAGACTTACAAGGATGTTGATATTAATCCACAATTAGAAGATGAACAGAGAGGTGAATTGGAGAAATTACTGAGAGAATATCAAGACATATTTACAGATAAACCAGGAAGAACTGACATGGTGAAACACGAGATTCATCTTACGAGTGATGAACCTGTTAGGATGAAAGCATATCCAACACCGTATCATTTACAGTCTGAAATTGATAAGGAAATTGAGATAATGTTAGAGAATGGGATAATAGAAAGATCAGAAGCAGCATACGCAGCACCGCTTGTTGTTGTTAAGAAGGCTGATGGAAGCAATAGACTTTGCTGCAACTATAAGCAATTGAACAAAGTGACAGTTTTTGATCCAGAGCCGATGATGTCAAACGAGGATATCTTCAATAAACTGAGTGGCAGCAAAATATATAGCAAGTTTGATTTTTGCAAAGGGTATTGGCAAATTCCAATGAGCGAAGAATCAAAAGATTATACGACTTTCATTTGTGCGAGTGGGTTGTATAAATTCAACGTTCTACCATTTGGATTGGTAAATAGTGCTTCAAGCTATAACAGACTGATAAGGAAGATTTTGCATGGAACTGAGAATCTGGAGAGTTATGTTGACGACATACTAGCTCATACAGAAGGATGGACTAAACATATGAAGATTTTACGTGAATTTTTTCAAAGAGTGAGAGATGCTCACCTGACTTTGAAACCAAAGAAATGTTCATTAGGCTATGGTCGCATAGATTTCTTGGGTCACACGTTAAACAACGACGACATTAGTCCTAAAGGAGAATCGATAGATAAGATTGTGGAGATGCCACAACCGAAAACGAAGAAACAAATAAGAAGCTTTTTGGGAGCGATAAATTACTACAGAAAATTTATTCCTCATTGTGCTGAACTGATGGCACCATTAAGTGATTTGACAAAGAAGTCAGCAGCTAATAATGTTGATTGGAACGAAGAATTAGATGAGAGTTTTAGTAAGCTGAAAGCAGCACTGGCTAAAACACCGATACTGAAGTTACCAAACTTGGAAAAGGAGTTCGTGATTCAGACAGACGCATCAGGAAGAGGAATAGGTTGCGTCCTGATACAGCAGTATGAAGGGATAAACCACCCGATTGCATATGCGAGTAGGAAATTATTGGAAAGAGAGACGAGATATTCAGTTGAGGAGAGAGAATGTCTAGCGATAATGTGGGGAATTAGTCGGTTTGACAGGTACTTGTGTGGAAAGCAGTTTGTGATAGAGACGGACCACTGCGGACTACAGTACATGAAGGAAGGAAGGATGAGAAATGCGAGAGTCATGAGGTGGAGTCTAGCACTTCAAAATTATTGCTTTACGATACGATATATCAAGGGAAGCAATAATGTTATGTCTGATTATTTGAGTAGAGGAATTACCTAGTACTTAAACGTATCAGTAATGTATTATAATAATGTAGATAAGAAGTTCAGTAATGTTGTATTGTTGTGTAAGATAGAATAAGGAAGTTGATAGAAATTTAGTTGATAGATAATTAGGTGATATTGTAAAGCCTGATTACAGACTTTTGAAGGAGGGGTATTTGTAGCGTATTAAATCGCTATTATCTATCAAACTAACTTGTCTGATATTATATGTTAATTCTAAGTAGGAGTTAAGCTAGATAATTTAGTCGGCGTATCTAGATTAATAATTTGGCGTCTAGTGGATTAGTAACTAGGAGACCACGAATCTTGCGTACATGAGTGAGGCAGTCATGGTGACGTCAAGTGGTTACTACGGACGCTTACGTAAGCGAAAACATTTGCATCGACGCGTAACCAATAAAAAGCATCGAAATGAGCGTAACGGACAGAATTGAATGGAAATAGCCACGTCATTGAAATTCAATATAAAACGGTGATTCCTTACATGAACATTGAGAAAGATGGTTGCTCAGTTGTGTCTGGCAATTCATTTGAAGTTTATTCAATGGTGAGGATGAGGATTATGCTCGTATCTGGTCGTAAAACAGTACGAGGCATTCGTGTGAGAGTAGAGGCGATTTAGAAATTCGAAGTTGCGAATTCTAACGTCCGTGAAGTCTACATTGTGATCGTGACGGTTGGTGAGACGATATTCGTGTGTTGAGAAACGATTTTGGGCTCGTTGTCTCTGGTTGACATTTCAAGGTCATTTTCAATTGGGAAGGAAATTCTCATTGGTTGGAGTGTGATGATTTGATGCTACGGAAGTATTGAATATTGTCTTGTCTGGTATTCGATCTGGATTCCACAGCTTGACAGTATCTCATTATCCTTCTTCAAATATAGCACGAGGTTGCTTATCTTCATTCAGTGAATCTACGGAGAATCTGCAGAACTACTTCTTCAAATATAGCACGAGGTTGCTTATCTTCATTCAGTGAATCTACGGAGAATCAGCAGGACTAATTCTTCAAATATAGCACGGGGTTGCTTATCTTCATTCAGTGAATCTACAGAGAATCTGCAGAACTATTTCAAGGCCGTTTTACACTACAGAAACGACATGTCATATATCTCAACTGTGGAACACAGATAAGCAATAAGATAGTTATAATTAGTGATACGCCAAATAAGTAAATAGGAATATTGCGTAATTGTATTGTGTATTTAATAGTTTCAATTATATCATACATTTATAAAGAATTGGTGTCTTTTTGAACAGATCATTTAAATGCAGTACATTTTCAATTACCCGCTAAAATAAGCATAAAAACGGAGACGTTACAAATGGGATGCTCGCGCCGGGATAAAATTGACAATATTATTGTTGATTAGATTGAACTTTACTGACATTTATATTGAAGAGACAAAGCTAATTAAAATGACGATCTATTTGGAAATTGTTAAGCACAGCGCAACGCCAGCGCAGCGCGTGTATAGATTTAAGCATTAGAGTCGGTGCGATAATCCTTATTGCGTAACATACACCAGAGATTGTATTACGTTAAGAGGGCGCACTAGTGTGACGCTTAATAATTTTAATAATTATTATAAGCGAGTGTGAAGTTGTATAGCGCATATTAGAGCGTTAAATTTATTACTACTTGACAAAAGTGAGTAAGTAAGAATGTCGATCACGGACTGGCAGCAGTGGTTGGATATGGGACGTTCATTCTCATTGGAAGGTGAAGAGCTGAAGGCGTTTGTCAGAGACAGACAGAACGAATTCAGACAGCAGAGGGCGGATGAACGAGAAGAGAAAAAGGAAAGTGAGCTACGTGCGGCTAAAATTGCTGAAGCAAAAGCAGTTAGAGAAAACGAAATGGAAATGGCGAGGATGGCTGACGTTAGGCTTGAAAGAGAAGCAACCGAGGCAAGGCTTATACGTGAAGCAGAGATGAACGAGGCGAGGCTTGCAAGAGAAGCGAATGAAGCTTTAGAGCATAAGAGACTAGAGATTCAAGCGAGAATGAGAGAAATAGAATCGAGAGATGGACGAAACAGAGATGATGGAGATTCTTATATGACAATGGGAGACAATCATCAAGGAAACCAAAGTCATAAGGGAATGAAGAATATTAAATTCCCGATATTTAACGAGGCTAAAGATTGTCTTGATGCGTACCTACTCAGATTTGAGAGGACATGTACGACATATGAGATACCGAGAGATGTGTGGTCGCTGATGCTAGCGCGACATCTAGAATCAAAAGCATTAGAAGTGTACCAGCGTTTGTCGGCTGAGGAAACACAAGACTACGATTGTTTAAAGAAGCATCTCTTGAAAAGATTCCAATTGACAGAAGGAGGGTATCGTAACAAGTTTAAGACTAGCAAGATGGAACAAGGAGAAACTCCTTCAAATTTCATTTACAGATTGCAACGATATTTGCAGCAATGGTTGCTACAAGCTGGATTTGAGCAGACCTACGAAGGAATCGAGGACCTACTGCTAAAGGATCAATTTTTCCTCACTTGTAGTAATGAGTTGAGGATGTTTATTAAAGAGAAAGGAAAAATGAGCTTAAAAGACACATTGACGTGTGCAGAATCCTACATCGAAGCTCATGGGTACAGATATGCCGAGAATTCTGTAAAACCTCAAGGGAGATTCAATAATGACAGAGGTAATGGAAAGCCATTTGAAGAGAAATCGAGAGAGAAATTCCAAGGAAACATGAATAGAGGAAGAGTCGAAACGCGACAGAACAAAGAGACAAATCACAGTGGAAATGTGAATAGAGGATATAGTAGAGATAGAGAGCAGGCAGCGGAACACAAGATAACTTGTTTTGCATGCGGTAAGGTAGGTCATAAAGCATTTGATTGTGTGCATAAAGCCAAAGGGTTTGTTAAACACACAGCTGCAGCAGTACAGATTTACGAGAATAAGGCGTACAGAGCTGTACAGGCGAATGAAAATACGAAATCGAATGAAATTGACAGAACAGTAGAACGCCAGGATAGGAAAGGTAAAGAAGAAGTACCGAAACATATGGCAGCAAGTACGGTAGTTACGGAACGGAAAGATGGTTGCATTGACATTGAAAGTATAGACGAATGTCAAGCGAAGGTCAATGGCGTAGATGCCAATTGTCTTTACGATTCTGGAGCGAGTACATGTATCGTGAGGAGATCGCTAATCAAGGATAGTGATTTGACTGGGAAGGAAACGCACTGCATCCTAGTTGATGGGAGCTTAAGGTGTTTTCCTACAGCCAATGTAAACATTGAGAGTGAGTATTTTACTGGTGAAGTTGAGGCAATGGTTATGGATGAACCAGTAAAGCCGATAATTATTGGACGCGTGAGAGGGTTAAAATATACAGTAACGAATGAGAACACGGATGAAAATATAATTAATTGTGACAAAGGAGAGAAAGTGAATGAGACGATTATGAGTGAGAAACAAGAAAAAGTTGAGTATAAAGGAATACTCAAGAGAAATGTGAATGCTAATTCACGTTGGCAAGATGCCAAGAAGACAGTAAGATTTGAGAGTGATGAAATGAGCACGGAATATGATGACGTAATAGAGAAAGTTAGAAGTGATGACGTCATGAACAGTGACGCACATCAAACGACAGCAGCGATAGAAACGAGAGCTGAGTCGAAGAAAGTGGTGAAATATAAACCACTCAAGGTCACAGAAATGCCCGACCTGAATATAACCACAAAAGAAATAAAGGAATTACAGAAGACAGATGAAACATTGAAGAGTTACTGGGATAAAGCATCTGAGTGGAATGGCGATGAGAAGAGTACAGAAAAAATGCTGTACGTAAAGAAAGATGGATTGTTGTACCGGAGATGGAAGGAAGTATTGAAAGATGAAGCGAAGTGGCAGTTGATGGTTCCGAAACAGTTGAGAAACAAAGTTCTAGCTGTAGCACATAACTCGCTACTGTCAGCTCATCTAGGCATGAAGAAGACTCACGATAAAATTGTGAATGAATTTTATTGGCCAGGGATAAATCAAGAAGTTCGGCGATATATATTAAGTTGTGATGTATGCCAGAAAGCAGTAGATAAGAAAGTGAATTACAAGGCACCGATGGGACATCTTCCAGTGCTGGATGTGCCGTTCAAGCATGTCTGTGTGGACATCATAGGAGCCATAGAGCCAATGTCTATGAGAGGATATCGTTATGTATTAACGATTATCGACTTAAGCACCAGGTATCCTGAAGCGATACCGTTGAAAGGAATAAGTACCGAGGAAGTGGCGGAAGCCTTGTTTAACTTTTACTGTCGGATGGGCGTACCACAAAGAATTCATACAGATAGAGGAAGCCAATTTACGTCAGAACTAATGGCCGAAGTAAACAAAATGTTGTTGATCAAGCACACGATGACAAGTCCGTACCACGCGATGGGAAACGGTTGTGTAGAACGTCTTAATGGAACGATTAAGACTACACTGAGAAAACTGATAGGTGAACAAGTAAAAGAGTGGGACAGGTACTTGGCACCACTACTTTTCGCATTACGAGATACTGTACACGAGAGCCACGGATACACGCCTTTCGAATTAATCTTCGGAAGATCATGTAGAGGTCCGGTACAGATATTGAAGGAACTGTGGACAAATGAAAAAGTGGAAGACGAGGTGAAGGATGTGTACACATATATGACGGATCTACGAGAACGTATAGAGGAAACGTGTAACATGGCGCAGAAAGCAATTCACAAAGCTAATGCGAAGAACAAGAAGTACTACGATAAAAAGGCACGATATAGAAAACTGGAGATAGGTGATAAAGTCCTATTGTTACTGCCGAGTTGTAATAATAAGATGCTTGTTAAATGGCAAGGACCATTTGTAGTCAGAGGGAAAATCGGCGATTACGATTATAAAGTTGAGGTTGATGGTGGAAAACTGAAAACATACCACATCAACATACTAAAGAGATATTACGAGAGGAGTGAAGAAGAATTGTCAGGTTCTGAGACAATAGCATATGTGTCAGCTATTGTACATGATGGTAGAGAAGGTGAAGACGAAGAGGAGGAGATATTAAACCTGTATATCAGTAAGCAAACTGAGACTTACAAGGATGTTGATATTAATCCACAATTAGAAGATGAACAGAGAGGTGAATTGGAGAAATTACTGAGAGAATATCAAGACATATTTACAGATAAACCAGGAAGAACTGACATGGTGAAACACGAGATTCATCTTACGAGTGATGAACCTGTTAGGATGAAAGCATATCCAACACCGTATCATTTACAGTCTGAAATTGATAAGGAAATTGAGATAATGTTAGAGAATGGGATAATAGAAAGATCAGAAGCAGCATACGCAGCACCGCTTGTTGTTGTTAAGAAGGCTGATGGAAGCAATAGACTTTGCTGCAACTATAAGCAATTGAACAAAGTGACAGTTTTTGATCCAGAGCCGATGATGTCAAACGAGGATATCTTCAATAAACTGAGTGGCAGCAAAATATATAGCAAGTTTGATTTTTGCAAAGGGTATTGGCAAATTCCAATGAGCGAAGAATCAAAAGATTATACGACTTTCATTTGTGCGAGTGGGTTGTATAAATTCAACGTTCTACCATTTGGATTGGTAAATAGTGCTTCAAGCTATAACAGACTGATAAGGAAGATTTTGCATGGAACTGAGAATCTGGAGAGTTATGTTGACGACATACTAGCTCATACAGAAGGATGGACTAAACATATGAAGATTTTACGTGAATTTTTTCAAAGAGTGAGAGATGCTCACCTGACTTTGAAACCAAAGAAATGTTCATTAGGCTATGGTCGCATAGATTTCTTGGGTCACACGTTAAACAACGACGACATTAGTCCTAAAGGAGAATCGATAGATAAGATTGTGGAGATGCCACAACCGAAAACGAAGAAACAAATAAGAAGCTTTTTGGGAGCGATAAATTACTACAGAAAATTTATTCCTCATTGTGCTGAACTGATGGCACCATTAAGTGATTTGACAAAGAAGTCAGCAGCTAATAATGTTGATTGGAACGAAGAATTAGATGAGAGTTTTAGTAAGCTGAAAGCAGCACTGGCTAAAACACCGATACTGAAGTTACCAAACTTGGAAAAGGAGTTCGTGATTCAGACAGACGCATCAGGAAGAGGAATAGGTTGCGTCCTGATACAGCAGTATGAAGGGATAAACCACCCGATTGCATATGCGAGTAGGAAATTATTGGAAAGAGAGACGAGATATTCAGTTGAGGAGAGAGAATGTCTAGCGATAATGTGGGGAATTAGTCGGTTTGACAGGTACTTGTGTGGAAAGCAGTTTGTGATAGAGACGGACCACTGCGGACTACAGTACATGAAGGAAGGAAGGATGAGAAATGCGAGAGTCATGAGGTGGAGTCTAGCACTTCAAAATTATTGCTTTACGATACGATATATCAAGGGAAGCAATAATGTTATGTCTGATTATTTGAGTAGAGGAATTACCTAGTACTTAAACGTATCAGTAATGTATTATAATAATGTAGATAAGAAGTTCAGTAATGTTGTATTGTTGTGTAAGATAGAATAAGGAAGTTGATAGAAATTTAGTTGATAGATAATTAGGTGATATTGTAAAGCCTGATTACAGACTTTTGAAGGAGGGGTATTTGTAGCGTATTAAATCGCTATTATCTATCAAACTAACTTGTCTGATATTATATGTTAATTCTAAGTAGGAGTTAAGCTAGATAATTTAGTCGGCGTATCTAGATTAATAATTTGGCGTCTAGTGGATTAGTAACTAGGAGACCACGAATCTTGCGTACATGAGTGAGGCAGTCATGGTGACGTCAAGTGGTTACTACGGACGCTTACGTAAGCGAAAACATTTGCATCGACGCGTAACCAATAAAAAGCATCGAAATGAGCGTAACGGACAGAATTGAATGGAAATAGCCACGTCATTGAAATTCAATATAAAACGGTGATTCCTTACATGAACATTGAGAAAGATGGTTGCTCAGTTGTGTCTGGCAATTCATTTGAAGTTTATTCAATGGTGAGGATGAGGATTATGCTCGTATCTGGTCGTAAAACAGTACGAGGCATTCGTGTGAGAGTAGAGGCGATTTAGAAATTCGAAGTTGCGAATTCTAACGTCCGTGAAGTCTACATTGTGATCGTGACGGTTGGTGAGACGATATTCGTGTGTTGAGAAACGATTTTGGGCTCGTTGTCTCTGGTTGACATTTCAAGGTCATTTTCAATTGGGAAGGAAATTCTCATTGGTTGGAGTGTGATGATTTGATGCTACGGAAGTATTGAATATTGTCTTGTCTGGTATTCGATCTGGATTCCACAGCTTGACAGTATCTCATTATCCTTCTTCAAATATAGCACGAGGTTGCTTATCTTCATTCAGTGAATCTACGGAGAATCTGCAGAACTACTTCTTCAAATATAGCACGAGGTTGCTTATCTTCATTCAGTGAATCTACGGAGAATCAGCAGGACTAATTCTTCAAATATAGCACGGGGTTGCTTATCTTCATTCAGTGAATCTACAGAGAATCTGCAGAACTATTTCAAGGCCGTTTTACACTACAGAAACGACATGTCATATATCTCAACTGTGGAACACAGATAAGCAATAAGATAGTTATAATTAGTGATACGCCAAATAAGTAAATAGGAATATTGCGTAATTGTATTGTGTATTTAATAGTTTCAATTATATCATACATTTATAAAGAATTGGTGTCTTTTTGAACAGATCATTTAAATGCAGTACATTTTCAATTACCCGCTAAAATAAGCATAAAAACGGAGACGTTACAGTGATTAGGGTTAGGGTTGAACCATTGCCCCATATCTTCTATTTGTTTGCCCACCGCTTCTTTCACTCTTTTCCAAAATTCTAGAAAAAGTAGTTGAATGTATTTGTTGTGTTTATGTAGGAAGGCTACTGGATGGTGCTAAAGTAGTTGAATGTATTCAATGTTGTGTTTATGTAGGAAGGCTACTGGATGGTGCTAAAGTAGTTGAATGTATTCAATGTTGTGTTTATGTAGGAAGGCTACTGGATGGTGCTAAAGTAGTTGAATGTATTCAATGTTGTGTTTATGTAGGAAGGCTACTGGATGGTGCTAAAGTAGTTGAATGTATTCAATGTTGTGTTTATGTAGGAAGGCTACTGGATGGTGCTAAAGTAGTTGAATGTATTAAATGTTGTGTTTATGTAGGAAGGCTACTGGATGGTGCTAAAGTAGTTGAATGTATTCAATGTTGTGTTTTTGTAGGAAGGCTACTGGATGGTGCTAAAGTAGTTGAATGTATTAAATGTTGTGTTTATGTAGGAAGGCTACTGGATGGTGCTAAACGACTGCATCATGGAGGCAATTGTTGATCCGCACCTGTCGAATGCTGGTCAATGGTCGAATCCATTCCAGATGTTCAATTTCAATGCCAGCCACCAGGTCTTGGGAGAGGTGTCGTACAGCTATGTTCTTGCGTTATGCCATGCTGTCTGGGAGCATGCCAGCATTGGACAGCTCAGCCAGATCACTGTGTAAGTCAATAGGTACTGAAAATATAGACTGATGTTTAGCTATGGTTATCAATAACCAATACTCAAATCAAAAGCTTGTTTCAGTTGAAGTCCGTTGGGGTCATTTTAAAAGGAGTATTGTGTTGATTGTGTCGGTCCACAGAGATGTAGCCACGAAATTAAAGAAATTTCCAGCTTATGTACAGACACGAAAAGAACGTTCCTGCAGTTTGACAACCTTTCCCTGTGGGTGCATGGTGTGGTAGCGAATTGTTAGTTTCAAATATATATATATAAATAATATAATTAAATATATATATATATATTATATATATATCAATACACTTTGTAATGGTTCTTTTTAAACGCCTTTTCGATAGCCTGCATGCATGCAAGCCTAACTTATCCTAATAAGTGCATTTTAAGACAGTTTGAAAACATCTGCTGAACGAAATTAAATCAAACGCTGCACATAGATGCAACAGAGGAATCTCTCGAAAAATGAAAGGAATGCGGAAGGTTCGTAAAGCCCGAGCTCTGTTTCACATCAGAGGCCAATGCATTTGTTGCAGCATCATTTTGGTGTCTGTTTGGATTAAGTTCCTGAATGCAAGTGTTTATCGTCTGTCTGTCTGTCTGTCTGTGTGTTTGTCTGTCTGCGTGAACGTTTGTTGTAGAATATTTGTAATGTTTGCCCAGTTTATGAAATGAAGTTTATAGCATCCGTCTGAACAGTGTATCTGGTTTGTCATTTAGGTTCATGAAAGAGAATCTGAAGCCTGTGATTAAGACAGAGGAGCAGTTTCTCTTTGTTTGCCATCTCGTTGGACCGTTCCTGCAGCGATTCCACCTGGAACGAACTCGATGCATGCTGGAGGTAGGACAGCTGGATTCATTTCAGTGACGTAGACAACGGGGGTTTAGGGGTCAAACTCCCCTCCATTCTCTTAGGAAAAGTTTTTAAGAAGGTTATTTATCCACTTAAATAAGAAAAACAAAACAATTGTTTGTAGTAACAATAATGTTGTTTTTCTTACTTTATTTCCTTTGTTACTTTATTCCCTTTTTATTTACTGTAATACTGTTGGGTTGGTGTCAGGAAGGGCATCCGGCCAGACCATAACCCCATCATAAATTCTGGCTATGCCACTGGTTCATTTTACTATATACCTTGCTGGTCTTTATAATTTGATTATCATTTATGCACCAAGATGTATTGTTTATATATACGTTTAAAAGCGCCTCTGAAGTGCACACAAATCTGAGGTGCTGTAAGTGAGAAAGACCGAAAGACCCAGAATATGATTTCGATAAGTCAATGAAAATCTACTTCAAATATGGTTTACTTTTAATTTGTATTGATGCTGGAGATGACCTTGTATCAATGATCATCATTGTCGAAATTAATTGAAGTCTGTTCTAGGAATTGATTGGTCAGCGTACTTTAAGGAATTTCTATTCAGAACTGTTTATTTTGAAGTTCAATTTTACGGCAGTAGGTTTGCACTGTTTGTCAGGTAGTGTTTGAATGATGCTTGTGCCAGATGGTTTTTATTGATTGTTATGTGGATGCAGGTCACGGTTGAGCTGTATGAGATGTTGGAAAAGGTCGACAAGTCCGTTGAACATATTCGCTTCATGGATCCAATCTCGGATTTCTTGTATCCTTTGCGGAGAGATAGACAGACAAACAGAGACAGAGAGAGAGACCGTCGTTTGTCAATCTAAGTGATGATGACATTTGCAGATTTAGTAAATTCGTGTAAATAGGCAGATAGTCAGGTCAATCTACGTCAAGCTTGCTAACCACGATTTTCGTTCTCAGGAGTGTCAAATTAGTCTAGAAATGTATGTTTGCAAATTGTTGCATGAGTTGCTTCTAACAATGTCATTTCCAGATTCCAAGCCTCGTCCAATTGGTGGCCATCTTATTCCCGCCAAAATTAGACCACTTGCCGTGGTCCGATTTCAGGCAACTTTTAGTATGTTCATCACCAGACCTAAGACACCAGAAAATTGTCATAAAACGCTTTCTTGCAATTTTTTGGGGGTTCACTGAAGTTATTTCGTAGATTGACTAAGAGTTTAAGTGGGAGAATAGATGTGGGTTTTGAAACCTTAGCTGTTGCCCCTGTCTTTCTAGTTGCCTTCGTTAAGTATAAGCTTCCAATTGGTTTAAGAGGATTAAATTTTCCTCTGGGTATACCTCAGCTATATTTCCTACTTTAGTACACTTGGCCAATGGCCAGCTGTTATGTAGTGTGGCTGTTGTATGTTTAGTGGGCATGATGATTTGTTATTCATGTCTAGCTGTTGCAAACTCTGAGATATCCACTAGATGTTTCCTTTTCTGCCTTTTCCTCAGCTGAAATAATTACAGTATTCAGAACTTCAGCAGATTCCACATTTCATCATGTAGAATAGATCGTCTTTGTGATCTACTCTATTGTAAAATTTCACATAGAAATAAGAACTTCAAAATTAAATTCCTCCTTAGTTCTTACATTTCTTCTTCTTCCTCAGCCGTCCTCATGACGAGGGTTGGCCGCATCATGAATAATCTTCTTCCACTCTAGTTCTTACATTGCGTGCTAGTAAATGTTTCATGTTTGCATATATTTCATTTTGGAGTTCGGGGGTGTTCAAACACCCAAAACACCTCCCGTAATATGACCTTGGTCTCTGCTATGTCAGTTGAAGGCTTTTGCAAATGCTCAGTTTAATTTTAAAATTGTCATCATCATCATCATTAGTTGGGAGAAACCATTATCATCAATAGGAAGACCAGCAATTACGCTTCTACCACTATCTGCGGCAGTAGCTGAACATCTGGCTGGTTTGTTGCCCGTTTTTCCTACTGATGAAGTGAAACTCCTCCCCAATATTGATGATGTAGTGATGAGCCGCTAGTCACGTTAAATGTTCATCACATGTAGGAAATGTTACGTCTTCACTGTAATGTTCTGCAACATGTCATTCGAAGGGTTTAGCAAAACGACCAGTTAATTTTAAGTGGGTTTTTGATTCTTCCTTAACAACTGCTGCAAAAGATATCACATAAAGTACATGTTCGTTGGCGACGGCGTTAAGAACGAGGTGGAGAAGGTGATTCGAAATCTTCGCCTTCCTCTTCAACTTCGACTCCAGTTCATCTCGCATCACGGCAAAGACGAAACTGCGTCTGTTGGCTCAACACCGATGCAGTGATGCAGCAATGTCAACGTACTTTGAACTGATGTGAAGCGTTAGGCCTCTGACTCTCGGTGCCTGAAGTGAAGAATAAACAACTGAATAATATGCTCTGATCGTATATGAGAATCGTATCGTATATTATGAGAAGTCATAAAGCGCCTCTTGTAGGACAGTATTCAAAGGTGCTCTCAGCGTGACAGCCCCGAGGAAGTAAGGTGCATTATGAAAGGTTGAATGCTTTAAAAGGAGATCAGCTTCAGATCCAAGCCTGTTTCCATATACCGTTTCTGCTGTTAAAGTACTATGGTGCTTATGCTCCACTGAATCTTTCGAATCAATATATTTGTTATTTTATTGTCCTTCTCTGATGTTCTTCGCTTATGAGTTTTAATTTCTCTGTCTGATTACCAGTTTGACCGGTAATGTAAAGACATACTTTATGACAGCGGTTCCCAACCCGTGGCCCGCCGGCCTACAAAAATGGCCCACAGCATCTCAATGAACTAAGAAAAATATATGTAAAAATTGACAATTTGGACATGATAGAATATATAATTCTTTTCTATTACAAATTATTTTATTTGGATGTTAATAAATCGCATCAAGCATTCTATTTTGATTCAATTATAACAATTTTATATTCCTTTAGTTAATTAAATTTTAGCCTATTGGCCCCCTAATGTCCTTCAACTAAGAAAAAGTGGCCCTCGTGTCCTCCAACTTAGAAAAGTGGCCCAATAGTCAAAAAGGCTGGGAACCACTGCTTTATGAAGTACGTAGGGCCTACTCATTCAAGATGGCCAACCAAACTTGTTTGTGCAAAGTCTGTTGTGATGATGAGTTGTCATAAAGAATTTGTTCATGCTTAGTTTAACTCTAATATTATGGATAAAGCATTCCATGTATTTCTGTGTGCTTTGAGACTCATTCATCCAGTCAATTTTCAGATCTTCATTCTCTGCATTTTTTTTTTGACTTCGTGTTTCAATACCAGCTAGAAAATTTTGAAATAAACAAGAGCCCAAAATGTATTCCATTGGGCAGCGCACAGACTCAAAATTACTTTGATTTCTGGGGCTATATGGAGTGTACAAAACTCTTCCCATGCACTTCCATATGTGTTGGCAGCTTCTTACATTAGGCAATTGGGGCATTGCACTTTCTGCGCTCGCAATTCCTCCATGATTCGGGCATTTTAGGCGGTCTCCAGCTTGTAGACCATGTCTGCCATGGATATATGCAGGACTGTACACGAGGGTATACGCGGGTACACAGCGTGTACTACATCCGGCGAAAAGTGGCATCATATACTCACCTCCCAAAAACCAGGGTAAAATGGGTTCACGCGTGTTTACGCGAGTAAATGAGGGTGCATGACTAAAAAAGGTCATCAGTTACTTCGGACCGGAAATTTATAAACTTTTCTGACGATTTTGGCCGGATGACTAAAAAGGTCGGCAGAAATTTCGGGCCCAAACAGTCGGCTTTTCTCCCGGTCAGCGTGTACTGACTTCAAAATTTACCAGTACAGCCCTGGATATATGAAGTGTTAGCGACTTTACAGGCTGGGAAACATTGCATTCAATGGAGAGATCACTGTATACTGGGCAGCTATACACCATAGCACAGAATGCGTATAATGTAAGTGGAGCTCTTAGTATACTATGATCAGCCATTGCAAACTCCAGATACATATACAATTATACATTGTACATATTATGTAAAATGCATGCATAATATTACTGGTATTAACAGCCATTGTAAAATCCAGATACATGTACATAGATGTACATGCATATGTCTAAACCGTCTAATAGGTGTACATGTATGCATACATGCACATGTGCATGTATGGAAGTAGAAGAACAGTGATGACATGGAAAAGGGTTTTAGTGACTCCCGCTCTCGAAGTTTTATCCAGACACCAATCGCCACATCATATCAGTGTTTTGGTGCAAATAGGCCTATAATTAATTAGTCACCTGATATGCATATGATACATCTATAGGTCGGATTATTAGGTCCATATAGCGTTTAAAAGCTTTCGTTCAAGGCTGCTGTAACCTGAAAGCTTAACATCATTCATTCATTCGTTCATTCATACAAGATGTATTGTGATGCGAACAGGACCACTCCTATTAATCCTTTACCAGTTTGCCCCGAGAATATCCGCTGAAAACGGGCTTAAAATTTAAAAATTAACCGGTAAAGGGTTAAAGCTCAGAATGAGTCCTCATATTACCTCGATTTGATCATGCCAGTCCTAAACTGTGGCACCCAGGGTGAGAATTGCCGGGGGGTTGGGGGGTTTCGACCCCCCCAGTCTTTCTTAGAGCCCCATGTTAAAGTATGTTTTTTACACCCCAATTCCAAGTGAATAATGGTCCAACCCCCCCAGTTATTTTTCCACAATTCTCACACTGGTGGCACCCAAATACCCAAGGGGACAAAATACTCGACTGTAATCCGAGTATACCTATAACTTACGTGAGAAGTGCTGCACAGACTTTGAGAGGGAGGCAAGCCTGCCGGGAGGAGCCTGGGCTGGGTGGTTGTAGGCCTACATACAAAGTTCATGCTTTATTCCTTTTTAAATAGTGGGCCTATAACGCACGAGTATCACTTACCAATCAGTGGTGGCACCAGGATTTCAGTTTGGGGTGGGCTGTTTTCCATTTTTTCTTTTTCATCCACCAAAATTTCTGACCTTTTTCTGTTTTGTTAGTCTGGTTGAAAATCGCGGAAATGTTATGTAAAAAACCGGATGGCCTTTTTTAGGGGGGGCTTGGCCTTTGATAGGGGGGGGGGGCTTAGCCCCCTCATGCCGCCACTGTTACCAATCAATCATTCAACGCAACTGATTACAAAACATTGGCTACACTTTCTCAAGAGAAATCTCTCCTTTAAACTGACATTCAGATTGGGGAAGAGAATGGGGTTCATAAGGGATTTATCTATAATTCATGCGAGCAGAGAAATGCAAGGTCGTGAACAGATACGTGAAGAGATACACATCAGCGCAATGCTTGAAAAATTCAAGCTGCTCCTTTGCACCATTCAAGTGTTTGGATAAATCATGGGTGCAGCAGAGCAACTGCATTATATGCATTTCAATTCAATCTCATCATGGCTTGTTGCTTTTTAACAACACTGTATCATGTAAAAGATGATTAGGCCCAGGGTGAGAACTGCCAGAGGGTTTGGGGATTTCAAACCCCTCAGTCTTTCTTAGAGCCCCAGAGTAGTCTTTTTACACCCCAATTCCAAGTGATCATAGTCCAACCCTCCAGTTATTTTTCCACAATTCTCACACCAATTAGGCCTAATTGTCTTTGCTACTACACAGTGTTGTTGAGTGGTTAAACTGCAAGAGAATAATTAAATAACCATCATTTTGAAATGCCTATAAACTGCAAGAGAATAATTAAATAACCATCATTTTGAAATGCCTATATCCTTACTTAAAGGCTAGCCTATAGCAGCGGTTCCCAACCCGTGGCCCGCGGGCCAAAAGTGGCCCGCCAGGCCTCAGAAAATGGCCCGCCAGGCCTCAGAAAATGGCCCTCATCTCTCAAAGAATTATCAAAAATATATGAAAAAATTAACAATTTGGGCATGATAGAACACATTATTATTTTCTATTACAAAGTATTTTATGTTAACGTTGATAAATAACATAAAACATTATATTTTGAATCAATTATAGGCCTAACAATTTTATATGCTTTTAGTTAATACGATTTTAACCTTGTGGCCCCCTAATGTATTTCAACTAAGAAAAAGTGGCCCTTGTGTCCTCCAACTTAGAAAAAGTGGCCCTCAAGTCGAAAAAGGTTGGGAACCACTGGGCTATAGCCAGGTGAGAATTACCGGGGGTTGGGAACTTTGGGTGTTGGGATTTCAGCCACAGGTCTTTCTCATAATTCTTCTAAATTGCACACCTAAACTGCACGTCAAGTCGTCAATCATCATCATCGTCCACCCCACCAACCAACCCCCCACTTATTTTCTGCAATAATAATTATTCTTTTAAGCATCGGGGGCCAAGTATATTCACGCGCGCTACGTTGTGCCAGAGGGCGGTCAGCGCCTAGCTTGTCGTTGTTTAACGACACTGCCGTTTCAAAGTTGTCGCCCTCCTCCTTTATCCAGGCTTGGGACTAGCACTGGCGGAGTGCAAACAGAGGGTCGTCCAGATATAATGCGGTGTAAGACTTATTTTAAATACTTGGGAGCACTAGACAGCGTTGCGAATAACTTAAAGTCAAAAATTAATTAAATCCTGGGTGGTTGAATAATGAGTAAGGCTCTGCTGGCAGTGCTGGGTCAACGAGGAGGTGGGCTGGGTACAGTGGGTAGGCTATGACCCCCCTCCCCCACCCGGGAGACTGCAGAGCTCAAGTAGCCGCTACGGCTGATTCAAATTATTTGACATTTTAGGCGTAGCCCATTCTGTCCTCTCTCTCCAAGCCAGCCAACCTGCCCGGGGGTAGGGGAAGGAGAGGGAATACTTTAGCAACCAAGGACTCGTGCGACCGCGAGATAAGTAATTTATAGAAGGGGTAGTTAGTACTAAGTAGGGCGTGGCTCGATTGTACTCCACCAACTTCCAACACACACACACACACACACACACACACACACACACACACACACACACACACACACACACACACACACACACACACACACACACACACACACACACACACACACACACACACACACACCGATCTGCATCTGTTATCACTGCAGCAGTAACTTTGCTGTTGAAACCGAAGGGTTACGAACTGGCGGGACCTAAATGTATAATCATATAATGCAGCCTCAGCGTACGCACGACGGGCCAAGGCTTGGCAGGCCGCGTAGACTCGAGGAGGCTGCGGCCGCACACAGTTCGGCAGGACGCAACGGCAGCGTCGTATGATATGCGCAGAGGAGGCGGACGTACAAGTCAGTAGGACCCCCTATATCGTGGACGGAGTAGGCTAGTGTTCGTATCGCCAACTATACTTTTCTCGATTCACAGTTTGAAGAATTCCGAAACGGTAAGTTAGGTTAGTTTTCGTAGCGACGAAGAGTGTCTTATAGATCTGTGAGGACATGATTCAGTGGGCGCAGGTACTGAGTTCGTGTGGCTACGGAGGCTGGATAAATGCCAGAGAACGTGATGGGTTCCTGTGTACATCATAAGCTATAGCAGGCTACTGGGATGCTGTTGTTACTGCTATTTTTTTTGTAGGGCCGAACTTGAGTTTAAAGCCTGTGATCTGTTAAGCTGTACTTTTCGGACCTGTGGTTACAAAGCACCAAGGATGTTTAGTTGTTTACGAAGATGCTTTAAAATCCTATGACTGTATTTTACGGCCTAGTTAACGGATATGAAGATAGTCGACATGCATCTGGGTTCAGTGTCTTACTCCTTCTCTGTGTTTGTAGGCCTAATCTCCACCAGTTTCAGTCTTCATTAATTATCAACCTTTCTTTAAACACTAATGACTACTCTCCTTGTAGATACTTGTATTAGTTACAGTGGCTTACTATCAGACAGGAAACCCCATCTTTATAATTATGTGCTTAATCACTGTTGTTTTATCACTGTGAGAAGATCCAGATCAACATTTTGGGCTTCATTCGCCCACAAACCGATTTACTTCCTATTAATAACTTGCTCTATAATTGCGACTGTGCATTTTGATTTGTCTCGTAGAATTTTAATTGTGTTCATACATTGGAAACTTCAATGCAATAATAGTATGCAGATGTACACTGTGGCCATTGTTCGTAGAATCAATTCTAATAAACTTGATTTGATTTATATGCAGCCAGACCCGCGTTAGGGTAGATGCTAAGGGTGCTGCAACACCTGAGCCCAGGGCTGTTTTTAAGGAATTTTTAGAACTGCACATTTTCTTCTCTCCTTTCTCATCCTCCATGGTAAATTACTCCGAATCTGAGGAAAATGACATAGCACCCAGGCTCGCACTAGCCTTAATGAGTCCCTATATGCAGCTAAACAGACCTTTTAAGAAGGACTGAATTTAGGACAGGCAATATATCAACCATCTTAGATCTTCTCAGACCAACTCACAACAAACATTTTACGCTTTCATTTAACTTTTTGCCTGTCTTGTTTAGCTTACAAGAGATTAGTGATTAACAGACTGAACTGTCTACACAAGGGTCAAGGGTTCAAACCTCGACCAGGGCATTAAGATTTTTTGAGATTGCAGTTCTTGTGCCCCTTTGCAGCATTGACAAGGTCCTATAACTTGAGTGCATTGATAGGAAACTTTTTGTTGTGAAACCCTGCAGTTGATTCTTAAGAGGGCTGCCCCCCAACTCCTGATACACTGAAACTGTTAAACTTAGGTTGCTGCTGCTCCAACTTGCTAGCACTTCATTCCCATGGCTGTCACTCATGTGTGATATATATATCATTAAGATATGAGGCCCTTTTGCTTTCACGCCCTACATGAATCATCCGAGAAACCCCAGAAGTCCATCTGGACCCCAGAAGTTTTTGGTTGCTTAGTGAAGATTCTGGAATGTAATGCATATTTCTGTCCTGTGATGCAGACAGACAAGCAGGCAGGCAGACAGACAGACATACGGGCAGACACTGCCAGACGGGCTGCCGAATAAGCAATCAAAAGCATTAAAAAATTTGCTTATTTGCCTTCCTGTTGATGTCATCTATCAACTTTTTGATTTCCTCAGCTGGTTACTGGTTATTCTGAAGCTTCAAAAGATGCTGTCTTTGCTCTGCCACTCAATCTTTTCCGTAATATGATTCTGCTTGCACAGTGCAATGAACGGTCGGACCGAGGAAAAGAATCGACTCGAGCATCTTATTTGATCATGATGCGGTTGCCATGACAACAAGATGGTCAGCAACTTCCAGTGGAAGCTGATGATTGCTGGAACTGTGGGTGGAGCGTGTGCACTCTTCTCTTCGATTCTCGTCTTCGCGATTCTTGTTTGCAGGCACAAGAGGAAATTAAAGAGACAGTAAGCTTCTATATTTACTAATGATTTAAAAAAATTATATTTGTTAATGGTTTTATTAGAGTCAAAACACTGCTACGTTTATGTATTAAACCCTAAGTAGACCTATGAAGGCTATAATTAAATTTTAATTAATTATATTTGCTTATGGTTTTATTAGAGTCAAAACGCTGCTACATTTATGTGTTAAACCCTATATTAAATTTTAATCTACAAATTTTAATCACTTATAGAATTAATTTCATCTTGATTTCAGCGAGCTTATTAAGATTTATTTTCTGCTGCTTCAGGTTAAGTTTTCCCATTTATTTCTTGTTCTGTGTTGTGTGTCCTATGGCTGTCTACTGGCTTGAGTCAAGTTACTGTATTATAACTCATTTTGTATGAGCAATTTCTCTTCTCTTATTACTGGTTAACGACACTGCCATATCAAAGGTGATTAGTGTCACCTTTCTCCTTTTCTAGGCTTGGGATTGGCAATGGCAGAGTGCAACGAGTGGCGGAGTTTGAGTTTTGTATGCATGCAGCATGCTATTTATATAGCACCTTAGAGAATCTCACAAAGGCACTAGTTACTTAACATGTGGTGTGGCCTACTGGTTGACTTCATCCCACACAACAGTGAGGCACAACAGGCTTCCTCACTGTTGTGTATTGGTTTTTTGGTATTAATTAATTCATATTTCTCTAGCTGGCATGTTGTAGCTTTCTGCACTCACAAATAGCTTTCTGCACTCATGACTAGTTTTCTGCACTCGATAGTTGCTTTCTGCACTCATGAGTTGCTTTCTGCACTCAAGAGTAACTTTCTGAACTCATTAGTAGTTTTCTGCACTCATGAGTAGTTTTCTGCGCTCAAGAGTAGCTTTCTGCACTTAATAGTTGCTTTCTGCACTCATGAGTTGCTTTCTGAACTCAAGAGTTGCTTTCTGCACTCATGAGTTCCTTTCTGAACTCAAGAATTGCTTTCTGAACTCAAGAGTTGCTTTCTGCACTCATGAGTTCCTTTCTGAACTCAAAGAGTTGCTTTCTGGACTCATGGGTTCCTTTCTGAACTCAAGAGTTGCTCTCTGCACTCATGAGTAGATTTCTGCACTCATGAGTAGTTTTTCTGCACTCATGAGTAGCTTTCTGCACTCACGAATAGCTTTCTGCACTCAAGAGTTGCTTTCTGCACTCAAGAGTTGCTTTCTATACTCATGAGTAGCTTTCTGGACTCATGAGTTACCCATGCTTGCTGCTTAGCTCCAGTTGACCAGGTGCTGAATGTTGTTAATTCTCTATGATAGTTTCCTACCCCACTGATATAAAGGGTATTCCTTCTTTTTTTAAATGAGTTTGAACAGTCATTTGGCAGAGAATACTTGGTTTCTTCACCTCTGCATTGTGGTTTCAAAGTTTGGAACAGGAGAAATTAATATTAATCTAGTTCCAGGAATAGCTTTGTCCCTCTGGTCTTAGTAAGGTCTTATCTGTTGCTGCTGTCTGAAGCCTGCAATGCATCATCCATTTTCAGGAACACAATGTCAGGTTTGTGAATGGAATTCTCACTGGTGCCATTTTTTTCTTATATCATGCGTCTGCTGAGGGACGTAACTGCTGGTCCAAGCTCCATCCGTATCTAAATTTTGGTCTGTTTAACATTTCATGTCTACTGTGTATACAATATACATGCAGTGGTTCAGTGTTGGGTATAGCATACATTCGAGTAGAATGTCTATGGTACTAGGCCTACTACTGCTAGTCATGAATTTTCCTTGGCAGTTGGAATAGGAAACTTCGTGAACCTATGCAGTGGGATTTTCAGATGAGAGAAATAATGATAATACTGTATTGTATTGTATCGATGACAAGTTTTGCAGCGTCGTAGGGGGCAATCTACTTCTAGGAAGCTTTACGCACATTGTCAGCATTCGGCATTAGAGTTTGACAAAAAGATAATGATATTTTTACAATTTTAATATTGTAGCGGACCTAGGGCTGGGCAGAAAGTACCAGGTGACCGATCACCAGTCCTAGTCCTTGAAGGTATCGTTGACGTGTCCGCAGGTCCGGCGTTAGCTGGGGGCTAACGACTAGCCGACTAGGCTTAGGCTAACTGTGCTTAAATGAACTGTAATTAAAACGAACTATATTTAATCAAACTGTGTTTAATAACTGCGAAATCGAACGTCTTAAACAAACTGAACACTGAATGCTAGATCACTGCGACGCGACTAAATGCGACTGAACTCTGTCGAAGAAGAAGCACTCCTGGAACTGCTAACTGACTCTGATTCCTCGAACACGAACTAAACGCTGGAACTCTGTCTGACTGATCGATCTACTACGACGAACTCTTCAACTACTTCACACTGCAACTGACGACGACTGACGACTCTCGACTCTTGACTCTTGACTTCACTACGACGATCTGCTCTGCTCTATTTATACCCTCCCAGACGCAGGTGTGCTGAATAAGTAGATATAGGCCACGGTATGCTGGATAAGTAGATGCGCTGAATAAGTAGACGTGCTGAATAAGTGGATATAGGCCACGGTATGCTGGATAAGTAGATGCGCTGAATAAGTAGACGTGCTGAATAAGTAGACGTGCTGAATAAGTAGATATAGGCCACGGTATGCTGGATAAGTAGATGCGCTGAATAAGTAGACGTGCTGAATAAGTAGATATAGGCCACGGTATGCTGGACAAGTAGATGCGCTGAATAAGTAGACGTGCTGAATAAGTAGACGTGCTGAATAAGTAGATGGAGCAAAGCAAGCGCACCCTAACACAGCAGGCAATCTTCGAGTTTTTCCACACGGCCCCCACAGGAGCAGTCCAAAGCCCCTTTTGGATAAAATTAACAGGGGAAAAACAAACCCCAGCATAATAAACATTGTCCATCAAGATAAGGCACACGCCTCAGTCCATAATTCTATACAAATAATCGATTGGCTTATGCACAAATATCGTCCATTTCGAAAAACGCCAACTTAACTAGCACAAAAAAACAGCATCCAAACAACCAAGCATCGTTCGTGACGAACAAAACGGCCTATTTAACAGACGAAAAACGTCCTCGGAATATTTACGTAGGCGCTAAACTAACAGAAAATAATCGTACTGTACGAAACTCAAGTTCAGAGTCCCTTTTGGCAAAATAAAACTAGGAGTGTCACCTTCTTTCTTCTTTTTCTCTTCTGAAGCGGTCCGTCTTCCGGTAAGATGAGGTCTAGTCGACGATCCAAACGGCGTCGGGGGAAGGTAGCGTAGGGGAGAGGCCAACCGGAAGGCAACCTTCGTAGATTCCGACCAAGAGATCCTTCGGCCAATGAGGAAATTCGGCCAAAAGCCTTTGAGCGAACTGCTCAGCTGTAAGGACGGCCGCGAGGGAGCGCCCTTGGCGTACGATGAACGCTGCCTCCGCCCTGGTCATCTTAGGTCCCAGGACCTCGTCCAGAACCGGATCCGGTATATCAAGCAAATCCGTGTCGAAACCCAAAGCGTCTGCGTCGGAGAAGTCGATCGTGTCCAACCAGGCCGCCACAAACGCGTCGCTGCTACTTGACGGCAGTTCGGCTACGACCCCGGGCGGCGAAGATGGCGTCGCCTCGGCCGAACCCCGCGCGGCGGGAGCGGTAGACACTCCCCTCACCCGACGAACTCGAAACGGTCGACAGGTCTTTTCGTGCCGCCATCTAGAGCGCCGAGCATAAGGTCCCGAGAAGACTTGGTCGCACAGCGCACAACTCACGGCGTTCTGGGCTTCCATTTCTTTCGACTGGCGCTCTCTAGCGTCGGCCGTCGTCCTTTATAGAGAAGCTCGGACATGCGCAATCCGAGGATCTCGACGGTATGCTGAAGATGTAGACGCAGGCTAGCGTATGCTGAAGATGTAGACGCAGGCTAGCGTATGCTGACGAGGAACCCGCACGCGCACCCATGCGCGTAGGAAGAGGATGTCTTCGGCGAGGAGGGGTAAATTACGCGCACGTACGTAGACACGTGCGCCGACGAGAAGAAGAGGCGCGCCGACAGGAACTTGCGCGCAGACAGGAACTTGCGCGCCGACAGGAGGAGTAGACTGCGCGCACGTAGAGGAACTTGTGCCGACGAAGAAGAGACGCGCGCGCTACCATGCGCGCCGACAGGAACTTGCGCGCAGACAGGAACTTGCGCGCAGACAGGAGGAGTAGACTGCGCGCACGTAGAGGAACTTGTGCCGACGAAGAAGAGACGCGCGCGCTACCATGCGCGCCGACAGGAACTTGCGCGCCGACAGGAACTTGCGCGCCGACAGGAGAAGTGGACTGCGCGCACGTAGAGGAACGTGCGCCGTCCTCCTTGTGCACTCTACTGGAACCGGACAGGTCGACGAACGGCCCGACGGGGTCGACCCGAGATCGCCGTTGTTCCGTCCGAACCTGCATCCGTTGCATCCGTTCGATGTGCAAAGGACCTGGTCCTCGGCCTGTCGACGGCGGGTGCCGTCGCACTGTCACCGTCGTCGGTATGCCGACGTCTTGAAGACGCTTCCTCCGTTGGCGTCCCCTTCCAGCGATGACGTGGCCGGCGGCTGGAAGATGCGGCGGCATTTTCCGCTGCTTCGCTGCGTAGTCCTTCCGTCTTCCTTGCAGGCGCCTCGCTCCATTCCCCTTTCGTCCGCCCATAGCAGTGGCGGAGTTTGTCGACGTGTGCGACGAAGGGCTTAGCCTTCGGCGACTTCTGGAGGAGGTAGTTGACCGGACCGCACGCCCGCACAACCATCATAGGTCCAGTGAAATTCCGTTGGAACTTCGGGCTGCGTCCCACGAATTTCCGTGGACTGAAGTAGTAAACCCAGTCACCTTCCCCGAATTTCGCCGGCCGCAGTCGTAGGTCGTAGGCGTGTTTGCGCCTTTCCGCGCCCTTCTTAAGACATTGGCGAGCGACGGCGTAGGCTTTCTCCAGCCGTTCCGACATCTCGGACACGTAGGCCGAATAAATAAATCTCTCTCGAATTGGTCGACCAAAATCTAACCCATATCCTCCAGGGTCGAAAGGATCAAATTCACAGTTCAAAAACCACCCATAGGTAGGCCTAGTAGAAACGATTTCTTTCGCACGACCACAACCCACTTTTCCATGAGCGTAGCCACAATCCAATTCAAACGCGAACACACACGCTGCGCCAGAAGAGAGTCTCAAACAAGCATCAATTCCCGAAAACGGACCGAAATCCTTCCGGGTTGGACCCGAACGAAACCGCACCGACCAATTTTTCTCCTTAGCGAGAATCACATTTGCAGAACATCCACTCACTCCAGTTTCCAACATTTGATTCAATTGTTCATCAATAGCAGTCTGATATGGCAACGGCTGCCTCCGTAAGGGTTGTCTCACTGGACGAGAGTCCCTCGTATCAATTCTGTGTTGGGTTATCGTGGTTCGTCCCAAATCTCGGTCAGTGGTCGAGAAAATGTCCTCGTATTCGACCAATAAATCCTTCAACCGTTCCTTCACCTCCGTCGGGACATCCTCCGAAATGTCCTCCATCAGCTTCTCAACCAAATGGGTTTCAGGACCCGTCCGTCTGTCATTTTCCTTCCTTACTTCAACATTTACGGGATGCAATTCACCCAACATTTGATTAGCAGTTAACAAAGCAGATTGCTCATTCAAGTTTACTACACGAATGCACGACTTGTTAGCATCATCACCAAGCACGACTCTGGCTACATGTAACCCAGGCCGGATCTCTTTGGACTCCGTCATCCACGCCTGTGCAGTGGTCGTCAAGTCTCTATACTGCGTTGTGCAAGGTATATCGCACTGGGAACGAGGAAGGACAGTCGTCTCCTCTGCAACCATCACCCTGCGGCACCAAAGCGAACCATTTCCCTTGACCAGAGGAATGCGGCGGCGACCAACAAAAAGTGCGCCTTGACCAAAACCCAATCTACAGCGATGTTGTCTCAACCAGTCCATTCCCAGCATTGGTTCACCGATCTGATCCGAGACAAGAAAAGTAGTGCCAATAGAAAATCCTCTGGAAATCACAATCGGAAGATCAAGCTGACCCAAAACCCTAATCGCAGTACCATTAGCAGCTAAGAGGATGCGATTGCTCGGCTGGAGCAACAACCCATCAACATCAGACGAGGGAACCAGGCTTACCTCCGACCCAGTGTCCACTAGGCATGTTCTTTGCCGTCCGTTGATCGTTCCACGGATGTAGATCGCGTTGTTCGTTACACCCGTCGTTCGGTCTCTCGTTGTATGGTTGGTGACGATCGGTCCATCATGCTCGGGCGTGGTCGGACCCGAGTTGCGTGCGTCGTCTTGACGGTTGGAAGGCTGTCGGCGTTGGCGGCATTGGCGGGCCACGTGACCCACGCGTCCACAGTTGAAGCAGGTCACGGCTCGACCAGAGTTCCCGGGTGACCTTCCCGGAGGCGGAACCGGCGGAGAGACGTTCGGTTCGGCGTCGAGACTCGTCCGGTACGAACCTCGAAGTTCCTCCAGCTGTTGACAGATCCTTCCTTCCATGTCCTGTTGCCACTTTCGCTGGGCAGCGAAGAAGTTGTCCAATTGGGACTGAAGTTGTCCACCAGCGTCTCCATCTTGCGTCGTTCTCACCCGATTGGCTGGTCTCCGACGATCCTCCAATTCAGATGTCTGTTGATACGCGGCGAGGCGTAGAGCGGTTCGGTACGCCTCGTCGATGGTCTTCGGCTCGCGTTCTCTCACCTTGAGGGACAACTCACGGTCGCGGATCGCTTCGAGGAAGGCGTCCTTCGCGACGATCTCCGTCGTTTCGTTAGATGGAACCGGGTAGGCGAGAACGACGAGTCTCCGGATGTCGTGCAGCAAGTCGCCCAGGGTTTCATCTGATCTCTGCCGGCGATAGTAGAGTTGCGCCCGGAAGGTCTCGGCCTGACCCTCAGCGCCGTATCGTTGACGTAGTCTCTCGACGAGCTGCTCGTAAGTGACTTCCGTCCGGGCTCCAAAATCCCAGAGAAGCTGCGTTGCTGCTTTTTCCAACGAACAGCGGAGGAAGTCCGCTTTGTCGGCTGCAGTCCATCGGTTGTGTCTCGCGCACACATCGAATTGTGCCAGGAACGATTCGAGGGATCCAGTTCCATCGAATTTTCCGGGCTTGATTGGACTCTTCTTTTCACCAACCAAGCGACTGACATTCTCCAGAATCTTTGATTCCAAAGCGCTGGCGTCTTTCTCCGGAATCAGCATGCTTTTTCGCTCCCTCTTCGGCGAGTCGTCGAAATCGATTTTCTGCAGGAAGCGGCTAGACTCGACCTCGTAGTCGACCAGAGCGTCCTTTCGTCGTCCGGCGGTAGGCGACGAAGTAGCAGGAAGGCCAGAAACACTTCCGTCCATCCCCGCGCGAGAAAACTCACCAGTTGCTGCGTTCCACATCGTTGTCAGTCCAGAATCAGATCAGCTCCCGCTTTCGTGTAGCAGTTTGTAGCGGTTCGACGAATTTCAATCACCAGTTCAGCGAAGTTAAAACGGACAAAACCAAAACCCCACTTCTGGTACCAAATTTGTAGCGGACCTAGGGCTGGGCAGAAAGTACCAGGTGACCGATCACCAGTCCTAGTCCTTGAAGGTATCGTTGACGTGTCCGCAGGTCCGGCGTTAGCTGGGGGCTAACGACTAGCCGACTAGGCTTAGGCTAACTGTGCTTAAATGAACTGTAATTAAAACGAACTATATTTAATCAAACTGTGTTTAATAACTGCGAAATCGAACGTCTTAAACAAACTGAACACTGAATGCTAGATCACTGCGACGCGACTAAATGCGACTGAACTCTGTCGAAGAAGAAGCACTCCTGGAACTGCTAACTGACTCTGATTCCTCGAACACGAACTAAACGCTGGAACTCTGTCTGACTGATCGATCTACTACGACGAACTCTTCAACTACTTCACACTGCAACTGACGACGACTGACGACTCTCGACTCTTGACTCTTGACTTCACTACGACGATCTGCTCTGCTCTATTTATACCCTCCCAGACGCAGGTGTGCTGAATAAGTAGATATAGGCCACGGTATGCTGGATAAGTAGATGCGCTGAATAAGTAGACATAGGCCAATGTATGCTGGATAAGTAGATGCGCTGAATAAGTAGACGTGCTGAATAAGTGGATATAGGCCACGGTATGCTGGATAAGTAGATGCGCTGAATAAGTAGACGTGCTGAATAAGTAGACGTGCTGAATAAGTAGATATAGGCCACGGTATGCTGGATAAGTAGATGCGCTGAATAAGTAGACGTGCTGAATAAGTAGATATAGGCCACGGTATGCTGGACAAGTAGATGCGCTGAATAAGTAGACGTGCTGAATAAGTAGACGTGCTGAATAAGTAGATGGAGCAAAGCAAGCGCACCCTAACACAGCAGGCAATCTTCGAGTTTTTCCACAATATTATTATTATTATTATCGTTATTGATATTATTATTATCATTATTATTATTATGATTATTATTATTATTACTGTTATTATTATTATTATTATTATTAAGTTCTTGCCGCTGGTGTGTGATGTCAAAATCAAAACTAAGCTGTAATAGCGAGCGAATATTCTTCAGGCGATGAGTCATGAGACAGAAAGGCAGCATATGGTGGACTAGTAAAATCTTTCAGAAAGGTAAATCTGGGGTTAGACTTGACGACAGGTACCTCTTGAATATCATCCGAACAAGAGAATGTTGCATTTGCTACCCACAGTCATGTGCTCATTAAATTTTTCGCATATTAAAGTATTTTTATGTAAAATTGAAAATTCCTGATTCCTCAGCACTTTTTAAATCTTAAGTCTTTTATTTGATAGCCGAGATCAGTGCATACGCATTTTGTCTGTTTGCAGAGCGGCTGAGCGTCTTAAACGCCGGCGTCTGTCTGCTCCATCGGCTGAACCTTCAGACCTCGTCCGTGGTGACAATGTGGTCGGCAGGGCTGATCTGCCGGAGCTACCACACCACTTGGACGGCAACTACATCCGACCCACATGGGGTGTCAGACCATTCTGGATGGATCAGGGACAGCATTCCCTTAATCACGACTCCGGATATGCTGACCTGGAAAGCAACAGGTAGTGCAAAGCTCTGCTATGACTGTCCCACTGTGTCCCAGTTTTCATTGAATTATAGCAACAATAGAAGCAATAACAATAGCAAAAAAATAACAATATCAAAAAAATAACAACGGCAGAACCCACCACAAAACAATAACAGTTACAGTAGTAGCAACACTGCAACAGTGGTAGCAGTCTGAGAACTAATACTCTTATGCCACTGAATTCTGCTGGCACAGAACATGCACTATACATGTTCTGTACCAGCACGGTGGTGTAGTGGGATGTACGTGGCCTTGGAGCCGGTTGCAGGTTCGAATCCACCTCAATCGCTGCGTGGGGACCTTGGGCAAGTCCTTCACTCGCAATTGCTCAGCACTTCGGCTTTAAACTTCGATTCAGTGTCCACGCTGTAGTCAGAAGCGCTTCTGATGAGACATCTTGAAGGGCACTATAACTTGTTCAATTCGCTTTTATTGCAACCAAAATACACAAAATGACAGCAAAAGCAAATAAAGTGCACATACAAACAACAGTTAATTACCAGTATTTTCAGGTGGACAGTGGACACCTAGCCAAAAATTGATCAGAACCAGTGTTGCTTTTAATCAAAGGTTCAGTAATGTCTACGGATTCCAGATTACTTTTAGTCGTATGAATGATTGATTTCATTTGATTTACACTGAAATTTTACAGATCAGTTTTGTACTACAGTAATTAATAATAGTAGTGAAGTGGTGATCTTGAGAGCTTCAAATTTGGCAAGCTAAATGATGGAGACATGTTTGCTACAATTTGTTGTGATCCAAGTGCCTCTGGAGTTTGATTCTATGTGTATGACCTGGGTATCTTGGTTCTGTTGAGAGAGTTTATTCAATGTTGCTTCAAGTCTAATGATGAATCTGGTGCAGCTAAATATAGAATACGACTTTAAGAGGTGGAGGACGGTCTTGAATAAAGAGCTAAAATTCACGAAAAACTTGTCTAAGTAGCGACTTGTGCTTTTGCATTCTAGGACGGACTCTGCTCTGTTCTTGCAACGATCCTTCTCCCCGCTGCCGAGACCCACAAACGGTCATGTGCATAAAGCTCTACCAGCCGACGTTTTCCCGGCTATGAATCACTTCGACATTGACTCCGGCTGGTCTCGTTCGTTTGATCTGCTGTCGCCTGGAAGACCGCATCCGCATCCGTTCTTCGACCTGACGCAGCAGCAGCCGGCCGCGAATTCGTCCAAGCAGCACGTCACGCTGCCGCCCATCCCGCCATCTGGTGAGGAAGCCTGGAAGTCGCGCATATCCTGCCGCAGCGACCACCAGATCCGAGCGTCTTTCCAGGAGCAGCCTCAGCGACCTGACCACGGTCTACAACTGGTGGAGATTCCACACGTCGCCGTAGGCAACCAGTCGAGGTCGCAGTTCGCTGGATGTCGCGCATCGGTTCCCTCGTCTTCGGAGGAGGACAGCGAACCGATATGGATCCGCCGGACGAACGCCAATCAGGACGGCACGTTAACGAAGTCGATGATCGACTGCAATCGGTTGGGTGGTTCCCCGTTGTGGGGAGCGGCACCACGCGGCAATCAACTGATGGTGCCCAACAGACCTGCCCGGGATTTTAACGTACCGCATCAGGCCGCCGCTTCGGAAAATGTCGTCCACTACCACCAGAAATTCTCTGCCTCCGGTTACAAGGATGCTGCTTCTGCTGCTGCAAAGAAGCACAATGGATACAGCAATCCGTGGGAAACGAACGGAATCGTTGAACACGTTGTTTGTAACGGTAGAACGAACTCAAATCGACTGTCTTCCAGATAGTGAGAAAATAGTTGAGGCTGTTTTGCAACCGTCTTTATCAGATATCGTTTAATTGCTTGCTGATTGATTAAAATGTGACTGGTCATGATTCAGTATGCTCTGCCAGTAAAATATATAGGTGTAGCTGTAGATCTCATTTACACTTTCAATGGTACTGTTGGCTAAGTTTGAAATTAATTACTTAAGGGTTTGGTTGTTGACAGAAGTTGGCATCTGGGGTAGAGCGTGCAATGATTGCTCAGCATGGATGAAACTGACAGAGAGGAAGTGTGTAGCTTGGTTTTCTACAAGAAAACAGCACTGGGTACGTGCTAACATGGATCTGATCTAGAACTGCCATAGACAAACTGAAACTTAAGTGCGTATTTGGTAATATGCTGATAACAGTTTGGCGGGATATGACCAGAGCAACATGTCTCTCGATAACCGGTCAGGCAAACTGAACATCATTTTCCATCCAGTAGCCTAATGAAGATATGAAACAGAAACCAATATGCTTGATTTAATTATAGCAACAGGCTGCAAGCATTGCACCACCAGAACGGCTTTTGTTTACTTCCCGATTGCTTGCAATTGATTGGCTTGAATGCCTTCATATGGTTAAAAATTAACGCTTATGGAGTGACGTCTGGTGTGCACTGTGCATACCAGGGCTGTTTTTAAGAAATTTTTAGAACTGCGCAACCCTTTCTTTCCTTTCCCATTCTCCATGGTAAATTACTTCCAATTGGAGGACAAAGAACTTTTTGCTAGTTTTAACTGTACAAAGGTGCTTCTACAACTGCACAAATCCGTTTAGAACTGCACATTTTGTGTACAACTGCACGTTAAAAAAAGCCCTGTTGCATACATTGTCAGACATTTGCTGGTGCGTGTTTTACATGATTGGAGATAAAAGCAGTTTCTGACGTCTTTTGGGAAAAGAACTGTTGTCAAAAATAATGAGCCTACAGCCTAAATTCAGAAAATTATTTAGCCTCAAAACATTTATGTAGTGTGGAAGGAGTCATCTCTAGTATTAATTAATATGTGTCTATAATAATTAATATGTGCATATACCGGTAATTCTGATCTTGTAAGTAAGCTGTCAGAACGAAGATCTTGGGCTTATAATCCATTCTTAGCATTCTGGTAGATAATATTCTAGAATTTTTCTTTCCCTGCAGACTATACACTTGCAGCTTCTGATAAAAAGCAAGCAAGGACTAGCCACTGTGGCCAGTGCCAGCTTCCATATGTGGTGTCTAAGAGAATTATTATCACGATGTTACTGCTTCTACACATCAGTTTGCTGCTCAATTAGTTTTTTTCTGATGCATTGAACATCCTCTTAGAACAATCCTCAGTTGAATACACCTTGCAGTCTCATGTGATTTAGTGCAACCTTATTCTGTATGTACCTCTATTCGACCTCAAGACACCTCTATTTAGGTCAGCTTGACTGCCCTGGTTGCACTCTGCCAGTGCCAGTCCCAAGCCTGGATAAAGGAGGAGGGTATCGCTAATGGTCCTTGTTACCACACAGTGACGTTAAACTGCAACTACTACTAATACTACTGAAAAGCTTTACGTAACTGATCTGATTCCTGCATACACATCATTATATTATTATTTTGTTTAAAATCGCTAATAAAATAGAAATGTCTAGATTGGCACCTATTTCGTCACTGAAATCCAGTGCAGGAGAATAACTGCTGTGGAATACCACCGCATTAAATCACTGGATTGTGAGAGCAAAGTGCTGAAATAAGTACCGGGTCTCACATCCAATGCCGTCCATCTCCAGACATTGTGCTATTTTGGTGCTATTATCGTTGTGGACTATTTTTTTAAGTGGTTATATGACTAAATACGCCTCATATGTGATGACGTGGAAGTTGAGAGAAGTTACTGAATATCGAATGGAGACGATGGATGAAAATCCATCAGAGGATGTTTAGGAATAATTGGATCGAGAAACGTAAGACAGTAGACATGAGGATAAGTTTGCCTACTTCGGTTGATACCAAAACCTTTGAGGTAGAATCTAACAGACTGTGTTATGGGCAACATGATATTTTATGCCCGTTGTTATGCTGCTTAAATTGCGTCGAAGTTGGTCTCTAAAGTCTGAGCTGAATGAAATGTGTAAACAGAGTTCGGTCATGCTCTCAGTGGAACAATTGCTAATTAACTATAATATATTTTATTAGGCTGACAACTGCATTAATCTTTTTGTCTTTGTGTTGAGATGATGTAAAGTAAAATAGTGTATCTGTTTATTATACTCGCTAAACGGTTGCATGTATGTACAGTCTTTGTGTGTGAGATCATAATTTTATACTGTTGGTAGCAATCTCTTTTTTTGCAATGTTAATAAAGCAGACATTTCTAACCTCCCACCTATTGTATGTATATGACCATTTATATAGCGCCTTAACAAGAATCTCACGAAGGCGCTTATCGTAGCTACCCAACAGATCTAAACAGATGCGATTTAAGAGATTTAGAAAATGTTTCCTGAGATGCATTCGGTGCAATGTTACGAATTGTTAATGGAAGACAGTTCCAGTATGAAGGGCCAATGCATGAGAATGCACGGCGAGCCCGCATCGATGTACGAGAGCGAGGAACCATCAGGTCCCCACGAGTAGAAGAGCGCAAGGATCGACGACCTGGCTGGCTGGAGACGGGAACGTAGAGCTCCCTGATGTACGCTGGGGCAGAACAGACCATGGATGCTCGTCCCATAATAATGATCTTGAATGTGATCCTATCTTCAACAGGAAGCCAATGCAATGTATCTCGCATATAGATGGAAATATGCGAGAATTTTGGTAGATTGGCGACGACTCGAGCAGCACAGTTATTGTGATTGTGATCTTTGCACAGGTCTTTCAGTCAAAACTAGCAACAGACATATACGCTATATCGTATCCCATTTTCCTGTCCGTCTCTTTTTCGTTTTTCGAAATGGATACACTACCCACCATAAATGTCCAACTATCTATCTATCTGCCTCCAAATCTTGAATCTTGACCTGAAATAGAGTCTTACCTACATTATGTGCATAACCTGTCTTACCTGCATTACCTGCTTACTGATCAATGTTGCTTTAACTGAGTGCCTCTGTAATAAGGTGGCACCTCAAACTCAATTTTCGTGGGTACTGAAGAAATATCAAGTGTATATTTTTATCAGAGCTTTTTCTTAACTTTCTTGAACATATAGCATTTACACAATTAAACATAGTTTGACAGGCATCAAATATATTTTATTGTGCAATTCTTTAATAATGGAATACATGGCTACAGATTCTTATCAAGAACTCGGTGTTGTAAAGCAGAAAATGTAAAGTTTTATTTGTAAATAAACAAGTTTTTGCTCATAAACATCAGTGTAGTCTTTTATCTTGGATGATGCATATAAATTTATTCAGTTCGAATGGTATAAATAAGTTTGGTGGTTAACATTTTCTAATTTTATATTAGATATTATGGCCATTGCAAGTGTATTTTTTTTTACTCAACTGTTCTATTTGTAAGCTGATTTAATAGCTTCTATGGTGCCATTAATGTAATGCACAAAGCACCAGTCAATGGTCATGTAAAACCATAGTAATAAAAATTTCTTTATTGCATTGGAGAAACTTGGTCGAGATCTGATGAAATATAGGCTACACAAGGAAGAAGCTTAATTATCATTTTGTTTAGCATTTAGGCAATGCAATAACACTAATACGGTTAAACGAATTTCAATGTTAGTAATGTTTATGTTTTTCAATTCATCGCTATAGATTGAACTATAATTAAAAAATATCAGATACTGCATAGCTTTTTACAATGTTGCATTGTTCAGTTTGTTCTTTTTTGTTTTTTTGTTTGTTCAATTGATGTGGTGCTATTGAGCTACTTTTCGCCACTGTATGTGCTGCATAATGTGCATAGTTGTTGTACAGTATGAGTGCTTGTCTTGTGCTAATAAAAATTACTTACTTGCTTCGATGCTTGATAGTGATGACAAACTATATTTTGAGAATTTAAAATACAAAGCTGGCTGTTTGATTCATTCCATTGTTTTCTTTTTGCACAGTTCTTTGTGTTGTGTTTGCCTGATTTATTATCAATGCCACTTTTGTTCCCCAGTTTACCGATCCGGGTGGGGGAAGGGAAATTTGGAGATAATTATATAACACAGTTCAGACAGAATATACAAAAGATGTAAATACTAATATGTTATACTCTTGACCTCATGACCTGCCAAAAAATCTGTGGAATTTTTAATTATCTTCTTTATTTGCATCCAATTTCTTTGACCTGCTGACTAGCACCCATGACCCTGACGTGAACTCCTGAAATTTTATGGCTGGCGCCACGGAGTTCAATTATGCAAAATCTTATATATTTTTTGCAAACAGAATTCCAGCATAAAATTATAATTATTCTTTGATATCTATCATGTTTTTTAAAATCTGTAGTCTAAACAACCTTGATAAGTTTCTTCGTATTTTATTAAACATATTAAGTTGTTGCTTGAAAGTCTTTTCTCACAGTTAAAAAAGAATTTACCTGTCACGTGATAAATAGAAAAAATTTTGAAGTTGAGGATTAACAAATACACCAGGTTTCAGCTGACCGTCAACTTCAATTCTCTGCTTATAAAGACAGCCATCAACACACAAGTGTATACAGGGGCGGAAACAGAAATTTTCGAAGGGGGGGGTGGTCAAAATTTAGGGAAACATTTCTTGATATCTATCACCCAAAAAAACTGATGAACTTTTTTAGTCATTTGGTCCAACTTGCTTTGAAATGTAAATCATTTTCCTCTGTCAAAAAACCTGATGAACTTTTTTTAGTCATTTTGCCGAATTGTCTAGAAAATGCACCATTGAAACCTGCTCTGCTGAAAGCTTGTTGAAACCAAATGGGGGGGGGCACGTTCTATGGGCGTATCCCAATGGGGGGCATGGTCAGATTTGCCCCTGGATCCACCCCTGAGTGGATAAATAATGCAACTACTGTGTACTATAAATAAAATAATTTGTTTCAAGTTTATTTTTGTTCTAGCCTACTTGTGCTTAATTGTTTTGTCTGTGGCATAAATGGAGTGCTTGACAGAATATGCCTATAGATAATTGTTTTGTTTGGCAAAGCGTGTATGCACATGCAGCATGTAATTGGCTTTGATGTAGACCGGGTATCTTTGTATACTTCTGCAATAAATTGCTCTATCTGACGGAAGACTGACGGTTTATTGGAGATAATAATTATGCATTCAGATAAGAAATGTTTCATTATTAAATTACTTATTGCTTACTCAATTACTTATCGTACTTATTGTTTTATTGCAAAGTGTCTATGATGATGATGATAATAATAATGGTGATGCTAATAGCCTATAATACAGGGTGGTCCAGCATAAATGAACCAACTTTGAATGCATACAACATCGCCAATTGTTGGAATTTATTTATACTTTATGCGTCGAATTAAAGATATTTCACTCCAGTATATGCACTAAAAAAATGGAACTGGTACAAGTTTAGGTTTTAATTATATGCTCGGAACAGCGCTAGCTACCATATTTTGTTGTCATTTGTGACGAAATCTGACAGACGATGATCGCGTTTTGATCTTAATTTTCCGAACTGACAACAGTGATAAGGGATATAATTCGGTGGAAATGACTTACAAATTTCTAACAGAGGATGGAATAAACAATAGGCCTACCTTGAATTATCTGCTACTTAAAATTGATAAAACAGGACTTTCTAAACCATGGGCATTACGGCGCGCATATCCGCTAACATTGCTCTTGTGTCCGAATAAATTGGCCGTCAAGACAACGACCCGGATAGGCTCTACAGGCAAATCTCCCCAAGTCATTCAGCGCGAAAACAGGAAGTCCTAGAAACACCGTACAACATTCTAAAAGATGATCTAAAGTTATTTGTCGACGTGATGTCCAACAGCACTCCAACACTGATGCAAAGAAACGACTAGCGAAACAGCTGGCGTGCAGCCAGCCGTTTCTTTGCGTCTAAAGCAGCGCGTGGGAGCGCGCACGGCTGTTGATAAAATTGAAAGAAAATGGTTTTGCGACGAGAAGATATTCATGGCAAATACTTCTAAAAACACCCAAAATGATCATGTTTATGCACGTGTTAGCGAAAAACGATTTGTGAATATCCCGGCGAAACGGCGCCTTATTACGTCACAAATGACAACAAAATATGGTAGCTAGCGCTGTTCCGAGCATATAATTAAAATCGAAACCTGTACTAGTTCCATTTTTTTCAGTACATATACTTGAGTGAAATATCTTTAATTTGACGCATAAAGTATAAATAAATTCCAAAAATTGGCGGAGTTATATGCATTCAAAGTTGGTTCATTTATGCTGGACCACCCTGTATTATGTATAATTTGTTTGTAGATGAATTTGTATAGGTCTGTATATTTTCTCATTCATGATTCTCCGGCATTCGTGTAATTTGCATTAAATCTTGAAAATTCCAGAGAGATGGTTATTACCTGGTTGCGGCAACTCGCTTGTTCCAGAGATGATGGAAGGACTGAGCAGGGTGTCGGCTAGGAACATGTTTGTTCACCCTAAGTTCCTGCATTCATATAACCCCTTGTGGAGATGAGATACTGGCCTCCCGCACCGGCTTTTCAAAGGCCGTTGGGTCTCTTCATGCCCTACGAACCTTCCATCACGTGTGCTGCATAGGGCAGTGGTTCCCAACCTTTTGTGACTTAAGCCTTAAGGGCCATTTTTTCTCAGTTGGAGGACACGAGTGACGAGGGCCACTTTTTCTTAGTTGAAGGACATTAGGGGCCACAAGGCTAAAATTTAATTAACTAAAAGCATATAAAATTGTTATAATTGAATAAAAAGAGAATGTTTGATGTTATTTATAGATGTCAAAATAAAATGATTTGTAATAGAAAATAATTCTGTGTTCTATCCATAGGTGCAATCACGTCCTAAAAGTGGGGGGACCAAATGAATCACGTCCTAAAAGTTGGGGGGACCATAATAATAAAGTTTGGGGACCACTCAAAAGTTGGGGGACGCGTCCCGTGGGTCCCGTAGGGGGTTTGCGCCTATGGTTCTATCCTGCCCAAATTGTAAATTTTTCATATATTTTTTTAATTCTTTGAGAAATGAGGGCCATTTTTTTAGGCCTGGCCGGCCACTTTTGACCCACGGGCCACGGGTCGGGAACCACTGGCATAGGGCCTACTGGGTCAGGACGAGCGTCTTCAGCCGTAAGTCTATCGGACTGGTTAGAGTGGCAGGATGATTTGCTTGCTCTGATGATGTGAAAGGCGCCCTCGTAATAGCTGTGTTATGGAACCATAAAATTGTCGTAATTATTATTATTATATTATAAACCTTTTATTATCTTCAGCAATCAACATCAGTAACAGGAAGTGCAATTGACAAGGGAAGGAGTAGCTATTGTTATAAATGATGATAAAAATGTCATTATTATTGTTGTTGTTGTTGTTGTTGAAACCTCTCTTGCCTTGTGTAACTCTGTACCCCGTATTAAAAGAGCTTAAGAGCATACAGTACTTCATCTTACTTGGATATTTATCTTTAACACAATCCAAATTGCTCTCTATGCTATGTAGTTATCTGTATAAATATCATACATCTTGGTTGCTGTAAAAGTCCCTTTACACCCGATCTAATGACATTGCATGGCGAATTCTAAATTTGCACATATGTACGTACACATGCACAGACACACACATGCACGCACACTGTGCACACACAAAAACATATGCACAAACAAACACAGTAACACGCACAATGTACCTGACAGTTGCTTGTCTAGGCCTATCTGTTTTGTAACCAATAAACTGATCAAAATAATAGGGTTTTTTGTGCAAGACAACTATTACGGTTACAACAATGACTCGGCAAGCACAGTGCAACAGAAGTCAAGAAGAGCTAGTAGCCTATAACTAGACTTGACCCTTCTTTCTTGATTAGCCTATTGTTCCACAGTTATATGTATTCATAACTTAGATCTTAATTTCTTAAATGATGGTGATAACACAATAAAATACTAGTACCGGTATCAATGATGATATGACGATGATAATAACAGCAGAACTTTTCTCAGTTACGAAATCCTGTACCAAATTACCAGTAAGTAACTTTCTTCAGTGGCGTAGGCAAAGGGGGGTTTCGGGGGGTTAAAACCGCCCATTGGCTCCGAAAAAAGGTCTTTTAAAGGCTATTTTTTTCCATTTAAGTAGGAAAAAAACAGGGTTTCCGGTCATAACCCCTCCCCATAAAAAATTTCTGGCTACGCCACCGACTTTCTTACAGGATTTCTAATACAAATAACATATAAATTTCCTTGACCGAGTTATATTTTTAAAGTATTCGCATGGTGAACGCAATTTCTATGAGGCTGAAGTATGACGTAATACGTTCAGACTCTCTTCGATCTGTAGTCCGTCGTCCGTCTATCAACAAACGCGAGCGCCAGTGGCAAAGGAAGATGGCAATGGCTGCTACTGATCATGGTGCTTGCGGTGCTGAAGGACATGGGACGGTCTTGTCGGTTCCGATGTATTTTAGACTAGACGGCAAAAGTTTTCAGAATCCAGGTGAAGCTAAATATTGTGGCTGTTGGTTGATTTTTCACTGAACCTGTTCTGTTGCTTTGCTAGTTCGGTTGTATTATTTTTAATGTTGTAGAGGATTTCGCTATTTAAGACCTGGTGCCTGGACATCATCAGGTGGGATTTTCGTGAGGCTAACATGAATTCATGAAAACCAGTATACCGTCGTTGCTGCCCTTGCTGCCATCATTATGATCACCAACGGTGATAGTATTACGAAGCCTTCGTAGATCACGTTAGCCTCGTTAGGTGTGATCACGATCGTGATCATGACGATGATGATGCTTTTTGGTCCGTGTTGGAAGTTGGAACCTCAACCTGTCAGCGTCGTGCTTTTTCGGTTGTATCATTGTATGCCTATAATGTCTGGAATACTGGTCTCCCGTTTGGAGATATGTATATACATTGCCTTTTAGGTTGATTCATCAGTTGTTTTACAGGCTACTGAAGATCTATCTGCATCACCGGGGTTGGAATGGGAGTGCCTCTGAGTGGGCTTCTTGAAGGGGAGCTATGCAATTTTTGAAATGAAGGATAATGGTAGTAACATAAACTTCTTAACTGTTTTTATCATGCCAATTGCCTGAGAACTAATTATAATATATCTGTGCCATGCTGTTGAATTCTGCACTGAAAGTGCTGTTGTTCACTCTCCCTAGGCCATTTGATTATTCCTGAAATATGATGACACAGCTGTCACAGTCGATCTATTATTTTCTTTGAAATTTTTGTAAACGTAATCTCTTTTGTTTTTTATGAGTTTAATTTTGAGTATGGCAATCAGCACTTTCAGTGCTCACTTGTGTTTTGAAGGAACGGGCTGGAGCATGCTGTGGGAGATAGAGAGTGCATATAATATAATCTGCGCGTTGAAGGGCGTAGGCACAAGTAGTCCAGAAGTCAGTTGTAGACGATTTCATTACATCTTTTGGGTGATAGACAGTGTGTATTTGTGTACGGTAGCAACAAGCGATATTCAGCCAAAGACCCACACAACACAGGTTGAAAACTGTGTGCTACTAAGACAATAATATGCAATTTCAGGAATGTCTTGACTTGGTCAGGATTGATGCCTTATGAATTCTTGGACTTGTGTTCAGATGCCAATGTCTCAGTCTCATCGGAAGGCCTTGCTTTTGTTTGTCTAGGACTCAGCTGCCTTAGGTAGAGGTAAATGACGGCTCGGTAGCAAGTAGACATTTTGACCATCACAGATAGGAGCAGAATAGAGCGGCCTGACCTACGGCGATCTATACGGAATTGTATAAAATAACTGAGGGGTCAGGTTTTGATTTATGTGGAGTTGGTGTGCAATGAAAACCTTACTCTGGGAGTATAGGTCCTAAGGAATACTGGGGTTGAACCCCTACAACTCCCCATGGCAATTCTCCATCTGACTGCCTTAAGTATACAACAGATTCCGCCACTGAAACCATTACTGTTTTTGCAGAGTCTTTGGAAAAGATAACTGGAATAGGTAAGATATGCCTTGGAGAACTGAAGGAGCCACATCTGGAGCTCAATCTCGGCTCAGAATTTGACAGGTTATATCTCTTCCACGATATTTATGGCAGGTGAGAAAAACTGATTCTTGTTCAATTGTGGGAGGAGTGAGATGAGTAGGGGTGGAAGAGGAGAAGGAGGAGAAGGGGTGTAAGTGTTACCCTTACTTTTTGGTTGGCTAGGGATGAAGTTGAAGCAGAAATCCAAAGGGAAGTGGACATAATTATATTCCTTTAAAAAAATTTAGGATAAATGAAACATAGCAACCTCGTTTGCTCAATTTTTTATCAATTACTTTATTCTTTACATCTCATCCTCAAAGTTTACTCTTGATATACCCAGTACTCATCTCGTAGCTGAGTTGGGTAGAGGTTATAATAAGTGCAACTACATTACATCAAAGTACATATTATCTTTATGAGTTTTGGGAAGGATTTGACACCCTGATGTATTGGGATGAAAGTCCAGTGTTCAGATCGTTTGTCTTCCATGCCATTGTAAATTTATGCGTGATGAGAAAATTATGAATGGTGTGGTGTTATAAAATATAATTGCATTGATGTTCCAGTCAGTCTAAAGTTGATTCTGAACGTCTGCTTTTGTTTGTATATTAGTCACTTATCATTGAGACTGTACTGCGACGGTCTTTTGACGCTGGACATTCAACATCGTAAAACAGATTCATCTATTCAAAACATGGCTGTAAGTACAACAGCCTTAAGCCATCTGATCCCTATTTCGTTATGCTCTATCAGGCATAATTTTGATTCATTTGATTCCAAAATTTTTGGTTGATTGGTTGATTGAATGCTTGACTGACTGACTGGGCTGACTGCCAACTGAAACCTGAGCTTTGTACTGTTTCTGTGTCAATGAAAAGTCCCAAGAATTTCGAGAAAGTTGCCTAGTGATTATCTTAATGTTGCTTGTAGTTTTTTTAATAGCTAATATAGACAATGCTTTATGTTGTGTTCAGAAAGACTTATTCGCCTGAATTCCTTTCTTGATATCTAGATTCTAGAATAATCCAAAAACTTATGGAAAATAGCGTTCACATTCAGTTTGTATGAAAGGATCAGTTTAATTTGATTACATTGAACAAATTAATCTAAGAAGCTATTTCCATGAGAAGACTTGCATGAAAACTGTAGTTTATATCAATTTTTTTACCAGGCTTACTGAAAAGTCAGAGCAAACCATTCCCAATAGATGTAAATTTACATATTTTCCCAGAGAGTCAATGTGGTGAGATAATTCACCACCACTGCTCGTTTGAATGGTGAATGGGTGTCGTGCCCCATAATAATAATAATAAATAATAGTAATAATAATTATGACAATTTACGTGGCGCCATAACGCAGCCTTAGTTACAAGGGTGCCTTACAAAGCAGCTAACTTGCGGGATAAGCCACTAGCAGACGAGTATGTTTTTAGCAGGGATTTATAAGAGTCCACTGAGCCAGCCGATCGAATAGTGAAATCGTTAGGAAGTCTGTTCCAGCATCCAGGACGAGTGGCCGAAAAAGCAAGATTACTGAAGCATGTCCTCATCCTTCACACAGGTAGATCGGTCCTCTCCAGTGCCTAAAGTGTGGAAAAATAAGTGCCTGGACGCCCCTTACCTCTCCAAAAGAAGTGCCTGGACGCCCCTTACCTTTCCAGTCTGTGCTCGCCAATAAGTGGCTGGACGGCGTTCAGATTTTAAAACAAGTGCATGGACGCCGTCCATGACCGTCCAGGCACACTTTAAGCCCTGGTCCTCTCAGATGATCGGAGCCAAAACCCGGCTGCGGAGGAGTGAGTAAGCCCGGATCTGGTCTGAATGCAACAGATTGTGATTCATTTGGCAGTTCATATGTTTGGTTAAACAACAGTGCACAACTCTCCACAGTTCTTTTTGCTTGTCAGTCATGACACTGTTCTTTTTGTTTTAGTCCATCCGTGCACTTGAGCACAAACTGCTGACTCACCTTGGAAATCTATGTACTGAACACAACAGGTAAGTTGTGATTTTATCGTTGTTGCTTGATGGAAGTGATAAGGTTATTGTTGGTGATGGTGATGGTGATTATGGTATGAAGCAAATATACCTTTACTTTGTTTTTATTTGTTAATTCGGATACATTTTAAGAGTTTCGTATAAGAATAAATCTGATTTAGTTAAAGAGGACAGTGTTACTACAATGAAAGCCATTGTTTTCTGTTTGTTGTATGCGCACATTGCATGGCCTGTATTGTTACTGCAATGAAAACTGTTGTTTTCTATTTGTTGTTTCTTGTTTACACAGCCTGTATTGTTACTACAATGAAAACTATTGTTATTCTATTTGCTCTTTGTATGCACAGTCTGTATTGTTACTACAATGAAAACTATTGTTCTCTATTTGCTGTTTGTTTGTATGCACAGCCTGTATTGTTGCTACAATGAAACTATTGTTCTCTATTTGCCTTTTGTTGTATGCACAGCCTGTATTGTCCGATTCGAAGAGGTCAGTCGGTGTGGCCATACGCAGTCTCCGCAGATGAACATCTTCTCGAGTTCGACTACGATCAGTTGGTATACGAGACGAACTCCAAGTGGCAGAACATTCGAATCTATCACTCGCAACAACTGGGAAACGCTCTTGTGCTCGATGGCGATTCCAGTGAGCGCTTCTCACTCTTTGTATGTGCACTTGTTATAGCGCCGCTTCAAGATTGCTACTCGGAAGCGCTCCCGACTACAGCGCAGACACTGAATCGGGGTTTCACGCCGAAGCGCGCGAGCAGTTGCAAGTGAAGGACTTGCCCAAGGTGTCTACGAGGCGGCTTGAGGTGGATTCGAATCTGCAACCCTCCCACACATACCCAGTACACCACCACACCCCACACTGTATCTGTTCATTGTGTTTGTGATAACAAAGATGATTGGTGTTGCCCTCACCTTTTATCCCAGCCTCGGACTGGCACTGTCAGAGTGCGAACAGCGGTGGAGTTTTGTATTTGTTTTTACTTGTCATGTTTTTATATGCATGTAGAACAGTTTGCAGGCGGTGCTATAAAGAATATGCTTACTTGCTTACTTACTTGCTTACGTTACAATGTCTGTCTTGGTGACAGTGCTTGGTGAAGGTGACCTTGTCTACACGCAGACGCTTTGCCGCATCGGAGAAGAGGATTATCGCAATAAGACGATTCTTGTGCTCGGCGGTGGAGACGGCGCCATACTCCATGAATTGCTCAAAGAAACGCCTCAGTTTATCACGATGGCTGAAATTGGTGAGGTTGCTTTCTTCGATCATCATTGTCTGGTCTCTAGTTTCATTTAGCTGTGGCTCGGCTGGGAGCACCTCTGAGGTTTCTTGAAGAGGCGCTGTTTAAATTCTCGAAATAAATGAAAGATTTTTATAAAGGCAGTTTGCAACAGAATTGCTGTCCTTTTAGCCCCCCCCCCCCATACTGTAAGAATCTTTTTCAGTTCATAATTTATTTCTTCAGATGATTTAATCCTAAAAAGTTGTAACTGGTTGTCATACTTGTTCTTTTACCAATGCTTGGCTACAATAATACAGTTGATTGATTGATCGCTTGTTTGAGCAGCAGAAAAATCATTCGTAAATCAACCGTCTAAGTTTTAAACCCAAATGTTAGTTTTCGGTAAGATGATTTTGGGCGATCTTTGGCTATGTACAAAATATATAGTTCTTTGCATTGTTAAATAATGACAAAATTACTAAATTTACAGATGTGGAAGTCATCAAAGCATGTCGCAAGTACTTGCGAGGAGCCTGTGGCGATAGCTTAGACAAGCTTTCCGGAAAAAACTATAAGGTACTTTTGACCTTTCTCGTATGTCTAAGTAGTCCGAAAAATGATAACATTCTGTACTAGTGTTGCGGTTGAAAAAAAATGGTTGACGAAGCGCACACCTGTTCTATACGGTGAAGTACACACGGAGTGGTTTAGCACAGTGACAGTATAAAATTGAAACTAATATTAGGCTAATTATTGGAAATATGAAAACTGATGTGCTAATAGTGATTTGAAGAAATCAGCCGAACATGCATTGTGCCGAATGATACTATTGTTCATTAACCTGATGCACGTTTTAATCATTGTTCAGATGTTCATTGTTCATATTATTATCTGAAAATTCACTGCTCTTATCAGCCTCCTGATTATCAAATTTATGTACATATCATAAATCCATATTGATAATTTTTGTTTATTATTTTATTTCATAATACTTTTTAAATATTAATTTTTGTGACTTCTTATTACTAAAGCAGAAACTGTTGTCCATTTCCACCCAAGATCTATTAGACAGCTCTGGAATTTGTTTTTAGATACTGCTGGAAGATTGCACTAAAGTCTTGGAGGACAGTATAGAAAAAGGAACATCCTACGACTTTGTGATAAATGATTTGACAGAATTTCCAGTCAACAAGTCCGTTCAAGGTGCATTGCATTGGCTTTTTTTGTTTGTTTCCCTGTTTTCTTACCTGTATGTTTTGCAAATATAATTTGAATATAATATATAGGTTTAGTGTAATCATCATCATCATCATCATCATCATCATCATCATCATCATCACTACCATCTTTGTCATAATTGCCATCATTATCACATCTCATCATCGTCGTCATCATCATCATCATGCGCTGATTAAAGCAAGGGGTTCAAGTGCAAGGCCTTCACCTTTTTTGTGGTATTTTTGCAAGGTCAAACCTTTCATCGTGTTTATTTTAGAAGCTTGCTTTTGGAAGTTTCGCAGTATTTTTGATTTTGCTTTGGTACAGGATTTGACTATGACTTTGGCTCTGCTAATCTTATCATGGAGCTGTCGCTAAAGGTTTTAAAGGCGGATGGAAAGCTTCTAGCAAGGGTAAACTAATATTTGTCTGTCTTGCATATGCTAGAAAAAGGTGGATAACATTAGTATAATTTAGATATTTTAATTTCTCAAAACTTTGTGTCACAAACATTTTCAGGTAATCGTGACTTTGTAATAATTTTAAGTTATTGTGATTCTAAAGAAATTCTGAGTTTTAACGTCTTCATCATGATCCTTGCTCATATATTTGTATATCTGAAGGCGTGTGTAGTACCTTTTGCTCCTATAATAAAGTTACTGTAAATATCGGGCAATCACATAGCGAACACTACATCCTACTCAAGCATGATGCTCATTTTATAATCTCTGTTAAAAAGTTTAGTTTTTAGATGTTTCTTGAAAGCACCAATGGATGTAGAGTTCATGATGTGGTAGGGAGGATTGTTCCATATCATTGAAACACTGCACAATGTATACATTTCGTGTTCCAATTTTTGTAGATTTGTTTTTTAAAGAATATTTTCTATTTTGTTTCTGCAGGGTAACTGTATAGGCGCCGTGTCGTACAGAACTAAATTTGAACAGGACGTTCTCTCTCTCGGCTGCCTATTCCGGAGGCGAGACGTATACGTACCGTCATTCCATGAAGTGTATCCTTTTAGTATCACCGCTGGGCTTTGTCTAGTGCAGTGCAGAATGTCTTTGACTAGCCACACTTTTATTACATTTACTAGCAGTTTGCAGTTACTTGTGAGCAGCTGGCTTTCATGCATTTGACATGTTTGTAATATAATGTAAGATGGATTAATTCTGCAGCATGATGTATTAAATTAGTATTTAAAACACTTTGAGAGTGTCATGAGTATGTAAGTTATTTGAATGTAGGTATGCGATGTATGTATTGTATTGTATCTTTAAATTTACGTAGCACCTCTCGCAGAATGACTATAATAATTATCTCAACTAGTCGGACTTTCCCAGATGTGTGTGCATGTGTGCAATGCGTGCATGTGTGTGTATGTGTGTACAATGACATGTAATAGGGCACCTAAAAGTGCCTTAAGAAAAGTGCAACACTGGCCAGTGGCTATTGATCTGAACGAGCACATTTTAAGGTTGGCGTGTGTGTGATGGCCAGAATTCAATTGAACAACAGCTGGTAGTTAGCGCTGTCTATTCTACACAGATTTGAAACACGGTGGTTTATTAAACTTGACGCAGCTGATCATTAGTTACTGCTTGTACGAGATCTGGAGAAGAGCCGATGCACCGCCAGAGCCAGAGAGCGATTCAGGGAACCAGTTGACTGGTGACCTTTCAAACACAGGGAACCACTCTACCAATGCCTGTGAGGTAAACGACAGCCATCCCATCGAAGACATTCCAAAACGCAGCATCAGCGTCTGTGCAATGGAAGACGGAATCATCATCGCCCTGAAAGATGTTTCCCCAGAAAACAACAGAATGGACGTCAGCAAATGACCATTCCACCTCCAGCCTATGGATAAACAGCATTCCACACCACCCGCCAGTGATGCAGCACGTAACATATATGCCAAGTAAGGGACCACCTGTCACTTACCACATCGACCGTAAAATGCCACATTCCAAACGACCATAAGTAATGATTTCTGTGTCCAATTTTGCACCTCGACCTTGGGATCATATTGCTGTAAAAAACTTTTTTGTGCTACACAATATTTTAATTGGCTATTGACATACATGTAAGGTTGATATTATCATGTTGATGTTAAGACTAACATTAACATGTTGATGTTTAATATGCGATTTCCACCGAATTGATATTTTAAATTTTCAAAAATACATTCACTAAAAAATGTAGAAAATGTGTATATTTTTAGCCGTTTTCAAAAGGTTTACTCAGACTCGGTGAAGCATCGCTTAAGAAAAAATAAATCCCGACAAGTTAACCGTTTTCTCTACCCATACATATACATATATATGCACAGTGTGTATATACGTATTTATATGTATTTTTATACACGCATATAATTATATAAATATATATATATATTATGTATATTATGCATAATTTACATTCTATTTATATCTTTAAAAAAATGTCGCAATGACACTTACTTGCATGCCATTACACCAGGGACTATGGCACATATTTTGATAAACTCAGTTTCCCACTTTAAAGGACTTGAGAAATTTTAGGGTTTGGGATTACAAATGCAAGGCTCTTTATTACACAATTTGTTATTACAAGATCTCTGATTTAGCATGGTCAGGGACAGGAATCTCAAAATTGACAAACTTTAGAAAATAAACTTATCACGTGACCTCGTTGTGAGGCCTTTAATTTACAAGGTCGACAATGAGAGCATTTAATGAGTTCACAGTGTACATGTATGTATGTGGCATATATGTGTATAAGCTACATGTGCAGCATATGTTTATATATTATAATTATGTATTATATACTGTATATAATATGTTTGTATATTTCTGACTAATATATCTATATGATATTTGCATCACATGCTTATAATTATCAGAATATCAAAATATCAAGCTCATAATTATTATGATGTTGTAAAGGTTCAATTTGACTTTTTTACTTTTCTACGAATCTGTTCTAGTTGTAGCTTTTTAAACAAGCATTTCCAGTTTCTAGGCATTCATTATTGCTCATATTTCCGCGTATTTCAGTGTATTTGACCGCAGTGTGGACTCGTTTACGTGCGATTCTGCTTCATGCGAAGTGATTTTCTATCCCAAAGCTATTAACCTGCTGCCAAATTGTTTAATGCACCATACAAGAACTGCATTTTAACGCTTTATATCATCGATTCTTCAGCATTTTTATCGCTTTTTATGCGTGACCTGGTTGACACATTGTATTATAATGTGCACTCCCAGATGGTTTCGCTTAAATGAGTCCACGCTGTAATAAGTAGGAATTTAGTGGAAATAGGTGTGTTCTTCAGAAGTGATGATCAAGGCCATGGCCAGGATTTGATTTGGGGGGGGGAGGTGTTTAGTGTTTACCAACTTTTTTCGGCCAAATTTTCTGACGACTTTTCTTTAGTCCTCGAAATTTCTGATGACCTTTTTTTAGTCATCACATGGTTTCGTGGGATTTTTCGTCTGAAAAACCATTCACCGCGGCGTAAAACGATCTAGTGTCATGCTTTTTCTTCTAAAATCGCAATCTTCTGCATGTTCTGGGCTGCCAATACATTGCATACTGTATTTCTTACGTTATATGCTAGTAATTGCATCATGAATATTATTTTTTACATTTTTCATTTTGGGAGTGTTCAAACACCCAAAACACCCCCCTAGCTACGGCCTTGGTGACGATCCTCATGCAGGTACTGCTGATGTTGTACTGTACTGCTGTTGGTGGCGTTCTTGTTGACGAAAGTTTCAATCGCTAGATGTTTTTATTCGGATATCCTTTTCTCGGCGATCTTCGTGTGATGTTTGGAAATGTTTTGAGTAATGTTTGCTTGTTCTACGACTGGTGGAACGTGGAGCTTTAAGAAGGGCATTTAGATGCTGTATTTGTCTTATTAGTCATTATAATGTTCCATGGCTTATTGACAACAGTGGAGTCAGGTTCCACGATCAAATCTGTGAGCAGATTAAAATTGTTAAATGGAGTTAAACATATATGCTCTCGGCCTTGAAAGTTGGACATTTAGTAGAACTTATTCGTCTGTAAAGATCTGTCTTTTGTCATATCATTGATGTACGTGTAATTTAAACTGAATTTAATGTTTAATGAACAAATTTGATTAATTGAATTTGATTCAGATACTTTACTTATTTGGTGCAGCACATTTAAATAGTAACTACTAGTTTGCTGTTAGTGGTTTTTGATTAAACATCGAACGTAATACATGTTCTAGCAACAATGCAACTGGCCTTAAGGTAGCAACCATTGTTGCAATATTTATTGTATTGCTGCCAGTTGTCTCGTATACTGTACAGTTGCTATTGTCATGAAAAAATGAAGGATATCTTATGTAAATTGTTTGCTGCTGCATTTTTTAAGGTGATTGATAATTAATTGCCATTGTTGTTTGTGACCTTTGTTGTTATGTTATTCTATTTCCTTTGTTAAAAATTATTGCATTCCTTTCACAGCCATTGTTAATTATGGAATGGAACGAAAATATTTTTTTTACTTGCATCAAAAGTTGATATCTGCAGTTTTATTTTTTTACAGAGCATTGAATGTGTTGCAGTAAAAGTTTGAGTTTAGCCCATAATTACAATTTTTTTTTGGGAAAGTTTGAAAGCTTGAAGCAATAGGTTATTTGATTTTAACCAGTCAGTTACAGTTATGTATTATTTGAATTTTAAACGATGGAGAAGCAAATAGTTTGTGATTACTGAAATTCAAACCGATTTGAGCCATTTGGTTAAGTATAAATGTATGGGCCAAAATCAAGCGAATATAACTTCTTTCATTTAAATCACTTCAATTCCTTCATAACTAACGTAACTTACTGACCATCTAATGCATGTTTACCTCACTATTTTTCACTAGCTTTCAAAATATCTAGATAATATCCAACTGTGACTGATTAACTACATCTTATTCGTATTTAAAGTGTGATTTTTCTTATGTCAAATATATCTATATCGTAATGTGTATGGAATTCATGTGTTCACAGAGGCAGCACTAGACATGTTTTGCTACCAGGGCATAGCCAGGGCAATCGTGCAAGTGACCAGTTACTGGCAGGGGCGATTTACCCCCAAATAAATTCTTGGCAAGGCAAAAATTCTGGCAGGACAACGACCATGGCAAAGGCTTTTTTACCAGGGCACTTGCCCTGGATTGCACTACTGTAGCACCGCCACTGTGTATTTGTGAGTTCAATCATAAGCTTAAATTTATCTCATTTGCATGTTATTCGTTTTTACTAAATATTTGTAATTGTGTCTGTAATTATATTTACGACAATGTACATTGCATCGTTGGCAGCAAGGTATTTCTAGGATGCTTTACGGAGCTGACTACTTACTGTCAGCGCAAACATTTGCTAATGCTCCAAGTCATGTTACGAGTGCATTTCAAGTCAGATTCGTGGAAGCGCTAGTTGAATTGTTGATAATTAATTGAATTACATTAAATAACATCTTTAGTTTACGGAGTCAACCATTTAGTGGCAGTGGGTACAAATAGATGATCTTCAAATCTTCTGTCATTTGTCAAGTCTAGAGTGTTTTGTTTAGTCCTAGTCTTGTTATGTCGTCATCGACATTGTCTATTCTATTGTCATTCTCGCACTTTGGTTTTTTGCTTTTCTTTTTAATCTTCTATTGTCATTCTCACACTTTGGTTTTTTGCTTTTCTTTTTAATCTTGCTTGTAGCTCATTGCATGGAATTCAATCAACCGACGCTGTTTCCACATTGGAATATTTGCCAAAGGACTTAGTCCAAGCAGCATTGATCATTTCTAATTTTCCGTAGCATGGTAATTTCTGCAATATTTCCGAAGCCAACGCGCGTCTGTCGTGAGGTTTATTTTCTCGTCTTGCTCATGCATTTTCCTCAATTCTGATCCATATGGGAGGATGAGTTGTATTGTATTGTATTGTATCTGACCATTTATAAAGCACTTTTTACCATCATCTCATGCTTTGTCTTGGTCATGGATATTAAAATTTCATTCTGCTAAAGTAGCCTGTTGTTAATCAAGTCTAATAGTCATTTAACTCTAGACTATAATAAATTGCCACAATAAATGAATGAATATGGAAATAACACGTGATATGTGAGAATCTTACAGCTGAGAACCAACTAACTACCGACTCCTGCAATCGCCTATAATTTTGTGTATATACTATATTAAATATTCTAGTACACTGTACTCTATGTGTTATTATAGAATTGATGAGAAAACAGTGCAATAATTTCTTCCAGCTGATTTGTTTACTGATGAGTTTCACTATTGTTGTTTTTAATTGTCAAAGTTTTTCTTTGAATTTATAATTTTAGTTAAACTTGTTGTTCTGCAGTTTTGGTCATTATTTGCTGATTTTATGAGCCGCGTATTTGTGATTCATCTTAACTGTGATTTTGCTTTCTCACTTGTTTTTATTTGCTCGTCTTTTCTGATTTGTTGTTTTTTGATCTTGTGTCATTTGAGTCTCAATATTCACATGATGGTGATTTAAAAATTAAATGGAGCCATTTTTACGCAAACACCAAAAACCATATGAGCCTCCCAAAACAGCATCTTCCCCTTCAATTTGTCTTAAATGCTTCAACAAGGCTCATAGCTTGACCTCCTTGCTTTGCATGTATGCTCTGCATAGGGACTGTCCATAAAAAACAGGGACCGTCCATAAATGACGTCACACAATTTAGGACGATTTTTTTAACCCCTCGTCACACGTCGTCACAAAAGTCATACCCCTCAAATATGATATCACAATACCCCCCACCGAAAAACTAGATGTTCAGAATGTTGTATGCAAATTTTCTTATAATTATCAAATAAAGTAATTATAACTATAAAAATACTTAAAGCTACATAATAGAACGAAAGGTAATTCATATCTACGTATCATAGCCAAATTGTACCAAGAAATTCCATACAGAACAAAAGTTATAACACTTTTAGTGAGCCCACCCACTTTTTTGACGATCCAAAATGTAATGCAACAAAAAGTAGCAAAAACGATTCTATTACAGAATAATTATTCATATATTGTGATGTGATGATGTGACATCAAATTTCTTAAATACCTCTCCCCTTCGTCACAACTCACAAATCATCACAGATATGTGGCCCCTTGCCCCCACCTAGGTGCATAAAATCATTCATGGGCAGTCCCATAATTCCATAATTAATTATCTTGCACTTGCTGCTTATCACTGCAGTGCATCAACCACAAGATGCTTTCTTGGTCTCCATTAAGGCACAGCTTGGAAATGGCCATAAATACGTCTCAAAGTATATTCAAAAGTCGTTATCCACATCTTCATCTCGATTTTTGCGTCTTCATCTCTTTGTTCCCAGGACTAGGACTGCGCTTGCCCAACAACAACAACATATGATTGCTGTGGTTGATCCTTCCTCATCAGTCTCTTCTCTTTTTAAGGCATTTCTGCCCCTTCCTCCCACAGGGTTTTCATGCTGCGAGGGGTGCTACGTAAATCTAGAAATTCTATGCAATACAACAAAATGCAAAGTTGAAATGTGCGTATTTTTCCAGATTTCTTTGGGTTAAAATCCAGAAAAAATAAAACTGTTCTAACTGCAATAATTATCAGTTACTGTTCTATGTGCAAGTTTTTCCCCATCAACAAATTTAGTCATCAGGCAATTGCCAACAAACAAGAAAACTGTTAGAGGATTCGTAGACTATTAATAATTAAGTTGCATATATTTACGTACTTTTTATATATCTAGATGATTAATATGGCATCCTTTTAAGCAAGCCACAAAAGTGTTGATGTATGGAGGCCACAATATGCAGTGTCTTTTAACGGCACATAATCTCACGTGTTCTAATTACTTTATGGCATTTATAGTGTAGCACCTTTATCGTTACAATGTGCAAGACATCGGTCGGTGCAAGACATCAGTTGAAACCATAGTAAAATTATTCTCAATCCTTTCACTGTGTGGGTGCGTTTGTGTATGTGTGTGCATGCATGGGTCCCCTAACCCCTCACATGCACACATAAACATCCCTACGCACACATGCCCACACACACATGCATACATCTGCACACACACACACGTATTCGGAAGTATGTCAGAAGTCGACCAAGTCGGAAGTCAGTTATGTTTTCCCCAAGTCGGGTCAAGTCGTTTCGACTCCGAGTCATCGATTTCAAGTCAACCTCAAGTCACTTTAGGGTCAAGTGGGGTCAGATTGGCTGATCAAAGTCACTCTCAGGTCTTGTTACCGGCACAAAGCATGTAAGCTATAATGATGTCTTTCATTTGTAAATAGGTGTGTGCAGTAAGCTTAGTTGCTCAAAATATGGCGACCCCAGTTTGTAACTTTTATGAACTTCACCCATGACACTTTTAGAGGCAGGCTAGCAACCTATCATTAAAAAATCCGTTCTCGCTGGTTAATGTGGTTGTAAGCTTATGCAAGAGAATAGAAGCATTCGAATGTGGATATTGAGACGGATAGAAAGAATCAGCTGGAGGGATCATGTAAAGATTGATGAGTATTGAGAAGAGTTGAAGAAAAGAGATCGATGGTATACACAATTAGAGAAAGACAAAGAAGATGAATCGGGCACACACTCAGAGGAGACTCGATGCTATGAACCAAAGTTAAAATCTTAATCTGTTAAAATCTTTGCTATGAACAGTCATAGAGGGGAAAATGGAGGGGAAAAGAATGACAGGTAGATCAAGAGAAAGGATGTTGGACTGGATGATGAAAGATGATTATCAGAAGTTGACCAAGAAAGCACAGAACAGAAGAATGGAGACGTCAAACATTCGAACCTGCCTAAGGGCAGGGAACGAAAAGAAGCTTATGCATTGATTGTATGGTTGTGTGCCTGTATATGAATCGAAATAATTGTATTCTCGATCAAATGTGCAATTATTTAAACAATTGCGCTCAAGAGCATTTCAGTATTAGAGTAACATACACGATTGGCATTGAATGAATGAACTTTGTTTATTGCACACACACAAGTCAAGCAGTATAAACGTGACTCAATAAACAGAGTGCAATATAGGAATCAGAAACAGCTTATACAACCCTGGGCTGGTATGCACAGGACACGGCATAAGGTAATCACATATAGTGCCTAAACACCGCTTAGCAATTCCCGATATAGCCATTGGAATGTATCCGTATGCACGAGAAAAAATAGCAACGAGAATAACTAATCTACACATTCCTTGCACCCGACGATGCATGACGCTTGCTCTTCCTCCCAATTCAATAGGTTACAGCTGAGAGCGCATGCGTGAAAGATATTTGTATGCGGTCGGTGCAGCGTGGGGTAAACAGATTCAGACCTAAAGACGGGCCCCAGGGAAATATCGACGGCTGCCTATTGTTCACGCTGTCCAGCTAACGTCGGCCGTCTATTGTTCACAATGGGAGTAGCCGGCGTACTCCTTCCTCGGAATTGGAATAACGTTATACCTAGTTTTATTCGCTAAACTCAAGCCGTGCATACGGAAATAACCCAGTATTCCCGTATAGGCCAGATTTAAGCCATATATAAGAGTTATACCCTCATGTACATACGGGCCCTGGGCATACGGAAATAACCCAGTATTCCCGTAGGCCTATAGGCCAGATTTAAGCCATATATAAGAGTTATACCCTCATGTACATACGGGCCCTGGGCCCGTATGCACATGAGGGTATAACCCGTATATTTGGCTTAAATCTGGCCTATACAGGAATACTGGGTTATTTCCGTATGCACGGCTTGAGATTAGCGAATAAAACTAGGTATAACGTTATTCCAATTCCGAGGAAGGAGTACGCCGGCTACTCCCATTGTGAACAATAGACGGCCGACGTTAGCTGGACAGCGTGAACAATAGGCAGCCGTCGATATTTCCCTGGGGCCCGTCTTTAGGTCTGAATCTGTTTACCCCACGCTGCACCGACCGCATATAAATATCTTTCACGCATGCGCGCTCAGCTATAACCCATTGAATTGGGGGGAAGAGCAAGCGTCATGCATCGTCGGGTGCAAGGAATGTGTAGATTAGTTATTCTCTTCGCTATTTTTTCTTGTGCATATGGATACATTCCAATGACTATAATATAGGGAATTGCAAAGCAGCGTTTAGGCACTATATGTGATTACCTTATGCTGTGTCCTGTGCATACCAGCCCAGACCCCGAGTTCCAAGACTATTTTAGTGCAAGCTAATAATACTTAATTAATTAATTAATTAGAACATAACTGAAAGTAATAGGGATCAACATACAATGCAATAACAATAATAATAAGAAAATATATTAAATAATATTAATAAACAATAATTTTAAATAATAATAATAATCAGACCACTGTCTGATAAAAACCAGCGATGCGTAAACTTGACCACGAAGTATCGTGCAAGTTTGTATTTCTTACTTACTAACCATGTGACCGGCATGACGTAGCGACGCATTACACCTATTTTGCATGTAACCTGCGCAGAGAACAAATTGAAACCTCGTTATTGGTGTAATCGCAGTTTACTTTTTAATTTCGCATAACTAAAAGAGAACATTGCTATATAAGTTTCTACTTCAAGAATTATTCTGCTCAAAGCAATAAAAAGATGCGGAGTTTTGCGCAATTGCATATGCAAGTGCGCGCTTTAATATAAAACATTGCTGAGTGAAGCGGTTGGTCTTCGATCGTACATAGACGACAAATTAGTGGACACTAAAGTGACGTCATGAACGAAGGCAATTATAGATTTACACGGTATTGAGAAAATGTGGCCTAAAGATGCTGCATTATTTAAAATAACATTTTAATTAAAACGCCGAAATAAAACTGCATTTTATACAGTGGTACAGTGTATTTCACCAACACTGCCACCATCCTTGACGAGTGAGAATGGCTCTCCATAAATAAGTTTATTACGTCATCAAATGTGAACTTTGCTTGTGCTATGTAGTCGCGATGAACTGGTCGTAGTATTAGTCTGTCGACTGATTCCATAAAACTTTGAGTGAAAAAGGTGTTTTATTGTTAAAAATTTCGTCGCATTGATTTCTGACCATTGCAAAAAATTCTCTGCAGAAATACGTCCAATAGATCGCCCCAAGAACAGGCTGCGTTCAATCGACGAGGCGATTGAAGCAGTCTTTCCACGAGGTGAGTGGACATAAAACTCAAGCTAAAATGAAAATAATTCGGAGATTTAGCCTCGCGAGCCAGCCTCGCAGGCACCGTGTTAGTTTGCACTGATGCATGTCGTGATCAAGTTTTGAAAAAGCGTAGTTCTGCGAAATTCTGCTTTAAACAGTCGACGGAGACTAAGCATCCGGTTATTTACTAGCGTGCGATTTGACGCAGTTTTTAGTGTGAACTATTAGATATACGTAGACCGAGAACTTTTAGCGAGTGGGTCAGATCATTTTACCCTTTAGCGACGGCCAGGCGATCAGCTGTTTTCAAAGCCTCTGACGGCGTCAATGGTGTATGCAATGGTTTAACTTTCATGCATGAGCTAAACGTTTTGTGATTGGTTTTCGCTGTTTCGGACTGGATTATATTCTTATAAATTTGCATTCTGATGATTTTCTGTTTTAAATTGATTTAAATTGTAGCTGGTATTTTTAGAGTATTTACTAAGAAATAATTGTCAAATTGTTGAATGAACTTCTGCCCAAGTTAATATGTTGAAACATTGATGCTAGTATCATTTAGCTGACCCATTGTGGTTATACCAGTAACAGCTTAAACTGATAGATATGATTGTGGTTATAAAAGATATGACTGACAAAAAGCTTTCCAGTCGTGAGTGTTGCTTGTCACACCATAATTCCTCAGATGTTTGCGACTCCCTTCAAATTTTATGAAGACCGATTGGGTTAGGTAGTGTAAATTTTTTAGGTATTTTATATGGAAAGTTACCTTGTGCATAAAGCCATTCATAGCTTAGCCTATTTAATAATCTGAGTCGTGATGTTTGTAACATTTATTGTCAGTGCTTTTCAACCTTTTTCTAGTGATGGAGCCTTTCTCAAGTGCAGTTGCTCGCAGAACCCTGCTCGTTTTACTCATCCAGTATTTCAAGACATACATGCATTTTATCTTATAGCATTGGGATAATATTTAGATTTATAGTTTTAATGTATGTTATATGAACTACACTACAAGTATATGATGAACGTGATAGTGCTTCACAACTTGTCTTCAATGTGTCCACCACCAGTGCCCAAACTTGTAATGTTTTTTTAAAATGTTCTTGATGACCTTGTTGATGTATTCCAGAGGTAAATCTCCCCAGATCAACTACAATGCAAGAATTAATTCTCTTTCTGCTCTTGGTTTTGGTCGCAGATTATGGTATTTCGCCAGCATAGCTCTCCACACTTGATAATCCATCGGGTTCCAATCTGGATATTCGGGGCCATTGACTTTTCTCAATGAAACCCGCACAGTTGAAATTGAACCGATCTCCTTTCATCAATGGCATATTTCTTAACTCTCAATTTGACTCTTAATTTTTCTCTGCACTCACTGTTTATCAGAGTAGGCTGTGATTATGGCTTTAGCTCTGAAACCTGACTCATGAAGTGTCTGAATACCTGTCATTGACACCTTGTCCATTTTTATTTTTTCAGAGATTTGAATTTCATTGCTTTAATAACAAAATTATTAATCTGACAGATTCGTTATTTACCAACTTGATCGTCTGACATCTTTCTAAGTAACTACACAGTGACATGCAGCCATGCTGGTACCCTGTTTCTTTTCCAAATAATAATTAATAATTATTATCTGACAATATCAAGGCTATTTGATGATAAAAATTATTTGAGCTGTGACTTAATAAACTCGTTTTTTGTTGCGTTACGTTTTTCAATTGTCAAAAGACAGTGGGTGGTCTCACTAAAAGTGGTATAACTTTTGCTCTGTTTGAAATATTTTGGTAAAATTTGGCCAATGGACATAACTGTGAATTGCCTATAGGTCTGTAAAATTTGATTAAGAAATTCTTATTTCTGACCAAGATATTGGCAAAAAACAGTAGGTTTTTTATGGACCATCCTGTGTACGTGGGTATATATTATTATTTGAAATATAATAATATACAAATATAATATATAAAATATAAATGAAAGATGTATTAATATATAAACACTCGTTATGAATGAATAAAGTCAGAGTTGGTTTCTGTGGTGTAGCGTTATGTTCTATGCCTTGTAAGGCCACAGAAAACTAGAAGTTTCAGGTTTGAATCTACCTCAGGCCACTGTGTAGCAGCCCTGGACAAGTTGCTCTCCTAAAATTGTCTCTGAGGAATCAGTGGGAAACCATACTTCACTCATTACATCTCTGGGTGGATTTAAGAGAAATCATTATCATCATGATTATCATCAAATCTTATAAAGTCGTATTGGCTTGGCAGTTGTAAATGTTGATTACGAACAGCGTGACATCATGGAGCCACATTGTGTTTTTCAGACTTCCTTTCTTTCTTCCGAAAAAGAAGTCATGAGTCCAGAAAGCAGGAAGACTGCTAGTATCGGAAGAGGTCTCTTCTGAAAATAATATAGACATGCATTGGTTGCATCATTCATTGTTTGATCAGAACAATGGTTTTTTGCTGCCTTCCCTCATCTTCAGCGGAGTAGTCAGTAAGCATCTCTTCCTGATTTACTGTCAATGAAATTTTAAAAAAACCATAGATGTAAAAAACGTTTTTTTCCGTTTTTTATTCTCTCCCAAAAAACGTCGTTTTTTTCGTTTTTTATTTATCCCATCGTTTTTTATCGTTTTTTATTCTTTCTTTAACTTTATTTATTCATTTACTTTCGGTTATTATTTTCCTTAATTTTCACTTTTTTCTGATATTCCTTATGTTTTCCGCCAACTCTCAAGAATTCATCTAACTAAAGTCATTATTTCATCGTTTAACATCATCATTTAAGAGATAGCCTGCGTGTAGTAGGTTCCTAATGAATGTTTTCAAGCTTAAAATGCGGTTTTAGATGTAGCAAAGTCAAATTATTTACCGTTTCCGTTTTTTTCATCGTTTTTTTGTCGTTTTTTATTTTTTCGAAAAAAACGACGTTTTTTTCCGTTTTTTATTTCGTTTCCATCGTTTTTTACATCTATGAAAAAAACTGATGGTCATAGAATGTGCAGGGAATACATTCAGTTTTTTTTTGCTATATAATGCAGCGTTGATTACCTTATTGTAATCTTGATGCAGATGTTTCTGTGCATTTTTTACAGATGACGAATGTCTTAGAAGCGGACAGCATTCGTCTGAGCTCTGCAAATGCTAGCGATAGAATTGCAAACTGTGATGGCTCTCCGGGAGCAGAAAAGCACGCCACGTGCAATGCAGGAACAGTCTTTCTAGATTCACTGACAGAGTTTACTGGTAAAAGTATTTCTCTAAGTAACTGTAAATCGACATTCGAAACACCTCTGGCAGCAATGAACTTAGTTGACAATTCTGTAGACAGTGACGGCTCGAGAAGCTGCGTAATTCCATCGACGGCAAATCTGTCTGCAGACCATATCTCCGACATATCATATCAGACGACCGACGATCTCCACAGCGACCGAACAAGTATCTGTGATTCAACGCTTGCGACGAACAACTGCGTATCGGTCGAACCGGAAATCGTAAGCAAGTCACAAACTGTATCGAATAGTTTATCCGCGGAGAATAAAGCGAGAAACGACGCAGAGATCGTCGATGTTTCTCCGGAAGATTGCGGCGATCTGTCCGCAACGAACGACGATTCAAGGTTCGAAGATCAGGAGGTGGTGAAGGAGTGGCTGCAGGGAACGGTGGAGCACCTGAGGAGGATCGTGTCGTCCGATGACAACGACCTAGATATCGACCTTGACGTCCAGGACGAAGAGACGGTGGAAGTTCAGGAGTTCTACCAGGAGGAAGAGATTGCGGATGAGATGGTCGAGTCGGAGAAAGAGACTTGCAGTTCGTCGGACGAGGGGGAAGACGAGAACGAGGAGCCGCTTAGCTACGAGCTGCAGCAGGGTTACAAGATCCTGCGAGAGATGATGGGCAACAACAATCGAGCGTTCACGTGGCCGTTCGTGAATCCCGTCGACGCGTCGGCCGAGGGTTGCGCCGACTACTACAGGAGAGTTAAGAAACCGATGTGGCTGATGAAAAGTAAGTTGACGGCGAGTGCAATGGGTCGTTGGTTATATTTTGTGTTTGCTATTAATCTAGTTTTTTGTGCTTTGATTTTTCACAGGCTTCCTGTTGGGGGTTTATGAGGTTTGGGGTTATTGTCTGTGAACTGACTTACCATTTTCTCCATCTATGAATGCTGCTTTTCACTCTATAGCCGCAGAGATTCGATTTATGTTCTAGTGAAATATTTTAAAAAAAGTAGAGTCCATCCAGTACTATGTGGAACACAGGGAGGTGATCATCTCCTTTTCAATAGCCTTGAGCCAGCAATGGGCGAATCCCAAGTTCCTGCATACGAGGCAAGTGTATCGCAGGACTTGCCGTTTACTTGCCAGTTTATGCCGGTACCAAATTCAAGTGAAAAGTTCATGTGACCTTAGTTACATTGGAGTCGAACTGGCAAGATTGTAGAAATGTTGGAACGTGTCATTTGATGTGTTCTGTACTTGAAGAGCTGTCTTTGAGAATCATGCAGCGTGTACAATGAAAAGAAAGTTGTGTTACAGTTGGGTTACTATCTCTTTCCGTAAGAAAGAGCTTGACTGCACTGCATCAGCGTTAATATCATAGTGAAGTATACTGAAAGGAGAGCTGCGTGTACTTGCTAATTTCTTCAGCTTTGAAAAATACAAGCGCATGGTGTATTTAATATGTAATACGACACACATATGCACATGTGACAAGTGAGGCTGCAATACAAAGGTTAATTTCTGGCAGCGTCAGACACTGTGATATAGACATACAGTGGAAGATTGTTCCAGATGATGGGCCACTTCATAACCTTGAACAAGTCATATGTTTGAGTGGGTGTTTTGTAGCAAATGCCATTAAACAAACTGGCACCTGATCTGCCAATCTGCAGTGTTCCAGTTTCCAATACATCTTGGTTTCAGACGTGGGTCTCATGTTTAATTTTGCTTTAACCATGGTTTAAAGTGTGGCTGGATGGTCATGGATGGCGTCCATGCACTTATTCTATAATCTGAACGCCATCCTGCCACTTATTGGCCAGTACCGCTTGGATAGGTAAGTGGCGTCCAGGCACTTCTTTTAGAAATTAAGGAGCGTCCAGGCAGTTATTTTTCCACACTTTAAGCACTGGCTTTAACATAATTTTGGTATATTGTGTGTGTGTATAAATCTAGTGGCTTCTAGTCTTAGTATCTTACATATCTTAGTATCTTTCTCTAGAGCTATGGTTATACCCTGGGTATCTACCAGTATCCTCCATTACTAAACTTAAAAATGTTCTTTTTGGGCACGCTGGAATTGGGAGCACCTTTGAGTAGTTTCCTTGAAGGGGTGCTATATAAGTTTCCGAATGAATTAATATCTTACTTCATATTTCACAGCTTTGCCAAACAAGGAAACCTGGTTGTATCACCAACCTGAACTTCCACAATTCTGCATAAAAGTTTGGCTGTGGTCAGCCCATCCTCTTTTAATAAATTGCCTAACAGCCTGCAACATGAGCTCCTTAGCCTTTCTTTGTCTTTTTCCACAAACTCTTGAAAATCATCTTGTTTGAACATGATTTCATTTTGCCAAGTCAGAAATGACACTGAAGAGCGTTTTAAAGTGGTGCTATATAAATTTACAGTTTCAATTATCAAAAAATGCATTAAGAATCCATCATTGGTCAGTTTCAGAGAACTTTGATTCAGAATCAGAACATACACCAGATCAGAAAAATATGTATCCCTTCTTTTGCAAAGAGTCGCTTAGTATTTAAAGTGGCTGTACAACAATTGTGGGTTTACCATCTGGTATTTAACAGCTTCTTTGCAGAAGCAGCTGCCTGGAGTTAAATTTTGATGTCTGCATGATGATTTTCAGTTGCCAACTTTATGATAATTTTACAGTGAGGGAGAAGTTTGAGCGACGAGAGTATGAGAACATCACGGAATTTGTCGCGGATATGAGACTAATGTTTGAGAACTGTTACCGCTACAATGGACTAAATCATCCCATCTCTCGCAGCGGTTCGAAACTGGAGATGATGATGGAACAGAAACTGCAACTTCTTTCAAGGTTAGAACTAGTCTATTGTAGCAAATAAGTCAATGATAGGCTGTTGTGAAAATAATTTACATGCTCAAACTTTCTTGACTTAACGATCAAAAAGCCAGTATGCTGAACATCAGACAGTGCAGTTTTGCTCAGCTCAGACCTATGCATATTGCTGTTCTTTGATGCTGTGTTTTTAGATTAGAAATCATGTTGATCACATTTAACTTTGATCTTTGTAGAATGTAGCTACTTGAAGGTAATTGTCAGGTGGAATGGTGATGTTGATGAGGATGATGATGATTTATTTATTTCTTCATTTCTATGACACCCCTTCAAACTATCTATTCAGAGGCACTCCTGACTACAGCGCGGACACCGCATCGGAGTTTCATGTCGAAGTGCACGAGCAATTGTGAGTAAAGGACTTGCTCGAGGTCCCTACGTTGCGGCTTGAGGTGGATTTTGAAGAAAAAGACATGATGTAGTTATTTGAATTGATTAAGCTAAATTGAGTTGTCATAATTTTCTTTTAAAATTTTAGAGAGCTTCGAGAAAAGACGAGTTTAGCTGCGACATCTGGTGAAACATTTGAAATGCCGCTGACAAGTAAGATTTCTTGATGAACATTACTGTAACGGCTTATGGTTTTTAAATATCCTTCGGAATGTGAATATTATAAATGCTGTTTATATGTGTTTGAATAATTGCATGCATTTGCAAATCGGTGAATAACACTTTGTATGTTTTAGAGGAGGTTTTATATGTTACGAGTACTGTCAGTACAATGATGGTCCAGAATGTATTATCAGAGATGATTAAATTGTGATGTAATGTGAGATAAATGTCAATGTCTGGACTGTTTGCAGGCATTTTATATGAGCTGTGCCTCTGAGTAGTTTCTTGAAGGGGGGCTGTATAAATGCTCTGAATGAATGAATGAATGAATGAATAAATGAATGAATGAATGAGTCGATGTTGCAGAAAATTAAATTACAGTAGCTGTGTTCGGATTTGCTATGATGGTGGAATTTACGAATATAGAATTTACAGTAGTGAAATTACAGAAGGTTGTAGAATAGGTGCTGGTGGTAGAGTTTTGTTAGCAAAATTACTAATAGTAGCTGAATTGGTGATTGTGTTAGAGTATTTGTGAGCAAGTAGAATTGGTTTTGGTTAAACTGGTGATCATGGCAGTAGTGCGTATAGGAGAGGTAATGGTGGTGATGCGTTGTGTGTGCGTGTGTGTCAAAACCTTTCTTAGAGCACCATATTTGTACTTCACAGAGTGTTGCTTTCTCGTCTGTGTATGATGATTTGTGATGCTTCGTAATCAGGCACACGGAGACAGAAGCAGTTTCCGTCCGGTTCGATGACCGTCTTGCATCGTCTTCGTTACGAGGCCCAGGAGAAGGAGAAGGAGGCCAAGAGACAACAGCAACTGGACAGGAAGTTAGCTTATGAGGCAATGCTTAAGGAGCTGGATGTCTGGGAAGACAATCTGTTTAAAGAACCATATCGGCAGCAGATGAAGGCGATGTGGGAGGTAGTTTTCTCTCTCTCTCTCTATTTCTATTATCTCTTAAGTGTTAAATGTATTATAGATTAGTTGTGTTTATTTATTTATTGTTATTATCTACTATTGTGCTTTTGTTTTATTATTGTTATTTATTTTATATTTTTGTCACTTAATTGTATCGCGCTACTCTAAGTTAGTTGAACTTGTGTACAGCTGAAGATCTCCCTGTTGCCATCAATGGGGGAAGGGGTCTTGGGCAATTGCAACACTCCGGTACGAATAGTGCATAGACAAAAGATCACTTCCTGATGTCCTATCTACAGTCAGATGGCATTGGTAAACTGAGTTGTAGGACGCACAACTGTAACTGTAGTGACCATAGGCGTACGAGGCGGGGGTCCAGAGGGGGCAAGTGCCCCCCCAAATTTCGGGCAAATGTGTTTTTCGGGCAAAAGAGGCTGGACGGGCAAAAAAATCGGAGATTTTTTCGGACAAAACAGGTACGGGAGGGATTTTTCGGGCACGCAGGGGTAAAAAAGGTCGTAAGATTTTAGAATTTTGGGCGAATGACTAAAAAAAAAAGAAAAAAAAAGGTCATCAGATTTTTTGGACACAAAATTTTTTTTTGCCCCCCCTTCACTGCCGAAATGTTCCGTACGCCTATGGTAGTGACAGACACCTTTCATGGCTGCCAATCAGTTCAATTCAACTCCTGTAATAATTTGAGATCATTCGTTCATACTATGAATTGTAATCATACTGCGTTGCTTCAGTTTGGAATTAAGTGAAGAAAATTATGGTTTTAATCTTACTCAGAATTCGATATATTTTCTTGGGGCCAGAAATGAAAATTGAATACGTTTGCTGGTGAAAGAAAAACTCTTAGTAGGAACAGAGTGTAATTGTGATAATTTTTTTGTTATGTGTGCGTTTCATTGTATCATGTTCGAAATGTGTTTCAGTTGCCACAAATTGGACAGTTCTTGTTTCTGTGTGGGAAAGCATTGAACCTGGCCGAGGTTTCACAGTATGAGCTTGAATGCTGCCTGCTCCTACCACAGCAGAGCTCAGCTCTTCAGCGAATCATGACTTGTTTCTTAAGCACACCGCATCAGAGGGCAAGGTTAGTAGTTATTCTTGTCTGCTTTGTCCATGGATCATACAAAATATAGAATTTGAGTGTTAGGCGAATTCACAGGAACCTCATAAGAGCAGTGGCATCTGATGTTATTTTTACTTTACTCTGAATATGGTGCGCTCTGCAATTATAATGCAAATTTCAATTACGGTAAAAATTTTACGAACATTTTCACAGTTTGTGTTCTTTACATTGTACTTATTTAATTGAATTGTGCTCCAGAAAAACCTCCAATGAATCTACTTTGGTGCAGAGGTGAAGTAGGAAATTTCTACATTTGTTAGGCTTTGCACGAGGAATTTTGCCGGTCTCTATATAAGGGAGTAAAACTCGGTACAAGCCAGTTATTTGGTGGGTGCTATAGATCACACACCGACTGCATTTATGATTTCAGACTTCAAGGAAAGTCGCTAATGTCATACAGAGTTTGGGAGGAAAAGTTGCGACAGTTGCTGATTCTGTGGTACAGGACTTATGAGGATGCTGAGAAAAATGCCAAAAAGGTTCAGAACGTTTATTATTATTGTTGTTATTGCAACTATATAATATGGAATATAATAAAATAATAATATAATAATAATAAAATCCTAACCATGTCTAGAGTGAGAAACAGTTCTTGAACCAATCCTTTGAGACAGGCAACGGTTTGAAGATTTAACAACTTCAGTTTTTTTTACCTTCGAAGCTATTTAATGATTTCTTTGTTATATTTTCTAAATTTTTGTCTTGTTACTGAAATTGCATGGATTCAATAAGCAAATTGAATTGAATTTGAGGGCAGATTGTGAGTGCTATTTCTCACTGCTTTATCCACTCACTGACATTGTGTGGTTAAAACCTTCTGCTCTGATTGTGGTTTGAATCCCTGACATCTTATTTGGCTATTCAGATAATAGCTTTGCAGATTTAGCCCTCTCATAGCTAATCTGTGTTTTGTATTTTCGTTAATTTCAGACTGTGATCAAACTAGGAATTGATGAGAAATTTTTCAAAGTTCTTGGTAAGTTCTGGGTATATTTAACTCTCTTGAAAATCCCACAAAGGCACAAAGATATATCAAATTTGCTCTTCTTCCTTCTCTTCTAAGCAAAGCTCGAGGGTACGCGTACCCTAAAATAGAATACGTTAAAATACGTACGTACCTTTCAAAAAATAGAATACGCGTATGATACGTACCATACACGAAAATTTTATTCATGGTTTACTCGGCGACCCATAGCCAACGTATAATCTGACGTCAACTGTAGGCCTATCCGTCCATGAAACCGGTACTTCCGGTAGCTTATAGCAGTAAATTTAATTCGATAAATTCTTTGGTTATAATAATATTAATTTAACGCAAACTGTACTGTATTTCTGATGAGAGCTAAGTACACGTCGCTGGTTTGCAAATTGGTGTAACTCGACAATTGCAGTATATCTATAAGCTTATAGCCTACGCATCAGTCAGCGAGTCAGCGATGCCCAGAGAACGCGAGAAGGAATGGACGCACGTGTGAAAGTTTTGAAAAATGCGAACAATTATTATTTGATTGAATGCATTTTTTCGACAAGCAGTTCTGGGTTGGATCAGGCAATCGCATAAGAACACATCGTTGAAGTGCTGCAGCAGAACTGAGACGACTGACTGACATTAGTGCATTAAGTGCAATGTGTGCTGGATAAACATAGATCTACAATATAGCATTGCAGCAATTTATTACGCCGTATACTGGGTTGTGAGTGTTTGCTTAAATTAAATTGAACATTCTTATAATGAGTAATGACGAGGCTAGCGTATTTTATTATTGTTTACGTACCCTAAAATAGGGTACGTTAAAATACGTACGTACCTTTCAAAAAATAGAATACGTACGGTACGTACCCTCGAGCTTTGCTTCTAAGCATATGAACTATCGTCTTCTGCCCCATGGGACATTTTTAATTAACCGGTATAAGGTGCTGTAGTTGTGGAATATTAGATATGAGAAAGCTTTGCATTCCTGTAGAAGGAAATCTCATAAACAATAACCATTTCTAGATATGTTGTTGACTATTCATTGGGCGTGAGTTGTATCAAAACTAAGGTGTCCAGTGATCTCAGATTGGTGTAATTTAAAATTTTCAGAGGATGAATATTCATCTGATATATGGATAGACTCGTGATGAGCACCACATTTATCTTTATCATTTTATCTCATTTAGCACTGCCTTCGCCAGCATGACTGAAGATGATGTTCATCAAGAGCAAATGTACAAATGTATTGTCAAGCAGTCCCTTTGTTTGTTTGTTTGTTTAAGGACTAAAAGCTTTAAATGATTGTTCTTTCGAAATGATGTGCAGGTCGCACGAATCCATTAGAGCGAAAGAAGTTTCACGAGCTGACGTTTTACCAGAGAGTCTGGATATTGAAGTCCATCTGTGATAATTGTCTGGTGAGCAACTGACGATCATTTTTATTCTTCTCATTTTAGACATTCTCACATATTCTGTTATTTTAAGTCTAAGATCTTTTCATGTTTGATGACGATGCTGCAATGTGTAGCGTTAACTGCTTACTTTAACAGGCAACTGCGTGCGTTACAAAGTGCACAGCATGACGCGTAGGGAATATAATTAGCGGAAAACTGTGTTTTTTGGGCTGTGTAATTAATACAAGCATTAATTGTGTAATGAAGCAGCACATTAGCTGGTCATTTTTTTATGTTACCTAAAGCAGGTGTGTTAAAGTGGCTGTGATGGGCCAGGATACCAAGGACAACACCTAAGCAAAAGGAGATAGGGATCTAGGATGGTGCTTGGTGAACCCACCCCCAGAAAATTTTCAGTAAACTAGATCTTAAATGATGCACTTTATCTTACATACAGTAATAAATAGGCTTTAAAGATCTTAACTTTGATCTTCAGTTTCAGAAATAGTAAGTAAGCAAAATAGTTAAAAGTCAATATATTCAGCAGTGCTCAGGCCTTTCGAATTTTGCCATCTGTACAAACTTGTCTCTTGGTGTTCTGCAGTGTGTTGTATTTGAACATTTATAAATGCATAACATCGCTGTCATAGTATGTTGGGCAAAATCAGTGGTGACCACCTGTGTAAAAAATAACCTGGTATTGCATGCACACTGCTCAAGATAACCCAAACAGGTAGTGCTGGGTTTATAAGTCTTATATGACCCCAGAATAGATGTGTGAAAATATATGCTGTGATTAGACTGAAATCTTTTTCCAAGCTCTGAACTAAATTTGTGATCCATCTACTTCACAGAGCTACAATTGGAATATGCGTTCTATTGGATGATCCTGTTATATGGAGACTGCTGTATGAGAGTCAGTTTGCCACTGGATGGATGTTTTCCATTGCTGTGTGTTGTGGTATTTGCAGGAGGTTCAGAAATCATTGAACGAGGTGATTGAATCACATCCTCTCCATGACCAGCGGGCAACAAAACTCGGCAGTGATAATGACGGCAACGAGTACATCCACTTCCCACAGTTCTGCGGCGAGGATTTGCGTATCTACAGACAAATACGACCTGTAGTCGTATACGAAGAAACAAACAAAGAGGCAGTTTCAAGTGTAAGTGCATTTCACTTTCCTTAAGTGCAGCTGGCGGATAATATTATTGTATCAATCAATCAAGTTTTTTATTGCAACCAAATTAATTTTTAAAAATGTCAGCGAACGCAAATTATGAATTGCATTGTTGAGAAAGGGAAGTTGAAATGGGATGGAGATCCCACCATGGAAGGTCACCCAGATTGAAATTCTTCAAGAATATTTACAAAGATGGATGGTAAAAAATTGAATTGGTTTTTGAACAAGAACAACGAAGATTAGATTGTCAAGAACATGTGAAGAAATGACTACAAGCTTGACTAGACCCTTGAATACTTGAAGTCATATACTTTATTAGCTGTTATTAGCCATCAACTTTTGCTGTTTTGGTTGATGAAAGTTCTAAGAATAGCACTGATGCTTTTTAAGAACCTATAGATTACAGGCGGATCATATTTCTCTTTGTGTTGTGTTCCCTGCTAGGTTGGCATTGGATTTGATGGTAAACATTCGGATTTTGTTGTAGCGTGATGTGAAGAAGATATAGGTGCTTGCAGGACATTGCAATGTGATTTCTGAATAAATTAAGCACATGTGACATGTAATGTAAAGTTCTGTGTGTAATGTAACGAAAATCTTAAAGAATTTCTCGTGCTTTCTGAGAAGTACCAAAAGGAGCTATGCAAATGTACAGATACAGGACAAACTTTACCATTATGTAATAGGTTTATGCTTGCAAGTATATGTTGAATATGATCGTTTTCTGTAAAAAATTGTATTATCCCCGATTCCCTATTTTGAGTGTAAAACCTTATTGCAATTTCGGATTATACATTTGATTTGTCTTATGTGTATATAAATCGGTATTTAATTAACTTTGAATTGAATGTTTTTAGTCGAGATCACGTTTGAAAAGACATCGAAAGCACCGACACAGAAGCTCAACAAAGAAAAGTCTACTAGAGCCGCCTCCAGAATCCACTACTGCCTCCTCTGCCGCCGCACCACGATTACGAGACAGCAGACTTCGTCAGGTTGGACTAATTTCTATTTGATTGATTTATTTTAGCATAACGTATGTGACTGTATGATTTTGAATTTCTGAAAACTTATTGATTCTTGAATGTGAAAGCCAGTGTTTGCTTCACCGTGATAGCCTCTTAACTAAATGTGATGCTGGGGCTTGAAACCTGTCGCTTGCCGCTTCCTAGATGTTGCGCCAGAAGCTGAATCAGGTGAGAGGGGTCAATAATGTAGAATGTTCCTCAATTCTGCAGATGATTATGAATTTGTCATAATTTGCGAAGTGGTAAAGCGATTCTAATGCCATCTGCGTTATTTCATTCAGAATATATTTATTGATCAGCAAAATTGCAGAATAATAAATTTGTGGTTTCTGAGGACTTTCATGGCACAAGAATATTCTGAAACTTTTTGTTCAATTTTCTTATTCTAAACTAATGAAGGAATTATAGGAGTATAAGTTACAGAAAAGTTGTTTTCATTCTTTAAAAAGTATTTTAAATCAGCTGCATTGTGGCATATGATTGAATAAAAAAGGTCCAAAACCGACATGTGACGTCACAAATGTTGTTAAGTATTTTGATTTTGAAACTGTTAACTGTCATCATTCTTTTCTGCTGTTTGAACGCAGAATCCACGGCAAGTTCAGAGTTATCAGCTGTTGGATTCATCAACCTCGTCGAGCGACAGTGGAAGTACTTCCGATGAACAAGAAGAAGACGATGAAGAGAAGGAAGAGAAGGAAAAGGAAGGCGGGGAGAAAGAAGTGGATGAACAGGAAGAGGAGGAAAAGAAGGAGAAGCAAACGTTAGTGGAAGAAGGGAAGCCAGTGGAGGACGAGGAAGAACCTAATGAAGTTGTGAAGGAGATCGAGGAGGAGGAGGAGGAGGCAGTTCCAAAAGTGGTGCAGCGCAGCTCACGGAAGCGCTGGGCAACTGAAAAGAATAAATCAGAGGTGAAGTCATCGGAGCTGGAAAGTTGTTTCGCGTCGTACGACAGCAAACATCCTCGTCGATCGGTCAGACAAGTTCTGGCGGAGTCGATGAAAGATGCGATACGATGCACGTCGCCAAACTCGGACAGAACTACGCTTCGTCGTTCGTCTATGAGCAGCTGTTCGTCTCTTGCTTTGTCTCGATCTGGCCAGGAGTCGTCTTGCAAGAACGGCGGGTCACCTGGAAAGCGAAGCACGAGGTCTGTGGGAAAGGACAAGAGGAAGAGGGCGTTCAGTTCGGAGGAAGATGACGAGGTGGAACCGGATCTCTTCCCAGTTACGTCTCCCAGACTAACGAGAAGCCGGACTCAGGTCAAAAGCCAGTTGAACAACTCTACGATGAACAGAAGCAGGACGTGTGCTGTTGGTTTGGGTCAGAAGGACAGGCTGAGACCATTCGACGTTGGACGAATCACTCGGAATCTATACAAGAGTCTGCTTCAGGAGGAGAAGGAAGAGGCTGCGAATCGAAATCGCCAGCAAAGTCAAACAGGGAACGACACGGAATCAGAGGAGAGGGGACGGAAGGGTTGCAGACGAAAGAAGAGGAGTTGTCTGACGGTTGTTTCCAGTGTAAGTGATTGCCCTACTGGTGCGGTGGTGAGCAACTGTGGGGATGCTTCATCCGGGTTAGACGTTGCTAAAGTTGCAGCGAGTTCGGAGGAGGCTGCATGCAACGGTCATGACGCAGTAGTAGATGTGAACAGTTGTCTTGAATCTGTTTCCAGTGATGTTGGTCAGGGAGACTGCCACTGGAGGAAGGATGACCCGCAAGTTAAGGTGGAGGTCAGCGAAAAGACGACACATGTGCCATCAGAATTGGTATTCAGTGAGAGCAACGTGGTTGATGAGCGCGTGCCGGTGGAAAAAGCTTCTTTAGGTGACTGCGGCATGGAAGAAAAACCAGTTACTCTGAAGTGTCTGTCTGATGAAGCCGTTGGTGAATCCCAGAGCGCTTATGTGCATGGTCAAATGTCGGACTTCAAGGCAACAGATTTGGAATTGGTTGTCAGTCAAAAGGTTGAGAGTGAAGTTAAAGTAAACGACGGAAAAGTGGAATCCTTACCGCTGGAACCTAAGGAAGAAGTTTTGGAGCCGGCCGATGTCAAGACTGATGTTGAGGGAAAGATTGAAATTAATCGGTCGATAAACGCTGAAAATGTTGCGATGGAAGTTAAGAAAGAAGACGAAGATGACGTCTGTGAAATTCTGGTGAGTTTCTTATGCATCAATTAAATTCATGACAGTTATTTGCATAGTTCTTTAATTTGAATATTTTATGTGTCTTTGTCCTTAGATATTGGCAGTTATTATGTGATGATGCTATGAGCCGATTCTTCTTAGTCTTTAATTTTAATGGCTTTTCTTTCTCAGGCAGTGGTGCGCGATAGTATAGTGAGTGTGGTGTGATGGAATTTCAACTCACGGGTCAGGAGTTAACAATTTTGCCAGGGTAGTTGGAATGGGTGTTTCAAGATTTTTTCACGTATGCCCCAACTTAGCTGTTCAATGTTACACTGTTCGTATGCTGTCAGTAGTAAGATTAGGCCACGACTGGTCACCCACCTCTATATGCATGCGGAAACTCAGGATGAAGTCAATGATGCTTTACATTCAATGAATTTCTCTCAGGGTTAGAGTTGATTAGCTTGTTTACGCCCACCATGCACTTCTTGTTAACCAACATTTTCTTAGTTTATGTCCATATACCTACGACTCTAATACCCTCCGCTCCAGACCGTGCAAGAGAACTTGTGATGTTCTCCCTAATACAATTGTTTGCAAGAGAACTTTTTATGCTCTCCCTAATACAATTGTTTGCTAGAGAACTTATGATGTTCTCCCTAGTACAATTGTTTTGAAGAGAACTCTGTACTCGTCTGTTGTTTTTCATCTGACTTTAGCTAGTGGTATGCCAACATTCGGTACTTGCCTGGCAGTACAATAAAAATGAATTTGAAAACTTCTGGCCTGCATAACACTTTGAAGGTTGTAATCTTTGCTGTAATATATATTTATATATGTAGTTAGCTGATTAAATTATCCAGAGCCGGGAAATACAAGACAAGGTACCTCGGTTAATATCCGGTCATTACAGCTTAATTCTGACAAAGGTTCCCAACCGACCATCTCTGAATTGGCTGAAATTTTAACTGCATGTTGCAAGCTGTATTGGATGCAAAGCCCGAAATCTTTAATACAATATTTAAAATATACTTTCCAAGATATCGTGGATTCCATGACCCAACACTCCGAAGGCTTGTCGTCGCATGACTGAATTTTTAAATTTCAGTTAATTCAGACATGATTAAGTGGTAGGCATTGGTTGAATTCAGCTGGAACGATCCTTCTGTCAACTTACTTTATATGCTGCTAAAACTTCCTCTGCAATTTAGAGTTGCTTTCCATTACAACATTATTGTAGACATTGAGCTTGCCTTTATGAATTCTGATCTGTTCCTGCAGGGCCCGGAAAGTGGAGAATTCGAGCTGGTTGTCGACGGCATTCAAGGATTGCGACAGCTTATCGACAAATTTGCCGATAAAGACGACGACAACGAGGAGGAGGACAAGGTATCTTATTCTGAACACATCTATTGCATCGTAGAGTTCTTAGACCATCTTTTGATGTTGCAATTTAAAATGGTGCTAAATATGATTGATGCTTCTTAGTTTGTGGAGCAGTGTGTTCTGTGCCTAGCAACCTAAGGGTCGCAGGTGCGAATCTACCTTAAACCACTGCTTAGCAACCATGGACAGGTTACTCACCCATAATTGTCTTTTAGGAAGACAATGGGAAACTACCTCACTCATCTCGTCCCCCAGTCGCGTAAAGCCAATGAACCTGCCTTTGAGACAAGAACTCGTCTATCATCAGTTGGATTGTGGTACTTAATTAATGCGAATAATAATAATAATAATAATTATTATTATATTTGTTTAATTATAACAAAAACTGATAGACACACCGCTATCAGGTACAAAAAGCAGTTTATCAAATACAATATAATACCTATAGAATGTCTTTAGCATTGACTGCAACTGGTTTCCCGAACTCAATCTGAGTGGGTGCCCATCAGTGATACTCCCTCAATAGGACAGCTCCGTAATATGTTACTGATCCCTAAAGACTAGTTAATTTACTCGAAATATCGTTAATTCTCGTTTGTACTTTGTTGTTGTCTTTAGGATGCAACGGATAACCATAGATACAGAAAGCGTTGTACGATTGCACTTCACGAACGGTTAACCAACTTGCTTGAAGAAGTGGAGAAGCACGAACAGCATCTCTTGAACTTCAAGAAGAAGAAGATAATTCGGCTGAGAAAAGAACAGGACAGCTACCGTGAAGAACCAGAACGAGAGCAGGTTGGAATGGCACGCTGATACTTGAATTCGCTTTGTATGAGAGGGCTTTTTCTTAGATAATTCAAGAACAATATGATGTGTAAAACTTGTAATAATTATAATAATAAGACAATATTAATGTAAGGAAAAGTAATGATGATGAGATAACTAGCTAAAGATTTTTTGGTTGTGACAAGTTAAGAAGCTATTATAGTATTCAGAATACAATTTGTTAAGAGGATGTTATAGGAATATTTTAATAGGCTAAGATGTAATGATAGTAAGATGACAAGTTGAGATGAATTATTCAGAAAACAATTGAGATGATGGAATAGCAATAATTTTAAGATATTTGGAGATGAAGTAGAGATGTCCGGATGTAGCCATGTGTATATGAAGTGTTAGCAACTTAAATTCTTAAGCTTTGTATATGAAGACAGGTGACTAGTCCTCTCCTTGCTGTGGTATCTTCCCACCAACAATATGATATGATTGGTGGACCCATTAAGGCTGAGTTTTTTGTCTAGAAGGTGCAAGTGGGGCGGAAATCTTGAACAAATTTCTGCCCTGGCGGAATCCCAACCTCTTAACTGACATCGTGACCACTGCACTAAATTGAGCAAATCAATTATAATGAGATAATTATTTTTTTTAAATGATTTTAAGATAAATGTTATAAAAGGTAGCGTTAACAACTAACTGTTAGTTAGTTTAGCTGCATTCATTAAAATAGCTTGAACTTGTCAGATAACAGGAATAAGGTGGGCTCTTTATTTTCTTCATCGTATTCTCAAGTTTTGGTTCTGGAGCTCTGTGATCTACATTGTTGCCGTAAATTTCTCAACTTGCAGTCAACATATAAATCAGTTGCCAATTGTTGCCTTTACGTTGATCTTTGTGTGTCTCCTTCTTGATCCCTAGTGAACACTGATTCTTACCCGTGAATGAGATTTACTGGTCTTAGCTCATAATATCTGCTTTGACGTTAACTTGTTTATGTATCATTTCTGGATGTTCATAATTATATGTCGTAGATTTAGTTAATGCAGTGCTCTGATTCAAGTAAATAAATAAATGATATATCTTAAGTACATTTCTTAAATGAGAATAACCTAGTCTCATAAGGGTGTTTTAGAAAAATACAATTTCAAAGATAGAAATATTACCTAAAATGTATTGGAGTTGAATTGATGTGTAAATAGTGTGACCCTTAGAATAGACCGGTCAAATGAGGTTTTCGCAGTTTGTCTAAGTAGGGTCTTTTTTGGCAAGATCTGGAGACTTCTATAGTGCCTTTTATCATGATCCACAGAGCATCAGTCCATGGCCTCCTCGAGACGAAGCGATGGATACGGAGGCTGGGACGGACGAAGGCAGAATGAGACGAAGTCTGCGACAGATTAACAGACCTCCTCGAGCAAAGGTAGGTCGTCGTCGTCGTAAGCCTTCATCTCTTGCTCGTTAATGAGCTTTGTTTACTTTTGTACTCTATCAGCTGAAATTGGAGCAGGTAGGCCATAAGTCATAGTCTTTGTGCAAAAATTCAGTATGTAGCTGTGCAAAGCAAATGCTGGAACCTTATTGTAGCACTGCTTTTGGAATCCTTTTCAAGTACTCCTTGTGTTCCAAGGGTATGGTTATTTTTTCAAGGTATCATTATGTCGAGCTGAATTTAATTGAGAATTGCATTCCCGCTCTTTGTTCTGCTGCATCTTGTAAAAAGCTATGGTCTGCGTACAGTGTATTTACTGTAGTATGTCAGACCAGCCTTAATTTTACGTTTGCGTTCAATGATCTCGGGGGAAGTGTTGAGTTTGTGCCGGTGGCTTTTGTGTTATCCGAAGTCTCGTGTTGTACTGTTGTCACAATCCACAGTCTGTCAGTCGAAGGTAAATCCCAAATAAATCAGAAGAATGTGAATACAAATCAGGCGAATTCAGTTTCAGAGACCAAAGTGCGGTCTGCTGCAGTTGTACTGGTGATAACAGGTAGGTTGTTAATGGGTTCTCTAACTAAGTAAGCATCTTTGCCCTGTGATGCACGTGCGTCGTGCAAACTGGCAAAAAGTGTCTTGAGCGACAGTGTCATTGTTAGATGCTTACTGCAGTGGCGTAGACAGGGGGTTTCGAGATTTAAAACCCCCCATTGACTTAGGAAAAAGTTTTAAAAAAGGTTATTTATCCACTTAAATAAGAAAAAACAATTGTTCGTTTTAACAATTGTTTTTCTTACTTTATTCCCTTTGTTACTTTATTTCCTTTTTATTTACTCTGTAATACTGTTGGGTTGGTGTCAGGAAGGGCATCCGGCCAGGCCATAAACCCCCCACCCTCAAGGCCATAGCCCCCTCCCATCATAAATTCCTGGCTACGCCACTGTTTTACTGGTCTATAGTTGCTGCACATGCTTGAAAAGGTAGGTCTTGGAACTGAATATGTGATAAAGGAATTGCCATTGTATTGTGTGGTATCTGCGATATTGAAGCGGTAGGTTTGTGTCGGACTGTTCTGTTTGAGTAGAAACAGAGGAGATAAGTTGATAGTAAATGCAATCGGTGTATTACATGTGGCTGGGAAAACCAAAAACAGTTAGTTGTTAAGCGATTAAGTAACAGTTCAGTCAAACGTCGTATGATTCTGAATCAGATATATAGATTTTTTTATAACTTATCGATCATGTTATTTGAGTTGTTAACGTTTGGTTGTTTTCTTAAGGTCGTCAGTGCTGTCGTCTTTATCTTTCAGACTGAAGACATTTGGGAAAATAACGATTCGACATCATGCGCATCCAACGGAAACGCAGACGCCACAAACGACGAATGTTCTGTTGATGCCGAGAGTAGCAGCAGCAAAGCGGAGGATAAGCAGCTGACAGACGCTCAGAAGAAGGGAAGGGCATCTCGGAAAAGACCGACTTCGCTACCCAGTGCATCACCGTCAGTGCCAACAAGCGAGTCCGCGCCGGCGACACCCACCAGCACCGTCAGCACTCGAAAGCGAAGTGCCGCAGCACCACAGGGCAGAGCGCAGAGTGCGAAGAGGGCACGGAAGAAGAATAGCTGCGTGGAAAATGCTGAGGCTGCTGCAAGTGGTGAGCTTATTGCAGCAGCTGTGGACGGTTCTCACGCCGTTGGTTTAAGCACACCGCTTGCGGCTAAGAACTCTCTTATTCGAGGACTCATAAATGCCGGAGGTGCGGCACGAATGAAGCTGCCATCAGGCGCTCAGCCAACTTCTAGTCTCACCTCGGACATAATACGACACCAGCTGTCTACTACCACTACACCGTTAGCAAGTTACATTTCCCAGCAAGCTAACAGATTTCAGCCGAGACCTCAGCGATCCATGGCGACTACGAATAACCTGATGGCCAGGCTTGCCGGGTCGTTGCCATTGGCAGCGGCTAATTCATCATCGTTTGCCGGCAGACATTCGGCTGGTTCCGTTCGTCAGGCGTCTGCTCGCGTCAACGTCGGTCAGGTTCTGCAGCCGTACATCGAGCAGGGAGTGCTGCGACTGGCGTCTCCGTCTGGGTCTGGAATGCAGTTCCTGGCCGTTAGCAACATCAACCAACTGCCTCCAGGTTTGCTGCAGCAGCTGGTCAGCAACCAGGGTTTACGGATGGTGGCATCCGCCGGTGCCGCGCAAGGTCATTCTGCGATTGCAGCGAATACCGTGGCGCCTCCTTCGTCTGTTTTGTCGAATAGCTTATTTGTTCCGAACAATGGTTTAAGACCAGCGTTAGGCGTTGCACAGGATAACATTCGTCTGTCGAACTATGCACAGCCATGTGCCGTCTCTTCACAGAACTTGCTTTCAGTCGTTGGCCAGAATCGAGTCGGCCAAACCAATCCGAGTTACTTGCCTTCTCTTCCGCACGCTGTTGCAGGAACCATGCTTTCTGCCGGGTCTGGCTTTACTACAGTCTGTAATCAACCAAACAGCTCCAATATCCTAACAACATCTTCCCAGTTTGGTCTGCCAATCGTGAAGCCCGTGCACTGCCTATCTTCCGTGTCTGCCGGTTCCTCCGTGCGTCCGATGTTCGGTCAGAACGCACAAACTTCCGCTGTACATCCCTTGTTGAGACAGAACGTTCCGAATAGTCAGCCCATTCTGGATGCTATGGTCCGCCAGAGAAACACAAATAACCTGACAGTTAGAGCTTTGCTGGGAAATAATCGTAATACTTTTGACGACGTCCGCCATTTCTACCCAGGTTCTAGCGATGAATTAGGTATTGCGTCATCGTTGAATGTTGGCAGACCCGCTTCGAGTGTAGAGAATGTTTCTATGCATCCTGCAACTGGTTCGCTGTCGGCTAGTCATCGGATCACTGACGTACCATCGGAAAGCATGCTAAGTGAGTACGGTTGTGCGAGCGCCCAGACACCGTCCACTTTCAGTATCGTTGTGACGAGCGTCATGAGCTCAAGTCAGTGCCCCGGTTTGTCTGTGCCAGGAAACCAGCGACCTATTTTGCATACGCCCGCAGTGCTGCCGGCGTCAGGCCTCTCTTTCAAGATGGGAGACATTTTCTCCAGTGGTGCTCAGCATCTAGTGCCAGGTACGTCAAGGCTTGGGAACCCAGTCTCTACCCTTGCCACTAATAACATTACAATGACTGGCACTAAGCAGCTTCAGCATTCCGTACAGGCGCTTCAGATGATAACTCAGACAAGCGCCGGGTCAAAGATCATTATTCTGCCTCAGGAAGCTGTTGTTTCAGGCACCACCACCATGGCCAGTGGAATTCGACAACTCCTGGCTGGGGATCATCCTCATCCTCAGCAGACGCTTTTCCTAACGGCGGAGCAGGTGGCCGCCATGGCTCGCGTCAACAAGGCGAAGGCAGTTGTAAACAATTCCATCAGTTCATCACTTCCGCTGGTAGACATTAAAATCATGGCATCGCTGGGGGGAGCGTCCCACACGTCTGGCCTGGGAACGCAGACGACCACGGTGTTGAAATCGCCCATACCATCCCTTCCCCCATTGACTGGTGGCAGCTTCTTGTCGCCTAACAAACCAATTGTACGTTCGGCTGCCACCGCTGCGCTTTTGTCTCCGACATCTTCCGGAAAAGCGCTGTCTTTTATTCCTCTGCATTTCTCTCAAGGATCGAATATGATGCCCATCAATGTGCAGACGACGTCATCCGGATTGCCGTTGCCTGGGTCGGTGCTGAGCGCTACTGCGGCTCCCGTGGATGCTCGCGCAAACATTCCCGTTGTATTCAATTCCGCGGTGATGATGCGTGGAGCGCAGAATGTTTTCGTGCTGCAACCGGCGCCAATGCAGGTTCTGTCGTTCGATAGAAACACTCCCGCGTTGAGTAATGCGCCGCTGAAGATTTCCTTGAATATTCCACAGCCGGTCCCCTCGTCGGTTTCCAGTGCAGCTCAAGCTCAAGCAGTCCAACAGCTATTAGGTGCATGCAGAACCACTCAAGCTCCCTGTCTGTCGATTGGTTCATCGTCGAGTCGGTTAGTACAACCCCAGTCAATACCACGTCTGACATTACCATGCCTTACTTCGCCTAATCAAGTTGTGGTAACTCAGGCAGCGGCGCAGAATCTGCTTCTGTCAAAGACAAATGATTCGATGCAGCTTTTGTTATCACCAGAACAATCGGCGATTAATAAACTATCGATTCCATGTCATCTGCTGCATCTGCCATCGCCTGGAAGTCAGCAGAACCCTCGGCCGCCTCCGCCAGTTGCTCCGGGTGCAGCAGCGGCGTCAAGTAACCTCCAGATATTGGCGGCACAGGCTAGTTCATCACGACCAATTGTTCCCGTGCAAAAGTGCGGAATTGTTATTCAGCAGAATCTGGACGGCGCTTGTTTAGGGCAGTTGCCGCTTCAGGAAATTGCAAAACGCGTTGGCAACAACAGATTTTCGGCCAGATTAGTTACGGTCAGTCCACCAAATGTAGGCAGCGCACCAAACGCTGGCAGCAATGACACCCTAGTGTCGCTAAGTAGTCAGACGAGCGACAGCCGAACTCCGTTGCAAAGTGGTGTCAGACTTCTTTCGAATTCATGCGTCGTTTCTCCGCCGTCGGGATCAGCGTCACAGTTGCCTGCTTCTACCGTGCTGCCCACTTTCGAAAAACGACCTATCAATTTTCTCCAAACGTTGGGTCCAGCGACTCAGACGGTAGCTGTTGCAACAAGCCCCAGCGCACAGTTACCTGTCAGAAATATGACCCCGCCGTTGAATAGAATTGATGGCGTGAGGATGGTCTCGGGCGCGGATGCTGCACGGATTCTTCAGTCGAGAGTTAGAGCTTTACAGCATCCGCAAAGGCATCCAATTCTGTCGGTGCCAACGAGTAATTTGAACCGACCGGCAACACAGCTGGCAGTGCCGCCCCCGACGACGAATATTTCAACTTTGCCGCTGCTGAGAAATCAAGTGGTGCAGCTGTCTGTTCAGCCCAGCGTCGTTCCCATGATGCAACACGGCGGAAGAGTCATCGATGTGCGTCAGCCAATGGATGCATCAACCAGTCAGGTTATCAGAATCCTCCAGCAAGCTCAACTCCATTCTCTAAGTCAAGAAGCACAGAGGAACGTTTCCTCCTCTTCCACCGCAGCTACCCGTCCACCTACTCCGCTGTCTCGTGCAGCAACGCAGCAGCCGGGTTTTCTCTTGTCGGGTCCTCCTGCTCAGGTGCAGTGCGTGACGACAACGTCAAATACTTTGTGTTCAGTTTCAAATCTGTCGAACTTAACGCCGTCAACGTCGGGTTTGGTGGTGCGACCGAGCGTTGCGTCTTTCAAATCGTCGAGCAACACTGGAATGAACTTAGATTTGGCGTCGCTGCTTCAAGCGGCCAGTGTTGTGGACAACTCCTCGGCAAATCAGGAATGCAACTTGAACATTTTGAACTTAGATTCCATGTTTGATGGCCAGCCTACATTGTGAGCAGAGTTCTTCTTCCACGCGAACAGAACGAATGGGATTACCTGCAGTATGGTTCCTTTGGTGTAAGGAAACTAAGATACGGATGGATTCAGTTTCGTAGGACTTTGGCAAGTGTTATCTTCCTTATGTTCCTGTCTTGACAATTTCTTCTGGTTACTTGATCATGAACTTTGTTTATTAAAGAGAACCTATTATTACAATGCTGAAGTGACTGTTGCTGGTTGTGTGATTTCTTCCGTTCATTTTATGTATGCTGTCAGAAAAAATCTTAAAGGGGCAGGCAGTTATTTTGTGACGTTATACAGCTGGGACCAGAACTGCATATGACATTGTTTGAACTGTTGCTATTAAAGGTCTTTTGAGAATATAACATACCGTACATCTTATGTCTTTGTGGGGCGTGGTGGTGTAGTGGGTATGTTCGTTGCCTTGCAGCCGGAGGATTGCAGGTTCGAATCCACCTCAAGCCGCCTCGTAGGGACCTTGGGCAAGTCCTTCACTCACAATTGCTCAGCGCTTCGGCGTGAAACTCCGACTCAGTGTCCGCGCTGTAGTCAGGAGCGCTTCTGAGGAGATATCTTGAAGGGGCGCTACAACAAGTGCACATACATACATCATTTGGGTCACGGTGGCCAATGTTGTGGGCATGGGGCCAATTGGTTAGAGCAGTAATTCTTCTAATACAGAGTACGGTTTTGAACCTCGTCCGAGGCAGTTACTGTTTTATGGACTGTGAGCAAGTGCTTCACTCACAATTGCTCTGCAATACGAGTGCACCTGTGCTGTTGAGGTGTGGGCACTTCGGAACTCTGTATGAAGGGCAATGTTAAAGTGCAGTTGTATTGTATATTATATATATAATATATATAATTATATATAGGGTCATTCCAGCTCAACTCAACCAATTTTGAGGAAGGTTCCCACTCGACCATCTCCGATTTGGCTGAAATTTTATCCACATGTTGCAGGGTATATTGGATGGAAAAATCCGAAATATTTGAGAAATATTTCAAATACTTTCCAAGATATCGTGGATTTCGTGACCCCACCCCCCGAAGGCATTTCGCGAAACTGCGTGATGTTCACTTTTTGAGAATTAATATCTCTAAAACGGATTCACCAAATTGGATGATTTTTTTTATGCCTATACAGTTTCTTACATAGATTACAGAAATATTAATAAATTTATTGTGTGTTCTATAAATTCAGCTGAATTAAATATCAAAAGTGCCTTCACATTCATTTCATATCGCAATTTTACAATTATCAGTTATCAATATCTCCATATATACCAGGCACAATGCATTCATATTTTATATGTATACTGTCTAGGTAGCTGGCAATTACTTGGCAAAGTTTTACTTGATCAGTGATACCCATTTGCTGGATATCTGCTGTCAAAGTTGACTAAACCTTATACGGGGGGTCGACAAGAAAAAATATTCCCAAAAAGGATCAGAAAAATATCTATTTTTTATTGCATTTTCGGATAGAGCATAGTTCAATTGATAAGTGTTCCAAAAATCCCAATGGCGTTTTTTGTTTTAAGGAGTTTACAGTGTGCCAAAGATGGTCGTTTTTTGGTATCGCGAGTTGCACTTATTGATGAGATTTGACAAATTAGTCAGCGTTATCATACGGCATAAAAGCTGTGAAACCATTGTGATCATTTGTATAATATAATATAAAAGAAATATAACTAGGTAATGCTTGTTTAAGCTACAGCAAACCTAAATTTTAATTTTTTTTGTCATAATCAGAATGGATTTTGAACCAAATTAAGTGTCCATTAGTCTATGAAACTATATATATATATATATATATATATTATATATATTATATATACATACCAACAATGTACAACTGCTCAAGACACACTGATGTCAAAATAATCAATTAATATCAGTTTTGCATGCAGAATCACATATTTTGAAAGTTTTTCTGTGCATAGGTGGAAAATGTTGTCAGCACAGTCTTCCACACTGAATTGTCCAGCTGGTATTGTCGTGCGCTGTTACTGCGTGCTTGAGGTGCTGGCACTAAGCAGAGTACATGTTCCAATGGAACCCAGCACACGTCATCATGCCGTGGCCAAGTCAAACGATAGGTTGCCCTACTTTTTGTACTGGTCATGAATTTGACAAGTACATCCTCTCCTTCTTCTGATCGGTCTGTTATTAATCCAATGTACCAGTTGTTGTCATAAATTGCTGCCATATACAGCCCAGGTTGACACATAGTGGCATCCAACCTGGTGTTCTCACTTGCTTTGTCTGCTTCATTTGTGTCATCTGTTTCATTGCAGTCGTCAATGTCACTAACTGGTGCCACAGTTCCAAACGAGTCGACAGATATTCTTCGCATCAGTATTAGACGCTTTGAATCTGTTATAAAAAAAGATGATGATTGCGAGTTCCAGAAATTGTCTTGGCAGCTCTATACCTCTCTTCCAACTTGAAGTCCTTTGTATGCTGTTCAACGGATGCTTTAGAAATCTAGAAGAAATGGATACCTTTTATGTTTTTATTTCTATAATTGTATATGCCGAGTGGCACTTCTTTGCCACATCACATGGAAAGAGTCCTTGTGATGGTATTGGAGGAACTGTAAAGCGACTCGCTGCACGTGCTAGTCTGCAAGCCCCCATCAATGATCAGATTTTGACTCCACATGACCTATACAATAGAGCTGTCAAATCTCATCAATAAGTGCAACTCGCGATACCAAAAAACGACCATCTTTGGCACACTGTAAACTCCTTAAAACAAAAAACGCCATTGGGATTTTTGGAACACTTATCAATTGAACTATGCTCTATCCGAAAATGCAATAAAAAATAGATATTTTTCTGATCCTTTTTGGGAATATTTTTTCTTGTCGACCCCCCGTATAAGGTTTAGTCAACTTTGACAGCAGATATCCAGCAAATGGGTATCACTGATCAAGTAAAACTTTGCCAAGTAATTGCCAGCTACCTAGACAGTATACATATAAAATATGAATGCATTGTGCCTGGTATATATGGAGATATTGATAACTGATAATTGTAAAATTGCGATATGAAATGAATGTGAAGGCACTTTTGATATTTAATTCAGCTGAATCTATAGGACACACAATAAATTTATTAATATTTCTGTAATCTATGTAAGAAACTGTATAGGCATAAAAAAAATCATCCAATTTGGTGAATCCGTTTTAGAGATATTAATTCTCAAAAAGTGAACATCACGCAGTTTCGCGAAATGCCTTCGGGGGTGGGGGTCACGAAATCCACGATATCTTGGAAAGTATTTGAAATATTTCTCAAATATTTCGGATTTTTCCATCCAATATATCCTGCAACATGTGGAAAAAATTTCAGCCAAATCGGAGATGGTCGGGTGGGAGGCATTGGTTGAGTTGAGCTGGAATGACCCTATATACATGTTTGTATATACTATTAGCATTGCAGTTCTGGTGATAATATAGAACGGATTCGAGAATTGTTAGTTGATGATATAAAAGGTTATTATTGCCTGTAGCATGATTTACTCTTTATTTGCATGCGACACATCTTGTCAAGCAAAGTAATTTTAGTCACGTAATGTAAAGTCTGATCTTCAGTTCTGCAAGTTTCAATATGAAATAATTCTTGCAATTTTGAATGTCTCATTCTCTGTAACAACTTTCTTATCTCACTTATATATGTCTGGTTTCTAAATATGCTGCTAGTTTTCATTGATTAGACAGTTGGCATTGTGGGAAAATTGCATTCCTTGTGTGTACCATATGCAGACATTCTTGCATAATACCCTACTGTGTACCATTCCCTGCCAAATTTCAAGCCATGTGTGTCGGCTACAGAATATGCAGAAATCCTTGAGTAATGTTGATATCGTAAAATCGCCTCCATGCAAGGCCGTAGCTCCATGTCAAGACTAATGTTTATGACGTGATAGCCATTTGGTTAAGTGTTTACCTTAAAAGCGTGTAATGTCTGGGCTCAAGCTTTCGTGAGATAGCAGCCTACTGTCTAGGGACACTGGGCAATAGATGCACAGCTGAGTGATGTGTGACATTATATGCTGTTACTATCCAAGCTATGATGAAATAGACTACTGACGATCATTGCCCACAGTGTGGCTGTTCAGGTTTTGCACACATCCAGACAATTGTTCAGTAGACGTGAAAAAAGTGTCTAGTTATTTATGCCATGCATCTGATTTGGAAGTTATGTCTTTGGATTGATAAGTGTAGCAAATTGCAATTTAAGTGATTTGTAAATTTTAAGAATTACTTTTAGTGTGGCTTGCGTTGTGAATGAGTTTCAACGTTTAATACAATACGCACGCACGTATGTGAACACTTGCATCAATGGCAGCAACAATGCGCACATGTTCATCTGACGATATGCAAAAGAAAGAACACTGTTTACGTCACTGCATCCGATCTGTTATGCAAAGACCACAGTTATTTCTTTGCTTCCGTATCTGCTGTTATGCAAAAAGAACACAGTAATGTCTTTAACATCTACTCTTTGTGTATTTGTGAAGTTCAGTTGAGCTGTGGTTATCAAATGGCTGAGACGTATGAATTTAGATTTACACCACAGGCTTGTTAGCGTGAAATCATCGGAGACGTGCCCATAGGATGTAAACTGGGCAGTGTAACTCCGAGAATAATGTTGATAAGTCAATATTTGGCGCTACTCTGTGCACAGTTCTGATAATTGTGTATTAACTATATTGCGGCCTGTTCAAATAGTATCGGTGGGTGGTAACATCACTTTGTTTAGAAGGATGATGTACGGGGTGCATAAATTTCATTGAGTCTGTACTATACCAGGAATAGTGGGAAAACATGATTCTTAAATTCAGTCCTTTTACAAGGTGGTTTTTCCCAAGACTTTATCAAGATTATAATCGTAGGTCATGTTATGGAACTGTTCGTTGCGAATTAGCATTTGCAGTTGTTGAACCTAGATTTGGGAATTCTCTACTCACTTCTGGTTTTGTGCTTTTAACGTCCTGTTTTCTCAACTTCAGAAGTGCCTCCATAGCCTGGCTTGTTGACCACAGCTGCCTGCCTCCTTCCTGTCTGTCTCCTCTGTGAAAACTGACTGTACATAGATATCGACTTAGTTACAGTTTCATTGCTGTGCACCGGTACTATGGAAGTTTCTGATTATTGTTGTTTCCAACAGGAGGTTCTAAATGTATATATAATCTGGGTATTTATATAGCACCTTTAAAGAACCACCCAGTAGTTAAGTGGTGTAGTGGTGGCGTCGTTGCCTTGAAACCGGAAGGTTCGAGGTTCGAATCCACCTCGCCGCGTAGGGACCTTGGGCAAGTCCTTCACTCGCAATTGCTCAGCGCTTCGGCGTGAAACTCCGATGCAGTGTCCGCGCTGTAGTCGGGAGCGCCTCTGAGTAGCGGTTGAGGGCTGGAAGAGGCGCTATAACAAGTGCGCATACAAACAAAACATTAATCACTGAATTGACGCACTTTAAGTTGAAATTGGCTCCTGGCAATGACTAGCCAAGCATCAGTAGGCTACACATGAAGCATGAGTATCAAGCAAAGTTTGTCTTTCTCGTGGAAGTGACAGTTTTGACTGTTGAAGAGTCACTAGGCGTTGATCTGTGCTCAGTGCCAACACTCTTTTAAGTGTTTAAATAAATTATAAATTGAATCCATTGCACTTGTTCTGTTTGATTTTTGGTGAAGGTTATTATCGCCTTTTCCAAAGATTAACAACTAACAATTGGAGCGCGGTGGTGTAGTGGTGGCGTCGTTTCCTCGAATCCACCTAAAGTCGCCGCATAGGGACCTTGGGCAAGTACTTCACTCGCAATTGCTCAGCACTTTGGCGTGAAACTTCGATGCAGTGTCCGCTCTGCAGGCGGGAGCGCCTCTGAGTAGTGAACTTGAAGGGGCGCTATAACAAGTGCACATACAAACATACAAACAAACTGTGAACTGCTGCTTCTATTTAGTTCAAGTCGGTTCAAAGTCGTTTAATCGGATGTGGACTATATTGTATCATCCCCAGTTATTTTTCGACAATTCACACACTGTGTATACTGTATAGCCTTCTTCGACAACAGCTGTGACTCTGAGCCAATAATATTATGACCGACCATAATAGGTCACGCCCATTTGCAACAAGAGAATAAATAGTAGGCATGCATAATCCTCGTGGCAAAGCAATGATAGTAATAGCGGAGTCCATTCGTTCATTGTGTGGTCTACTAGGTTACATCATCATCATCAGGCCGCTAAGGATTGATGAGAGTGAAGTGAACCGATCGTGAATTAATTCCTTAATGTCATCCGTCGTCTACGCTATTCGCTAATTCCATTTCGTTTACTTTGCGTCGGGTGCCTCCCGCCCAACTCTCCCCACCCCCTTCCACTGCCCCACTCCCAGTGATCGATGCTGCTGCTTCAAGTCCAAGCGGATAGGCTTAGGCCTACGTACTCTCGGGGAACCGAATGAACGCAACAACCGTGCTACATGCCCATATTTTCCTATTTCTAATCGGTCTCGTGGACCGTGATGTCCTCTATGACTCCCTCCTAAATATATGTGAGTCAATATTGATGACACACACACACGAGCGCACATATGTATATTATATATATATAATAATAATAAATTATGTACATATATGATGATGATTATTAAACAAATTTGTAGGCGCAGATATATAGTCAGCCGCCAGAGGAGGCTGCAATTAAAGATCCATATGCTTGAAAGCCAAGGGTAATAATATGATGATTATATATAGGCCTACAGGATATAATTTATATAGGCCTATTATATATACATATTACATATATATATGTTTGTGCCAGCTTCCCCATAATATAATTATAGGCCTAAAAATTATAGGGCTTCTCATGGGCGCCCGCACATAGGGGCAAGGGGGGGCACTTGCCCCCCATGGAAAATTGAAACCTATTTTTCCAACTACTGCTTTTGGGGTTTAAGAAATTTTTCCCATTGGAATACTAATGTTACGAATGATACACTTAAGTGAAAGTCAGAAATTTAAGTAATGAAATCTCTTTAGAAATAAAGAAGGTCTTAATTTTCTGCCTTGCATTTTTTCAAGCTCTTGCTGAAAACGGTAACAATGACTATTAGCCCTCCCGTGGGTGCCCATACAAATAGTATTCCTATCGATTATGGCCTACTTGTCTGGAATCTCGCTGTAGGTTAATGCAGTTTTTCACAACTACGCAAAAATTAATTATCAATAAATTACACTATTGTAAAAATTTGAAATTTATCAAACAGCCCATTGAAATTAAGTAATGGAGATCTACATATTCACCAGCGTTATATGAGGAATCAAGTCTGCTTTAAGTCAGGCTGCATTTTGTCCATTTTGCATGCTGCCAGCTAGTACAGAATTTAGGAAGGTCAAGCTGTAGAGAAACTTGGATAATTGACTCTGGTTATCACGCCTCGAGATTTTCTCCCAAAACCAACATCTCCTCTGTTCAAAAGAGTTGATACCCCATTCTTCTGATCCTCGGGATCCTCCACTTTCCCAAACGACACCTGCATTAACATCTGACCATCTGGATACAGGACTCAGACCTCTTTCTTGACTGCCCTTTGAACAGCATGATGACTCGATGCTGCGCTTCTGAATAAGCTGGTGCCCTACAATTGACTATGGAGTGGCACTTTAGAAGTTTAGAAATTACAATTGAAATATAGAAGTAACTTGATGGAGCACTTGCCCCTTTAAAACTGAGACCTGTTTTCGTTCATTTATTCATTCATTCATTCATTATATAGTGCCCCTTCAAAAACCTACTTTTTAGCATTCTACTTTTTATTTTTAATAAATTTCTTCGCTCTAAGAAAACTATTCATATTGAAAATGATAGGCCTACGCCAAATGAAACTGAGAAATATGCATTAAGAAGCCTCTTTGAAAAATACCCATATTCTCACTTTCCAGCTTTGCAATTTTTAAGCTCTTGCGACTAGGAAATTTAACAGTGACCAACTTAAAAATTTTGCCCCCCTGCAAAAATTTCTGCGGGCGCCCATGGGGCTTCTCATTATGCGGCCCGCATAGTATAGCTACGATAGTAGACCCTATAATGATGGAGCGCGTACTGCATATGGCTCCGATCTAATACCCATGAAAATACCAGTGGCGGCGCGCCAGGATTTCAGTTTCGGGAGGCTGAAGCCCGAATCGAAAATTTTCCATTTTCGCCGCCAAAATTTCGGACGACTTTTTTTAGTCGTCAGCCGAAAATCGTGGATTTTTCAATGTAAAAAATTCGGATGGCCCTTTTTTACGGGGGGGGGGCTGAGCCTCTTGCAGGGGGCTTAGCCCCAGCCCCCTAGCGCCGCCACTGGAAAATACCGGTCGGATGGGTACATATTACGGATAAATATATGCAGTGACTCGATCAACGCACGCCGGTGTACTCAATCCGGGGGTGGGGTGGGGTGGGGTGGGGCGAGAATGGAGGAGAGGAGCTGCATCGTATTTGATGGTCATCTGTTGTTCTCTGTCCATCCCAATGATTGTTTTCTTTAGCGCAGTTTTTCAAACGTCGCCATCGTCATCGTCGTCTAATTGATTAGATGTGGACAACGACGTATATGTTATATAATATATTATATTTTATTATAGTGAGGAATGGCCCCGACGTGTAAACCATTTGGCGTCGGTCTCGAAGAACCTACAAAATAGAACACACAGACATGCAGGCAGTGGCGTAGCCAGGAATTTTTCATGGGGGGGTTTATGGCCGGAAACCCTGGTTTTTGCTATTTTTCCTTACTTAAATGGAAAAATAGCCTTAAAAAATCTTTTTTTCGGAGCCAATGGGGGGTTTTAACCCCCGAAACCCCCCCTTGCCTACGCCACTGCATGCAGGTACGCACGAACACACGCACAAACACACACACACCACACGTAGACATAGGCCTACACACATTTTATACGTAGGCCTTTAGACGTCGTTCATGGAATGTAGGATATACAACGTTATTTAGATTGCGTCGCTTAGGTATATAGCGGCGACTATAGCTATCGGTTGTGGTCTTGTGGATCATTTGCAACGGAACTGTTATAAGTCTCAGCTGCTGCTGCTGTCGGTCACAGCATAGGAGGCGAGACGTACGTACGTTGCGTGGTCTGAGTCCTCATCTATTCTGTTAACACGATTCTTTCAACTTCCGAATAAGCGATCATAATATTACAGCGTCTATTGCTTTGCGCGCCTCTTCAAGAAAAACGACTGTGAGGCCAGCGTGGAAGGAGCTTATTCCGACAATATGCAGGCTAGAATCTCGTAATAGATCGATTAACAGAATGTGACTGACTGACTGACTGACTTCAGTGACTGACTGACTCACTGACGGACTCACTGACTGACTGACTAACTGACTAACTGACTGACTGACTGACCGACTGACTGACTAACTGACCGACTGACTCACTAACTGACTGACTGATTGACTGACCGACCGACCGACCGACCGACTGACTGACTCACTGACTCACTGACTAACTGGCTGACGGACTGACTGACGGACTGACTGACTCACTGACTGACTAACTGACTAACGGACTGACTGACTGACTGACTAACTCACTGACTGACTGACTAACTGACTGACGGACTGACTGACTGACGGACTGACTGACTGACTGACTGACTGACTAACTGACTGACTGACTGACTGACTGACTGACTAACTCACTGACTGACTCACTGACTCACTGACTGACTGACCGACTGACTGACTAACTGACTGACTGACTGACCGACTGACTGACTGACCGACCGACTGACTCACTGACTCACTGACTAACTGGCTGACGGACTGACTGACGGACTGACTGACGGACTGATTAACGGACTGACAGTGATTGACAGTGACTGATTGATCGAGCGATCGATTAATCAACTGATTGATTGATGGATTGGCAGTCGATAGATCGATCGTGACTTGATTCTTCGTGCACCATTGATCGACTGGTGATCTGTAACGTTATAAGATCTACGATCGATGATCATGGGCAAACCGGAAGCATACGAGATCGTTTTCAGTCAAGCACAAGCCGTCTACCAGGCTGGCCAGACGGTGCGAGGACACGTGGCACTGTGTCTGAGGCAGCCACTTAAGATGAGAAGTAAGAAAGACTCTTTAATCAAACAGTTCCTCATCATTATTGGACCTACTATAATTAATTGTGAATACCCATTGCAATTCGTATTGGATAATTAATGCTGCTGCAGGGTTCTGCATCAGCCACTTTGGATATTGTAGCAAGTGATTGGCCTTCTTCGGTCAAAGGGTGCGTCTTGTGCTACTCTCCCCTACATGCATGAACGTAGGCGCGTGTGCAACTGCATGTGCATGCAGGCATACATACACATACATACATACATACATACATACATACATACATACATACATACATACATACATACATACATACATACATACATACATACATACATACATACAAACACACACATATATATACATGCATACATACATACATACATACATACATACATACATACATACATACATACATACATACATACACACACATACATACATACATACATACATACATAAGCTTACATTATACATATATCTATGTAAATAAAGAGAAGATTCTGCATGCATGCATGCATACAAACACACATACGTACGTATGTATATATATACATACATACATATTATATACGTTATACATAGCCTATATATATTTATGCATACATACATACAGATATTCATACATGCATACGTAGCCTACACAATGTTTAAGTCTGTTATTATAACTATAGATCAATTATTATTATTTTAAGCATGCATACTTGCATATGCCTAAACTTAGAGTACATTCGTTGTAGCTATCAGTATAGAGTTGGTTGGAAGAGGAAGCGTGCACTGGAAAGACAACACTGGAAGATCTGGTCGAGTCGTTTATTTCAGAGCGGAAGAAGAGTACTTCCGCAAGAAGATCCTACTCTTCGGATCCGGTTAAAACAGATTTTCATGCACCTGTAACTTGCAATTATACATCAGTATAGACCTATACAAACGTCATGATACCTATAAGCTATTGTTGCAACTAGGCCTATAATTTAGTCACTATGAAACTCCTGAAAAGGCTGTCCTACTCTAGCAGTGTAGCACATCCACTGATGTTTGTTTGTTTGTATGTGCACTTGTTATAGCGCCCCTTCAAGCTCCCTGCTCAGAGGCGCTCCCGACTACAGAGCGTACACTGCATCAGAGTTTAACTTCCGCCAGCACTACGACAAACTTCCGACCATCATACGAATTCACCAAAACTCTATATACCTCTCGCCATGGGCGGAGTTTATCAGGGGCTAGGGGCTAAGCCTCCCAAGAATACCCAAATTCATTTTTTACCGTGTAAATGGTATCTTTTCCTGGTCTTAGCCCCCAAGAAGGCTTTAGTCCCTCCAAGAACGGAAACCAAACTCCGCCCATGCCTCTCGCTATATATTCCACAGGTCTTTTTCGCTCCAAAATGAAAACATATGGGTTTCACAGATCCTATCCTGATTCTTCCACTTTCCACTACCTCACAGCTGTTCCAACACTAAACATTATCCACCATAGCTGCTAAGCTGCCTGACTATAACCTCTCACCTGACTCCGGATATTGACCTCTGCCTATCGGCATCGACTTGTTTTGATTGAGCGCCTGTGAATAAGCAGGTTCCCGCGACTTAGCTTTTATGGGCACTGTAGAAGTTTCGAGTTTACGATTACGATTGAGATTACCTCGACGGTGGTACAATGTCATGTAACTCATGTTGACTTCGCAGGGAGCGGGGAAGAGATGATTCACCCGATCGGGTTTCACAGCTACCCCTTTGAACTGGACCTTCCTCGAGAGCTACCTTCGTCGTTCGAAGGAACCTTTGGATTCGTTCGCTACTCAGCCAAAGCCAACATCGACCTTCGAATGAGGAGAGATTACGACATCAAGGCGGCGTTCACTGTCCTCAGCCACCTCGACCTCAATAAAGAACCACCAACTCTCAAGGTCATATAATATTATTCTCAATACGTTATGTATTCAAGTATTGTCCTCATAGAATACATGTCTGATGCAAGTTTTGAAGTACCGGTATGTAAAATTGTACACAATGTTGATGTATAATGGTTTTTATAATGTATAAACATGGGCGGAGTTTGGTTTCCGTTCTTAGAAGCGCTAAAGCCTTCTTGGGGGGGGCTAAACCCGGGAAAAGATACCATTTACACGGTAGAAAAAATGAATTAGGGTCTTCTTGGGGGGCTTAGCTCCCCTAGCCCCTGATAAACTCCGCCCATGTGTATAAAAGTCTATTATAAAAGTGTATACATGTGTGTAGGTAATGAAAGCTATATCCGTATTAAACTATACTAAAACAGAATATTATGTGTTTATTAAATTTTATTTGTTTATTTATCGCACCTGCTATAGCGCCCCTTCAAGCTCACTACTCAGAGGCACTCCCGACTACAGCGCGGACACTGCATCGGAGTTTCACGCCGAAGCGCATGAGCAATTTCAAGTGAAGGACCTGCTCAAGGTTCCTAAGCGTCGGCTTGAGGTGGATTCGAACCTGGAACCCTCCGGCTCCAAGGCACCGAGTCCCACCACTACACCACCGCGCCCCACAATGTATGGCCTAATGCTAAAATGACACTGTGAGCATAGGTGCAATCACGTCCTAAAAGTTGGGGGGGGGGGGGACCATAATGAATCACGTCCTAAAAGTTGGGGGACCATAATAATAAAGTTAGGGGACCACTCAAAAGTTGGGGGGACGCGTCCCGTGGGTCCAATAGGGTGGTTGCGCCTATGACTGTGAGTATAGTCACTGTGGGTTGACGGGCACCTCTGTCAGTGAAGTCCCCTCAAGTGACTGGCTACTATATGCTCCTCACTGGGTAGGGTGTCTTCCTTAGATTCCAGTGGAAGGACAGAACCACTCGGAGGTGAGTTGCTGCTGGACTGCTTCCGGTGAGATATCTGCGGAGTTCGGACTCGACCGACGAGGATTCGTATCTGGAGAGCTGATCAACATCCGGGGCAAAGTTCACAATAACAGCAACACAATCGTCAAACAATCGACCGTCTCTTTGAAACAGGCAAAGACATCATTATAATTATGTTCATCAATCTGTATTGGTCAATGTCTGTCTGTCTGTCTGTATGTCTACTTCCTGTCTGTCTGTCGTCTGTCTGAATACTGTTTGTCTGTGTACCTGCCTGTATGTCTTTTTTATATGTCCAACCGTACTTCCATCTATTTATCCATCCATTTATTCCTGGGACCATCCATCCACCACCCACCCACCCACCCATCCGTCCATCCATCCACCCACCACCTATCCGTCCATCCATCCACCCACCACCCACCCATCCGTCCATCCATCCATCCACCCACCACCCACCCATCCGTCCATCCATCCACCAGCCAGCCATGCGTCCATCCACCCACCCACCATCCACGCACCCATCCGTACATCCATCCACCAGCCAGCCATGCGTCCATCCACCCACCCACCACCCACCCATCCGTCCACCCACCCACCACCCACCCATCCGGCCATCCACCCACCAGCCAGCAATGCGTCCATCCAACCATCTAACCATCCATCCATCCACCAACCCATCCGTCCATCCATCCACCAGCCAGTCATGCGTCCATCCATCCATCCACTCACCCACCATCCACCCACCCACCACCCACCACCCATCCATCCATCCATCCACCCACCAACCACCCACCACCCATCCATCCATCCATCCACCCACCAACCAGCCATGCGTCCATCCAACCATCCACCCATCCACCCACCACCCACCCACCCATCCACCCACCACCCACCCACCCATCCGTCCATCCACCCACCAGCCAGCCATCCGTATATCTATCCAACCATCCACCATCCACCCACCACCCACCCATCCGTCCATCCACCCACCAGCCAGCCATCCGTATATCTATCTAATAATACATGTGTATGATATATCTATATATCCATCTATCTAATATGTTGTCTGTCTGCATATACATTTGTTTGTATGTCTATGTGTTCTCGTCAATACCTATCGACCTACCTAATCCCACTAGCTCCAACTGCTTATAAACATTAAACACGCATTTGTATGCATGTACAATTGTACATGCATGTACAATTTTGTACATGTATTATAATATTGCATATACAGGACTATCTGCAGATGTATAATATTGCCGCATGCATGTTTGTATGCATGGGCATTATATGTGTGTACGAATGTATAGTTTGTGGAGTTCTTTGGTGTTCCGGATACGATGTTCAAGTCGAAGGAACCGAAGTGTTACCGGATGGAGAGTTGCTTGGCAACGGTGGAGCGTGGAACCGTGGAGCCTGGAAAGACGGACATCTGGAAGGACGTTCTGCTTCCCATTCCTCCCGCTCCTCCGTCACGTCTCGATGGTTGCAGCTTCATCAACATCGACTACGCCGTCGAAGTAACTGCATGGTTACCTTCCTTCCGACCTTTATGATAAGTTAATTTACATTACAACCTATAAGCTTATACATTCAAATTTGCATAATGTCAACCGTAGCCTACTATAGCCTGTTAGAGTTTACATTGCGACTTATAATGTACATTCAAATTTGCATAATGTAAACTGCAATCGGTATTACCTTTATTTTCTTTGCCCCTCCTGCCAGTGGGGCTAAGCCCCCTACCTATAAAAGGCTAAGCACCCCCCCAAAAAGGCCATCTGTGTTTTTTAAATATGCAAAACTAAAATATTTCCACGATTTTCAGCTGGATGACTAAAAAAAACGGTCGTCAGAAATTTTGGAGGATGAAAATAGAAAATTTCCTCCGGGAAGCTTCAGCCCCCCCCAAACTGAAATCCTGGCGCCACCACTGCCTCCTGCGATGATATCGGGTGAACTTAATAATTATTGGAGCTATTTATACATGCATATATCTAGACTAATATGGATGTAGGCCTACTAGTGGAAAGACAGGACCTATCGGTCTAAAGTAGGCCTAAGAACGGATGGAGTATAGACTGTATATCAGGGCTGTTTTTAAGGAATTTCTAGAACTGCGCAAACCCCTCCTTTGCTATATAGTTTTAACTGTAACAGAAGTGCTTCTACAACTATACACAAATCCATTTAGAACTGCACATTTTGTGTTTAACTGCACGTTAAAAAAGCCCTGCTGTATATATATAGTACTATAGCTGAGCTGGTATATAGGCTTATAATATGTCTACTGGCGAATGTTAATTGCAGTTCAACGTGGTTGCAAAATACGGATCGAAGCTGACGTTTCTGGCTGACATCGTCATCGGGACAATTCCATTCTACGACATCTACGCGTTGACCTTGGCGGAGTCAAAGGTCATCACAAGGCAGCCTCCTCCATCCACGACGGTTGCAGAGGGTGGTGACTTGGATCCAGCGGATCATCCGACGGTCAGAGATGCGACAACCAACGACGGCACCGACGACATTCAACTGCGTCAGTACTCAGTATATTATAATATATTAGTCCTGTGCAGTATATATATATATATATACACACACACATATATCTTATCTTATCTTATCGTATCTTTTCTTATCTGACCATTTATAAAGCGCTTCTTGCAGCAAGAGCCTTTCAGAAGCGCTCCCAGTGCGTTCAACCCCAAGAAAAAAGGCAAGTTTTTAGACGAGAGAAAGACGAGGATAGACTACCAGAAAGGATGGCAGAGCGAACTGATGGGGGAAGCCCATTCCATAGGGAGGGACCAATGCAGGCAAATGATCTGGATTGAGCCATGATGGTCCTGACTTGAGGGACAAAGAGGTCAAGCCGATCAGAGAACCTAAGAGGACGCAGCGAGGTGGCAGAAAGGTGGCGAAGTATCTGATCGCACAGATACTTCGGAGCAAGACCAATATTATTTGAGACTTAAGGACCAGAATCAAGACTTTAAATTGTATGCGGACCGAGAGAGGAAGCCAGTGAAGTTGTTCAACCATGAATGTAGATATGTGTGAGAATCGAGGAAGACAGGCAATGAGCCTAGCAGCAGCATTGAGTACAGATTGCAGAGGCGCTAGGCGAACCTTAGGCAGGCCAATAGGGACAGACTTACAATAGTCAATCCTAGAACATACAAAAGCGTGAATGATTGAGGTAAAGATCGAAGATGAGACCGATTTGCGAATAGCCTTGAGACGTCTTAGCTGGAAGTAGGAAGAGCGAGTAAGATTGGCAATGTGCTCAGTGAAGGTAAGAGAACTATCCAGGGTGACACTTTGGCAGAAAAAGCAGGTGTCTCCGCCGTCCCCGATGGTCGACCGAGAAGTCCTGAGATGGAGGTCCAAAGACGCTTTGGACTTTTCGCATTTCGAGAGACGAGCTGTTCCCAGTAGGCGGCCTCTTTGTCGTGGTAGAGATGATGAAGGGCACGCAGCTTTTTGATCCAGGCAAGATGGTCGCTTGGATCTTTTGAACGGCGATACTGTCTCTCAGCACAACGGGCGCGGCGACGTGACTGATGACATTCTCCGTCGTACCAGACAACCAGCGGTCGAACACGAGTCTTAACGGTGCGACTATAGGAAGCATCTTGTCGAGCAAGACATGCTACATGTCCTGTTGGCTATGATCTTATTATATGGCGTCTGAATAATACGTACAATAACAAATAAATACATTTAAACAGACACACAAATAATATTATAATAATTATGTACACACATGTGTGTATGTGCGTACGTATGTATGTGCGTGTGTGTTGGTGTGTGTGTGTGTGTGCGTGTGTAGGTGGGTGGGTGAATGTTCAAACACAAGCACACTAACGCATTTGTTTTTTTAGATAGAGGTATTTATAAATTTTATATGCAATAGGCTTACGATCTCGAGGTTACGCCTCAATTCAGCCATGCGAGCAGTATGCATTAATTAATGTAGCCATGCATCTATTCCACGTGTCATCCATGCAGCAAACCATAATCCACCATTCGATTCATTCATCCATCCATCCATTCATCAGTTTGTCAGTCAGCATCGTTGTCTGTATACATCCATCGACCCATCCATCCATTCATCCGTCTACCCATCCAATGATCCGTCGATCCATCCATTCATCCATTCATCTATCCATCCATCCATCCATCCATCCAATCTAACCATCCAATGATCCGTCGATCCATCCATTCATCCATTCATCTATCCATCCATCCATCCATCCAATCTAACCATCCATCCATCCAATCTAGCCATCCATCCATCCATCCATCTATCCATCCATCTATCCATCCATCCATTCTAGCCATCTATCCATTCCTAAATTCCTCCATCCATTCCACCTTTTGTTTCTATAGCAACGGTTGAGTTCATGGAGAGTCGCCAGGGACGCGTCAACATCCGGGAGGAGGGCGATTCGCGCAGCACAAAGGGACGACTGCTCTGGGCTCCCGTCTACATCACATACACGCTGACGGCTCTCAGACGCCAACAGCAACAACTGCACCAGCAGCAGCAGCAGCAGCAGCAGCAGCAGCAGCAGCAGCAGCAGCAGCAGACAATGGTTGAAGACACTGTACTGCAGAGTCAGGCAGAGAGTGGAGTTGTGCAGGAACAATCGGCTCCGTGCATTGGGAATGAAGGCATTGACAATGTGGGTGAAGAAAAGAAAGATGACGCAGAGAAGGTGGAAGAGGAGAGCGAGAAGACTGAAGAACGTACTTGTGTGAAAGAAGAAGAAGATTTAAAGAATGGCATCGTCCTTCAGATCGAGACGATATCCATATAATAATAATAATGATAATGATAATGATAATGATAATGATAATCATAGTCATAATCATAGTCATAATGATAATCACATGATAACAATAACAACAACAATAACAATAACAACAATAACAACAATAACAACAACAGTAACAGCAACAATAACAGCAATAATAACAACAGCAACAATGCCATCGTCATAGATGGAAACATTATATGGAGGCAAGCACGCAACACTGAGACATGCACAGATCTGCAGTGGTTGATTGCTCAGTACGTGTGTCTGCGTATTGTTCTATAGGCCCCATTGGTTTCAGTATAATTATGCCCGTGGCGGCGCCACAATACTAGGTCGCTGCAGATAATTTGGCTGCCTAGTTTACTCTTTAATTGCTTTAATTATGACCTGCTAAAAATTCTTTGGAGGCTTATAAGGTTCTTCTTTACATTTGATTTATTCGACCATGCAGATGAAGTAACCCCATGATCTACTGACATTTTATAGCCTCTCGATCGCGCCCCCACTAGTCTGGTAGGCCTATAAATTATAAGGTCAATTCATATACTGAATAATACTGCTCTCTAGCTGTGGCCTGGGGTCAGCTAGCTGTATATAGTTTTAGCCTGGGACTTCTTTTGTGATAGAAATGGCAAGATTTAGCCTACCTCGAAATGGTTCTAGACTTCCAGTTCGACTCTGGCACCCTTACAGCCTATAGGCCTATAATTTTAGTATAACAAATGTGAAATCTGTCTGTGTATCTCTTTTTCATTGGACTTAATCCTTGTAAAACCGTTGTGTGGATTGATGCACGAAGTATATAGGGCCAAAATTAAGACATGCAGCTGTTTTGCCTGTTGACAAGTTTTATTCTTGTTTCCTTTCATACACCATGGATTCGGAGAGGAAAAGGGAGGGAGGGAGTTCACGCTTTCGTCGATTTTGTGTTACCACTCAATGATTTCGTGTAATGACTATATGAAGTAGGCTAGGTCTAATTATAGACTGATAGCAGGTACAGTCGTAGGCACTAATTATAAGCAGAAAAAATCTTTGGCCATCTCATTTAATTAGGCTTACGGAGACGTGCATGCAGTCACAACGCAAGGATAAATAATATAATTATGTTAGCAATAGACCTATGTGCCAATTAAGACCGTTTAGATTAAAGTCCTTATAATATTATTATAATCGATATACGTACGTGCATGCTTAGAAAGATCGAATGTGCATTATAATGCTGATCGAGGTAGGCCTAATCATAATCTCGAGACTTCTACAACCCCCCCACAACAGCGAAGTCGCGAGAAACAGTTTTTTCCGCACCAACATTTCATTCCGTCAGTCATCATAATTTATGCTACTATGCAGATTATGGGGTTCAAATGCGTATTTCGTGCCAATTCAGAAACAATACAATACGATACAATTCGTAGTTTAACGGCTCTGCATGTCAATGATATGATCAGTGTCGACCTTCTCTTTCATTCAATTAACTCGCTTGGAACTGGAATCGTCCTCAAAAATGTCGCTTAAGTCGCGCAGTCGCATAATACGCGCAACTTGCGCAAGCATAGCTGCAGGCTGTGGCTGCTGTAGTCGTAGTTGTAAATATAAGCTTATTACTGCTCTGGTCGTAGCCAATGCCTTGCGCACCAAGGTGACTCTTGTGATGCGTTCTCTTTGGCCCGTGCGAGTCGTGGGACTTCACCCTCCACCCACGATTGTAGGGGGAGGAAAGGTGTGACTTCCGTTTTACGAGAAACGAACTGTGATTGGATTTACCTGCAAGGTAGGTTATAAACATTATTATGTAAGATATGTGTGCTTTTTGAGTCAAATTAACAAATACGAAACAGTTTAATTGTATCTTTTAATTAGTTAAAGTAGAAACTCAGACTGAATATTTTGTGAAGATTTACCAACTGGATTTCGTACATACCAAAACACTCCCTGGTGGGCTAAGTTGAGCCAACGCCTAGCCTTATTTGCATAACGCGCGTTTGATGATGTAGACAGTTTGGAAGACGGTACCAAGGGCTTGTAAAGTGAGCAGGTAACTAATTTCCTTTTGTAGCGCTGTTTATAATGAGGAACGCTTGCTGGATTGCGAGAGAACTATTTCTGACAGAGTTCAAAAGTTTCGTGGTCAGCCATATGGGTAGGGTGTCTGGAGAGAAGCACATTTATGTGAAGACCATGACCTGTACACATTGTGTACAAAGAGTTGGGTATACGGAGCGGATAGATGGAGACACAGCCGAACAGACAGACTTATATGCAGACAGACACATTGCCTACACAGCAGAACAGATCAAGTTGAATTAGGAGAGAGAGATGAGATGAGACAGATGAAGAGAGACATACAGATAATGGTAAGCATACAGACACACATATACAGAGACAGAGGAGAGTGGTGGTGGAACCGATGTCACCATTTAACAAACAGAAATGTTATTCTGTTAATTATGATTACTATGATTATGTTCGTATGTGCTATTGTTATATTGCACCCCTTCAAGATGTCTACTCAGTAGCGTTTCAGACTAAAGCGCTTGAAAAGGAACATACCCTCTATATTACCACGCCCCACAATTATAAGCGATAGGTCTACAACTGCCTTCGATAGATGGTCCTCCTTTCAAAGTTCAGAAAATATATACAGGGTGCGGCCAAAAAAAATAATCCATTACGAAAATTGTGATTTCTCGAAAACCACTGAATATTTTGTCACAAATATTTACATTCTTATTCGTAACATTTTTTTGCATATAATTTGGAAATTTTATGTCAGTATCTTTATATTTGTGATCATGACATCAGGCAGAAGAAAGAACTGCATTTTTTCAACTGAACACGGCATTCACGAAATAAGAATTCATATTTTTGCATAAAGTAGCCTGAGGTGAGCCATAATTATGTCATTTCCGCTTCATCGACAAGGATTCATGGCCGCCAAATTCCCCAGATATGAACCCACTCAACTATGCTATCTGGTGTGCAATGCTTGAGACCTACAACAAACTTACCACAAAGCCAAACAACATTCCTGAACTGAAAAATATGCTGCAATTCATCTGGAATGACTTGCCACTTGAGACCATTCAGAAGTCTGTTCTGGGCTTTCGAAAAGTCTGCAAGCTTGTGTAAAAGCAAACGGTGGTCACTTCGAACATTAATTGCACAAACTTAACACTTGGTCTAATCTTGTCTATAATGTTCAATGAGTAACCTTGTTACTTATTGCTGTCAGTAAATGTCTGTTGAAACGAAAATAACATTGTTTCACTTCAGGGTTGCACCATTTTGGTTTTCTTGATTCGAATTTCATTAGATTCAGCCAAGCTGTAGATAGTTACATGTGTCAAATAGACTGGGGAAATTTTGCAACAAAATATTCAGCGGTTTTCGAGAAATCGCAATTTTGGTAATGGATTATTATTTTTGGCCGCACCCTGTATACGTTTGCAGTGCTTGAAATGTGGCTGGACGGTCATGGACGGCGTCCAGGCACTTCTTTTAAAATCTTAACATCATCCTGCCACTTATTTGAACAGTAAAGCCTGGATAAGTGACGGGCTTCCAGGCACTTCTTGTTCTACACTTTAAGCACTGTGTGTTTGCATATAATGCAATGCAGGATTGCAATGCAATATCTATTATATTGCTCAAGAGCAATAGATTCTTCTTAAACTCAGAAGTGCAAACACGGCCATTCGGCAGAGCACTGACGTTGGTGAACAATTGTGCATGAAGGACTCTCAAGGTCCTGACAGAGTTAAGTGCCTTGGGAGAGGCCTGAGCACATACTTGAACATTGAGTTACAGGCTGAGCAAGCACTGTAGCCAATTTACCACCATGCCACATGTGATGAGCTTCAAGATGTGTCGACTAATTATCGCTCATTCATTCACTCATTCATTCTTTCATTCATTCTTTCATTCATTCATTCACTCTATGGACTTGTATAGCACCCTTTCAAGACACCAACCCAATAGGGCTCCCAGTTCAGTCATGGCAATAGAAATAAGACGTTGAGAGATAAAATTAAATAAATACAGATTTCTTTCATCTTGCACGTGCTTAACAGAAACAGTCCTGGTGCATTTCTGCAGAAAATACATCGAGATGCACAGTGCAGATTTATGTGTTGCTTATCACTAAAGGACCAAAAAGTCATTTGGCTCAGTCTGCAACATTTGGAGTTTTACCTGTTATAATGGCTTATGCAGTGCTTAAGGTGTAGAAAATGGAGTGCCCAGGGTTTAAAGTTGGTGGGAGCGGCGTTCCCACTGCTCTCGAAATTCTTGGCTTGCGTTCCCACTGCTCATCATGATGGAACTCCAAATCACATGCATTTCAATAAAATTCTTCATCAGCGTTCCCACTGCTCACTTTCAGCGTTCCCACTGCTCACCCAAACCACTTTAACCACTGGGAGTGCCTGCATGGACTGTGCTGGTCTAATAAGTGGCAGTACAGTGTGTAAGCAGGGCTTAAAGTGTGGCTGGACGGTAATGGACGGCGTCCATGCACTTATTTTACAATCTGATAGCCATCCTGCCACTTGTTGGCCAGCACAACCTGGAAGGTAAGGGGCGTCCAGGCACTTCTTTTGGAAAGGTAAGGGGCGTCCAGGCACTTGTTTTTCCACACTTTAGGCACTGGGTGTGCAGATTTGAAACTAAGTGCATGGATGCCGTCCATGACCGTCCAGGCCCGTCCAGGCACACTTTAAGCCCTGGGCTTGTGGCTTTCTACCTAACCATCAGATTTAGATGAGAAGTCATTGGTTGGGCTGCTTGGGTTGTCTTTGTGGGTGATGCTCTTCTAGTAATCTGTCAGTTGAGTTGTGTTTGTTTTTGACTGTTTGATCATATTAACTGTCAGATCAGTCAGATTGGCTAAGGCAGTAAGGCTCCATGAGAAAATCATAAATGAATGAATATTAATGAATGAATATTGATGAATGAATATTAATGAATGAATTCCTAAGTGGTAATATGAATAAGATATCAAGACTCGAGAAGTTTGCCAAAAGACAACCTGGGCTCCCAAGACAATTCTGGGCAGTCAAATGCCAACTATTTGTCACTCCATCACTAGTGTAAGATGTGCTTTGGTCTAATTATTCAAAGTTTGTTTAGCTGTTATGTTGCCCACAAGGCCACAATATCATTCAGTTCACCAATATGACAGCACGCTGTGCTTCAATTTGCTTCTAGAAGGAACAACTGTTCTTATTCCCATGCCTGACTGATTGTTGACTGTTAATGACAACTGATACCTCCCGCCCATTGTCTTCACAAGCCACAGACAATGTAAGTGAGTACATGTATATTCTTTAATAAAACCAGCTGCCAGACAGAACTCCGGTGAACGTTGAGCAGCATTGAGAAAAGCTGTAGAGCTGCTAGCCGAACCTTGGGAAGGCCAATGAGGATGGAATTACAATAGTCTATCCCAGAACAGAAAAAATGTGTAAACAAATGAGGTAAAGATCAAAGATGAAACATATATGTAAATAGCCCTGAGATGCCTTAGCTGGAACTACGTAGGAAGAGCGATTAACCATGGCAATGGGTTCAGCGAAGGTTAGAGAGCTATCTAGGGTGACAACTAGGTCTTTGACACTAGATAAAAAGGTAGAGGCCAGTAGTTTTGCATCATAATTCAGGTTTGAAGTCTGGCACGTTGACCTCTCTTGCTGTTCTTGTCTAGATGCAACTTGTCTTTTCTACTACTCTGAAGCCATGTTGTTGCAACCGTCTGCACCTCAGCTGTATGACAGGGCAACACCTCTCATTATTATTAGCTCTGACGCAGATGAAAGTCTTCTGAGGCCATTGTTGTCATAGCGGTGCTTATATTTGTTCACCCTTTATTCTGCCTTTGATTGATGTCGCTGTCACGAATCTGTTATCATCATTTTACCCTTTTTTGTTGGTGTGTTTGCCATCATTTGTCGCTTTGATTGCTTTCATTTGTTGGTGTGATTGCTACCACTTAGTCATCATTTTGTAATCCCAATTCCCCACACAGTGTACTTGTCTACCCTTAAAGATGCACGATAATGTTCCTCAAATAACTCTACTCATCCTAATCAATCCGTTTCTTATCATTGGTGATTTGTTGCATGTCATTACATGGTTTCAAAACTTTACATTAATATTCTGTTCGTTTTTCGGTCATTGACTTTACAGCCGATAGTTGCAAATTAAAAGCCATTCATTATTTATTTTTTTAAACAGATTAAAGTCAGCACTTGTGTTTGAGATGGAGCCTGTTAGGTGGCGCCAACAAGCTACAGGTCAGTTGTAGAATTTATACTTCGTACTCAAAATGTTATGCAACCTATTTATCTTGTTTAGATGAATACATGGATGTATATATGAGCACTTACAGCGCCTCTTCAAGATGTCTACTCAGAGGCGCTCCCAACTAAAGCGCAAACACTGAGTCGGAGTCTCACATCAAAGCACATGAGCAATTTCGAGTGAAGGACTTACTCAGGGTCCCTACATGGTGGCTTGAGGTGGATTTGAACCCACAGCCTTCTGGCTCCAAGGCAGCTGACATGCCCTACACTACCATGCCCCCGCAATGTATCTAGATCATCGACTACATTACTAAATTCACGCATCTGGCATTGTTGTCTTATGTGAATTTAATTTATTTTCGTGTAAATTGATTAATTGTTGTTGCAATGAAGAATAAGAGTAAGTTCTAATCGTCTTATTTTGTGGTGTTTGGGTGAGAACACCAAGTGATGAACTGAATGATCAGCCGTGCGGAACATGTGAGAGAACTGAGATGAGGAATGAACATCGAACATTTGGAGGAGACAGCCTATAATTTTAAACTCAACATCTCTAGAGCGCTACTCTATGTCAGCTATTGCCATAGGCGCAACCACCCTATGGGACCCACGGGACGCGTCCCCCAACTTTTGAGTGGTCCCATTAACTTTATTATTATGGTCCCCACAACTTTTAGGACGTGCTTCATTTGGTCCCCCCCCTCAACTTTTAGGACGTGATTGCACCCATGGCTATTGCTTCAAAGATATAAGACATGCACTTTACTTGCAACCCTCACGTGTAATAACTGTCATTTGAGTTGAGTCATACTCGATCGTGTCATACCACGCTCTCTTCATTGAGGCAAGTGCATTTTCGCAGAACATTAACCGCTCTGTCACAAAACAGCGCTAACCCATTTGAGAGAAAACATGAAGTGAGACAAGGTGGGCGATAGGTTAGAGCGATCGGCCTGTAATGCAGAAAGTGCGGGTTCGATCCCCGTCCAAGACAGAACTTGCTGTGTACGGGTTAGGGACTTGAGCAAGTCCATCACTCACAATTGCTCTGCAATACAATTGCAGTTGTGCCGTCTGTGCACTACTGAGCTTTGTAAGGAGAGCAATATCAAATTTCAGCTATATTGTATTAGTATTACTGGCATGTAAGCAATTAGGCATAGGTGCAAGCTTATTCACATTTTCTCTCAAATGGGTTAGCGCTGTATTGTGATAGAGGAGTTATGTTCTACGAAAATGCACTTGCCTCAATGATGAGAGTGGTAGTAATGACAGGACCTGATATGACTCAACTCAATAGACAGTTATATGCGAGGGTTGCAAGTCGGTACGTTAGGGTTGCAAGTCGGTACGTTAGGGTTGCAAGTAGAGTGCATGTCTAATATCTTTGCTACCATCCTATGCGATAGTTGAGGAGACATTAGATATTGCGCCCTTGTAATGGCATGGCTGTGTTTAATACTGTGCCATATAAATTGTCGTAATTATTATTATTATTATTATTATTGCTGAAATGGTTGGAAATCAGAGAACCCCAGCGTTCTTTGTATGTAAGGTGAACTGTTTATTAGAATGACAAATAAATTGCAGAGTATTGCACATGTCATAACAGAATATTGATGACTTGTCAACATTGTTGGAGCTTCAGTTAATATAATAAAAAGAAAGATTTCTTAGCACATCAACAACAAGACCATCGTGCTGAAAGTGATCTGGATACCAAAGCTGCTCTCATTTTTGTAGTGTTGATGATAGGTTAATATTGTGACTAAGAGTTAGAAAAGTATGCAAGTATTTTAATCATTAGAAGGTTTTGGTAAGTTTTTGAGCTGGTGTGATTGCCGTAATTTATCACTAGCACTTTATAATGGTTAATGCTCCCTCTTTAGTCGCATTAAATATATTTCCATACCCTTGAGTAGCAATTTTCATGGGTTTCTAAACTACAGAAACCGCCGTAATTTGTCGGTGTGATTGCCTTCATTTGTCGGTGTGATTGCCATCATTTGACGGTGTGATTGCAATCATTTGACGGTGTGATTGCCATCATTTGACGGTGTGATTGCAATCATTTGTTGGTGTGACTGCCATTAATTGTCGGTGTCATTGCCATCATTTGTCAGTGTGATTGCCATCATTTGATGGTGTGATTGCAATCATTTGACGGTGTGATTGCCATCATTTGACGGTGTGATTGCAATCATTTGTTGGTGTGACTGCCATTAATTGTCGGTGTCATTGCCATCATTTGTCAGTGTGACTGCCATCATTTGTCAGTGTGATTGCCATCATTTGTCGTTGTGATTGCCATAATTGTCGGTGTGATTGCCATCATTTGTCAGTGGGATTGTCATCATTTTTCGCTATAATTGCCATAATTAAACTGCACTGTAGTTGAAATTCAGCAAGTAGGTGAGATTTTATGTTTTTGTGCTTTTAAGCGGCTGAACATTACTTTAACTATTTGCAGATGCTTCCATTTCGTCGAAAGCTGCACACAACTACCTACTTGAGCACCTGGCCACCTTCTCTGGGGTTTCCAAGCAAGGTTCTCTGTTGTCACCAGAAGATGGTATGCGTCAGTTGCGACAGATGGCGCTAACCCAGGGTCACTGGGTTCTTAGGGTTCACCTGCGGGTCAAACCGCAGCACTTGGTGATATTAGACGCTGGGAGTGGAGAGGAAATGGAGATCATCCCTCTAGACATTGTCCGACAGTTGACCGCGTTCACAAATGCCAGCAGCAAAGAAACGTATAACAATGTGCTGCTGTTTACAACAATGGATACGACCAGTGCGCATGGCGTTACAGAAATGCACATCTTCCAGTGTCTCGATGAATCGGTGAGTGGGTTTGGCCAACGAATACATTAATAATATTATAATAATAACGACAATTTATATGGTGCCGTAACATGGCCATGCCGCTACAAGGGTGCCTCACAAACGACTAACTGCGGGATAAGCCTTAGCAAATGGATAAGCTTTAAGCTTTGATTTGAAAGAGTCCACTGAGCCAGCTAATCTGATGTCTGGTGGAAGACTGTTCCAACATCTGGGACCAGCTGAGTGACACATTGCGAGACTCCTTAATGTTCCTAAATCATCTAATCTTATCTAGCTTAATCTAGTCTAATCATAATCTAATGACTTCTGTTATTCATTCATTCATTCATTCGGACATTTATATAGCGCTCCTTCAAGAAAAACTACTCAGAAGCGCTCCCAACTCCAGCGCGCGCAAAAAGAACAGTTTTAAGTTTAGTAAGGAAGGATCCTGGTAGAGTCCCAGGGTGTAGGCGTAGCTCAAAAGGAAGGCCATTCCAGACCACTGGTCCAACCACAGAAAAGGCTCGATCCTTCATGGTAGTAGTACGAGCAAAAGGAACTAAGAGGACTCCCCTATCAGCAGAGCGTAGCTGACGACGTCCTTGGATACCCAATGTAGAGCTGCATAGCTCACGGAGGTAAGTTGGGGCAAGGCCCTGACAACATCGCCATACCAATGCAGCTACCCTGAACTCGATACGCTGGCGAATAGGGAGCCAGTGAAGTACCTCAAGCATGTAGTTTGAGACATGATCATATTTAGGGATTTTCCCAATTAGGCGTGCAGCAGAGCGCAACACCCGGTCAAGACAAGTCAATCTGCTGGATGGGAGGCCAATGTAGAGCGAAGAGCAATAGTCGATGCGAGATGTAACGAAAGAATGCACTAAAGTAAGAGTAGCAGCAGACGTAAGAGAACGGATGACAGTGCGAAGCTGGCGCAGCTGATAATAGCAGTCTCGAGCAAGACGGTGAAGTTGAGGAGCAAAAGTTAGTTCTTGGTCAAGTTGGACACCGAGGTCATGAACCGTGGTTGCAAAGACAAAGCCAGGAAACTCAGATGCAAGAGAAAATAGATCAAGCTTGGCAAGCTGCTGCCGTGTGCCCAACCAAATAAATTTTGTCTTAGATGGGTTCAAGCGTAGTCTATTGGATGACATCCATGCCTCTAGAGCATCCAAAGTCTCGCTCATTATCCGTTATACTGTAATCATCAATCATTGATGGTCATTAAAAAAGAAACCAAATTGAAGAGATCATTATCTTTTTAGGAAGTCTGGTAGAAAGAATTTGATCAATATCGCATGTGGCTGTCACGACATTGAGTTCATTAAGTTCTTTAAAAAAGAACGTTGTGGCATTGTCGGAGTGCAAATAGTGGTGGAGCTAGCTGTACGATTGTAATGTTTAAGTTCTTTAACATCTGCGCTTTATAATGTTAATGCTCAATCTTTAGTCACATTATTTTGTCAAGATATCTGAGATTTGCAACTGAATTTCTTGCTGTTATCGTTCTTTTCAGGCTCAGGCTGTGGTTGACGACATAAACAGTGCCAAAGCAAATCGACATCAGAGGTCAGAAGGTTTTTGTTATTTATTTAAATTTTATTTCTCACATTTGCTCAGTGCCCCTTCAAGCTCTCTACAGCGCGGGCACTACATCGGAGTTTCATACCGAGGCGCGCAGGCAATTGCAAGTGAAGGACTTGCTCTAGGTCCTATGTAGTGGCTTGAGGTGGATTCGAGTCTGGAACCTAAGGCTCCAAGGCACCGAACCCACCACTGTGCCTTGGTGATTTGTTGCAATGTTTCTAATTGAGTTGCTGATTGAGTTGAATCGCAACAACCAGTGCTTCAAATACGGTAACACATGTGAAATGTCATCCGAGAAGTCTCTTTATCATGATGCATTCTCTGCAGTCTTTGGCATGTTTGCAACAAATCTAACCACTTTTTCATAGTTTTAAATGTTCGGTATATCAACAATTTTCCTTTTGACTTGGTGCGAATGAACGGTCTAAGGTCAGTAAGCAATTGTGTTGCAAATGAGTGTTGTGTACATCCTATGAAATCTTTCACTTAGGTGCTAAATATTTTCCATTATCACCTTTGTTTTCGTGGCTAACCTGTTGGTACTGAAACATCCATTGTGCTACTCTCTCATCAATGAAATTTTAAAAAGATGGATTTATATAGCACCACTTCAGAAAAACCTTGTCAGTGTCTTTGATCGTATTGAAGACAAAGGAAACCGATGTATTGTTTTACAGAGATTCTGCACCGTATCCAAAGCAGCCAGAAGATTGGCAAAAACGAACGCAAGAGTACGAGGCAGCTGCCAAAAGAACTGGTATGAAAAGATTTTATGAGTAAAATTTTCATAGAGAAGCTTGCCCTTATTTTATTATAATATGTAGACGTATTTAGGAGGACGAGCAATCAATCGAGCAGCAGCGCTAAGAACAAATTGAATAGGATATAGACGGACCTTGGGAACAAATCTCTGATCATTATTCACATTGGAGTAAAATCACAGTATTTATAGATATGTGAATTTGATTTAATTGACCAGAGGGATATCAATGACTTTACTGGTACATAGGGTTTTATTGAATTGTTTAACATTTGTGCACAGTGACCAACTGTTGTTAGAGAAATTCACAGGGCCACGTTTTCTTAACATGATTATGAACAGGTCTTGTTGTTTTTATCGTGAAAAACAGCAAATGCAATTGGCGCTTTTGACCCAAAATCGCAATCCGGTCAGATCCGAAAAAACCTTCAGCAGGGAGGATCCAATTCAAGCCAACACATCATGGATGGAGTGGTGAGTTTCAATGTGTTTTCAGTCCGTAAAGCTATGAACCAATCAGATAAGGTTGTAATGATAGGCCCAATAACGAGAATTTATATGGCAATGTAGCGCGGTTATGCCATTACAAGACCATGCCGTTACAGTGGTGCCTTATGGAGTAGTTAACAGGCAGGATAAACCTGAACAGCAAGCCTGTTTTTTGCGTAGGTTTGCAACAACGACTTCAAAGCTTCGGTCACGTGGAAATAATATTTGACTATTAGATTGATAATTCCTCCAGTGGCTGTCTTTTTGCATTAGTAGACTGATCACATAGTCATTGTTCTGATTTCAACTTGGTTTTTAATGTGCCATTGTTGAATGTTCTAAGGTTGCATTTACAAGTAGTTCACGATTTCTGTAATAGTTTTTAATCAAGAGTGCATAATTTAAGAACAATGAGAGTGTACCGAAAACGACTGGGAAAACCAATGCGGCTTGTTGCTAAGGTATGCATGCTGCATGAGCGCTTTTCATAGCACTCCTTCACGATTTACACTCACAGGCGCTCCCAAATACAACGCGGACACTGAATCGGAATTTTACACCGAAGCTTGTGAGCAATTGCAAGTAAAGGACCTTCTCAGGGTCCCTACGTGGCTTCTTGAGATGGATTTGAACCCAAAACCTTCCGGATCCAAGGCATCGAACATACCCCTACGCCACCAAACACCACAAATGTTGAAACCTTTCAGATCCATGAATTGCCATCCTAGCTTAATTTTGCCTAAATTGAGATAGTTTAATTTGTTTGATTTATGAGTTTATTTGGGATGTTTGTTGTTTGGTTCTGGTTCTGTTATCTAGGAGTTGTTGAACCACTGTTTTGATGACATCGAACAATTCATGAATCAACTGCAAAAGGTTGCGGACGCATACAAGGATCTGGAATACAGAAGGCATGGGTCCAACAAGAAAGACCAGTCCGCAGGAGGTACCCTGTTGTAGGAATGTTCAGACATTGGCTCGCTGTCAGTTAGTGCGATGTTTGTATATGTCCAAAATGGCTGAGTCTGGAGAGCCAACTTTAAGATGTCTGTGACCATGAAGTACTGGCAAAAATATGCGTCTAATTATGGACGTCCACGCTAGTCTATTTATAGCTGTATTATCATGTTGTCGTCCAATGGTATACGACTACATTGAAATGATGTTCTGTTCCTATCTAAACAGTAAGCCGAGACAGTTAAAAAAATTTGACAAGCAAATATGATGTTTAACAAAGCTATTAGTAGTCTATGGTAAAATACTTGTTTCATAGATGACTTTAGTTAAATAACATTTGTAAAGGGGAGGGTGGAGAAGCTTATTTGTACGTATGCTTCGGGCAGGTTCTCAACAAAATGTATGCGTTTAACTGTGTATAAAAGAAAGAGGGTCGAAAGTACGAATTTTTCACTACGGTTGTTGTCATTCCCATTTGTTATGGTGAATTAGTCGATAATGGATTTTTACTTAATTACTTAAAAGTACTTGTTAATTTTTACAGCAAATTTGGTTTAAAAAAATCTATGCAACAGAACAGTCTGAGTTTTATTTTGGAAATAAATGTTGACTTGTGGTTAATTCTAGTTCAGTTGCTTTCTTCAGGTGGAATGATAACGTTACGTGTTCGAAACCCGTCTCAGCAGGCATTTGTCGATATCTTCCAGAAATTCAAACTCTCTTTCAATCTGTTGGTATGACCACATTTTATTGCTTTCAATTCATTTATATCCTGCTAGAAAGCTTGTCATAACTTCCAGTTACATTGCTTACTGAACATTTGGTGCGCGAGCCAAGTTTTGTGATATCTCTTTTTATTACATGACGTCAGAATAATAGAGACGGATAAAAATCATGTTTACAAAAGACGTGAATGTTAATGAGCCATACATTTTTTTAACTCTTCATGGGAACTAAAATTAACATCGTTGACTATAATCCATGCGATGTTAGCCTCAGTCTTGCTAAAGTTCAGTAGAAATAAAAAGTCCATGAGTTAGCGAGAAGTACTGAGATTGATTTTTGGTGTTAAGTTAAGAGTTATGGTTATTTGATTTTGTTTGAAACTGTAAATTTTTCCAGGCAAAGCTGAAGCCGTATATCCACGACCCAAATGCTCCAGAATTGGTTCATTTCCTTTTTACACCGCTGGGTCTAGTGGTGGAAGCTAGCCATGATCAAAGGCTTGGACCTGGTGGAGTTGTATCGACGGTCATCTCTCCACTGCTGACCACGGAAGCCCTGGAACTTCTGAGGAACTGTCTGAACTCAAAGGAGATGGAACTTCACCGGAGACTTGGAGATGCGTGGACGATCAGCAAGTCAGTTCAGATTTCATTGGTGCTGTCTTTCCTGTAGTGAATCTTTTAAAGTCATCTTTTAACTACATATTGGCATCTTTGTAATTAGTTTGCTTTATAAGATCTAAATAACAAGTGATCTGGATCACAAGATATTATGGTGTATGATGAATTAATGAGTGTTTAGGTACATGTAGTTAATGCATTGGGTAGAGAGAGAATTACTTTTTATGGGTGATTTCCGATCAAATGATATTTTTTATTTTTGCCAACGTATGAGCTAACATTTTTTCTTCGAAATTCCTTAAATATGTGTGTATATTCAATGAGCAAAAACAGGTTGGCAAACCGCAACCTGGTACATTGAGTCAGACAAAAAATTACATTGAAAAAAAATATTAAAGTGTTATTGGAATTAAATTGAATCGACAGTTAGACTATGCTTGAATAATATGTTTGAAAAGGACTCTAGAAACAAAGTTTCGGTCATCTTTGCTCGGAAGTTCAAAATTGTGCATACGGGCCCTGAGACCTGGGCGATGGTTGTTCTTTGGCGGGAAAAGAGTTCGAAGGACATGGAAGTCGTTCCTGGCCACTGCATGCAGCAGTTACCCGGATTTTAAAGTGCTTGCTTATGGAGAATGTTGATAGGGATGAAAAGTATTTTCGTTTACAGATAGGTTGATAGATTGTTGAGAAGGCATGCATTTATCTTTACGATTTTTCTTCAAGTGCGTTATTATCGTAGATTGTTTATAAAGTGAGATATAAGAAAGATAAGTCATCTTGAAAGTAGATGGTAGCAAATTTCCTTTATGTGCACTAGTCCTATTTCAAAACTTTCCCAGTTTTGTTGCTGTGCAGTTTTGAACTCCATTAGTTAAACAAGAATCAAAGGCGTTGAATAATAATAATTTTCTCTTATGTGGTCTTTATGCATTTTATGAATAACCAGTGATTGTAAAAGGTTGGATTCATTCTCTTCTGCAGTTCATACCTTTCGCTATTGAGTGTTGATGTTTCTTTTCTGTTTAGGGATAACTGGCGGAGTTATGTACCGCCGTATATTCCTCGATTCTACGACGGTTGGAATCCGCCGATGGACTGGATTGATGATGCAGCCAGACAGGTCGGAATGAACGATGCAAGGCCTGCAGAGGTTTGAGTCTTCACAGCTTACTGCCTGTTATTCGCTTTTATGTGTTTGTTAGTTCTTCTGTTGTCATCACGGATTCAATTGTTATGGACATAAACACTTTTATGTAGCCTATAATTATATTTCACTTGTTGAACTACTTTTTGTACCTGATAGCGGTGTGTCTATCAGTTTTTGTTGTCAATTAAACGAATATAATAATAATATATATCAGTTTTTATTTGCTTATCATTGTGAGTTGTGTAATGGTCTGTTAACTAGCATCCAATTCTGTCAACCCATATTTTTGGATTTCAAATTCCTGTTAGAAGAGAGATCACTTTTAAAAAGTCAGTTTCAAATGCCCACTAAAGTGAACTTGGCTGCTGAATGAGTGCACCAACTAGTGGTGGGAGGGACGCTTGGGTGAAACTGGTTGAATAAGGAAAGTAATGGCCACACTAGTCAATAGTAGTCATATGTCAATACCTAGAAATTGTAGTTACAAGCACTTTTCATGGCCATGTCTGTCTCTTTTATTTGATTAAGAGATTTGTTATTGGATAAATGAAGTAGCTTTCTTCTGCATGTTATGATGTCTACTGTAAGTCATTGATATATAATCTCAATGAATAGTCCTTCTTAAATTAAATGCCGTATCCAATCGGCATAAATAGCTGGTTGTAGAAGGGTTGGTAGCACTGGAAAGGGTAGAGTTAGGTTGGTGCATAAAGGGAAAGGTTAAACTGTTAAGCAGTTTAGGGCCGCATTGGGTCATCTGACTTGGTTGGCCAGGCTAATTTATACAATAAGGGTTAGTATGTAATTTGTCTAGTAAATATTTAATGCTAGTTTTGGTTGAAAAGCAATAAGAGATTTCTCAGTTGTAACTTAACAACATGATTTGCTAGCGGGTTAAAATTGCTTGGCTATACAACAACTCCCCTGGATCAGTGTAGCAGTAATTGTAATTATAATTGTAATGTTTTAGTGGAATATTGTAATTTTAGTTATGCTGCAGGATTCTTGCTCTCGTAATTTAGGTGTAGAGTAGTGTAGATGGTAAAAAAATGGTAACGCTATTATTCATCATAATATACTCAGTCAAATATTTAAAGCAGCTTCATCTTGGAATTTTATGAATGTATCTTGCTCTTTATACTTTACCAAAACGGATTGGAGGCTTGAAGTAGGCAAAGGCTACTGCAAAATCTGCTTTGTTCGAGTGATGTAATATGTTGTAGTGATTTTATTTGAGTGATATTCTGTAGCTTGCTCTAAATGTTTGAATTTAAGGTGTCAACCACATATCCAGGCAGCAGTGGAGTTGCAGCTCAAAGGTTAGAGAATTGTCCTTTTTTCATCGTCATTTTAGTTTGCTAAGTAGTTAAAGTTAACCTGTTTGTATTAGTAAGTCACTGAGAAATGAAAGTGTAGAATTTGTTGACAACAAATTGTTGTCAAACTATTTCCAAAGTAAAATCGAGAAATAGTTTTCGATGCGTATTCGATTATAACTTTATCCAAATCGTAATTTGGATTTAAGGCTCTTTAAAGACGTTTTGATTCAGGGAATGAATTAATAGAATGCATTAGCATAATGAATAATAATAAATATTTTCTCACACATACAATTCTGTTAATGTTCTTACAAATTTACGTAAGTAGTTGAGCAGTTATCTTTTATGCATTATTATTTATGATAAATATAATAATGTTTGAAATCCTGGATAATTCTCTATCGCAACTGTATAGTAAAGTTTTCCTTTTGTGATCAAATCATTGGTAATTGATCAAAGAACATTTTTTAGCCTTATTCTTTGCAAGTTATGTAACCTGTCTAATTGTCTATGATTAACTCATCAAGGAAATCAAGTGACACATGATCAAGGTCTAACTCTGTAATTTTTAATAACGATGATAACGATAACAACTACAATCATCAGATGATAACTCTAACAATGATGATGATGATAATGTATGCATATCCAAGTATAGTCTTTGGTTATTTTTTTTTAATCTGAGGAATCATTTTCATGAAAAGTATTAATAATGTCCGCATGGTTGTTACTCTAGGCCGGTCGATTACTTGGCCCCATCCGATATCTATGCGATGCCGCAAAAGTCTAAGTCGAAACTGTCTCCGAAATCGTCTGTTGTTAACGGTGATGACGACGGATATGGAGATAAAAGTTTTCAACGAGAACTTCTGTCGAAAAATGCGCTGTTAGTGAATTATTTTTTTTAGCTTTTTGCATTTCACGTAAGCCTCATTCGTTGGGATTCAATTTGATACCAGTGAAGTAAGTTATTGATAACTAAATAAATAAGTTTTATTTAGCTTGAAGACCTGGTCTGAGTATAAGAACATATAAGAACATAATTTCTAGAGAATATACGTGATGCTGTATTGGTCACATGTGCTCAATGTGCGTAATTAGATATTATTAATTTAGTAAAGCTCTGAAAGAGGTGCTAATTGTTAATATGCTAATTGAATTTGTCTTACAAATTATAAATTTATGTCTCAATAAGTAATTTTTTGGTAAAAGTTTAGTGTTTTGTTGAATGATATGTAAAAATGATATGTGGTGTCTGCCATTTAACTTCTTTCCTCTTATGCAGCAGTGTATCCTTAGATCGCCATTTGATTTTCTAAAAATTTACCTAAGAAAATATTTATTTGATTCTTCTCTTGTACTTGATTCTGAACAGAATTTATCAAGTGATACAAAGCAGAAAGTCCGACAAGAAGCAAGAACTGTCAATAGAGAAAGGTGAAATTCTTGAGGTTAGTGTTAACTCATTAGCACAATATAATATTGTTATGATACTTTCAGGGTCTGAAATTGTAAAATTGGCAATAAAATAGCAAAACTGAATCAAAATTGAATGCGCAATTGCTAAGAATACGGTTGCTTCTTTCGAATGATAATCAACATTTCATGTGGCATAGATAAGAAAGACATATGAAATCAGTGGTATACACCCCCTTATTGACCTAGGAAAAAAGTTTTTAACTTAAAGGTTATTTATCCACTTAAATAAGAAAAAACAAAACAATTGCTTGTAGTAACAATTGTTTCTCTTACTTTATTCCATTTGTTACTTTAATCCCTTTTTATTTACTGTAATACAGTAGGGTTGGTGTCAGAAAGGGCACCCGACCAGGTCATACCCCCACCTCCATCATAGATTCCTGGCTATGCCACTGTATGAAATGAATAATATTATTGTGAATAATTGGAGTTCTAGATGATTACGTACTAAGCTAAATTTTAAGCTATCAGGGTCAGTGCTATCTATACTAGATTTAGTGAACACAGTCATTATTCCGGATGGCTTCTGCAATTGGGTGATGGTATAGGTCAAGGAGATGATTTAATACACGTAATTGTAAAATGTAATTGGAAATTACTCATTGCAGGAAAACGAGAAACAAATCATCATTGATTAGAAATGTTGTTGTATCTATTGTTGTAGATTCTTGACAACAGTCGACAGTGGTGGAAGGTCAGAAACTCCAGAGGTCAGACTGGCTTCGCACCAAACACGCTTCTACAGCCATTTTCCATGGGCTGATCCATCATCCCAAGATCTGTGGCTGAACGATTTCCTATGCAAGGCTTTGATTATCTGTTTTGTTGTTCTTTGATTATCTGTTTTGCTATTATTAAGAGACTCTGTACAGCTGAAGTTGATGCATTTTTAATCAGTTTGTTTTTTTGCTAGTGGTTTACTGCTGTAATGAATCTCAATTAGTCATTATGATGCTGGATGTATTTAGGTGCAACAACAAGATGATTTGCATTCATCTTGCGGACATGAAATTATTTGTTAATTAATTAAAGTAATTGAAGAAACCTCAAAATGATTGCAGGTTTTTCCAGAGGCATCTCAGATATCAGCGCATATGGGTTCTTTCACTTTGGTTTGATTAAATACTCTTCTGGTCTTGAATTATGTGGAGCTTTCATTGAAATACACTTTGTTATGTTTTAGTGTTCGCTTGTAACTTTGCTGAGCTTGAAGCATTTTTATTTTGCAGCTGGTTAAGTCCATTTTGGTAGTGAGAGAATATTAATGGAATTGATGTAAAACAAAATTGATGTGCTGTTCCATAAAGACAGACATCTGTGCAGGAAATCAGTTCAATGGTATGCTTAACTGAATGGATTGTGTTCTAAATACTTTGTTGGTTAGAATTACAAGAGGCCAAAACAATACTCGCATAGATCTGTTTCAAGGAATCTCACTCATTTACTGAACGATGCAACTGTATTCTAAGTTTTTGATGTCAGTACCAGTTTTTGCGATTTATAACCAAAATAATTTACTTACTTAGAGTGATGGTTTATTGAAGATTTGTATCTAAACCAATGTCTGAACTTTTAAACTGCATTGCGATGTGAATGAATGTCTTGCATGTCATCATGATGTCACCATAATGACAATGATATAATAATAATTACAACAGCAATTGTAATTAAAGTTTTAAACCCTTTTCGTTAATCATGACAGATCATGATTAGAACTTACTGTGTAATAGTGAAAGAATAATTATTATTGTAGTTTTGTCACTTAATTATGATAATTGCAATGATAACATTGATAACAATTGAAATTTGGTTGCAAAATTACCATTTTTAATGCTAGATTAGATTTTGTTAGAGTTTATGAGATGATAACCTTTACATGTTAATGAGTACAAGATATTAAATCCAGTTTTTTAAGTTCTAATGTACATGACATCAGTTTGTTGTGATTACTAATTTATTCTCGGATGTTTGTATGTGCACTTGATATAGCGCCCCTTCAAGCTTGCTACTCAGAGGCGCTCCCGACTACAGTGCGGACACTACATCGGAGTTTCACGCCGAAGTGCTGAGCAATTGCGAGTGAAGGACTTGCCCAAGGTCCCTACACGGCGACTTGAGGTGGATTCGAACCTGCAACCCTTCGACTGCAAGGCGACAAACATACCCAGTACACCACCGCGCCCCACAATGAAAAAGATAAAGATTGTGATTACCTTGTATTAACCTCCCAGCCAGAAATTTTCTTGATTTTCCACATTGTAACGACAGCATTTTAAGCTGTCATCTTAAGATTTCTCTACTATTTCAGTGCTGATGAGAGTGGTCTAAGAATTCAATAAATATACTTACAATATAACAATTTCTTTTTAAGTTTCCACATTTTAATAGTAGCCTTTTAAAATGTCATCTTAACCAAATAAAAATAAAAACATTTGTGGTGGGAGGGGCACATCCCACCCCAAATCCCCTGCTAGGTGCTACGTTCCGCTCGTTTGCCCCCCCCCTCCACCCCAAAACCTTTATTCCCTGGAGGAAGAGGACTAGATTAGACACTGGTCAGTGAACATCTGAATCTGTTTAAAATTATTCATGGAAACTTTTGATGATACTTTTAATATTATAAAACATTTTAAAGCTGATAAATAAAACACATTTCTAGACTATTTCCTACTCCATGACAAGTCTCATTGTAGCAATCATTATCCTTATTGTTTCATTGTTGTCACCTTGATGATTCTCACTCTTTGTATTATTGCTTATTGTTTACTTAAACACTTTAATAATCGCCAGGACAGTGCTCTCCTACATCTGAGATACAGAAAACTTGGATTAGTTGCTAGAGTTTATTTTATTTTTATATATAAGTGGAATGATATTGCTGGAAAACCTAAGTTACGATTATTTCAATAATCAATAATCATAATATGATAATAGCATACTTGGAAATAATGCCAAAAGCCGAAAATCCCTTAGATGGAAACGGGAAGCACTCAAACAGGAACTAGGAGACCATAGAACTTTAAAAACTCATTCACTCTTAATGCAAATAATAAGTAGCCTACTATAAAAGAAAGTGATATGCATCTGCTGTCACACAAAATTCAGACGAAATATTCGCCGTGAAAATGCTCGTTCTAGCTCATTCTTTCGTACCAGTCTGGTGTCCCTTCGTTGCCGTGGTGAGCGTGGGTAAAACTGCTGTCCTGTCTGCAAATTTGAGTTCTGGGAAGACAAAACATCGTGCTGCGAAAGGTAGCTTGGCCTTTGCTCGTGAAACGAATAAGGATGATGTTGCACGCTATTTCTCATTTGGACCTCATTCTCTTTGTGCATGGCTTGATTTGGAATAATAGTGTCACTGTTTCGGTTTTGTCTTTCCATCGGTGGTACTGGGCTTGGAAAGAGTTCATATGGGGTACTTGCTGGCACGTAATACCTATCTGCATAAGCCCTAATGGATTCCCTCAACCTATGTGGCGGCAGGTGCGCAACGTACTGTAGTTTGGTGTTTTGCCTGGAGTGTGGTGGACGTTCGAACCCGTTTGATGCTATGTTTTCAGGCGTTTCCTCTTCGCTGTAGTCTGGTTCAATCTCATCTGTGTCTAAATCGTAATCTGGTTCCGGTTCAGCGAGTGCCATTTTGGTAAGGTTGACTGCCTCCTGTGGGGTTATCTTCTCTTGCTCTTTGGATATGGGGTGTTTTCGTCTCTTTGAGAGTGGCGATTCAAGTTCTGTAATTGTCATAACCTCCAGGAAAGTGCCCCATCTGTTTAAGAAACGAAATATCAGTAGACTTTCAATACCAGTGTAAAGGTTTCAAATTACCCCTCCTGAACATTGCCCGGTTTCAGATTACCCCCCCCCCCCCGGACACTAGATTTGCAGCAATCATCGCATTTATTGCACTAAAAATATCAGAAAAATAATCCCGCTTCTTGTTTTGGTCTGAAGATTTTCATCCCTCATCCCACTTCGTGGTTTGTTATCAATTTTTTAATCGAAAGAAAAATAATAGCCTCGAAGCCATTGCTCCATTGTAATTTCAGTGGCGATTAGTATTTTAGTTACACATGAAAATATTGATAACAAACCACGAAGTGGGATGACGGATGAAAATCTTCAGACCAAAACAAGAAGCGGGATGATTTTTCTGATATTTTTAGTGCAATAAATGCGATGATTGATGCAAATTACAGTTTGCAGGGTGGTAATGTTTAAGAGGGAGTAATTTGAAACCTTTACACCGGTTCATTTCGAGTAAAACAAATTAGCTTTGCAGTCTCCAAGAATAAAGTGGGTTAGCTGTTGCCATTCATCTAATTAATATCAACTATTCGAAAATAGTGTGACAGCCTGTGTAAATTTTATGCATTCACCTTACATTATTTTATACAATTAACATTACTTTGGGTAATTGGAATAGGCAGGCTTCTGTGTAGTATTCCGGATCAAGCTCATCTAGCCTCTCTTTGTAACATCGTAGAATTCATATTTTTGCCACTTCAACAGAGGCACCATTAAGCTATGCCCTAAGCTGCAATTCTCAACTTTTATGTACCAACTACCGGTACTACTACTTGTGTTGTTCTCTCAATAATAGGCTAACAAACATGATCTAAGCAATGAAGTGAACGAAGGGACAGTAGAGTGCATATAATAATTATACATATAACATGTGCATACTGTAGGCCTATGTATGCACATATTCTAGTGCAATAATTATAATGTCAGTAATACCAAAAAGTTCAGTAATGGAATCTCAGGGCAACCCTCATTTACTCTTTCTTGCCCCTTGAGTTGGCATAGAGGAACATCTAGGTGGATACATCGCAGGTCTTCCTGTTAACTACGCATCTAACATTGGTATCAAAGAATACCTCTTAAAGAGAAATATGTGCAAACAAACATTCTAGGGTTGTACAAGAATGGTCTTTCACAGGCACGAACACAAACCTTTGATTACAATTAAACCTAGTACACTATCTAAAAAGGAAAAAGCATGCTGCTCAGGAAACTATAGAAAAGTAAAAACACTGAAGAGATCAAACATAATTAAACCAGTTTATATATATAGTTCTCACCTGTGCATCAACATTCCGAGAATCTGGAGAAGAAGGACAATTAGATAGAATATGATAAAGACAAAGCTGTGTGGCTGGAACTGTATCCATGTCCCATCCTTTTTCTGGTAGAGGTTTAATGGTTTGATGTGAATCTGTAGCATGAAATTCAGAAGAACCCAGATCGCATTCACCATCCAGAAGCCGAAAGAGACGTTGTTGCGTAGTGCAATAAGATCAGCCTCCAGTTTCTCCTTCTGTCGCTTGTCGCTCTTCAGCGGCTTCAAGTACTTCTTGATCAGATTGTTCCAGAAGGATCTTTCTCTTTCATTGATCACTCCAACTCCACCATCACCCAGTCCAGGATCTTTAATCCACTTCGGATGTTCAGGATCACATTCAGTAACGACATCTAAATTTACCTCTTGCTCTGGCGGAGATGTTTCCTTCAGAGCCGATACCTCAGATTTTCGAGCTTCAATTGCCTGAAATGTGCCAGGAATCACTTTTGTATTATTATCCTCAAAGTTGGATGAGGACGAAGAATCAGACTGTTGCCGGTTCAACTTGTTCAGCTCTTTGTGGATCTGTCCCAACATTTTAACCATTTTCTTGTTTGCATTTCGTTCCTGCTTAGTAGCCTGAAAGATGTCCGAAATGGTCTTCCGTGCCTTGAACAGTGAACTGTCAATCATCCTACGGATGTAGGCAACAAAGTGGGCCTTTTTCTTGGCAGATTTAGGTGCTTGGGCTTCGGCAGCTTGCTGTTTCTGCGACTTCCGCTGTGGAACTTCTCTTGTTCCCCATGAGATGACATGCATGTTGCTGATGCTGTAAATCATCAGAAGAATGTACCCAGCTGGGATGCAGACGAAGTAAAGGATGCCATGCAAAAGGCAGAACATCTCGTACGGGTGGAGGAAAAAGGCTAAAACAAATGGTACAACAACGAAGAGAAGAAAGAAGAGATCCGGTTTGAGGACGTCCAAAATAGCCATGTCGATGACAAGGCTGACAAGGACAATTGTCATAACGAATGCATAGATCATACTGAACAGACCAGCAAACACGAGCTGAATTTTTTCCTCGCAAAAGAAGCAAATGGCTAAATACGTTGCTGGAATCAGCAGAGCAAGGCTGTAGGAAACCCAGGCGCAGTTATTAAGACCAAGGACCAACTGAAATGCCGAGGCAATCGCTATGACGATCGTGGCAGGTCCCAAGACAGTTGAAACCATAAGGAAAACCTGGTATAGCATGAATAGACGACTGATGTTGTCATTTATCAGAACTGTATTGTTGAAGTCGGAAAGAAGGTCCCATATGTTGGCAAGGGTTGATGGAACCCAGCGTCGCCTTTGCTTGAAGAACTCTGCAAAGCTCTCAGGGCAGTAAGTAAGGGCATCTGCTGCTGCTGAATAATCAACACGATAACCCTGTTGCAGCAGCAGGGTACACAACCACCTGTCTTCCCCTGAAATATACAAGCAGATAACTTGAAATATAAAGACAAAAGAAACTGACTGCCAGTTGTACTAACTACATTTTTATTGCTTAAAAGTTTCTGCAATCACCCTATTGTCCAATTCAGTTAGAAACCGATCAACCCGTCAATACCCAATATACAAGGTGGGCAAAAAAAACGCTACAGTTTTTGCCAATATCTTGACCAAAAGTAGAAATCTCGAAATGAAACTTTACAGGCTTATAGACAATTTATATTTACACATCATGGCCAGATTTCATCAAAATATTTCAAACAGAACAAAGGTTATATCACTTTTAGTGAGGCCACCCTGTAGATCTATTCATGAACTATTACCTATTCATCATTCTATAGTGGTCTGGGGAGAAACAGACCCCCATTCTTCAACAGACTGGTGCAAAAATAATCACGGTTTGTCATTCAATGATGAATGAGCAACCCCTCTTGAAACAATTACTTTTAGTTACATAAAGTTGTGCATGTCTTAGATAAATTAGAGAGCCATAGAAACCACACTTTTGGGCTGTGCTTGAAAGGCGCTATGTAAACGTTTTACATTGCAAATTCAGTCGAGTTCATTCAATATAGATACTGATGTACCAGTACATATATACAATATTGTATATATTTATTATTGTATATACATAAAATTACATATTCACATAAGAATGCCACAAATCCATTCAACTGAAATTCCTCTGTTCCTCTGCTTTTAACTTAGGTCATGAATGAACAACGTCTTACCTTGGTCGTACTGAAGAAAGTGCATGGCTTCTGTTGATCTCGTTGTGTATTTCTTCATGACGTTATCATCCAGAAGAGCTGAACCACGAAAGAGACTGAAGCACCCAGGGCTGCACAGAACACATCCGAGGACATGCTCTGTTGCCTTCTGAAACCAGTGACCGATGGCATACTCAAACATCTGGTACCAGACGAGAGGACCTGTTCCAATCGGGTGAATTCTACCACATGCTGCACCGGTCTTCTCGTTTTTCTTCATTCGGTCAACAAGGACTCTCACAGCATCTGGTTTGAAGTCAACGTCACCGTCCAGGGCCAAAATATAAGTATTCTCAGCCTGTTTTTAAACAGACAAACAACGACTTTCATCCAATGCTCCAGAACAGAAATGCAACACATGACGACTTCACTAAATTAAAAGCAACCTTTGGTAAAGAGTAGTTTAGACATCATGTTACACTGAAAAACAATGAAAATTCACATGTTACACAATTTCACACAAACACTTATGGAATATGAATATTTTCTAAAATGTATCTGTTTTCAATAGTTCAGTTTGTCATAGATCTCAGTGACATCAAAATAATTAAATATAATGACTGGAGAAAAAAACTGCAGAGGCAAAACACAGCTGGCCCAGTTAGCTACATCGGTAAGAGCGTCTGTACGCAACTCTGAAAGAGAGCATGCGGGTCATGGTTCGTTTCTCGAAGGTGGCTATTTCAGAAGATTTAAAATCTCGGACTAGCACAGTCCGTCCATGGGGACCTAAATGGCGTGGCGTCCATTCAAACGGGCGAGCGGTGGCGAAGGATCTTACCCGATCAAATTCATTGAAAAATGAACAAGGTCGAGGCCATAGACGGCTGCTATATAAAATCCTATTACAGTAGCTACAGCTGAGATGGTGATGGTGGAGATCTGCAATTTTCCGTGCAATGCCTCAGAGATTATGCTTCAGGAAAACATCATCATTCAAAGTTTCAAATAGCCTACCACACCTCAAAAATATTTTCACCCATGACCAAAATATCACACTTCAAAGAGATTTTCCTCAGTAGTCTGAGTAGTCTCATATAAATATGTGAGGCTACGGAGGAAAGAAAATCTCTTTTAATACAATATTCTATTAATGAGATTTTCACCCATGTTACCATCATAATACCTCAATAAGGAGATTTTCCTCCACAGTTTCAAATAGCAAGCTCTTTCCACAGTGTCCATGTTTCCGACGAATGGCTTTCGCTCGTTCCAGCCATGATGATTCCTTATGCTTCCTGCGTTGCTGGACCTTTCCAGTATCCTCCTTTGAGCTCGATCGCAAAAGTTCCCTCATGTATTCAGCTGCTCCACCAAAGATTCGATAGCTAATCAGATAGTACATGTACATCACCTGTAAAAAAATAAAAAAGGCCTTTGATGGAGGGAAGGTATTAAGAAGGGGTATCTAGAATATCCAGGTTTGACACTTTGGAATTTATAACTACTACCAGCTGGGGTACCCGGCGTTGCCCGGGAAATTTAGGATTCGACCCGCTCCCGGCCACGACCCCACCACTCCACAACCACCCCACTGCACGCCACAACACTCCGACCTCCACTTTTACGCTCCGACCTCCACTTGTATGCCACCCGTGAAATTTGAGTTTTCGGGAAAATTTCCTTCCCACCCGCCACCCCCCACGCCCTCCACACACCTCGGCTCTGCGGGCCGAGGTGTGTGGAGGCGAGGTGGCCCGTGTAAACATCTGTCTAGCTGTAACGTTTCAGATATAAGTGTTAAAATATGCATGGCAACATGCGGTCACGCTGGTACTCTGTTTCTTTATAAATAATCTGATCATACCAAGCATTTATTTTATCGAAGAAAACTATATTTGAGGCTCCTCTTTGTATAAGCTTAATATATACTCCTTGGCCGAAGGCATGTATCTTTTCACAGGGCTGTACGACAGTGTATGATTTTCATGCTAAGCTAGGCGAAAAATGACGTCAAAATATGACGTCAACGGCAACAGGCCGTTACTGAAAAACGATTGAAATACGGCGACGCAATTGCAGCGGTAGGCTAGCCGCTAGCGCATACATTAACACAGCGAAATTTAAAATGTCTGTTTTTCGAAATCTAAAGTGAAACAAAAGCTGAAAATAGCGCACTTGGATGGTTTTGGTGAACGTTTATCTATATGCACTGTTTCAGGTCAGTAGTTGCAAAAGTGTGAGCGTGCATAACTGACAAATATACGTACTTCCTTTCTTATTGATATAGATTATTACTCAAGTTATATGCTGTAAAGTGAAAACTTATACAAACTCGCCTTAAGTAGGCTAATTAAAATCAGACCATTCCGGTCAGTTGGTTACATAAACCATAGATTGAGTATTCGTGACTTTTGGGTTTAATATTCGTAAATATTCGTGAATATTAAGATTTTTTAATATTCGTAAATATTCGTAAATATTCGTTAACGGATTAAAGTGAACCATCGAAACCGCAATGTTACCCGGTAAAGCAGTTTAAGTTTCTGTATGTCTCCATGACATTCACTCGCATTCAGGGCAAGGCTGAATAAAAATAATTATGCGAGGTGCTTAATATACTGAGATCGGGACAATTTTTGCTTGTAATCTGGCACTATTATTTTCTGCGTTGGCATTTATATTTACTCATCCTGCTGCACTGATATAAAACTACTTTATCAATTTGCAGTTACTATTATAGGCTGTTAAAGTTTATTTCTAATTTAGCCTACTATATATTGCTGCTACTTGCCAACTGCCATCGGTGACTCTGTCTCTTTTCATTTGAGTAGGATGGTCAGACGTCAGACAAAGTGACTAACATTAAGTATCCAATGTGATAGACCTATGAATGCTGCATGGCCACATCGGCCAGACCCAGCAGAGACCTGGAAGTTTTCAACAATAAATCTATTAAAGTTATTGTAACTTACTGATATAGGCCTGCCTATATGCGTGGGCTAATTCAATTTTGTACAATTCATTCAGTAAAAGTTAAACATTTTCATAAATAACAAGTTAAAAATTAAGAATAAAGACTTTCCTGAAAGAACATATTTTACGAATATAATATTCGTTGGCAGTTTTAATATTCGTTAATATTCGTGAATATTTGAAAATCTTAATATTCGTAATATGCGAATACTCAATCTATGACATAAACCATATGCCACCTTTACAAAGAATCAATTATATCAGTTTGGAAACTGCAAATAGCTAGTCAGGACATCAGCCCAGTTATTTTGTGGTACATACTAGTGCAGGGGTTCTCAAACTTTATTTTTATTGTACCCCCAAATAAAAATATCGAATGATGGCGTACCCCAGCAAAGTCAGATCAGAAACAAAATGCCATTGCCATGTCCTCTGGTAGTGACAACTAAAAGTCCATTTAATCATTGGTGACATCGTTTATTAGAGTCTAGGCCTAGGCCCATATATAGGGAGCAAAATCTAGTTTTCAATTATATAATCGTATCAGCAATTTTAAAATGGAAAATTGTTCTATAGGCTAACCCCCTGTAAGAAAGAGGAAAGAGACAACCTATAGTGCTGTGCACGGGCTTGTTCAGACTAGCACAGATTTACAATATCTGGTTTGATATTATATTTTGTCAATTTCAAACGCAAATTTACCCCATGTTTTTTTACAGCAAGAATAGTTAACAGTTTCACCCATATATGCCGTGCTGAAAGGAATCACAAAATTTCGAGCTCGACCAGAAATTAATCATTTGGCCAATTCAGCTCTCTGCCATTTGAGTTCTAGGCCTATAGTCTGAGATATTCTGGCTTTGGTAATTTCAACCATTATTTTATACATTAGGCCCATTTGTTTCAAAATTATAGTAATATGCCTAAACATAAATATGTTGCATGCACTGCATTGTATGTGAGTCTAATTAGGCTATTTGTCGTGAAAGAAAGAAATGACGATGCTGTTATATGTTACAACGTTAAAAATCACTGCTAATCAAAGAAAGATGGACACAAAGTCCAAAACTCAAATAAAATTTATATTTCTGGAAATTTTCGCGTACCCCTTACCGGCGCCTGGCGTACCCCTGGGGGTACGCGTACCACAGTTTGAGAACCCCTGTACTAGTGGGTCCTTATAGACTTCTGAAATACATCAATGCTTTTAGTACCTTTAGTGAAACATATAGACATTTGTTCTTTTGTTTGGACTGTTTAAATCATGTCAGCGCTTGAGTTGAAGGATCCTTCAATGCCAAAACTGATGACAATGATGACTAAAAGCAGATGATGAAAATAAGTTTGCATATACATGCCACAACGGAAACATTAACACAGAAAATGCCAAGTGAAAGGAGTCGCAAAATCGCAAATAATGGAACATAATGATAAGTAACAATGACGAGTAGCCTACAATAAATTAGACAAACTTAAGGGATTTTAAGTTAACACTGGAGGCAAGTGAATGAAAATGCTCGCCTGAGACCATCTCTTCTTGTGCCTGATCTTGAGTTTATCTTTGAGATGAACGATAAGGTCATTTCCTCCTGGAAGATTCCAGACGAGCTGACCTCCGTACGGGGTCAGGATCTTTGTGGGTGATCGCATGCGACGTTCATTATTCAGCACAGAGCTACAACAAATATAAGATCATGTATAAACACCAGAAAACCCAGCGAAAAAGTTTTTTTATAGATTACTATTGCTTTGTCATTCTCTCATTCGCTTGTATGGTATGGGACACTGAATAGGTCTTCATTGGCTATGTCCATTTTGCTCTTTTGTAACATTTAAAGTGCTGCATGGTAAGAACTTGTATCTTCTTTTTTATTTCTCACAGTATGCTGCATCATGATTTTTTTCTCACAGGCTTTCAGTTTCATTTTCTTTGTCATTAAAGGCGGATTATTATTTATAATAATAACATTTGAAAAGTTAAACTAGCACAATAATTTTTGCGACCGTAGATAGTCAACATTTATTAGCAACTAGCTGTACCCGGCCACGCGTTGCTGTGGCTGAAAAGACCGTCCAACCTCCCTACTTCCCTTCCCCTGCCTCCCTCCCTCCCTTAGGCCACGTGTTGCTGTGGCTGAAAAGACCGTCCAACCCTCCCTCCCTACTTCCCCTCCCCTGCCTACCTCCCTTACCCTGCCTCTCTGCCTCCGTTCCTCTGTCCCTCCCTACCTCCATTCCACCTCCCTCTCCCCTTCCCTCCTCCATCCCTCCCCTCCCCCTCCCTCTCGTTTCTTCCCCTCCCTCCACTCCGTCCCTCCCCTCCATCCCTCTCCTCCCTCCCTCCCGTCCGCTCCCTCCTTCCTCCCGCTCCCTCCCGCTCCATTCCTCCCACACGGCCGCATTCAAATGCAAATAAATTGAATTCGCTGAAATCGAATGCAATGTTGTGTTTTTTTCGAGAAAAGCATATAAAAACCCGTCCGCTCGAACGTTGTGTGAAAATTGTCAATCTAGCCTTTTCTAGCCGTTTTTTCGACCGGATCTGACCTTTTTCAAAATTCAGAGTGGCATCCCTGACCTTATTCAAAATTCAGAGTGGCATCCCTGTACGTTATAAATACAAATGGCGGAGTATGCGCGTAAAGTTAAAATGTATAAACGTGTCAACTCGAGGAGAAAGTTGTGTTTTTTTGGTGTAAAAGATTTGTTTCTTTCCAGGAAATCCTTTTACAAACACGATCGTATTCGAACGGAGCATTTTGCGAAAAATTTCAAAAGAATCGATCATGAAGTTTCCAAGAAATTCCATTAGGAACAAACGTTTTACATTTTTATTTATATAGATTGTGTCGAACTCTCCATTCATCAAGAAGAAATAAACTGATGACCAAAAGAAGACAGAATGATAAATGCATGACGCCTCCAAGGTCCTCAGATATTCTCAAATTAATACCAAATGCACCCAATGTATAGCTTTATACAGTGGATGAATTTGACACCATCCAGTGCAGTGGTACACAGAATCTGAAACTTGGTTAATTTTCCGTCTTGCATAGATAGAAAGCACCTACCTTGCTGCTTCATCTATGACGGAAACCAACTGTGTCACAAAGGAATTGCAAACCCACTCATCTGTTTCGTTGAAGGTCATGCAGTCATCAAAGAAAATGTGAGCTAAAACCCAAACAATAGAAGGCATATGAATACAAAACAATAGAAGGCATAAGAAAACAAAACAATAGAAGGCAGAAGAAAGCAAAACAATAGAAGGCATAAGGAAACAGTGAAAACAGATAAGGAGCTGAGAAATATTTGCAAATGCAAATTGCACAAGCACAAGTGTTTTAAAGCATAAACATTCTGCTATACCTAAAGGAATCCAAATTAACTTGATCTTTTGGCAACCTAATAATGTATGCTAGAAAATCCTAATAACCTCCTACAAATGCATAGGGATAATGATAATAATGCAGCCTGCTAGAAGGTACATGTAGTTCAATTGAAATATTAATTCAATTAAGCAGCTAAGCTCCCAAGAGGTAGGCTACTCTATGCTTATCACTTAGTCATGAGTGTCAAAAGTCGTTTCTGTTCCTCTGCCTATTAGATTCAGATTATGATTATGTCTATGAATATATGATTCCATTGAAAGAAACTTAGATTGACGCCTCAGGCACAAGAAAGTGGTGCTATAAAATTCATTGTGACTAAATAGATGTTCTACACATCAGACTATACAGATCATCAGAGTAACAGAAATAATCTACCTTCAAATTCGTAATAGTCTGGATCTTTTATTTTAAAGACTTGCTGAGCAATTCGTCTTGCACACTGATCAGCGTCCATTCTGTTTTTAAAAATTATGACAAAAAAGGTATTAACATGAAGCCAATGGTTTCACTTCAATTTTACAATCAATCTATTCAATTAAATTATTTTAAAATTAAAATTTTCATATGTTCAAGGTGCCACAAATTATTACTTTTTATTTAATCAAATCAACCATACATCTGCTTTTAAGTTTATACCCGTCAGAGGTATATGTGTATGTGCGCATTAGATATACAAATCTAATAAACATAGACATCATCATTGTCGTCGTCGTCGTTATCGTCATCCTCACTTGTGGCACACCTATGGAATGCTGCTACTATTCCCACATCACACCATAACAGGACACGACTGGTAAATTGACCAATACAATACACAACAATACAATACATTAAAACAAAATAGAATCCAATAGAATTTCACTGATGCAGATGCTTCATATAGTTCATAAGAGTCTATAACTTGCCTGAAGATAGACTTGAGGAGCTGGATCATCTCATTCTTTGTCTCATGCCACATGGTAGCACAAGCATACACGATTGGCACTGGCCTATCTCTCTCTGGGTCTCTCACCTTCCCACCCATCTCCAGATCAGCATCATGTTCTTCTGAAGCACTACTCTTTGGCTGGTTCCCATTGTCAGGCGATATTTCAAGCTTTCCTCTGGCTGTGACTAGCATCTCATTGTCATTCCTGCGACGATTAACCATTATTGACTGGGCAAATAACACTCCACAGAATAACTGTGCAACAAATAACCTACAATGAGCAACAAAAAATATCTGTATCAATAAACTAATGAAGCAAACTAGAATTTCTGATAAATGATTACTATTAAGAACCAAATGATTACTAAATCAAGGTCAGATGAGACTAAAAAGTAATTAAAAAATTAAAACAACTGATGAAAAACTTAACTACTAAAATCAAAATTGTGAGCTAAAACAGCATCAACCCTATAGAAGTAGGTACATATCACCAAATCTCAAGTATCACCAAATCTCAATTTTACAGACATTACTTTAAATGGTTTTTTAGCTAAAATACAATAGACCTTACGTTTCTTGTTAGTAGGCCTAGCTATAGGCATTTTAGAAATAAAGTGCTTACAAAATGCACAAGACTCATGTACACGCCATTCTGCTTAGCATAAAGTTGTGTTTGCTCCCAAACTTCCCAAAGCATTCAAACTTAAGTTAACACACCATTCAAGAACAGTAATGTAGCAATCAATATTGACTTTTCAGGATAACTCCTTACAACGCGGCCTAGTTTACACATTGTATTACAAGACAACTGACAACTCTGTGTTAATGAGTACATATCGCATTAAGAGAGCTGCATTTGCAGTATTCTTACTTTTCAGTTTTAGCGATTCTCTCCGCAGATGGAAACCATACATGTCGATTGATCCAGAGAAATACAACCCACCAAACAGTCGCACATACAAACAAGTACCCATGTTTATCGACATCCTTGCCACAGAAGTCGACAAAAACAGGGACTCCTCTAATCATGATCTTAGGAAGGTAGCCGTAACACTGGAGCAGAAAGATTCCCACAAGAGTTGGCGTTGACAGGTACATTGGGATGCAGAAGCTGACCTTTTGCATTAGCAGCTTACATGCCAAACAGCTCATATAGTAGCAGACAAGGCCACAGACTATACACACAATACTAGGACTAACCCACAGAATGTGCAAATCAACTGATCCGTCTGATGCATTGCCTCCATATTTTGGCTCAGCCTCAAGATCGAGCATTTTCAGGATGGATGGCTTGGATCTATCTTGGAGATATTCCAGAAGGTACCAAGAACCAATAATGGCCAACATTGTGATGGCACTCACTATGAGATTTAGTTTGACTCTCATGGCATGAAGAACACGTTTAGCCTGGAAAAGCTTAAGGCATAGACGATCTGCTCCAACAAAGTTCTCCCACCACTTTAGCGAGATGAGAAAAAGAGAAAGAGGAATCTGCCAATAGAGGTTGCAGTATGGTTCAACACACTGGGCCTTCACTGGATCTGTAGATGTTGAGTTGAATGACGAATTGCTATTTATAGCATCTGAATGCATTAAATCTCTTGGTCTGTTATCCAATGACAAGCTCTTGAGAAAATTGAACGGAAGTACAGAACGCACATCCTCAGTACAATAGATAACAACTGGTGCCAAAACTGCACACACTTCAAGAAGTAGAGCAAGAATATCAAGGAATGCGACAAGAAGAGAACAAGCCGCCTTCTTCTGAGAGCGGAAGCTCTTTTGTGAGAATAAAACCGCCAGTAAGGATGGAACAAGACACACGGAATGCATGATTCCAATGCAGGCGATTGGACCAAATGGTGTTCTGGAGATGAATGGAAGAATTCTCATCACAAGCAGAACACATCCAAATCCGTGGAAGACCTCAATCATCAACATCTGAAGCAAAGAAGAGATAAGTCATGTCAGAGCTGAACTAAACTCGCCATCATCATGAATATAATTTATTAAAGCAACAGGAATGATAACTGAGCCCCATGGGCGCCCGCACACAGGGGCAAGAGGAGTCACTTGCCTCTCCCAAGAAAATTGACACCTATTTTTAAACTACTAATTTTGATTTTGTAACAAATTTCTTCGCACTAAAGAAACTATTCATATTGAAATTTTGAATAAGCCGTTTCACCATGTCGTCTGCGCATGCGCAGTGGGTCACTACAATAGAGACCCCACATATAGTGTATTGGAGACCCGAAAAAACCATAGAGATATGGATTATAAAAAAACAACACAAAATTGACGTGTTCAAGGCACACTAGCATGCCAAATCATGGCTCATAAAATCAACATGTATAATTGTTTGTATACGAAAAATTGCAATTTCCTTTGAATATGCAACAAAATAAAAAAAACTGTTCGTTCAAATTACCTGAAATTGTGGTAAAGTGTCCGTATTTCATATTCACAAAGGTAGAAAAAAATAATTAGAACTGGCTCCATGTTTTCCGCTAAAAATTTAAAGTAGAATGCCTCTGGGGTGTGTCACACCCCATCTCACCTCCAACGGGTTAAAGACTAAATCAAAAGCAAAAACATCTGAAAAGGCCACATTAAGGGTCAGCATGGTCATCGCAATTTCATCCCACATATATTATATCGATGTGAAGAAAAATCATACCCTTCATCTTTACATGCCTAATTAAATGACCATTACTAATAATGTCATTTTAAATACTTTTTTATTTTCAAATTTTCTATATCTCTTTATGTACCCATGTGCGGTGTGTCACTTTGTTTTTGTCATTAAACGAATATATATGTATATAAATATATATAACTAGCCCGAAACCCATATCAGTCGCCGGTACCTTGGGCATTTCCCTATAGCCCCTCTCGGCGGACCTGGTTATTGTAATACAGTGCACAGATGTCGATTACGGTACCATAATAATTTTAGGGTTGTACATGCACCTTCAACTCAACCTACCAGTTCAATCCACCGTCTTCTTCCATCTGCGTCTTTGCTTTTCGCAGGGAAATTAAAGAGTCTAAACGGCGGGTCGCATAGGCAGCCGGAGAAACCAATTTGAACATTGTGCAACCCACAGAACGACCGCTTTAGTCTGTAGACATTGTTGTTGCAACATAAAACTGCACAACGAGCTGGCATTCCGAAAAAATTAAAATTCCGATTGATTTTAACTGTCAGTGTTCGCAAACTCAGACGTTCGCGCGCTGTTTTTTTATAATCCATATCTCTATGGTTTTTTCGGGTCTCCAATACACTATATGTGGGGTCTCTATTGTAGTGACCCACTGCGCATGCGCAGACGACATGGTGAAACGGCTTATTAAGTGAATCTGACAAATTTACATTAAGAAACTCTATGAAAAATGCCCATGAATGTCCTTACTTACCTGCTTTGCATTTTTCAACCTCTTCTTACAAAAAATTTAACCGTGACCATCGTGTATTTCCCCTCCTGCAAAAATGTCTGTAGGTGCCCATGCTGGACCACATAGGCCTACATGCTATAAATCATTCAAGATATGTATAAAACAAGATATTCCATATCGATTCCAAGACAGGCTGGTAAATCTTAATGAAAGATAATCGACATGGTGTAAATTTTAAAATACTATTTTCCGCAACCATAACAGCCATCATGACCAGGACAATGACCACCACCACTAGGGTGTGTCAATTTGAGGGTCAAATCAAAAATTTGTGAATTTCAAAAACGGGTAGTGATGAAAATGTGCAGTTTTGCATGCTGAATCCAAATATCACTTCAGAAAAAGTTTTTATGAAGTGCTAGCTACTTCAATTTACAGTTGAAATGAGCTATATTTACATACAATTGATTCAAACGTACAACAGAACTGAAGAAAACCTATAGCTACAGAGTGCCATATGAAATGCTATCTATCAATTGTATCAAATGCTATCTATGAAGTAAAATTAATGGAATTGTGCAAAATAAACCAAAGACATCATGTCCTGCTTGCTTCTGTTTCGACCTATTATCTCTGCTGACCATTTGACCTCTGATGTAGTGAGTCCTCTCATCGCTGTACGCATGGCAAGCAGTCTCGGTTGTCATTTTCACAAACCTTTCCATATAGACTGCGTGCGATTCATTCATTAATTTATTCAGAGCATTTACATAGCGCCCTTCAATAAACTACTCAGAGGCGCTCCCAGCTCAGCCACGACCAAAGAAAAACGACTCGAGGGACTTGTAGAACCCCACCGGATGAGCCACAAGTAGAGAGCGAAGCGAAAGCGGTAGATCATTCCAGAGTCCAGACTGTAGGTCCCACAACCGAAAACACGGCGCTGCTTAATAGCTAAGCGAGCCCGCGTAATCAGGAGCTCATCCCTGGCTGTAGAGCGAAGAGCCCGACGCGCTGCAACGTCGGACACTGGGCGACCAAGATCACACAAGAAGATGGAGCACAGCCAAGAACGCAGCGAGAGACCACCGCAGCGATGCGATGGCCAGTCTGGAACAACCATTTGGTTGCCTTAAATCGCCTTGATCTCTGCTGTTGCTATGCATGGGGGGCAGGTAAGAGGGGTTCACAAACCCTAGAGCTCTAATCAATCAGTTGTGAGATTTTTTATCGTTTCAGGGTTTTTGATTGGGGTATCCTTGGTCTCATCAGCCTATCTGCAAACCATGTCATCTCCTTCACTTCTGATCATCATTATCTTTTCCAATGCATATCTTTTTCCTGTCCCTCATCTCTGCACAACATTTCTTGGAGCAAACACTCACTAGAACTATGCAAAGCAGACTTCCTCATTGTAGGCATGAGAATCGTTTTCATCTTCTCTCTTTGTTCCTTAATCAGTTGTAGCTGGAAAAAAGGATGCCTGGGTCCCTGTGTCCAGTTGTGATTTCTATCTACATTGGACCACTTAACAATACACCCCAACTCAGAACTCGACAATCATCCTCAAGTTCTTCAGTCAGCACGACCTTGCAATGGTTTCATGCTTATGTTCATCAAAGAAAATAAACTAAGGCCATTATGCTGAACTCTATCTTCAAACTTTGCATCAAGTTCCCTCATAACTCTCTCCTGAGCTCTCTTCTCCTGGTTTTGATCAATCACCTACGTAGTGTCAAAGTGAATAATCAACCAAGGCAGCAGTAGCAATCTCCACTGCCTATTTCAAATCGGTGTGGTTTCTTAGAATGGCTAGGACTATATTGGTCATCTCGTGGCTCTTTTCCTAGTTTTCGCAAAATCGTCAAAGACCACACCTTCACTTGTAAGTAGTTTTTTGTCTTCATCACTATGTCCCTCACCGATTCTTCCATATTTTCCTCAAACTCATCAAACTCTTTCTGCTGTACAAAAAAAACATGGCTCTCTCTGTCATCTTCTTCTCTTCTGTGGTTTGTTTATCACTCTTCATACTTTTTTTACATCCATCCTTTTACAAGAAAGCAATTGTTACAGAAGAGAAGGCAATTTCCTTCTGTAACAATTGCTTTCTTGTCTTGGAGATAGGCGGGTGAGACCAAGGAGAGCCCAGACATCAACGCAGAAGCGATTACAATCTCGCAACTGATTGACTAGAGCTATAGGGTTTGTGAACCCCCTTACCTGCTCCCCATGCATAGCAACAGCAGAGATCAAGGCGATTTAAGGCAACCAAATGGTTGTTCCAGACTGGCCATCGCATCGCTGCGGTGGTCTCTCGCTGCGTTCTTGGCTGTGCTCCATCTTCTTGTGTGATCTTGGTCGCCCAGTGTCCGACGTTGCAGCGCGTCGGGCTCTTCGCTCTACAGCCAGGGATGAGCTCCTGATTACGCGGGCTCGCTTAGCTATTAAGCAGCGCCATGTTTTCGGTTGTGGGACCTACAGTCTGGACTCTGGAATGATCTACCGCTTTCGCTTCGCTCTCTACTTGTGGCTCATCCGGTGGGGTTCTACAAGTCCCTCGAGTCGTTTTTCTTTGGTCGTGGCTGAGCTGGGAGCACCTCTGAGTAGTTTATTGAAGGGGCGCTATGTAAATGCTCTGAATGAATTAATGAATGAATCGCACGCAGTCTATGGAAAGGTTTGTGAAAATGACAACCGAGACTGCTTGCCATGCGTACAGCGATGAGAGGACTCACTACATCAGAGGTCAAATGGTCAGCAGAGAGGTAATAGGTCGAAACAGAAGCAAGCAGGACATGATGTCTTTGGTTTATTTTGCACAATTCCATTAATTTTACTTCATAATTAGCATTTGATACAATTGATAAATAGCATTTCATATGGCACTCTGTAGCTATAGGTTTTCTTCAGTTCTGTTGTACGTTTGAATCAATTGTATGTAAATATAGCTCATTTCAACTGTAAATTGAAGTAGCTAGCACTTCATAAAAACTTTTTCTGAAGTGATATTTGGATTCAGCATGCAAAACTGCACATTTTCATCACTACCCGTTTTTGAAATTCACAAATTTTTGATTTGACCCTCAAATTGACACACCCTAACCACCACCATCAGTGATGAGCGGCTTTTGCATGGCTGTAGCTTAATTCTTCAAGCATCATCTACATGTATATTGTCACCACAACCTACCGGAATGAGAACACTGAAGGACGGCCATGGTACCCGACTGAATATCGTCTTAAACAGAGAGATGATGAACGTAAGTATGTAGGGGATGATAAGAATGAAAAGCAGCTCTAGTTTGGTTGTTCTTTTTTCTTTCTGAAATTGTCAGAAAATCAGAGACATTAAATTTTGATATTTAGCATATAACCCAAGTAGTACCCACAAATAATTGCTTCACACTTAGCTATTTAGTTGATCCAAACATATGTTTATAATATATAGGCTACATAATAGATATAATTATGTATATAAATATATATTAAAATCTGAGACATATCCAAATAAGACTGTATGATTTCTACAGACAATTTCACATTGTATACAGAATAAACTAGAAATACTTTAGACTTAAGTATATACAGTGTGTACTCGTTCACATCCTCCCTGTGCAAAGGATGTTTTGTCCATAAAAGCCATAACAAACTGGGTTTGTGTCTCCAAAAGAGAAATACCCGGTAAGTGTAATAATATTATATCAAAACTTTGCAGAAATAGAAATTCAGATGCAATTGAGAATTTACAATAACTATCAAATGATAGTGGATGAATATTTGTTGATAAGTTTTAATTTATCACCCAATCTGATGAACTATTCATAGTCATCAGCTCTCACCTAGCAACCACGCACACACCATACGGGTTAAAGCGCTGTACAAGAATTGCAGTAAGGCAATTCTTGTACAGTGTACACCAAATATTGAATTCTGTGGCATCATCCCGTTAAAATGCTACTGTATCATACGTCCTCCAATAAATTCGTGTTAATTAGACTACGCAGAAATGTAGTGATAATTCTGCTGTACGACCGGCCAAAGCACACTTACAGAGTTGCCAACTTCGAAAGTGATGAGAAGAAAGCATCCAGTGCCAATTGTTGCCGAAGCCCAGATGACAATGAAGATGAAAATGTAGACAAAGACCTTCAGCAATTTCACTAAACCTTCACACTGTTCTGTTGGGCTAATCTTCTCGCGTTGAATGTTTTTAGCAATGTCCCATGACCTATAAGTATCATAAGTGTAATATATCAAAACTTTGTAGAAATAGAAATTCAGACGCAATTGGGAATTTACAATAACTGTTATAGCGGAAGAATATTTTGTTCATAAGTTTTAATTTATCACCCAATCTGATGAACTCTCTCTGAGCATGCGCATAAGGTATAAAATTAAAGATAGAAAAAACTTGTCTGCATAGAGGCAGTTAAGAATCATTAGCTTGGGATAAAGGTAAAAATATTACATGTATTACTGGAAACATCTCACTTAGGCCTATAACTGATGGTTGGTTGAGTGGACATACGGTTCCTCGAGTCTGATCCCCACAGAAATCAAACTCAAAATGTACAATTACCATGCTCATGAAACCATTCATAGTCCCTAGCTCTCAGCCTCTCACCTAGCGACCACACACACACCCACCCACATACACACACACACGCGTATGCACAAACACATTTCTATACTAATAACTTCTGTAGACTGTAGTGTAGTGCCGTCATCTATTTGTTGGAGAAGTCAATTGTAATCCGTCAGGCCTGAGAAGTACAATTATAAGCTTCAGCTTCTATTAAGCTTCTATTGATAATAAACAATTCTTCTAGGCTATCCAAGAGTCATTTTTCCCGAGAAAATTTCTTATTTCTTGTTCCACTCTTCACGTTCACGGAGACTCAAAGAGAAGCGACAGGAGCAAAGAGACATGTCAAGATTGATAGAGGAGGACATTAAAACAGCATACCAGGAGACGCTAAAAGCGAAACTGGAAGAGCACGACCGAACAGAGGACATAGAAGTAAGGGCGGCACAACTGACCAGGGCAATGATGGAGGCGGCTGAACAGGTACTGCCGAAACAAGAAAAGATAAAGAAAAAATGGATCACGCCAGAAACGATGAGACTGGTAGAGGTGAAGAGGGAACTGAGAAAAAGACGTGACAACTCGGATGAGAGCGAAAGAGCATACAGGACAAAGTGCAACGAGGTGAGAAAGGCAGCAAGAGCGGACAAGGCAAGGTGGCTCGAATGTCAATGCAGCGAGGTGGAAAAATTCCACGGGGAATGCAGGACAAGAGAAATGCACAAAATGATTAGAAACATCAACAGCAAATGGATGCCAAAACTCATGGCAATAAAGAATGAAGAGGGGAAGGTACTCATGAACAGAGAAGATATTATACAAAGATGGACAGCATACTGCAGCGAATTATACAAAGAGCAGCTGGATCCGAATATAGCAAGAGAGGTAATAGCAGAACTGAAGAAAATCACACCGCCAACTGAAGACATCGAGGATGATATACTGGAAGAGGAGGTTAGAAGAGCCATACAGCGGCTAAAAAAATAACAAAAGCCCAGGAAATGACGGAGTAACGGGGGAAATGATAAAGAGCGGAGGCGACATTGTAACAAAAGAACTGCACAAAATCATCAACATGGCATGGGAAGAGGGACGCACACCGAGCGAATGGAAAAAATCAATACTAGTGATCCTACACAAGAAGGGTAGCGCACTAGAATGCAGCAACTACCGAACGATCGCGTTAATAAGTCACTTGGGAAAAGTAATGATGTCAGTACTGACAGAAAGACTAAGAGGGAAGACGGAGGAGTACATGGCAGACGAACAGGCAGGGTTCAGAAAAGATAGAAGTACGGTACAACAAATACTGACACTGAGACTGATAGGGGAAAAAGCGAGGAGAAAAAACAGCAAAATATACAACTGCTTTGTGGATTTCAGCAAGGCCTTTGACAGCATAGACCAGAGCACAACATGGGCGGCCATGGAATCGTTCGGGGTGGACAAGAGGCTGACACGCCTGCTAAAGGAAATAAACGGAAACGCAACAGCAGCAGTACGGATAGGAAGCGAAAAGGGACACTGGTTCAAAACAAGTAGAGGCACGAGACAAGGAGACCCAATATCCCCAAGCTCCTTCATCATTCTGTTGGAAAGAGTCTTGGACAAGATAAGAGACAAAGAAGATGGGGTAGTAATAAGCGGCACAAATATCAACAACCTATGTTTCGCAGATGATATCGACTTGATCGAAAGAGACGAGGAACGGCTAGAAACAACAGTGCAAGCACTAAACGAAGAAGGAAAAAGATATGGGCTGACTATGAATTTTGAAAAAACAAAAATTCTAGTATTCGGAGAAAAAGACTATAGCAAGAAGCTAGCCATTGACGGAAACCAGCTGGAAAATGTGGAAAAGTTCACATACTTCGGGAGTAACATGACGTATGACCTGGACAACAGAAAGGAAGTATGGACAAGAATAGCAAAATCTATAGCAGCGCTAAAGGCCATGGACAAGATCTGGAAAAGTAAATCGATAAAAATGGAAACAAAGAAAAAAGTGCTACAGACATGCATCTTCAGTGTAGTACTATATGGATGTGAGTCCTGGACAATAACGAAGGAGATAGAACAAAGGCTATTGACTTTTGAAAGAAAGTGCTACCGAAAGATTCTGGGAATAGTCTGGACACAGAAAGTAACGAACGCAGAGCTTTACAAACGAATACGCCAAAAGGAGAACATCATGCAGAAGCTGATCGGAAGAAAGCTGAGGCTTTTTGGGCACATCTGCAGAATGAAGGACGATAGGAAAATAAAAACGCTGATGTTCGGCAGGATGGAGGGGACAAATCGAAGAGGGAGACCGCATAGGGAGTGGCTGGACGACATCACCAGGTGGGGGAGAGCATCACTCCAAGAGCTGAGTCACGCGGCGATGGACAGAGGTCGATGGAGGAGCTTAATGAAGATGGCAGTGGACACCTACGGGCGCTGAGCCCATGGTTCCTGATGATGATGATGATGAAGCTTCAGAAAACAGAAGCCAGACTATTATGGATAAGAAAGTTGAAACACGGACAGTTTTTAAGTATGGATCTGAATGACATTAAGAAGTTAAGAAGAGCACATAACTGAGCTGCTTCACCAACAAAAAAAGGGACAACAAGTTGTCTTACGCTCTTTCATTGTCGCGCTCCTTTTCCTCCTCCTCTTCCTCATCCTCGCTTGGATGCAGCTCTTCTCGTAAACCATTTCGTACAGATAATGTCGTCATAGTCTCACTGAAAGCCGATTCCTTTGACATTTCCGATTCATCAGCATCAAGTTTCTAGAATGAATAATTATCGATATATAGTGCATGAAATAACTTGTAAGGTTTCGTGAAAGAGAATGCTCTGTGCATAATAAGATAATATCAGATCTCGAGTGATGAAATACTTCAATCAATCAATCAATCAATCAATCAATCAATCAATCAATCGATCAGTCAATCAATCAATCAATCACTCAACACATACTTATTCATCGAGCACCTCGGCTTCACAATAATTCAGGGCGAGTTTGCATGAGTTTAAAAGTAACAAGAAGAGATGTTTATTAGACATAGGCATATACATCACCATTTCCAATATCTATAGGCTACATTATTTTTCTATGAAGCATATATTTCTATTTTACGTTTAATTGCATAATTTCTTCTCTTTTGCTTCTCTCAATTTAATGGAATGGTCACAATTATAAATGTTCGACTGCTACTTTACTGCAGCTGTGACCAAATCATGCGATCAACTTTGTCGTTATACAGGGTGTGGTCTACTAGCCTTGGACCTAGCCAGCTTCAAGCGACTTCCTATAGGCCTGGTGCTCACCTGCCAAGGTCAAAAAGTTCTGCCTGCTATGAATTATAAATCATACTAAGCCACAAACTAGCTGTCGCACATTTTGTTTTCTGCACTTCAACGTTCCAGGGACCTTCACATACCTACATGTACATGTATGCATCAAAAGCAGTGTTTGATCTAGTCCCCTCCACTGGGGAAATAAAGTTTATTGGGGGAGGGTGAGACTCAGCGATGGTCCAGCGGACGCTCGTCGAGGCGCATACCGCTAAGCAGTGGGAGTGGCAGAGGTTTGGGGAAGGGGGTGGGCCCCTCCCCACTAGAAATTTTTGAATTTCAACATTGCATTGGCAGCATTTTAATCAGCTGATAAGAGTGGTCTAAGCCTTCAATAAATATAGGCTTAGCAATAACAATTACTTTTTGAGTTTTCACATTGTAACAGGAGCAGCCTTAAGATGTCATTTAACCAGTGTTTAATCTAGACGCTTGAGGGGAAGTTCCCCAGGAACGACATCCCCCGGTAGGTAAAAACGGAACAGTTGCTTTTACACTTAGAGCTGTCCAGCTGTAGAAATTAAGAAAATAGAGGATAAAATGAGGCATTAATATGCTTAAAAAGGTCATCAGATTATATATCACTGGACAACACACAAATTGCCTTCTAAATGAAAATGGCAAATCTTTACTAATTTTGAGGTGCTGAACACGAATATGATAGTAAAATTTGTCGATTGGCTCTAGTTTAGGAGAGACAGAGATGGTTACGTACAAATGTCTCAGTACACATTGAATCGACCTACATATGTGGGTAACCATAAATTTCTCAACGCTGTATTTCAAACTACATGTACATAATAGCAGCACACAGTTATGTGACATATTGCATCCCCCTGCCATGCACCCCCTCCCACGTGTGCAAGAAATTTTCCAAAGTGCATGTAGTTGAAAGACGAGAAACTGGCCAATGCTCTTTGCTGTTCCAATTGCTTGGAGAGAACCAGGCAATCACACGAAATGACTGCTACTTCTGCATGGTTCCACGTCCTTCTGCAGGCATGACAAGGCCTAAGGAAAGAGAAGTGCCCAATAGGTTACCCAAATATCCCATCTGCAATCCGGCCCGTTCCGAAGGCAAAGGAATTCCCGTTCCGGATCCACGGAAAGGATTTTTCATCGATTCAGACGATGAGGAGAGAAGCAAAATGACTTCAAGTTCTCCGCAGCCCTCGACCCACACAATCTCACCCAAGGTGAACTGAACGATCTTGATCGTGACCTGGACCTATCCAAGACCAAGTCAGAGCTACTTAGATGAAGACTTAAAAGAAAAGAATCGTCTCCAGGAAAGTGCTTGAGTGACATCGTCATGGGCAGTTTGAGGATAATTTCACCAAGGAAGATGTGACCTTGTCTTCTGCACCAATGTAGATTGTCTGTTGAATGCCCTCAGAATCAAACATGACCTTCAAGAATGAAGACTACTCAAAGTACTCATAGACTCCACGAAATTGAGTCTCAAAAAGGTGCTGCATTGATTAAAACCAATATCCATCCATTCAGTTCGGACATGCTGTCCTAATGAAGGAAAACTACGACAACCTAAAACACCTTTTGAATTCTGTTCACTAGAGCAGGTATGGATGGCATCTCTGTAGTGACTTGAAGGTTTACTGGCTGTCTTGGTGAGTCTGCAGCTTGGATATACAAAATACTGTTCCAGCAAGGACTTAGCACTAAGTGTGGAGAAACTGGCCTAAGAAGAAATCTCTGGGCGTCAGTAAGAAGTAGGCTAGGTGCAACACCTAGCAAAAGTTGAAACCCAAAAAATCCTGCTACTGTCGCTACACATCAAACTCAGTGTGATGAAGAACGTCATACAATTCATGCACCGGACTGGATCAGCTTTCAAATACTTGGCTGTAAAATTCCCTGGCGAAGCAAACATTAAAGAGGATTTTTTTTGGGGGGGGGTACTTAGATCAGTCAGCCATCCAGAGATGAAATGTTCGACAACCTGCTTCAGGGTGACGAGAAACAAGCTTGGGACGCATTTCATTTGGTGGTAACTAACTTCCTCTGGGATGTCAGGACAGAAAACTACAAGGATTTGGTCGAGGACATGTTGTCTATGATTCCATGTAGCCTATCGCAATTTTGGCTTCGATGTGTCTTAAAGATCCACTTCTCCAATCCCACTTGGAGTTTCTACCCGACAACTGCGGCATGGGTATAATGACTGTTGAAGACGGTGAACGAATTCAAGAAAACATTGCAGCCATGGAAGAGCGATATCAGGAAACTTCAATGCTGGGTGGCTATAGGTCTACTATGTGGGGCGCGGTGGTGTAGGGGTATTTTCGGTGCCTTGGAGTCGAAAGGTTTTGGGTGTCAATCCACCTCACCACCGCGAATGAACCCTGAGCAAATATACCGTACTTCACTCGCAATTGTTCATGCACGTCATGAAACTGTGATTTAGTGTCCGCGCTGTAATCGGGAGCGCTTCGGACTAGATTTTGAAGAGGCGGTTTAGCAAGTGTTCACACTTACATAATATAAGCCTACTTGCATGCTCGCCAGACCTAATCCTGAGCAGTCATACAGGAGACAATGGGAAGTAGAAGCGAAAATTTACTGGCACAAATGTTATATGTACAATTGTACATGTATGCATTGTTCTATTTATAGAAACTCTTGACGATTTCAGAGAAACTGGAGCCAATTATTTAATTTCATTGTCATATTCGTGTTCAGCACCCTAAAATCTGTAAGAAATTGCAAATTTCATGTCAGAGGCAAAACTTTTATGAAAATTTGTTGTCCAGTGAATTTATCAGAAACATTAAATTGTGAGTTTAATACAGGTATTTGTACCGAAACACTAAAAAAAGGTCATCAGAAAAGGAGAGATGACAAGAGTAGAAAACATTCCACCGGTCATCGACACGCACTTCAGCGGCTGGCGGTCAAACGGTGTTTTGTCCTCGCCCCCACCCCGAAACCTGGATCCCCCCCCAAACAGAGGGACTAGATCCAACACTGATTTTAACAACATTACTCGAGATCTATATATTATTTCATGATGTCAGTGCTGATATAGGGTGGTCTAAGATTTCAATAAACATAATAATAATTGCAATTATAATTTCTGCATGTAGGCTATCAAGTTCAGCAACTCAGTCCTGTGGACTGTTATGAAGACTAACTGCAACACGGTAGTATGATATTATCAAAGATATTAGATATTTTTCGTAGAATATATAAGGTCTTTTATATTATTATAAAGCTTATATACTCTGTTGCATTGGAATCAACTTATAATTGCTGTTGCTCAAGACGGTCCTCGTTTGCTAACCAGGACACAATTGGCAGAAATTGTTACAAATGGTAGGCTACACAGACCAAGCAAGAACTACCAAACTACTCAAATCGGGAATACATGCAAAGTAATGATATGTTATTATACTATGTCTCTCTGTCTTGTTAGGTCTACATGTTTAGCGACATTGCCATATCAGTGACGATTAGTGTCGCCCTCCTCCTTTATCCAGGTTTGGGACTGGCGCTGGCAGAATGCAATCAGTGGCTGAGTTTATATAATAGTAATAATATCACGACATTTATAAGAGTCTAGGGTCTATGCAGTAATGTAAGCAGCAACAAATATTAACAGTAAATCATACGCATTATAATATGATAGTACCATTATTACCATAGATTAGTTTGATAGTAGGCCTGCCATAATATCATAATACTACATTTGTTTGATGTTTATTCAGTTGCATTATAATTATGCCAGGACCACACAACCGCAACTTCGTGGTATCACCACCCAGGGGCCCACCTAGCGGGATTATGAGACCCATGGGCGCCGGCAGAAATTTTTGCAGGAGGGGGTCAAACACACGTACAATGGTTACGGTTAAATTTCAGCAAGAGCTGGAAAATTCAGAGCAGAATACTAAGAGCACGAGTATTTTTTTCACAGAGTTTTCTAAATGTAAATTTCTCAGTTTTTCTTTGTGTAACATGTGAAGAAATTTGTTAAAACCCAAAAAGTAGCAGTTAAAAATAGGAATGTCAATTTTTCAGGGGAGGGCAAGTGCCCCCTTTTGCCCCTTTGTGCGGGCGCCCGTGATAAGACCCCTTCCGAGTCCCCTGTGCAACCAAATGTAAACTATAACAAAGATTAGGCTACTTATTATATGTATACACTGCCTTATTATAATTTGTAAATTTTTGTTTCTTTTGATTCTTGATTTGTTGGTTGCCAAATAAAATGATTTGATTTTGACTCGAGTAAATAATAACATTACTATAATCATATAATATTATATAATATAATATCACAGTATAAAAAGTGTAGGCCTATATTATAACAGCGACTGCAAACTATCATCATTCTGTCAAAGCTTTCTGAGGAGAAATGCCATTCTGGGGGTGGGATCGTGGGAAAATTCCCTCTGAACATGCCTAGTTCAAATACTGTATCAAAAGCTTTCGATTAACACTTGAGCAGTTCAACCGCCGTTACTAAGATCCTAAGATGTCTGCACGTAACGTTGACTAATTCGTGAAGTATCAGTTTACATGAGCGTAGTGACAAGACTGCATGATCCAACCTCTTCTCTCTAAGATTATTGTGCATACTAAGTTAGCTACTTTCATTCGCATATTGGTAGTGCACGGAGCTTAAGGTGTAGAAAAAGGATGTGTCTGAATGTCCCTTCCTTTTCCATGCTGTGCTGGCCTAATAAGTGGCAGGAGGCAAGGGCGGATACAGGAATTTTCGAAGGGGGGGCCAAAATTTTGGGTCTTGTTGGTGGGGCGGGAAAAAATTTCGTTGTGTCGCCGAAAAAAACTGATGACCTTTTTTTTTTTTTTTTTTTTTTTAGTCATCGACCAATTTTCCGGGAAAAAGATACCATTTCATCCGCCAAAACAGCTGATGACCTTTTTTTTTTTTTTTAGTCATCAAGCTGCTATTTTCGGGAAAAGGTACCATTTCGTCCGCCGCTAAATCGACGGGGGGGCCACGTCCCGTACGATTTTTTAATAGGGGGGGGCCTGATGTCCTCTTTTTCTCTCTCCCCTACATTTCTTCAAACCAAATGGGGGGGCCACGTCCCATGCAATTTTTAAATGGGGGGCCCATGGCCGGATTGGCCCCCCCTGGATCCGCCCCTGGCAGGAGGGCATGCAGTTTTGAAAGTGTATGGACGCCGTCCATGACCGTCCAGTCACACTTTAAGCCCCGGTAGTGCCTACGTGCGAATTTAAATCAAGCATCCAGATTAGGTCGTTTCCTGGCCAGCATATTCATGAGCATTATATGGGAATAAAATAATGGGTTCTATGCAGGTCTAATATGGAAATATGGAGGTCCTGTAGGCCTAAACATGAACTCCACGTGTGCTACGGTGTGCATGCTGACAAGGTTAGCTTGATCCCGCCCATCTGCCTGAAGTCAGACGTCAGTGGTTCGTAGATCTTTCAACAACAGTAAGTAGCAACAATAAGAAATAATAATAGTGATTTTAGTATCTTCTAATGATTTTTTATTTCTTGACTATATTTTAATCGAGGGATCTGAGGTAGGCCTACCTGGGAATATTAATAATAATGGTAATAATTTTATGACGTCCATGTAATGAAATGAATTGCTGAGATGGACAGTTGAAAAGATTCTGAACTTGTCGCTAACAGACGACCAGAGGACACAAGCATCCCTTGCGGCATGCATGCTGAAACATACTTCCGGTGGGTTGCGGAGCCAGCATGCATGTATGCTGTCGTCACTTCCTGTGGGTCGATGAGTTTATCTGCAAGGAACCAAGTTCAACCAACGTAAGTCAATTTCGGTGGCCCTGGGAATCATAGTGTAAGAGTACATCATGCTGGGAAGTGGGAACCAGCCATGAACCAGCCTAGAAATGACGTCCGAGGATCCAAACTACAGACTACTTTAGAACAGAGAACCAGCGCAGACCACGTGACTGCGTCACAAACTGCACTCGACTATGACGCTGACTGTTTGGTGAAATTAGCCATAATTTGTAATTGAACAAAGTAAACACTGGAAAGAAAAAACGCATAAAAATTATATACATAATTATATACACACACACATATAAACATACATATTATGCAAACACATACATAAATTATGCAATATAAATATTACAAGCTTAATTGAAGATGGATTTTTGACAAAAGCTCATCCTAAAAAGCTTATTCTACTACAGTCATTCATTTGTCCATAAAACCTGAATGAATGGTGGTTCATTGACCTAAAACAACTAGTGTTACTGAACTTGCTGCTTCTCTACAACCATAGATGTATAGCTACACACTACACAGTCCTTTAACAGTCTTGACTGGTCATCGTCTGTAGAATTCACATATGACCACATGTTTTCAATTAAACGGCAGATGTAACTGCAAGGCTATGCAACTCGGATGGCAGCCAAACAGATAAAAGCCAATCACATGTAAGTCTGGCACACTCCTTACACGCATACATGGTTATTTGGTATCCAGTCAGATGGTAACCAAGAAATTCACTCACTGAAAAACTGGAACCACTCTCATGGAAACCTGGAAATTCCATAGATTGTAACAGGTAAAAACTCAAATGGAACTCCAAACCACTTTTACTGACACCTGCAACCCACAAGAAAACTGGAAACCACTCAAACATACTTTAAAATCACACAGAAACCTGAAAATTCTCGAAATGGAAACTTGGTAACTGTTCAGACAGTGTGCTGGAAATAAGAGACACGTACTGCACCACAAACAAGAAAACCAAGGAGTTAGAACTCTTAAAACTCATTCACTCTTAATGCATAAATACTGCAAATGAAAGTGTTTTATTGTAGGCCTAACTGCTTTACATCCTGACGACACTGATTTCCTCATACGTAATTCAGATGAAACATTCGCCGTGAAAATGCTCGCTCCAGCTCATTCTCTCGGACAATTCGGGTATCCCTTCGCTGCCGCGGCGGTAGTCCTGCCTGAAAATTCGAGTTCTGCGACGACAAAACGTGATGCTGTGAAAGATAACTTTGCCGTTGCTCTCTAAATGAATAGGGGTAACGAGCGGATACAGGACGATGTCGCACATTATTTCTCATTTCGACCTCATTCTCTTTGTACGTGACTCGATTTGGAAACACAGTGTCACTGCTTCGATTTTGTCGTTCCATTGGTGGTACTAATTTTGGAAATAGTTCGTATGGATTTCTTGTTCCCAAGTAGCTCCGATCCACGTATGCCTTTATTGTCTCCCTCAACCTATGTGGCGGCAGGTGCGCAACGTACTGTAGTTTGGTGTTTTGCCTGGAGTATGGTGGACGTTCGAACCCGTTTGATGGTCTGTTCTCTGGCGTTTCATCTTCGCTGTAGTCTGGTTCAATCTCATCTTGGTCTAAATCGTAATCTGGTTCCGGTTCAGCGAGTGCCATTTTCGTAAGGTTGACTGCCTCCTGTGGGGTTATCTTCTCTTGCTCCTTGGATAGGCGGTGTTTTCGTCTCTTCGCAAATGGTGATTCAAGTTCTGTAATTGTCATAACTTCCAGGAAGGTGCCCCATCTGTTTAAGAAACGAAATATCAGTAGACTATCAATACCAGAGTTGAATTTTTAGCAAAAATAATATTAACTTTGCAGTCTCCAAGAAGAAAGTGGGTTAGCTGTTGTCATTCATCTAATTAGGTTCAATTATTCCAAAATACATTGTAACATGTAACATTGCAATTGTCTTACACAAATAATTAATTAACATTAATTTTTGGGGTGTCTGCTTTAAGATAATCACCCATAAACTGCTTTAATCTGCCGCACCTTAGAATTAATTATTTTGGTCACTTCAATTGAGGTCAAACCACACTATGCTGCAAATCTTTAAACATCTTAACTTACAATTAGTTACTACAAGGATAGCTTTCTCAATCTTTGTAATACCGTACAACAATCTCAGCAAATGACACGAATGAAGGTCACGCAAGTAGACCTACATATAGGGCCTACAAGCCCTACATATAATGTACCTATGAATGTATGTTCTTTAGTTTAATGCTCCTAATAATGCAATTAAGACTACAATTAACACTCATCAGCCATAAGTCAGAGACCTATAGCAAATATCACATGCCTCTCAAAGCAGCACCCACTTATTCTTTGACACAAGAGCCGACACATATGCGAATTCCAATGTGAATATATCATAGGTCTTCCTGTTTACTTCACATTTAACATTGGTATCAAAGAAAAATTTATCTCTCAATGACAGAGAGCATGTGCAAACCACCTGTCAATGGTTGTACAAGGATAATTTTCTTAACCATAAACTTTTGATCACAGACTTAGGAGCCACTATCCAAAAAGACCAAATGTGCTGCTAAAAAACTAGAAAGATAAAACACTGAAGAGATCAAACATAAAGCACAGCTGATATAGTTTCTCACCTGTGCATCATCATTCCCAAAACCTGGAGAACAAGGACAACAAGGAAGAATATGATAAAGACAAAGCCGTGTGGCTGGCACTGGATCCATGTTCCATCGTCCTTCTGGTAGAGATTTACTGGACTGATGTGAGTCTGAAGCATGAAATTCAGAAGAACCCAGATCGCATTCACCATCCAGAACCCAAAGGAAACATTGTTGCGTAGTGCGATCAGATCGGCCTCCAGTTTCTCCTTCTGTCGCTTGTCACTTTTCAGCGGCTTCAAGTACTTCTTGATCAGATTGTTCCAGAAGGACCTTTCCCTTTCATTGATCACTCCAACTCCACCATCACCCAGTCCAGGATCTTGAATCCACTTCGGATTTTCTGGATCACATTCGATGGCAACATCTAAATTTTCCTCTTGCTCTGGTGGAGATGTTTCCTTCTCAGCCGATTCTTCAGATTTTGGAGCCTCAATTGCCTGCACTGTGTCTGCAATCACCACTGTATCTTCGTCATCGGATTCAGAGGAAGACGAGGAGTCCGACGACAGGCCAGCCTGTCTCCGGTTCAGCTTCTTCAGCTCCTTGCGGATCTGTGTCAAAATTTTAAGTGTTTTCTCGTTTGTACTTCGTTCCTGCTTAGTAGCCTGAAAGATGTCCGAGATGGACTTCCTCAACTCGAACAGTGAACTTTCTATAATCCTTCTGATATAAGCAACAACGCTGGTCTTCACTGAAGCCTTTGGTGCTTGGGCAGCTTGCTGTTTCTGCGACTTCCGCTGTGGAACTTCTCTTGTGCCCCACGAGATGACATGCATGTTGCTGATGCTGTAAATCATCAGAAGAATATACCCAGCTGGGATGCAGACGAAGTAAAGGATGCCATGCAAAAGGCAGAACATCTCGTACGGATGGAGGAAGCCAGCAAAAAGAAACGAAGCCACAACGAAGACAAGAAAGAAGAGGCTCGGGTTGAGGACATCCGAAACGGCCATGTTGATGACAAGGCCGACAAGGACAACTGACATAATGGCTGCGTAGATCATACTAAATAGACCAGCAAACATTAGTTGAGTGTTTTCCTCACAAATGAAGCAGATAGCCAAGTACATTGCTGGAATCACCAGTGCAAGGGAGTAGGCAATCCAGAGATAGTTTTCGAGACCAAGGACCGATTGAAACGCCGAGGCAATTGTTATGACGATCGTGGCAGGTCCCAAGACCGTTGAAACCATAAGGAAACCCTGGTATAGCATGAAGAGGCGACTGATGTTGTCATTTATCAGAACTGTATTATTGAAGTCGGAAAGAAGGTCCCATATGTTGGCAAGGGTTGATGGAACCCAGCGTCGCCTTTGCTTGAAGAACTCTGCAAAGCTCTCAGGGCAGTAAGTAAGGGCATCGGCTGCTGCTGAATAATCAACCCGATAACCCTGTTGCAGCAGCAGGGTACACAACCACCTGTCTTCCCCTGAAATATACAAGCAGAAAATAACTACCAGTTACATTAATTGTTTATTGTTACAATTTTATTACTTAAAATATTCTGCAATCACGGTCCAAGTCATCCAGAAACCCATTTTTCAATTCATGAATCGGTTCTTATTTACCATTCTACTATGCTCTACGGAGATTAAACTGATGCAAACTAATCGTGGTTTCTCATTCACTGGAGAATGGGAACAAGAATTGTCCATTAAATATAAACACTTTGCAACTTCGTGCAGCTAAATTTGCACTTTCCAGTTTCCACTTACCTAAAGATGCAAGTGCCTTAATTCAGTGAGATAGCATAATTGCAAGCCGCATTACCTGGCGACTCAGTGGCGAGCGTTTTACATTCCCCGGAACATGACAAATGTAGCAATCTATTAAAGCTCATTAAATACATAGGTATTGATGCACCAACACACTCACACACTGCCATGTGAAGAACACCTTCTAAGATTGTTGTTATCATGTTCCATGGAAGTTTAAAGATGTCCAGCATTAATCCACATGTTCAGTTATATATATATATATATATATATATATATATATATATATAAAATAAAAATTGGGATTCTTCTATTGCAGTAGGTCAAACATCATCAACTCTAGTCTAACTTAAGAATGTCACAAATGCATTCAGCTGCTCAGTAAACTGAAATTCGCCTGTTTCTTTACTTTTATCTTAGGTCATGAATGAATGTCTTACCTTGGTCGTACTGAAGAAAGTGCATGGGTTCGGTTGATTTCGTTGTGTATTTCTTCATGACGTTATCATCCAGAAGGGCTGAACCGCGGAAGAGGCTGAAGCACCCAGGGCTGCACAGAACACATCCGAGGACATGCTCTGTTGCCTTCTGAAACCAGTGTCCGATGGCATACTCAAACATCTGGTACCAGACGAGAGGACCTGTTCCAATCGGGTGAATTCTACCACATGCTGCACCGGTCTTCTCGTTTTTCTTCATTCGGTCAACAAGGACTCTCACTGCATCTGGTTTGAAGTCAACGTCACCGTCCAGGGCCAAAATATAAGTATTCTCAGCCTGTTTTTAAAACAACCACTTTCATTTCAACACATGACAACTTAACTAAACCAAAAGCAGCGTTTTGGGTTAAAAATTAGTTTATGCAATAAGATCATGTTACACGAAAAAGAACTGAGTTCACTTTACATAATCTCACACAAACAGTTTCACTTTACAAGTTTCATAGATCACACATCATACCTCAAGGAGATTTTCACCTATCTCCATGATCATGTTTCAAGGAGATTTCTCTCCAGTCTCAAATATCATGTTGAGGAGATTTTTATCCATATATCTCCAAGGTCATGCAGCAAGAAGGATATTTTCCTCCGCATTCTCAAATATTTTATAAACACTTTCATGACGACCTGCATTAGTTTCCAAGTCACTTTTAGTACACTATAGGTGCAAAGTGTTAAGGCGGTTTTCACCCATGTTTCCATGGTCAACATTGGTCATACCTCAAGAAGTAGATCTTCCTCCACAGTCTCAAAAAGCATGCTCTTTCCATAGTGTCCGTGTTTCTGACGAATGGCTTTCGCTCGTTCCAGCCATGATGGTCCGTCATGCTTCCTGCGCCGATGGACCTTTCCTGTATCCGCCCTGCTCGATCGTATCAGTTCCCGCATGTACTCGGCTGCTCCACCAAAGATTCGGTAGCCAATCAGATAGTACATGTACATCACCTGTGAAATTTGAAAAGTCAATTGTTGAATTGAAGACTCAACCAATGTGAAGAAATGAGGGCCTATATATTATAACTACTGTTATTGCTTAACTTATATAGGGCTATAAAGAGAAAACTTGACTAAAATACTTAAAAATAACCTAACAAACACGACATGCTGAGTAAATTCAGACCTTTTCCGCAAGTGTTTGAAAACCATTCTCTTTGATTGTGGTTTGGTGTCAGGTCGGTAGCGCCTCTGAAAGTTCTCTTGAAGGGGCGCTATATAAATGTACGATTACAATTACAATTCTGGTCAGCTAGTCATATATACCATATATTACATTAACATATCAGAATGCCTGTGAAATCACAATTAGGATCTGGCAAACTATTAGCCAGGACATCACCCTAATATAGTAACTTTGTGGCACGTAGTAGTGGGTCGTAAGAAACCTTGAAGTAGACCAATGCATTAAGCACCTCTAATAAAACATGCGGACACGTGTTCCTTTTTTTGACTGCTGAAGCTACTTCTATGCTTTAGTTGAAGGATCTTGCAATGCCAACATGATGACTAAATCAGATGATAAAAGCAATAACATATATGCCATGATAGAAACATCACCGTGAAAGCTTTCAAGTCGCATAACGACGCAGAACACATAAATAATAAAAGATGATGATAACGAACAATGACCAAAACAATTGATATAAATCAAGAGATTTTCAGTAACTGATGACAATTGACTGCAAATGCTCACCTGAGACCATCTCTTCTTGTGCCTGATCTTGAGTTTATCTTTGAGATGAACAATGAGGTCATTTCCTCCTGGAAGATTCCAGACGAGCTGACCTCCGTACGGAGTAAGGATCTTTGTAGGCGACTGCATATGACGCTCATTATTCAACACAGAGCTACCACAAAACAATGAATGACCAATTGACCATATCACTGAAACATGTGCATAGGCCTACCAGAAAATCCAGTAACAAAGGACACTGCAAAAAATTACAAAGACTGCAAAAATGTTGTCACTTCTGAATATACTAGCACAATATTTTATTAAGGGTTTTCCACCCATTATCAATTTGCAATAATGAACTGCATTCAGCTCAGGAAATATTTCCCAAATTTCTTAAGTCCTTCCCATCTATTGAGATCTGATGGGTAGCATAAATCGGGGCCCCTTTTTATAAAGTGAATAAAACAGGCAAATCTTAATCGATTTTCAAAATTTCAAAACTGTTTTTTATCCTGAGATAATTATCTTACACTGATTCAAATATTAAGTTTCTGGCATGAATATTGACGACACAATTACGTCATTTGCATCATAGAATTCAAATGTTAGGTACCGCTACCAGCGCGATGCTCCGACGAACCGGTCAAATCAATTTTTCTTAGAAGCTTATTTAGACCGCTCGCTGTCCATCCCTTGACCGGAAATTTTCGAATAAACTTTTTTGAGCCGTAATGTTTATTTTTCCGTAAGAATTTTATTACAATTTTGTCTTCTTGGCTGAACGCCATTCTCTGACGATTTTTGTTGACATTTGGTTTCGATATGTAAATTAATGACGTCATTATGACGTAATTTTTTAGGGAGAGCCGTTCATAAATTATCAATTTGTAGATAATTATCTCAGGATCAAGCCTGTTTTGAAATTTTGACAATCGATGAATATTTGCCAGTTTTATTCACATTATAAAAAGGGGCCCCGATTTATTGGGACACAGTGTATATATAAGGGCATAGACTGCATACATATACTTCTTCATTAGCTTTCCATAAACATGAATCTGAATCAGCTCTAGGTCGAGATTCACTAGTGCCAGGTAGGACGATTGCAGAGAGTCAATGAGTGCCTACCTTGCTGCTTCATCGATGACGGAAACCAGCTGTGTCACAAACGAATTGCAAACCCACTCATCTGTTTCACCGAAGGACATGCAGTCGTCAAAGAAAATGTGAGCTAAAAGCAAAAACAACTGAAGGGCTAAGAAAGCAGCGAAAATAATTGTGAAGCACAAAATTATTTGCAGATGCCACACAAATGCATGTTTTAAAGTATACACATTCTTTCGCAATGTCACCCAACTGTAACCCAGACAAGTGAATCTAAAGTAATTTGACCTACGGCGCAATCTAATAAGATGTGCTTGGAAATCCCTAGGACCTTCCACACTACATCAGAAATTAGATTCTAATGCAGTCTACTAGATGTAAGATCTACTTCAATGTCAATATTTAGGGCATGGCACCTGAGTGATTAAAGTAGTTAGCCTATATAACAAAGAGAGTATGTATACAAATTCGAGTACTTCCCTCAGATCCTTACTTTGTAGTAATCATCTCAGGGAAGGAATCAAACAAGTCCTTAAATCACAGTTGCTAAACTCTATTGAATAATGCTTAGTCATTAGATAGAGGCTCGCATCTAATGAAGGAATAATAATAGTAATAATAATATCAATGGAAATAATAATAACAACAATAACGACAACAATTTGATGGTAATACTCTAATTCAAGAGCCAAGAGAATCAAAATGATTGTGATATTGAATGGTTGTCGTGTCAAACCACAATTTCTTTGAAAATTCAGCAGTCCTGATCCTTATGCTTGGCTTTATTTCATATCTGATCAATGTGCATTCTAATCGTTCAGTTATTTATTTAATGTCATTCAGGTCTAAAAACCTACAACTCGTTTCCCTTCACTTTCTTACACAGCATAGCCTAACTTCTGGATTTCTGACATAATAACTTGATCTTTCAAATGAACTATTATTCTTAATTACAATATTCATTTGAAGCAACCATCCATTGACAAAGGTGCTATGACAATAATTAGATCAGACAACAAAGACAACCCAGAAGTTCGTTAGGCCAAAATTAGTTCAATCAATCAAACAATCAATCAATCAATCGCAATTTATATAGTGCCCCTTCAAGGTACCTACTCAGAGGCGCTCCTGGCCGAGATCAAGCGAAAAAACCAGTCTTCAACAGTTTGTGAAATTGAGAAGAGCTTGGGAGGTGTCGCATAATCAAGGGAAGTCCATTCCAGGTTGTTGGACCAACTACAGCTCTAGAATGATCAGAGTAATAGATCAGCGTAATAGAAAGAATATACGGTACCTTCAAATTCGTAATAGTCTGGATCTTTTATTTTAAAGACTCGCTGAGCAATTCGTCTTGCACACTGATCAGCGTCCATTCTGTTTTTAAAAATTGTAGCAATCAGGCATTAACATAAATCCAATGGTTTCGCCTCAATTTATTCAATCAGTCTATTCAACTGATCAAGAAATTTTAATTGTCTTACAGCTGTCACCACATAAAGTAGTTGCGTGTGGCAAAGTAAAGGTTATATTATAACCGTTACTTTGCAACACGCAACTAAACGTGCTTTAAAGTTCACATGCTCCAGAAAATTATAATTATGTGTGCATGTGTGTATACATTAGGCCTATACATTGTATATTCAAATTGAGTAAGCTTGTAGCTCATTATCACCATCAGTATCACCATTATCATCTTCATCATCGCCTGCAGCATGCCTTCTATGATATCCTGCTCTTTTCACAGAGTCTTACTTTGCAGACTACTGGTAAATTTACACTACAATCTATAGACTACTATGCATCACAATAACAACAAATACAATAGAATTTCACTGATAACTTGCCTGAAGATAGACTTGAGGAGCTGGATCATCTCATTCTTTGTCTCATGCCACATCGTAGCACAGGCATACACGATTGGCACTGGCCTATCTCTCTCTGGGTCTCTCACCTTCCCACCCATCTCCAGATCAGCATCATGTTTTGGCTGGCTCCCACTGCCTGGTGATATTTCAAGCTTTCCTTTGGCTGTGACTAGCATCTCATTGTCATTCCTGCGACGATTAACCATTATTGACTGGGCAAATAAAACGCCACAGAATAGCTGTGCAACAAATAACCTACAATGAGCAACAAAAAAAACCTGTGTTAATAAATTTCCACATAATGAAGCGAACTAATTATAGCATTTTTGAGAAATGATTTTTAGGACAGATGAAACAGTGCACCAGATGAATAAAATAATGATAATGATAGTCACAACAAAAGTTTCTATGATGTGAAAGACAGTCAATAGACTGAAATGGTGCCTACCCAAAACTATAGTAGCGAGAAGACTCACACATAAAAATCATATTAACAATATAAATAACTGACATTTAAAAAAATTAAAACGTCTTCTTCTTCAACATTTGACCATGTTTTACATTAAGTATAGGTAGCATGCTCAACTAGTTTTCTGTTTTCAAATTCACTGAATTAAGGTTTTTGGTCTGGGGTTAACGGTGCCAGTAATTCTCTTGACTCAGCAATGTTATCAGGTGTCATTAAGCTTATATGGATAGAACTTGAATTGTGTTTGATTAGTTCGCCACTGCCCAATTTTTGGTGGACCTTTGTTGCCCACCTGGGTGTGGTTGGCAGCGGAAATTATCGTTAGACACCATTCTTCTTCACATGGTGTGATGTCACCCAAAGCTATTAAAAATAAAAGAGTGTATTGATTGGCACCATACAAGAATGACTTTCGGTATTATCCCTTTTAATGCCTGGCCTAGTTTACATGTTGATATTAAAAGGCATTCCCCACTGCCAACTTGGGTTAACGAGTCCATATTGCATATACAGTATTCTTACTTTTCAGTTTTAGCGATTCTCTCCGCAGATGGAAACCATATATGTCGATTGATCCAGAGAAATACAACCCACCAAACAGTCGCACATACAAACAAGTATCCATGTTTATCGACATCCTTGCCACAGAAGTCGACAAAAACAGGGACTCCTCTTATCATGATCTTAGGAAGGTAGCCGTAACACTGGAGCAGAAAGATCCCCACAAGAGTTGGCGTTGACAAGTACATTGGGATGCAGAAGCTGACCTTCTGCATCAGCAGCTTGCATGCCAAACAGCTCATATAGTAGCAGACAAGGCCACAGACTATGCAAACAATACTAGGACTAGCCCACAGAATGTGCAAATCAACTGATTCTTCTAATGTGCTGCCTCCATAATTTGGCTCGGCCTCAAGATTGAGAATTTTCAGGATGGATGGCTTGGATCTGTCTTGGAGATATTCCAGAAGGTACCAAGAACCAAAAATGGCCAACATTGTGATGGTACTCACTATGAGATTTAGTTTGATTCTCATGGCATGAAGAACACGTTTAGCCTGGAAGAGCTTAAGGCATAGACGATCTGCTCCAACAAAGTTCTCCCACCACTTTAGCGAGATGAGAAAGAGAGAAAGAGGAATCTGCCAATAGAGATTGCAGTATGGCTCAACACACTGGGCATTCACTGGATCTGCAGATGTCGAGTTGAATGATGAATTATATAAAGTATCTGAAAGCAATTTATAACTTGATCTGTCATCCACAGGTGCATTCTTCAAGAAATCGAGTGGAAGTATTGAGCGCACATTGTCAGTACAATAGATAACAACTGGTGTCAAAACAGCACACACTTGAAGAATAAGAGCAAGAATATCAAGGAATGCAACAAGAAGAGAGCAGGTTGCCTTCTTCAGAGACCGGAAGCTCTTTTGTGAGAAGAAAACCGCCAGTAAGGATGGTACGAGACACACGGAATGCATGATTCCAATGCAGGCGATTGGACCAAACGGAGTTCTGGAGATGAATGGAAGAATTCTCATCACAAGCAGAACACATCCAAATCCGTGGAAGACCTCAATCATCAACATCTGAAGCAAACAAGAGATAGGCCATGTCAGAGCTGAAATAAACTCACCATCAACATGAAAATCTGTTAAAGCAACAGAAATGATAATTGAGCCATTATCCATACACATGCTATAAATCTTTCAAAACTTACAAAACAAGATGATCATCATCAATTCAACATTTTACATCCTCATGGCTTGTCATTCTAAATTTTAAAAAACCCAATACAAGGCGATAAAATGCTTAAGATCCTTCGGTTACCATTAGTAATATTGTACTGTGGTTACTGCAACCATGACTAGGACTATTACCACTGTGCTCCCAATCCTTGACCAATGGAACTACCACTAATGTATAGCATTAAAGCGATATAGAATCACTCTGTCTTTGTATGGCTGTAGATTAAAATTCTTCAAACACCATCTAATGTATGTATATTGTCACCACAACCTACCGGAATGAGAACGCTGAAGGATGGCCATGGTACCCGACTGAATATCGTCTTGAACAGAGAGATGATGAATGTAAGTATGTAGGGGATGACAAGAATGAAAAGCAGCTGGAGTTTCGCTGTTGTTCTGACATTCTGCAAATGTAAGATATCAGAGGCATAGGTCTTTAATGGAAACTCAGAAAATAACAAACATACAGTTCAAATAACAAACATCCATTTGGAATAGCAAACTGTTGAATAACATTCAGTTGTTTGTTTGTTTGTATATGCACTTGTTATAGCGCCCCTTCAAGCTCTCTCTACTCAGAGGCGCTCCCGAATGCAGAGCGGACACTGCATCGAAGTTTCACGCCGAAGCGCTGAGCAATTGTGAGTGAAGGACTTGCCCAAGGTCCTTACGCGGCAACAACATTCAGCAGATTCCGCCACAGGCCCCGGTTTGTCTCATTGGACTTTTGATGATGGTAAGGAAGTGACAATTAGGCTTGGTTTTGAAAACCAACTTAACTGCTTTTGTAAATTAACATCGGAAATGTTGCCATTTACCATTATTAAACATCTTGCAGGTAAACAGAAAAAACCAGGACTAAACACTGATTTACTGATTTACAAATATTGGACTTAAGCAAATCAAGACTTATTGAAATTAGCAAGAAAATAATCTTGTTGCATAACATGCTCCACAACTACACCTGTAACTACTCAGCTGCAAAATGATTTCTGATGTTTAAGTAAGTACATAATGCGCACATTTACACAAAATAAAATGAATATCTGTAATAAAAATGATTTTTAAAAATCCAGGTAGGGTTATGATATCATTAACAAGCATCTATCTATGCATGCATAAATGTACCAATAATTTCATATAACGCCAGTAAGTACCTGAAAGTGCCACATAGCTATCTAACCGATTCAAACATAAGTCAGGGTTAGGGTTAGTGATAAATGGTACCATATTAATGTATGTACAATTGTACATGCAAATATTTTGCTTATTATATAGCATAAACTCGACATGCTTTAGACTTGAGCATAAACAGTTTGGATTTATGTACCTTCTCCCAACGTAAAGTGGTGATATCGTCTAAAAATAATATAAAAAAACTAGCTACTTGCTTGTGGACTAATATCCCACAAAGCAACCAACAAAGGGGTGTTAAATCCCACAAAGCTATTAGCTTAACACTTTATACTAATTCATGCAACGTACAAGAATTGGGGAGCAGCATTAAATATTGATTTTCTAACCAATGTACCTTTTATTGTGCTAACTTGCTCGTGAATAAGCTGGTGCCTTGCGCTTGGCCTTCATGGGGCGCTTTAAAAGTTGGGAGATTACGAGTAATTTACTCCCTGCATCATACGTCCTCCAATACCTCCGCATTAATTTAGGATGCACAGAGCAGTGATAATTCTGCAGTATGAACGGCCAAAGCACAACTTACAGAGTTGCCAACTTCGGAAGTGATGAGGAGAAAGCATCCGGTGCCAATTGTTGCCGAAGCCCAGATGACAATGAAGATGAAAATGTAGACGAAGACCTTCAGCAATTTGACTAAACCTTCAAACTGTTCTGTTGGGCTGATCCTCTCACGTGGGATGTTTTTAGCAAGGTCCCACGACCTACATATAACATACTAAAACTTTGAAGAGGCAAAAATTCAAATGGCATTGAGTGTAAATAATGCATGTCAAAGTGTCAAATTTTTCCCTCTAACTTCTAATTTATCATCCAATCTCTTGATTTCTGTGGATTCAAATAATTATAAGGTATAAAAGTAAACATGAGGTAAACCTAAATGCAGTTAAGTATCATTAGATTGGGACTAAGGCACAAAAATAATAACATCGTCCAATATTATTTCATGGTGTGTCCTCCAACCTGCATTACTACTTATACCCAGTCCTAAAAAAATGAGAAAGGCTAAGTGGGCACCTGGTAGACCTAGTCCAAGTCTGTTCTCACACAAACCAAGCTCACAATGCATAGATTAAATACCACACAGGGCCCACACCTGCCACCAGTCAGAGTCCCCAGTTGCCATATAACAATGATCCATATAAATATATATAAATATATGTTATATATCAAATATATTTGTGTATTTGTACATTTTCTAGACCAACAACTTCTAAAGCGACGTTATCCAATTTATTGGAGAAGCCCAGTGGAATGCGACAGGTCAGAGAAGCCAGACTAGCGTGGGTAAGTTGAAAGAGACGGTTCTTAAGCTGAAACTGAAAGTCATCAAAAAATTAAGAACTGCACAGAGACCTGAGCAGCTTCACCAATGGACTGAGGGATAAAAATGAGTCTTACGCTCTTTCGTTTTCGCTCACTTCCTCCTCTTCCTCCTCCTCCTCCTCTTCTTCCTCTTCTTCACTTAGCTGCAGCTCCTCCTGTATGCCATCTTCATGCACAGCTAACGTTGTCATAGACTGACCGAACGCATATTCTGTTGACATTTCCGACTTACCAGCATAAATATCCTTAAAAAATAAAATAGCATTTATATAGTCCTTGAAGTAAATTGTAAAGATTAACAAAAGAGAATAAGCAGTGAATAAGTTAATTTGAGACGTAAAGTCATGAAACATTTCAATCAAGCGAACTACATATTTCCAAAGCACAATTTTGAACTTATCAAAAAGGTTCAAAATCACAATAATAACAGATATTCATTCTGACAAAAGTCATCATTTCCAATATCCATCCACCTTTTGTTCTGTCTATGCACCTATCCATTCTTCATTCGTTTAAGTCTTAAGTGCTTCATTCCATTTATAAGTCTTTGGACAATAATTTATATCCATAAACCCACTTTGCTCAAACGCGCACATTGCACTCATAATATATACTAATGTATAATTATACATAATATAATATAATATAACAGGGTTTACGGTGGTTCAGGAGACTCGTGATCTGTGTGAGAACCACCACTTTTACAATGTTTTAAAAACCTATCTGCCCTAGCTTGGCCTTGAAGTTTATAAGTGTCTCCACCGACACTGTCTCTTCGCTCAGCTCGTTCCAGGCCTTCACTGTTCTGCTGCTAAAAAATCTTTGCTTGATGGCACCCTCGGATTTTCTGAATATTTTATATTGGTGTCCTCTTAAACCTCTATTGTCAGACAATTGAAAAAATCTTGAGTGTGGTGTTATTTCTTTGTTTGTCATCAGCTTATATGTTTCGATCAAATCTCCTCTGCATCTTCGCTTCTCCAGTGTCGTTAATCCACATTTTATCAATCGTTCTTCGTATGTTAGAGTTCCATAACCTCTGATCATTTTAGTTGCTCGCCGTTGCACCTTTTCTAGCACCTGCTTATCTTCTTGTGTGTATGGACTCCATGCCTGAACACAGTACTCTAAATGAGGTCTGACTAGAGTTTTAAATAACTTCAGGATGATGTTTTTTTCTCTGCTGACCACTGTTCTTTTTATGTGTCCCAGAACCTTGTTTGCTTTGTTCGCTGCTTCTCTGCATTGTCTTGATGGTTTTGCACTTTTGTGTATTATGACTCCAAGATCTTTTTCCTCCTCTGTTGTTCTTAATTTCCTGTCTCCCATTCCATATTCAAACCCCATGTTCTTTCTTCCCATGTGCATCACTGCACATTTATCTACATTGAACAGCATATTCCAGTCTTCGGACCACTTGTACAGTCTTTCCAAGTCATTTCTTAGTGTGTTGGCTTCCTCCTCGTTGTTCACCTTTGCGCATAGTTTTGTGTCGTCAGCAAACTTAGAGATTTTGGAGACAATTCCTTCATCTATATCATTGATAAAAATTACAAATAGCAGTGGCCCTAAGACCGACCCCTGTGGTACTCCACTTGTAACATCTATCCAGCTTGAGTTTTTGCCCATTACTCGAACTTGTTGTCTCCTCCCTTTTAACCAGTTGGTGACCCAGTTCAGTAGACACCCTTCTATTCCGCATGCCTGCAACTTCTTGGCTAATCGTTTGTGTGGTACCTTGTCGAAAGCCTTTGCGAAGTCCAGATAGATCAGATCCACCGAGTTGTTTTTGTCCAGATTGTCGTAAACATCCTCGAAGAAATCTAACAGATTGGTTAGGCAGGATCTTCCCTTCATAAACCCGTGCTGGCTGTTGTTGATAAGTTCATTCTCATTCAGGTGTTCAATCATACTCCTTTTTACAATTTGTTCCAACACCTTACATATTATGCAGGTTAGGCTGATGGGTCTGTAGTTGCTTGTCTCACTCCTATTTCCTTTCTTAAACAATGGAGTGACGATGGCATCTCTCCAGTCTCTGGGAATTACTCCAGACTTCATCGATTCATTAAATGTATCTGCCAGAATGGATCCTACTTCGTATCTCACTTCTTTCAGGAACTTTGGGTGAATCTCGTCGATTCCTGGAGTTTTATCTTCTTTGAGGTTTTCCAGCATCTTTATCACCACCTCTTTGGATATGTACACATCTGTCAACTTCTGGTCGTCGCTGCCTTCGAACAATTTATTTGGCTCTGGTATGTTTGTTATGTCTTCCTTCGTGAGAACTGATCCGAAGTACTTATTGAGCATCTCGGCTGTTTCCTCGTTTTCAGTAACAATCTGGCCCAGATTGTCTTTCAGTGGTCCCACCTTGTCTTTTCTTTTTTGCTTGCTTTTCATGTATCTGTAGAAACTTTTGCTGTCCATCTTTATATTTTGACTCAGTTTTTCTTCATATTTCATTATAGCCTTTCTGTTTATTGCTTTAGCTGAATTTCTCTTTTTAATGTATTTATCCTTTGCTTGTTCCAATTTCAGCAATGCACATTCATCTAATTCGCAGAATTTAGTCTGTCTGATTTGCTGCATCCTTTTCCAAGCTTTTTTCTTGGTCCTTCGGGCTTTTTGGACCTCCTTGTTAACCCAGGGACGCCTCTTGTTTGTTCTTTTTAAAACCGGTATTGATTCTTCAACGACCTCTTTCATGCAAGATACAAATTGCTTCCATTTCTCGTTTAGGTTCAAATTTGCTAATCTGCTCACCAAACCCTTGCCTTGCATTGTGCTTCTTACTTTGTCGTAGTCTGCTTTGAAATAGTTATATCGCTTCTGGTAGGCCGCAATTTCTTTTTCAAATTCCCCTTTAACGACGAACCTGATAATTCTGTGATCGCTTGTGCCAAACTCTTCTCCCACTATGACTTCTTCTACCAGGTACTCCTCTGTTGAGACAACCAGATCTAATGTGTTGTCCCCTCTTGTTGGTTCTGTCACGTGCTGTGTGAGGAAACTTTCATCCATGCATTCCAGGAATAGTTCATCCGCTTTGCTCTTTCCTTCTCTTGTTTCCCAGTCAATATGGTGATTAAAGTCGCCCATTATAATACAAGACATTTTCGTAGCCTTACCGATCAACTCATGCAGTCCAGTGTCACTCTCTTTTGAAGAATCTGGGACTCTATAACACACTCCAACAAGTAATGCCTCGGATTTGTTTCTTATTTCACACCATACGCTTTCTTTGAACCTATCATCCTTCAGGTCGCTTCTCTCCAGTGCAGTTATGCAATCCTTTATGTACAACAACACACCCCCTCCATGTCCTCTTGCTCCCTGTATGTCCCTGTCCTTTCGAAACATCGCATATCCCTCCAGTTCTAATTCACTGTCTTGTATTGATTCATTAGCCCATGATTCCGTTATGCCAATAATGTCCGGTTTCTCTTTTTCCACGTACAGTTCTAGTTCAGTTCTTTTGTCTATATTCACTACGCTTCTTGCATTTGTGTAGAAAGCCTTTAGATTGCTTGCTGTTCGCATGCTTAGATTTTTATTATTTAATATTTTCTCAGCTTCACAATCCTCATGTCTCCCGGCAGACCTCTCACCTGATACCTCCATTCCCCCGACTCCTCTTTTTTTTGCTTCTCTTTACATTCTTTGACCAATTCCCTACATTGTTTTCTCTCAATTTCGGTCATGTCATGTGCTACCGATATCTGTTTTAGTTGTTCATCTGCATTTCGAAGTCTTGATAGATTCTCCAGAACTTTGTTTTTTATCGTGCCATCCTTGAACTCTATCAGCAGTGGTCTTTGCTTTTCTTCTCCTGCTGGTTTTCCGAGTCTAAACACTCTCTTTAAGTCCTTGTCCTCGCACGGCACTTTCAGGACTTCATTTATGAGGTATATTGTCGCTTTTCTGTCTTCTTTGTTCTTTTCTTTTTCGTCCGTCTCTTTGCTTTCTGCCATTCTGTGTATCACAACGTTATTCTTTTTCCTCTCTTTCATCTTATCTTCTTCTATGCGGAGTACTATTTGCTTTTCGACACCTTTTACCTTTTGTGTAACCGCCATCAACTCTTTATCCACTTTCAATTTGACTATTTCACTCCAAGCCTCTGTTTTTGCTTCGATGGTACCTGCTTCTTCCGTAGTTATGATTTTCTCCAAACTCTCGGCCATGTGATCCATCTTTGCCTGTTGCTCGTTGTATTTCTTGGTGCTCTCCATTTCCTCTGCTTTCGTTAAAGCCATTAGTCCCTCGAATTTTTTCTCCAGCTCTGCGATTCTCCTCTCGTGCACTTCGTTGCGGTTTTCCAATGTTTCTATTCTGTAGCAGTTCTTGCAGAACGTTTCTCCGAAACATGTGTATATTTTTTATATACACCTTCAATGCCACTATAATTTCTTATAAATCTAAGGTATATCTTATGATAAGATTGTAGGCTATTCTAAGCAATTCTATTGTTGAAGCTAGGATATCGAATGAATGATCGGTTAATTATAAAAATGCTATTTTTCCCTTCATCAATTATTACTGATTCTAACCTACACTACATGCAGTGTTGACAGTATGCAGGGAACCAAAATTGATGCTACTGGCTGCTGTTGCATTTTTGCCACAGGAGAAGGAGGATGTGTCTTCAGGTGGAAATCTGGAAACGTCTCTTCTCTTCTTCTTCAGTTCCATCAACTTCTTCTGTGCCAAGAAACTGCGGCAGAGACGTTGGAGAATCAAAACCGATAGACCTTTCTGTAACTTCTCGAAAGCGTGCTGCCTCAAAAAGATCTGCAAAAAGAAAAACAAGTTGGTTTTTTGTGGTGATGATGAATAACCATAAAACCTTATTTAAGTGTATCCGTATAATTTCAAATAAGCTTTGCTCGCAGCGAAAAACTTAACAAACACAATAGGACTATGTAAAATTGAATAAGACTTGATTTAGTTTTTTTTATCAGTAAACAGCAGTGCCAGGCATTGGCATTCTACTGTAAACCCATTGCAAGCTGTGCATAATTTAAAAAAGAAACTTTGCAAAAACATACCATGGTCTTTCCAAATGTAAACTCCTCTGAACTGATTCCATTGCTCTGAAGAATATTTGATGCATGCTCAACGACGCCATCGAAGCTTTCACAGCTAGGCAACAAGGCATTGTACCTAAACGAAAAAACTTAAATATTAGTATAAATGGAAATATGAAGGCATGTCTGGAAAGATTCTTTCAAGTACGAGATCATTTACTCGGCGCAGATAAGCTAGGTACATTATAATAAAATTTTAAAAGCTTTCAGTGCCTATAAAAATTCCAAGTGAACCAGTATATATGCACCAAGGCCAGGTACAGAGGGATCCATCTGAGTTTGGGGCCAGAATTTGGGTTGCTGGATTGCAGTCAGTTTGAAAACCCACCAAACTTTACCTAATGAACTATAAGACCTGAGAAGTAAAATGCTCCAGTAGTAACACGAGGTCATCAGGAAGAGAAGTCAAAGGGATGCAGGAGCACCTTGGAAGAACCTGTGATTCTCTCTCTGCAGTTTTTTTGGAGAGCGAACCAAGCGTAAACCATGATGAGAGCAACAAGCAAGGTGATGGGGTTAATGAGCAATCAGAAAAAGTGACTAAATTTAAAATGAATAATGCAGCAAATGTTAAGCTTAGAAACAGCAAAACACACTTGAATGCCTCAATAGTTTTTTAACAGATGCATACACACATGCCGAGTCAAATCTTTTAATTATTTCTTACTCACGTTGAAACAAATTTCTCCACTTTCTGCCATAGAGAAAATCCCTTTCTACGGAGTTCCACTATCTGGAAAATGCCGTTGTATCGCAGTTGTTTGCGAACTAAGACATCATCAAACTGGTTTGGCTCTTTGTTGGCATTTGATTTGACACACCTGAAATTGCGAAAAATTACTTATATATATATATCAACTTGATGTACCAATAAATTTTTAAATCCAGCAATGTCTATATTTATAAAGTTGCATAATTAGTTTTCATTTCAAAAAGTACATTATACTAATGAATACGTAATATATCAAAAACGCCAACAGAATTACGAATTATAGTAGGATTGGATCTTGCTTTTGCTCATGCTGAGAGATACACCAAACAATCTTCTCAGTATACTGGCAAGGGCAAGCAATATTGCTTAAAAACAAAGTTCTTCGCTTGGATTTTACAAGACCAATTTCGTCCTTGGAGACATGCTTCTTGACACTGCTCGATGCTCATTTGAATTTGTTTATTGCACATAACAGGTAATACGGCTGGCTACAGTCATGAATCAACAAGAACCATGCAACAGGAACGAAGAAAAGCTTACCAGAAATACTAACTTTGACCACTCTGTCCTGATTATTACTCAGTATTTGCTAGTTACTTAAATTCTTTGCCTACTCACCGAATGAAATGTGGATGACCTCTAGTCACTTTCTGTACGAGTTCATTCAATGAATTCTACAAAAATCACGAATAGTTTCTATGCAGCTACATAAAAAACTGCACAATATTATTAGTTCTTAGGCAAAGTATTTATGCACTGAAGCCAATTTCCAAACCAGTATGCCTATGTGGAGCCGATATCTAACTCACCAACCCAAATAGAACAGATTATTGCCTATAAAATGTTCATAGGCTTTGGCAAGCTAGCAGGGCTAGAAGACTAGTGATGGTAAGGTTAATGATCCATGAGTCAAACTGCTTGCTTAAAAAACAAAACAAGTACATTTCTATATCCCATCATTGGACATAGGAAACATTATTAATTGCAATGTTTGATATGGTTTTCAGTTCATTAAAGAATTCCCTGACCATTTTCTAAGCTATCTAATCTATACTTGTTTCACATGCTTTCACAGCTGAAAAGTTATGTATTTTAGCCTCAATATGAATGTAATTTACAAAATGCAAACAGAAAATACCTACGTAATGTATCACCAGAGAAAGAAAGCAGTGTACATACCCGAAAGTACTGTGTCATAGTTGTCCGATAGGAATCCACCTTAGATTCCTTCCTAAAGACAAAGTTGAAAAAATAAGTATCTTATACCTGTACTCCTCTCTTAAACATGTTTATAGGCAGATATTTTCTTTCCCCCCCCAGTAAATTCCGTTTTAATTAAAAATAGTTGTCTTATAAGTGTTTAAATCAATTGGAATTAACAATGCCACTGTTCATTATTGCTGCTACTGACTGCATTCATCAATATGAGTTGCTCTTTTAAATATTCAATAGGTATGTATGAATACGTTAAAGACAAACAGTGCAATATACATTATACAGTACATAATATGCATATTATGCATCAGCGTTCTTACATGGCACATTGAAGATATAACTTGCTCTTGTGAATTCTTGAAGAACAGTTGCACCAAATCTACTTTTTGGCGCCATAACAAATGTGCGCAGGACAAAAGCGTGCAGACAAATGCGCTCAGACAAAAGCGTGCTACAGAAACTAACATAGAGCTACCATGCAAATCCTATCTATGTTGCACTGTTTGATGTTTAATAGAGCAAAACTACATTTAAAAACAAGAACAGAAGAGAATTTTTTAAATAATTGCAATTATACCTATCTGTCTGTCCCGAGGTAGTGGCGATTTCAGCAGACACTAAATGTGAAATGAAGTTCAGCTGACTTCCCATCATGCACCGCTTTAGGTCATCTCCAAGACGATCACGATTCTTCTCAATAAAATGATCAGCACTGTAACTAACCTGCAAAGACAAAATGTCACTAACTTATGTAAAGATTTAGTGAAGTCTGCAATAACCACAGAAGCCATTCAACAACTGTAATATACTGTATTTGAAATACTGACTTAATTATGCTATTTTCGTGGACTTTTTCACATCCTTGTATTTCTTAAATTGCTGAGCTCAGGTGTTTATGAAGCGGCTGAAACAAAATATAACAGAATGCAGGCAGCTTCTTACTTCTCTGCTAGTTCCCAAGAATTAGGTAGATTTACATCTGAACTTATCAATACAATACTTTAACATCGAGAGTGAACTTCCTGTGACTCAGAAGCCAATACAAATCGTCATCAGAGTGTTAAGAAATATTCCAAAACTAATCTTCCATCTGGATCCATCAGATCTTGATTGGGTCTAACTTATCTGCCTAAATGATTACAATGCTCATAAATATCTTCACAATTTTGTTTCAGCCGCTTCGTGTATGACAATAGTGTGGCACTAAACAAATGTCTCACATTAGATCAGACAAACATTTAATACAACAAAACAGAGATGGTGAGACAGAAACACATCTAACTGCACTACTAACTGGCTCACGTTAGCTACGTCGGTAAGAGAGCTGGCGGCTGCGCGTCTGTGGAAGAGAGCGTGCGGTCCGTGGTTCGAATCCCGAAGGTGGCTATTTCAGAGATTCAAAATCTCGGGCTAGCACGGTCCGTCCACGGGGACCTAAATGGCGTGGCGTCCATTCAAACGAGCGAGCGGTGGTGAAGGATCTCACCCTCAGGGTCGAGGCCATAAGACAGCCGCTATATAAAAATCCGATTACATTTACATTTTACATTTACACAACAACTTAGCTCTTCTGTAACGCGTAATGCATACCTTTCCAGCATAATGGTTCACACAAAACTTCAATGGATGTTTCTGTTCAGTGACTGAGAAGTGATGGCCATTCTTCAAGTATTTCGACCACTTTTCGAGCAATGTGCTGTTGCTTGCGCCAGGAACTCGACATTCTTCATCCAATAATTGTAGCATTCCAACAGGAACCTAGTTCATTGCACATGCACCCATAAATCATTATTCATCTTCACAAAACATTAATTGCAGAATGTGAAAGACAGATGAAACAAACCCATTAGATTAGCACAAAACTACAAACTAAATATATTTACGGAATTAATTCGGTCAAATTCCAAGTCATTCAACATAACTGAAATGCTGAAGTCTCGAACATTAAGATTAATTAATGTTGCCTGATCATTTTCAAAGTGATGCTGCTGATGCAAGATGTGAAAACTTAAGCATTTTCATTTCGTCAGAGCCTGCAAAACCACAATGTAATTGAGCACAGTATACCACTGAAGTTTTGCCATCAAATTCTAATACAATAACATTTACAAGCTAATATTTCCGTGAAAAAAACAGCAAGAAATTCAGTAAAATCAATTTATCAGTTAGGTTCTAGGATTTAGTAGTAATATTAATATTAAAAAGTCAACCACAACTGAAGAAGAAATAATAAAAGTAGCAATAATGGTTCAAAAATACTAATAACAACAATTGATGGAATAATATCAATAGCAATTGCTAGGAAACTAGTTACAGAAGCAGTAATAATATTTGGTAAGAAAGGCATTCCAGCTATATTAAGATGCATACTTGGAAGACCATGTTAAGGAGGTCGTCATTGCTTTCACAGGAAACGTTTTCGATGAGAATTCCTTCCAATTTGTAAAGTTCCGCTTCATGTTGAATCAAGCGTTTGTTGATCAAGTTCTGCAGTTTTTCATTGGTGAGATTAATGAGTAACTGTTCGAAGCCATTGTCTATACAGTTCTCAAATCCAGACAGGTCCAAGATGCTAATGGTGTTCGTATTTGAGCTGAACAGAATCCCAAAGTAAATAAGCAAGTTAAAATGGATTGAACACTAATCGAAAAAATTAATCAGAACTGAGCAGAGCTACTTGTAGCAAAAGTAATTTTTCACAGACATCACGAAAATGCTTTGCCAATTTATATTAACTAAAAAAACTGCATATAACTTAAATTTTGTATATATCATCTAATTATACAATATACATATATTTTATAGATCTATATATTATGTCCATTTTACTTGAAGGGGTGCTATAGCGCAATAGAGAAATAAATAAATAAATTATATACATATAATATATATATAATATAATATATATATTTAAGAAATAAAAAAAAACACGAAAAGTACTAAAATTTGGGGAAAATAAGTATAGGGAGAAGAAAACATACCTCTCGACCGACTTGGGTGCAATATTTTCGTTGGCTTTTCTAATGATCCATGTGAAAAGGTTGCTGTAGAGTATTTTAGCCAAAGCATCTCTTCCAGCTTCAGCCTCTTTTCTGTTCTTCAGACGAAGAACATTTTCATCTAAACAGATTTATCAGTTAACCATTGAGAAACTGAGCATCAGTATCAGAAGTCGTTATAGTAGCTCCTGGTAGCAAACTGCTTTTTGAGCTTTGAACAACACAAACTCTTCACAAATGTTTATTATGCCAAACATTTAATATGAGCATTTTCATCACGTGCGACTTGGTGGCCTATCGTAATGCGCTTGCTCACGGAGAAGGTGGTTGCGGGTTCGACTCTGGGTAATGACCTTGGGCAAGTTGTTTACGCACACGTGCCTCTGTCACCATGCAGTATAATTTGGTACTGGCGTAAGCTGTGAAGTAAACGGCAAGTCCTGCGATACACTGGCCTTGTATCCAGGACCTTGGGATTCGTCCATTGCTGGCTCAAGGCTATTGAAAAGGAGATGAGTGTTTCTCTGTGTTCAACATGGAACTGGATGGACTTAACTTTTTTAACTATTTTCGTCACTTATCAATAATGGTCACTCATTCACTTACTTACATTTGCCAAAAACAACAACAGAAATAACCTACCATTAACAAACGATGTATTCATTGTCAAAGCAGCAGCCAACTTCTCCAGATTAACCTTCAAGAGGTCAGATGCTGGAAAAAACCACATACAAATGGTTGCACATGTGTTCTTCCTTTACACTTGTAATTCTACATTTGGTAGCCACATAAACCAGCCTTACACAAAAACCTGTTATAATCAGGTGGTATTCTAAACATAAATAAACCACATAAATAAATCTCTTATTCATCATGCATACTTATGCATCATCATTGGTATAATTAATATAGTGCTCAGTTTAATTATCAGTCTGAAGAATAAACTATAAATAAGATCTCAAGACTTGGACGTTATGTTTTACTATAATAACACCTGCCAAAAGTTCTCTAACCTTGAATATACTTGAAATATACATATAATAGATACACTGTATGTCAGACATGCATTAAAAACAAATAGAATAACACTTCATACTGTAAAAAAGGTCATTAAACATCATTATAATTATACAAACATCCATCAGATCAAAAACTTGTAAGATCATAATACAAAATAATTACCAGAGTGTAGCCATAGACAGCTTTCATTTGAAACTCTGACTCCATCAGAATTTTCCTCCTCATCAAATTCTACGTTAGTGATCATAAGAATTCCAGCCAAACACGTATACAACATATTTTTGTCCTACAAAAGAAAAACCACGGTTTAGAGCCAACCAATCAGACAACCAACCATTTACATTTTCTCAACAAAATCAAAGAAATTTACTGTTGAAAAGATACATTCCAGTATCTTGCATTCTAAGGTCAAAGTTACACAGATTGGATGTACATTATACAATTACTTTACTTATCTTAAACATCAAACTTTTTCAGAGCAATACTTTCAAGGGCTTGATTAGAACTACACAACTCACATCCTCTGAGAATCCTGTACTGTCAAGGACATCATTCATTTCAACGAAGTGCTTCTTGTTCTGGTCTTTCTCAAACTGAGTCTGCTGAAATGCACGGCAAGAACCATTCAGAATCCTGCAAAAAATACACAACTCCAAAAATTTACACAAAGAGTTATTCAAGCAAATAAAGTAAATAAATAATAAACTGTCTCTGAAATTTAAACAGTAAAAATGAACTTCACAGCAACAAATCAGTGACTATGAAATGGAAAAGCAAATGGTCGAGAGAGCAGCCAATAAAATTAGACTGGGTAATTGGGTAACTGGGTAATTTATATTATGATCTTACAAGTTTTTGATCTGATGGATGTTTGTTTATAATGATGTTTATTGACCTGTTTACAGTATGAAGTGTTATTGGATTTGCCTATTGAAATATGAGCCACATATAGAGTCTAGTAAATAACAAACAATTTGCTCAACTGCAAAGAAAATAACATTTATTTCTTAGCATGATTCAGCAATTTGCGGGTGGAAACAGAAACCTAACCCAAAGGTTCAGAATGTCCACTAAGTAGTTTTGCCCCTATTTATTTTCAAGTGCATCAAGAGGTGTCCCCTCTCACTATTTCCAATAGCTAACATTTTGCTAGCAAATTTTGCACCAGTTAAACATATGCAATGCAATGTAATGTTAATCATTTCTATAGCGCCACTCACAGGCCGTACCATTCAGCAGCGCTCCCCATGCAATAACCCCGAGAGAAAAAATAAGTCTTAAGAAGAGAGAGATGTAGTTAGTGATCCAGAAAGGAGATTCCCAGTGCAGAGTGGAGGGAAGGGAATTCCATAAAGAGGGCCCAATGAGGATTACGTTTGAGCAATAGGTCCCAGCTTGTGGAACAAACAAGTCAGATCTATCCAGAGAAAGGAGCGGTCGATGAGATGATGCAGAGATAGGAGAAGGAATGAGATCCTGAGATATTATATTAAACATATAATTTGTACCAGGGATTTCTGATATTTTATATCTTTATGAAAAAATTTGACATAACTGATAAGCCATGTTTTGCAAATCTTGTACAACTGACCAAGTTACCTATGCAATCCAGCATCTTCCAACTGGTAATATCGCAGTTTCTCCTCTGCCATACCATCAAACAGGTAATAGAAAACGTGGAAGTTCTTCTCTCCATCCGATCGATGCACTACCCGCGATTTTTCCAACAGGTACTCCGAAATCAGTGCTGTACAAAGACATCAAGCGTAACATAAGATTTACACAAATGTAGACAGTACAGAGCTTGAATAATGCAGTGAAACTTATGGTGCTGTCCTTAACAGAAAAAGCCAATAACTGTTTTATAATGAATTACCTTATAACAAGGCCATTAATTTACTACATGTAGAGGTCAGTGAAAGTGGGGGATCTAATTTCTTAACTGTGTTATAAATCAGAATTTGTGTCGTAATTGATCAAGTTACATGTATGTTTCAGTGTACACAATATGGTGTAATGGCATTATATAGACTTTGTTATTGATAAATTTTACTGGTAGTACTGGCTTTTATTACGATGAAAGCTTGCAATGCTTAACAAGTCATAGAGCAGTGTGTGTTCAAGGTAGAGAGTGGCACTGACCTCCAACTGTTTGTCCATTGTTGGAAAAGTGTAGTTCAACCAACTTAGCAAATCGACTGCTGTTGTCATTCAGTGCAGTCCGTGCATTTCCAAACGCTTGCAATAAGGGATTTACCTACAAGAAATGTATGTGTGTACGTATTGTGTTTATGACTTGAAATTTTCATTGACTGATCTGTTAGTATATTACACATTACAGTTTTCATTGTGAAAAAAAATAAATCTGACTCATAAATTGTCAGGGACATGGAGGATCAAAAATGCAACAATAAGAACCTAACACGCTGAAAATGATACGACTAATGAGAGTAAAGCAATTTTAAGACACACGCAAAAGTTTACAAGCATTGAACTATGCATTATAGGATAGAAAACACACAAGAAAATGCAACAGATCATATAATGTTATTTGTCAAGTGTCAAAGTATTACTACTGATATCAATCAAAGCAGAGTAGACTATTCCATGTCAATTTCCTTTTTTGCATCATCAAATAGTTACTTTGACTCGTTAAAACAGCAATTAACTTCAATATTAGGTTGGCTTTTGGGTGTTATCAGTTGATACCCTCTGCATTGGACATTTGCATCCTAGAAGTTACTATTCATTATTGGTTTTGTTGCACAGGTTGGTCGGAAATGAAAATTACTATACTAAATAACGTAAAGCTATAAAAGAATTAATGTACTTTCTTATATTACTTTTGATCTGACCATTGCCATTGCTAATTACTACAACTATTTTATTTTGCTAATTGATGAAATTTTCTTGTTGTTATGACACTTAACATCATTTCGGCTAGTTAGCACAGAGAGTGCCTCTGAGTAGATTTCTTGAAGAAGTGCTATATAAATACTTGAAATAAATAAAATAAATAAACTGCTATTATGTTACAACTATTACTGTTATTTATTACTATGAAGTGGTTCCTACAGACTGAACCATTTCTTGGTGCATAACTTTATGCAAAAAATTCATAAACTCACTGTATAAAAAAAATTAAATATGAAAATAGTAAATAGAAAGTAAACAAATGCTGAATGAGATGTATACTTATAAAGGTCTAGTTACTTTCTTGAGGAAATACCTTGTTGATTCTCTCGTGCAAATTGCTAACTCCATCTTGTGACAGGTAAGTGATATGTTCTATGATGTGTCGTGTGCTTTCTGTCTTTCCTGAACCAGATTCACCACTGACAAGAACCACCTGGGGTTCTCCACTGGAAAACAGCCGTTGGTAGGATTTGTCTGCTATCTGGAAGACGTGTGGCTCTCGATCATGACGATTCCGAACGCTGCTATAGTTTCTATGCCACTTCAAAGGTTTCAAAAGCAAACAGTTTTTTTTATTTTACAATCATTTCTGACTTTGCATACTGGTAACAGTCATTTTTGCTGTACCCAAAATGAAACAGCTAATTTCATTCCCGTTTGTACCACAAAATATAAATTCCTTTGGAAATTAAGAGTCAGGCTAGCTAGCTGAGATTCATGTCAAGGAGTGTTAAAAATAGCGATACGGAAATTAATTTTGAATTTAATGGGTGAACTGCGCATGGGAGTACCTAACGAACAACCAAGTCATACTAAACAAGTAACTCTACCATGCATGCAGCGTAAATGAAGTGAAGTGTATAAGCACAGTATAAATAACATCATTATTGTTATTTATACTGTGATATAACCACTAAATTACACGACACTATGACCTGCAGATGCATGGCTATTGCGGACGTCAGCCGGACTTGATTTCAGAGCACTGGTGAATATAATGCTTGCCTCCCTGATGCGGCATGTTGCACGGCGTTAAGAAATTTCGATAATTTTTTTATTGGCTCAGACAGAATCGTTATAGTATGGCTGTCGTAAGCTAGAATCCCAGGAATATAGTAGGTCATAATCAACTATCAATAAGCTTGCTCACAGTATTTGTGTAGATTCCGAGGTTTCTGTACGGATTCACTGCAATCACCATGTCCCCGATATAAGTCTACAAGAAACGATTAACATTATTTTAACGTCCATCTAAGCGACAGAAACAACATCTTTATTTGATAGGTGTTTGAACAACCACAGGCAATTCATTACTTCGCAAAAATAATTAGGCTCAAAAGCATCAACTTTTCTTAAAAATACAAGTGATTAAATGCTTTATAATCAAGGCTATTATTAGCAAGACGCGGTACTTTCTGAACCACCGATTATCGCCCTGTCACCTTTCAAAAATTTATATAGCGCCTTAAAGGGAAGTCCACTCAGAGGCGAAAATGACTCCCAGAACTATTATCAGTAGGCCCTATAGATCGGCATAGATAGATCTTATTACACAGAGCAGCTAGTTTTGGAGTTTTCCAGTCATATGTACAGTCATGGCCATAAGTTTGAACTCAGTAAGATTTTGACCTAAATATTCACGTTGTCGTTAATTACGGCACGATTGGGGTATTTGTGCGCTATTAATATAGACCTAATGCGAGTGTAGGACATTTCCCCCCTGGACAGAACCCCCCGGACAAAACCCCCTGGACAAACCCCCCCGGACAATTCCCCCCAGGGTAGGACAATTCCCCCCTGTCGAACATATTGCGTGTAAGTGGTATTACTATAAAACGGCGGTCCTAAGTGTCCTAAGATTGTCAAATATGCCGACGATACCTACTTATTGGTTGGAGCCAAAAAGCGACTTACAATTACCGCCGAGCTGGCCCAGATAGCGGAATGGGCGCAACGAAACAACCTGCAGCTGAACCCAACCAAGTCTCGAGAGATGCTGGTTACTCGCAGTCGCATCCAGTACACTCCTGATCTGATCTCCGGAGTTCAGAGGGTCAATGCGATGAAAATCTTGGGTGTGACCTTCCGGAGTGATCTACGAGCTTCGGGGCATGTCGACGAGGTGCTTGAGGCATGCTCTCGCTCACTCTATGCCCTGAGGGTTTTGAGGACTCATGGCCTGCCCGCTGACGCCTTACACGTGGTAACGAAGGCCACAACTGTTGCCCGCCTCATGTACGCCGCCCCTGCCTGGTGGGGGTCTACTACGGAAGGAGATCGGTCGCGCTTGGATCGTTTCTTGCGCCGAATCCAGCGGATGGGATTTCTACCTGATGCCTCGCCCTCTGCTGCTGATATGGTTGAGGAATCTGACGAGCGCTTGCTCCGCGCCGTCATATGGAACAGTTGCCATGTCCTTCGCGACCAATTTCCCCAAATGACCAGTACGGTTTACAACCTTCGACCCCGACGTCATAATTTCCAGCTCCCGCACAAGGACAACATAAACTTTATTTCCAGAGTCCTCTACAAGAACGCTTACAACCATTAAATCATTCAATCTCATTAACAATGATCTTTTTAGTAAGACGTTTTAATTTCATCTTATGATGTTTGTCTCTCTTGATGTTACCATGCAACCAGGCTGCGGTGTGTCAACCTGGACGTTTTTCACGAATTAAACGAATATCTATATATATAAGTTGGATTGATGAAAAGATGTCTTGCTAAATAGAAGCAGGATTGATGCAAAATAATTTTTACTTAAATGGAAGCAAAGGGGGGAATTGTCCGGGGGGCTTAATGTCCTAGGCTAAATCAGGGGGGGGGAATTGTCCGGGGGAAATTGTCCCAGGGGGGGTTTGTCCAGGGGGGGAGTTGTCCAGGGGAGCTATGTCCGCGCCCCCCTAATGCGGCTGTGTGTAATCTTCAGACAATGGATAACACTCTATGGATGTATTATATTCCTCAAATAATTACACTTTACACAAAAAAAACACGAAAAATCTTACTGAGTTCAAACTTATGGCCATGACTGTATAATGTAGGCCTAAAAATAACAGTGAAAAAGTAGGCCTAACACGCATTTCACATGTCTTTAATATGGGTTTCAAACAACGACCTCATATATATTATTTTATGGCGTCTCTGGGCTAAGAATAGGGGTATAGGGTGTACCTTCAAAGCCACGCTCCACTGCTACTCTGAGCCTGCTCGTAGTATAGAGACAGAACGTTGTTATGCTACATCAGTGGTTCCCAACCTTTTTTGACCTGAGGGCCACTTTTTCTAAGTTGGAGGACACGAGGGCCACTGTTTCTTAGTTGAAGGACATTAGGGGGCCACATGGTTAAAATTGTATTAACCAAAAGCATATAAAATTGTTATAATTGATTCAAAATATAATGTTTGATGTTATTTATCGACATTAAAATAAAATAATTTGTAATAGAAAATAATAGTGTGCTCTATCCTGTCCAATTGCTAATTTTTCATATATTTTTGATAATTCTTTGAAAGATGAGGGCTATTTTCTGAGACCTGGCGGGCCATTTTCTGAGGCCTGGCGGGCCACTTTTGGCCCGCGGGCCACGGGTTGGGAACCGCTGTGCTACATGTTTAACGACACTGCCATATCAAAGATGATCGATTAGTGTCGCCACGCCATTTAGGTCCCCGTGGACGGACCGTGCTAGCCCGAGATTTTGAATCTCTGAAATATAGCCACCGAGAACATCGACGAGACAGCATTTATAGTGGAAACAATCGCGCAACATCCAAAAACAGCAGCGAAGTTCTCCATAAATCTATATTTGCTGCACACAGGGCCAGCTCACCAACGAGCGCTGCGTCTAGTCAGAGGGGTTCAAAGATAATGGCGCCATGATTACTGAGACAAATCTGCAGATTATCAGAAATGTAAATGTAAATGTAATCGCATATTTATATAGCGGCTGTCTTATGGCCTCGACCCTGAACCACCGCTACTCCACGTTTATATTGCGATCGAGCCACCCGCAGTAAAGATCCGAGAAATTAATCTCTGATAAACCGACCGACCGGGAATCGAACCCGGGCCGCCGGCGTGGCGAGCGGGCTACCAATTAACCCACTCGGCCACTGAGGATCTCAGTAACCTATTCGACCAAGACCAGAGCCTGAGCCATAACTTGAGTTGTGTTCATGGGTTGAGATAAATCGGTTGTAATTGTATCTACAAATTTATGTAGCGCCTCTAGCGGTGCACACTAATCAGAGGCGTAAGGGTGACGATGTGACGACATGTTGAATGGATCAGAGTAAGATTATTTTCATGAAGAGTTGGTCCTTTACTTTTGGAAACCCTGAGGAGCGATTGATATGGGAACTTAGGCTAAAGATAGGGCTTAAAGTGTGCCTGGACGGTCATGGACGGCGTCCATGCACTTGTTTTAAAATCTGAACGCCGTCCAGCCACTTATTGGCGAGCACAGACTGGAAAGGTAGGCCTAAGGGGCGTCCAGGCACTTATTTTTCCACACTTTAGGCGCTGGCTAAAGAGTAAAGACAGAATGGTGGGCTAACGACTGAAAAGTGAGGAGAGTTTCCCCAATACCACACCTCACAGATCAAAGCCTTGGTCGAATATACTTCCAAATTTTTCGCTATGGCGGTCGTTTTATGACTCACGTAAATCTTTCCATTCTCAAATCGTCTTTTAATTGCTGCGACGATATTGTCGTCGTTGAGTTCCTCCATCAGCGATAAGTCCTCGTCCTGTCTCGACGATCCATCTGCGTCTGGATGAGACACCGGAAGTAGCGTTCTCACTCGTCGTACCTCAGCATGTGCTCCTTGGATCAGTCTTGACTCGTCGTCTGTTGAGATTCTCGCTTCAGTCATCATTCGAATTGATGCTCAACTATTCTGCAAAATCCGTCAGAATTGCTCAACAATCAACCAATCGAGATTATTAGGCTATAGGTAGGCCTATAGATTATGCATGAAATAGGCTAAATAATTTGCGTGCCTATTTATATGGAGTTTATGGACCTATACAATCAGTGGCGTAGACACGGGGGTTTCGGGGTTAAGGCCCCTCCCCCATTGACTTAGGAAAAAGTTTTTTAAAAGGTTATTTCTCCACTTAGATAAGAAAAAACAAAACAGTTGTTTGTAGTAAAAATTGCTTTTCGTACTTTATTCCTTTTGTTACTTTATTCCCTTTGTTACTTTATTCCCTTTTTATTTACTGTAGTACTGTTGGGTTGGTGTCAGGAAGCGCATCCGGCCAGCTATAGGCCATAATCGTAATCCTGATGGACCTATACAATATTAGAACCGCTTTTTCATGCTGCATTCGGTTTACCAGCAACTCCTAAGTCCAGGGCAAGAATAGGCTGCTTAGCAGACAGACAGGCAGGTATAGTCACACGCCCATTGAAAGGAGCTGGATAACTTCCAATAGATTATAGTCAGAATGATCATAGCCTCACAGGGCCTACACTTACCGTTTGACAGCTTACAGAATACAAATGCCACGATCGCAAATTCAGTATGAGAAATGTAGAAAAATAACCGGGGGTAGGGGTCAGACGGTCATTTATGTGGCGCTCGGGCATGCAAAGAAAGACTGGGGATTGGGTACAAGTACAGTGGCGGCGCTAGGGGGCTAAGCCCCCTATCAAAGGCTAAGCCCCCCTAAAAAGGCCCATCCGGGGTTTTTACATGCTAGACTTTAATTTTCCACGATTTTTTCGACCGGATGACTAAAAAAGTCGTCAGCATGGGCGGAGTTTGGTTTCCGTTCTTGGAGGGGCTAACTTACGAGTCTGCACCTTCTTGGGGGGGGGGGCTAAGCCCGGAAAAAGATACTGCTTACACGGTAAAAAAAACTGAATCTGGGTCTTCTTGAAGGGGCTTAGCCCCCACCCCCTAGCCCCTGATAAACTCGCCCATGGTCGTCAGAAATTTTGGCGGATGAAAATGGACAAATTTCATGAGATTTCGGTCGAATGGCTAAAAAAGGCTAAGCCCCCGCAAAAAGGCCCATCCGGGTTTTTTCACATGCTAGACTTACATTTTCCACGATTTTTTCGGCCGGATGGCTAAAATAAATTTTAAAAAGGTCGTCAGAAATTTTGGCGGATGAAAACGGAAAATTTCCTCCGGAGGCTTCAGCCCCCCAAAACTGAAATCCTGGCGCCGCCACTGTACATGTACATACGTACCATTTTCCACCCAGAAAAGTTAATATGTAGGACCCTCCCCCCAGTAAAACCGAGCTGGACTGTGTCCGCGCAAATATAGAGTTTAGGTCCAAGCATGTATGGATCGAGGTGTTGGTAAATTTTGGAAAAATAGAAGGAAAGATTAAAAAATTAACAAATTAAAAAGGTCGTCAGTAAATTTTGCCGATGAAGATGTCGTCTGCGGCCCAGCCGTCCGCCAAAACTTTTTCTCGCCCCCAGAAACCCGCCCCCTCGACCCCCCCCAAGCAGGGGGACTGGATTAAACACTGGTTATAGCCTACATCTGCTATGTTAAACAATAAATAAAATGTAACAAATCTTCTTACCAGTGGCAAGAGTTGTAGCTAAATGCAGGACGTCTAACCTACACAGCTTAAATCCGTATTCGCGAGACTTCGAAGTGAATTGCCGCTTTAATTTCCTAAGGCATGCATAGTCTAAAAAGCTGGAGTAGACTTGCGTCTTCTATACTGCGACTCTATCGACAACGTGCACCTATGACCAAATCATGCGATCACCTTGCGTAACACTGCTATTATTAGACTATACCCTATGGCCTATACCCTAGCCTAAGGCCCACTCGAAACGACTTCCTACAATGCGGTGAAAATAATGTCCATTCCTGCTATGAATAATAGTTCATGCTATAGAGAATGTACAAAGCCTAAGCCACAGACAAAAGCTGCTATACGCATTTCTTTTCTTCACTTCACCGTTCGAGGGACTTTCCTATTGGCATCAAAAGAATTCGACGACCAGTTCGACCAGCATTACTAATAATTTATATCCTAAACTGCTGTCGCCACGCAACGTTGACTCTAATTCGAGATGAATAATAAGCTGAGGTGAACGTGTTATGTGAATGGTGACTTGAAATTGAGTGCATGATCCGACCACTTTTTCTGCAGAAGTCCGTTTCGTGCTTCCAGATATCTGTACCGGGTAGGCCTACTAATTATTTGCATACTATTATCACTGGCATAAACATTGACCGTAGGACACATATGCATGTCGGATCTATAGCGTATACAAGTCCTACATGGATCTAGATGCTCGTCCTTCCAGTATTTTCATGGGCATCATATGGAACACATCATAATTGTGGATTCTCAGACTCTCTGCAGGTCCAATAGGCCTATAGTGTTCGTGAATCTGTAAAATTGTTATTATTGTTATTATTGTTGTTGTTGTTGTTATTATTATTGCTGTTGTTGTTGACGTTGTTGTTGTTGCTGTTGTTGTTGCTGCTGCTGCTGCTGCTGCTGTTGACGTTGCTGCTGCTCCAACTGTTTTTTGCTGTTAAGTGACCCACGTGGTAGACGTCAAGCTGGAATTTCACTGTCCCATATTCTTTAGTCTTAGAATCCACAATTATGACAATCACTTTGTCAAAATGTTCTGGGGGATAATTATGACATTCTTGGGGAACTTGCCCCATAGAGATCTAGATTAAACACTGCGTATACAGACTTTGTGTAATAAATGTCATTGTTATTGTAAACTTCATAATCTTTTCTAAAGTACAACTGTCGAGCCAAGGGTAGGGCAGTAGCTTATTTACGAGCGCTATAGCAGCGTTGGCACCATCCTAAGCAGAAGCGCTGCCCGTCATGTAGCCCTTTGCGTCAGTGAGTCTACTCAGAATTAATTAAACGTATATCTGGTTGTAGTAGGTTTAATATAATTATGGTCCCTCAGAGGCGCAGACATACCTCCAGAAAACCACATAATAGGCCTACTGACACATAGGGCCTACTTACACATAGACATGGACAATGGTCCATGGACGTATTTAACTACATGTCCATTGCAGACGCGAACAATACGCAGACGCGCTGCAGACAATAGATCAATAGGCCTATCTATCGTTGTGCAATTAGCTTTTTCAAATAGGCTATTGGTTACGCCCAGTATACATTATAGGCTGGTTCAAGAAACGCAAACGTTGATGTAACAGTTTATGTATATAGGCCTCTATAATTATATTAGATTTCATATATATATATATACATTATACACACATATACCGGTATACATCATATGGATGTAGGCCTATGTATTTACGTATGTATGTATGTATTTATAAATTATGTGTAGGCCTATGTAATACCCCGGTAATCTATTATGTCTATTTATAGGCTTAGGCCTATATATATATATCTAGCGAATCAGAAATCACCCTACGATAAAAATAGAAATTTCTTTGTATTCTAACACTGAAGACAGAGTATTCAACATGATACGTACAGTAGCAGCTTTCTTCAGAAAAACTGCTGCGTTTTCCGTCGTAAAGGCGCCGATCCTCTGTTGTGCGCATGAAACCCGGCAGCTATTTTTAGCTGCATTACTCAGTTGAAGACACGCGGCTATAGCCTACTATGAGTGAAGGAATTGCGAATGGGGTAGCTCAGAGTAAGACATATGACTCAATGGGCGTTGGGTAATCGGTAGATGTAAATGTCTCCTGAAAAAAATGGGGGTTGGACTGTTGGATGCAAATGTAAGTGTAGCCTATATTAAATGTTCACACATTTCTATTGTCCTCCACCCGAGAAAGGAAATGTGGTTTGGTAATGAAGCTGGATAAAATAGGACTTCAACTAGCAGAGTTTGGTTAAGAGCTGGGATTGGGTAAAGGGTTTGGGTGAGCATAGGTTTGGGCAAATTTGGTTCGATTTTGAGTGCATAGTGATCATCCTGTTCGTGACTGTGAGCCCGTAGGTCAAGGCTTCAAGTCTCCGTAAGAGCAGACAAATATGTTTCAAGCGTCCACGGCTTTTTAACGTGCCGTTGTACACAAAATGTGCAGTTTTAAATGAATTTGTGCAGTTGTAGAAGCACTTCTATACAGTTAAAGCTAGCAAAAAGGTCATTGTCCTCCGATTGGAAGTAATTTACCATGGAGGATGGGAAAGGAAAGAAGGATTTGTGCAGTTCTAAAAATTTCTTTAAAACAGCCCTGCAAGCGTCCTGTTCCATGCGATTGCGCTTCCGAGCAAACTTTGCACGTAGCCTATACGCCCTGGTTGCGAAACATGAATCCATTGACACATGTGACTCATGTAAGATTAGTAGCCTATCGGTCTAAAAAGCACTTAATCTTCGTTGTGAAAAGGATTTCAGGCTCTGATGTGAAGAACTATATATAGCAGGCATGCGTGATAAGTTAAAGTCAATGGAGATTTGTTTGCATATCATGGCAACGTCGGCGTAAATTATTCCTTATCCTCAGCAAGAGCGGATCCAGGGGGGCCAATCCGGCCATGGCCCCACCCATTTAAAAATTGCATGGGACGTGGCCCCCCCATTTGGTTTCAACAAGTTTTTTTTCCAAAAAAATTGGCCGACGACTAAAATAAAATAAAAAAAGGTCATCAGTTTTTTCGGCGAAAAAATTTTTTTTTTCACCGGCAACACCCAAAATTTTGGCCCCCTTCGAAAATTTCTGTATCCGCCCTTGATCCTCAGGCGAGAATTTACTCAAATAACATCAAGGGTGATATAAAAAATGCAACCGATGAATATGAATTATTGAATATATTGCATGATTTACATGGATCACGCTGCCCTGTTGTTGGATGGACCATACAGGATCGGACTTGTATCGGTAACTGTAAGCCCTATAGGCCATGACGTATAGAACGATCCTTTGGAGTCTGTAGGTTACCCAAGTATGCATGCTGACCTATGTATGTATGTATGTATGTATGTATGTATGTATGTATGTATGTATGTATGTATGTATGTATGTATGTATGTATGTATGTATGTATGTATGTATGTATGTATGTATGTATGTATGTATGTATGTATGTATGTATGTATGTATGTATGTATGTATGTATGTATGTATGTATGTATGTATGTATGTATGTATGTATGTATGTATGTATGTATGTATGTATGTATGTATGTATGTACGTACGTATGTATGTATGTATGTATGTATGTATGTACGACATTGTATGTATGTATGCATGTATGTATGTATGTATGTACGTACGTATGTATGTATGTATGTGTGTATGTATGTATGTATGTATGTATGTATGTACGACATTGTATGTATGTATGTATGTATGCATGCATGCATGTACGTATGTATGTATGTATGTGTGTATGTATGTATGTATGTATGTATGTATGTATGTGTGTATGTATGTATGTATGTATGTATGTATGTACGACATTGTATGTACGTATGTATGTATGTATGTGTGTATGTATGTATGTATGTATGTATGTATGTATGTATGTATGTATGTATGTATGTATGTATGTATGTACGTATGCATGTATGCATGTACGTATGTATGTTTTTTGCGTAGGATAGCATGTGAATCTTGTCTTTTGTCGTGTGAACGCGAGTCCTTCCTTTCATTGTTCACGCTTGAGCGTCAATAGTTTCTCGAGCAGAGGCCGACAATCATTATGGTCTAATCGCATTTTCCGTCGTCGTCGTCGCCTTTCGTGGTGTCTTCATACGATGCCTTTGGGGTCGAGGGACTCATTCGACCGGGGTATGTTTATGAGACAGGATATTATTGTTGTTGCTGCTTTTTTCATTATTACGATGACTATCGAAGGTTCTTTGAAAAATCGTGATGCGCATTCACGTCACGATTTACTGCAGACCTGTTTCCTTTGTCGTTTCAATGTTCTTTTGTTGACTGTGCCCTCAGTCTTTTCTCTGCCGCGCGGTCTCAAGGGCTTGGCTCTAATACTTAAACGCTAGTTAATTTGTAATTTATTTATCATTTTGTGCTTCATTGTAATTTATTAGCCATTAGTTTGGCGTGTATTGAGTGTCTAATTATTGTAAAGAACGGCGATAATTAATTATAGACGATATCGGATGTTATGGTGTCGCCGATTCAGATGGGGTTTCGGAATTCAGACGGCATTTTCATTTATTTAAGTAAAATTGATTTCAATGGCGTCCGCAGTCCTGTGAAGTCCACAATCATTAATTTTGTCCAATGGAACCCATAAAAAACCACCATGGAAAGTGAGTATATGCAGGCCAATTAATTATCAGTTTTCGAGGACACAATTAAGTTAGTCTAGTCCAAGTCAGACTTGAGCGCGGGAGAGGTCGACCGCATCGAAAGGTTCCTGGGACGTGTCAGACGAGCTCGATTCCTCCCCTCAGACTACCCAAAAGCAGACATTATGGCTGAGACTGTGCTGATGCTGCCCTTTTCAAACATAAGCTTATATAATTAAAGACAATGATCATGTTCTTCATAAATTTTTCTCTTATAGACGTCCTGGTAAATACAATCTGCGCCATAGGCCGCATCCATTTGAACTAACCAATAAAAAAATTCATAACACGGATGCTGTATAGGCCTACAAATGTTTATTAGGCTTTATTCGCTGCTCCTTTGTGCTTGTTAACTGTCGCGTTATGTCGACTGGTTATTCTGTAAATTAAACGAGTAATACACTACACTGTAGGTTAAGTTGTGTCCTCAAAAAACTGAGCTGGAGTTCTAGTTGGTCTGGAAATACAGATTGACACAGCGCACAAAAGCAAAAGTGCCAGATAATTATAATTTTATTGGAGTACCAGGTAGATCTACTTGGTCGCCAAAACACGTTAAGAATCAGCCATAAAGTCGCGATATGAACAGTTAGGCCTAAATGGAACTTACTCGGTCTTGGGACAGAGGAAAAAATTCCCCCCCCGACCCTTCAAAAATGTCTGTATCCGCCCTTGAATAAAAGGCGTTGGCGAAGCAACGTCGGTCACGCCGTCAGTTTAGAAAGGGTGGGCCAATTTTTTTACTGTTCGTCGTAGAACCGAAAGCGATCATAAATTATATCAGTTGACTTTTATGTTGGATACGATTTAACGACGCATAATTAAAATGGCATAACTTCGACTTATAGGCTACTTTATGTTGATATTTTGCAGACCATTTGCTAAGAAACATCTTTTTACCACGGTCCGCTCTACTTTAATTTTTTAAATCTAGGCTTTCAAACACTAAGATGCAGAAACATTCGCACATACATTCAAACGTATGCACTGTGCATATATATGTGCATATATAAATTAAGCCTTGTCACCCTGTCTCACTCTGGTTGAGTGAGCGACTGAATACAAATTCCATGAAAGAGGAAGTTAGTAAAAAGGTGGAAAGACAAAGACAGACGGACGGATGGACGGACGGACGGACGGGTGGACATACAATACATGTATATGTAGTATAAGCTTACACAGTAAATCTACGTAGAACGGTAGAAGGCAGGCCAATGTATGTCCATCAAAATGAGAAAGAGACAGATAGACAGACGGACGGACGGACGGACGGACAGACTGAGAGACAGACAGACGGACAGACTGAGAGACAGACAGACAGACAGACTGAGAGACAGACAGACTGAGAGACAGACAGACTGAGAGACAGAGAGAGAGAGAGAGTGAGAGAGAACAGAGAGAACAGAGAACAGAGAGAGAGACAGACAGACAGACGGACAGTGAGAGTCAGTGGGCTTTTAGAGATTGAGACAGTCAATAAGGGATGAACGGAAGAGAAGAAGAGCAGAGTATATATAATTGTATAATTATAATTATATATGATTATAATATTATGTCCATACACTATGCTAAACCTGAAGCGTTATAGGCATTCGATTTTCTCAACCCCAGCATATAATTATAATTTAGGCGCATGATATGAAATCGTGTCGTCAGTCTTCTCTCTTGCCGTCTGATCTTCCCAGCAAGGGCGGATACAGAAATTTTCGATGGGGGGGAGCCAAAATTTAGGGTCTTGGTCCGGGAAACATGAAAAAATTTCGTCTGGGTGGCCGATACCTTTTCCATCCGCCGAAAAAAACTGATGATTTTTTTAGTCATCAGCCTCGAATTTCCCAAAAGATACCTTTTCCATCCGCCGAAAAACTGATGACCTTTTTTTTAATCATCAGCCTCGAAATTCCCAAAAGATACCTTTTCCATCCGCCGAAAAACTGATGACTTTTTTAGTCATCAGCCTCGAATGACCCAAAAGATACCTTTTCCATCCGCCGAAAAAACTGATGACCTTCTTTAGTCATCAGCCTCGAAATTCCCAAAAGATGCCTTTTCCATCCGCCGAAAAACTGATGACTTTCTTTAGTCATCAGCCTCGAAATTCCCAAAAGATGCCTTTTCCATCCGCCGAAAAAACTGATGACCTTTTTTAGTTATCAGCCTCGAATTTCCCGAAAAGATACCTTTTCCATCCGCCGAAAAAACTGATGACCTTCTTTAGTCATCAGCCTCGAAATTCCCAAAAGATGCCTTTTCCCATCCGCCCTCCACCCAAAACACTGATGACCTTCTTCGCCGCTGCGGGGAACGGACAAACGAAGCTACTCAGGGGGGCAAGTCAACTTTTCAGGCCAGAATAGTTGGTAAATTTAAAAAAAAATTCTAAATGGTTGGCCATGGCCGGATTGACCCCCCTAGATCCGCCCGTGCTTCCCACCATCGGTGACCAGTCAAGAAAAGACTCAATATGCCCATCACAGCTATATAATTGGTGCACGACCTATTGACCTCGTCCTAAACTTAGCACAGATGTCCCGATCCGCAATCTTGGTGTTTCCATTTATCCAATCTCTTGCAACTTTCTTCTCATTCAGCAATTCATGTTGCCATTTAAAGTACTTCAAGTATGTAGGCCTCTCAATGATTATAAGCAGTAACGTTCTATAGAGAAAATATAACGACTCAGTCTCACCAAGTGCTTTTTATTTTGGGAATAGTGCAATAAGGTAAGGCAGCCGAAGTAAATGTATAGTTCTCAAGGGCTTCGAAATCTAGCAGTTCGTTAATCTCGATAATCTGTAGGTTTGGAAGAGTCTTTGGAGAATAACTGTATCCTCTGCATA